>OV725078.1:43037484-44237484 GCA_928085145.1 Nezara viridula
CATTCTCTCTCTCCCTTAATTAAAATCTAGGTCTAAAATCTGATGGAATTCCAAAGGTGCTGATTTGATCCTAAAATTTAGATGTTTCATTGGAAAAATTCCATCATGCAGAGACATTGTTTGAATTATTTGATTTTCTCTGTCTATTTCTGCATGAAGGTCTTATACAGAATAAGTGTAATAAAGACACTAACATCTCAAAGGTTGTTTATTACCTCATCTTTCGGTAGGATATGGTAATGTACATCCTGACATTGTTTGTTGACTGCAACTCAACATCTAAAAGCACCTTATTGTTCGGTTTAGGAATTAGGACTAAGAAGGAGCTCCAATCCAAATGATTTACTTGATAAATAATGGCATTAGATATTGATCCATCTGATTCCTTATCAATTGCATCGTGTAAAACACAAATGGTATATTTTGAGCCTTAAGAAAAGGACTTCACGTACTCCTTTAGTTTTAATGAGCATTTGAAATTTGGAATATATCGTAATTTTTGTTACAAAATGTGAGAATTTTCTTTATCTTACTCTCATTTATTATTTAGCAGCATCGTTCGAAAAGAATTCAGAACTTGACACAAAAATATAATAATTATTTACTCCTACTAAGTCGTCCAAGTAGTTTTCCCCTGCTAAGTCTTCCAGAACTATCTCTATCGATTTTACTTGTGTGTTCGCCTTCATTAATTGAGAGATGTATACTTACTTAGCATGAACAAAATTCACAGTTTTAATTTCACAAAAGGGACACAACCGTTATTGGTTGTGTGGTACACACTTGAGACAATTATTTTCTAAGCTGAGGGACTTAAAATCGATTCTGGTTTTGCTAGGCATTTTCGGTGAACCCCGACCCTCTTGACTAAAACTATGGCTATGGGTGTATGCTTCTCAGTCATATGAGTGTGAGAAATACGATTTATCATTAAACTTAAAGAAGTCGGTAAAACACCTACCATTTCTCGAATATCAATTTTTGGCGCTTCATAACCCAGCACAGCTTGGACTAAATTTCCAAATCTTTCAGGTGATATTGAAGCAATTTTTCATGAATATCACTTTACATCAAAATAATAGGAGAAACAAAAGCAATGAAATACATTTGTTTTTTTTTTTGGGTGTTAAGAGGAAATACAGACCTTTGAACACTTGACATTAAAGTGCTGAAGCCTTTAAACTACATTTTTTTAGGATCCATAAATTATGCAATGCAAGATCTCAATGAGAGTTATAACTTTGGTCCTTTGCAATTTTGTCAATACCTCTAATGGTTTTCAACATATATATATATATATATATTTTTTTTTTTTTTTTTTTTGTTTTTTTGGTTGGCACTATAGACCATTTAGATCTTTGGTCACGAAATGCGGCCTTCTTACAAGCATATCTTGCTTCCAGCAGCACAGATAACCTTTTCAGATTTTTCTCATTTGTTTCCTCATAAATACTTCTGTTTCAATTGAGGCGTTTGGTATCGAAACAGATTACATTGATTTATTGAAAAAAAAATTATTTTATTATTTTTCACAAGTTTTTAATGTTTATTTTTATAAAATTAGATGTATTTGTATCAAACCCGATTAGATTTTCAAAAAATCAATACAGAAAAATTCGATTTCCTACCAAAAATTAACTCTCTTTTATTGACAGTAACTATAAAAAATGGCTAAACATGAAGTTTGAAAGAATATGATAATTAGAAACTGGAGAAAAAGTGAAAAATGCTTACTCAGGTTGAAAATGAATATCCAGAAATAATAGTCAGAAGATATACGTATAATATATCGTTATAAAGCAGAGGATTTTAGAAAAAATAATAATAAATAAATAAACTTGCTGAAGGTAAAGGAGAGTGACGAAAAAAATATAAATAATAATTTCTGATAACTAACATTATTTAACATAAATCACATGTTTCCAAGGAAATTTTCTTACTAAATATAAACTTTAGCATTTAATCAAGGCAATGACATCGTTTAAAATACTATTTCATTGTACTTGTGTGAAAGAAGAAGTAAAATATAAAAATATTCCATGGATATGATTATAACCTTGAATATATTTACTGTGGTTTAATAACTCTAGATCAGATATTATATTGAAATTATTAGGTATCTATCGGCCGTTTATTCCAAAAAATCATCAAGTGCACCTTTTAGAAAATTAAATTAGTGAATAATTTGATTATTTTTTTCATTCTGAAATCCCAACATTATCCACTTACAATTATGGTGACAAGTATTGATTTCTCCATGACAGGCAATGAAAATCACGTAATTTTATTTTAATAAACTTTACAATGGAAAATAACAGTTCAATAACTAATAGTCTTACAATCCATAATCATTTATAGTTTAAATATTCAGTGTGTAGGCATATATGAGCTTTTCAGTTGACATAATTACAAACTACAATTCCAATATTCTTCATTATTAATTTTAGTGATGTTTCTAGCAGGAAAATATTATACCTTTATTCACAGTTCTATGTATATTTCAACACTGCAATCACCTACTCTGGAATCTACTTACTGTCTTTACAGATATAACTTTTTCAACTAAAAATATCACTAAAATGACATTATTCAAAAATGATGAAATTGCAGTTAGTCATTCTGTCAACTGAAAGCCACACATAGACCAGAGACTGAAGTTATGTGGTTTATAAAAGCAGATGAAATAACTAGATTTTTATTGTCTACCGTTGATATAATAAATAGTTTTTGTAATTTTAATGGTCTTAATGATTTCTTATTTGTAAGCTACAAGCTTTAGCTCCGTTTAAAATGCACTTCAAAAATTTTATAATAGCCCAACATTGCCAGAAAATAATTTCTGTTCAAAGTAGAGCGGTAAGTGAAAGTTGCACCAGATTTTTTTTTTAATTCAATTTTTTTTTTTTATATTAATAATTTTTATCTGAAAAAGTTCAAGAAATGTATCAATGTTATAAAGGCTGTCTCCCTTTCTTCCCGTGTTTAATATAAACAATTAATTATATATTCAAGTGTATTTTTTTAATAGATATTTTCAAGAATATATATATAATAAGTAAAACGAAAGAAATAAATAAATACATAAAAATTGTTAGTTATACAAACATATAAACAAATTAGTTCTGTTGAATTTTAACACATTATAAAAACTCCTGCAATTTTTTTTCTTTTGTCTATCGCCCACCCCCAATCAAAATCGAAAGTCTGCGCCTATATCAGGTGGTGGTATGATTTTATGCTAGATGACAGCAGTTATTTTTAGATCTAGACATTTTCCCCTTGAATACAATATATTATAATTGAAATAGCTCAATAATATATAAAATATATTCATACAAAAATAGCTTAAAATTTTCAAGTTCTAAAAAAATTTGAAAAACTATATCTCGTAAACTATTTGATTCACTGTGCCTGGTCTGGTGTTGAATTGTAGAATATTTAATCTGGTTTAAAACTGTATAGAACGTTATTTGTTGAAAAGGTTCTCTTTCATGGTCAAAATGGGGAAAAACCGAATAAAGAGCAAAAATATAGCAATTTGGGAGTTTTAAAAAGTGTTCCAGGGGAGGGTGCCGAGGTCGAAAACTTGGATTTTGCCTCTCAGTCACATCTCATACAAAAAAAGATAATGAAACCTTCTATCCCCATTCGATGAAACTTAGACCCCGCTTCCTTTTCACGACAAGGTTACTGGGCTATTAACGATCTAGAAAAAAATTTTAACAAATAAAATTAAGGTAAGTTATGTTTTTTTACAATCATAGATTATTTTTTATTGTTTTGTACCAACTGGATTATAGATCCTTCATCAGGCTAAATAAAATGAAAAAAATAACAACAATAATATAATAAAAAGCAAAATTTACAAAACAATCTTAAAAATGAATGAAAATTTAACAATTAAATATACTAAACAAACACTTATTATCCCTTAATTTATTACGGTCCTCCTCTTCTGCTTGTCAGGTGAGGGATATAAATAAAACTATTGTACAGGATGGGTTTTCTCCACCCCCTTACTATTACGTCATGTTTTTGTTAACACTATCTGATTCAAAATTGAGTATTATTGGCATTCGAGCATAATAATTTTTTTTTTTTTTCAAGAAAATTCATTTTTTTCTCTTTAAATGCAGCGTGTATGAGTTTTACCGTACTATGCTTATATGGGAATGAAAAATTTCAAAATGGTTCTTGAAATAAGATGCATGGCCTGACCCAAGGGAATATTCTTTAATACTTTTTGTTAGTTTCCTTCAGGTCTGCCTGATATAAATGGAAGACTGAGAGACTTGATCAAGTAAAACCCACTCTTACACGGCAGAGTTGGGCATATTTATCTCCTCATTTCCCTACCATTGAATTTAAATATGTGATATAGAATATTGTTATATTCACATAATATTATGGATAAATATTCTATATTATTTAAAAAATAATTATATATTTTTTTTAATTTACAAGTCTAAATATATTTATTTGCAATCGTATTACCTCCTGTTAATACAAACATAATTGTATTTACAGGTGTAGTAAAGAATATTGTTATTTTCACACAAAAGTATGTATAAATTATTTAATTTAAAATTAAATATTAATATTACGTCAAATATACTGGTCTAAATTCAAATATTAGCATCAAAATACATGGCTTTAAAAATGCATACATTTGTAATTACAGGAGTGATAATGAACACAATAATATTCCCATAAAAATATGATGAGATATTCTTCTTTATATATCATATTTTTATTTTTACACAAATTTATAATAGATAATTAATAGTTTCGGAAATCTATGCCCTTCTGACCAGGCATCCTACACCTGTTTCTCCGACCGGCGTCTCTTAGAGATGGTATTTTGGTCATGGAAAAACCAAATAACGTCAACGAATTCAAACGAAAAATACCGCCACAATGTGACTGTTCAAAGGCTGTTTAATAATTAATAAAAATATTTATTCTTAAGATTATGTGAATATGACCATATTCTTTATTACGTATGTAAATACAAGATCATTTATTTTGTCATAAAAGCAGCACAAGAAAAGAAAAAAAAATGAAAATTTTAGTTTTTTTAAATTCCCGGTCGCTGGACACTGTCCTTACAACCTCAATCTATTTACCCCGCATTCTTCTGATCACTCTTTTAACACAAGATCCCAACCCATGAACTTGTACTTTCCTTGTCAGAACTGCTTTCATTAAAAAATCCTTCCTCATCTGCACTATCTTGTAACATTCCTTAGATTTGTAAGGTTTTTTTTTTTTTAATACATTAATCTTCTTTTGCTTTTCATTGTTACTTCAATTGTTTATTAATCAAAGCAAGCTAACCTAAGATATACATGAATATTTATGTGTGTGTGTGTGTTTGGAGGTGCATCGTCATACGTAATTAGACGCGGGTCCTCCATTATACTACCAAGATAATGGGACTAAGGAGTGATGAAAGGAGTATGAAGGATACCAGGTGAAATCATAATTTCATCTTTTAGCTGTGAAAGTTTTTTAAAACATTTACAAGGAATATGATTATTTTCAAAGAAGTTTTACTGGCTGATTTTCTTCATGATCAAGGAACAGTGCATGAGTCTTACTAATACCAGTTGTTACAAATGGCTATGCCCAACCAAGACAATAGATGTGCTAGGAAACCCTTAAATATCCTCCTTAAAATCCACACTTGTCATCCCAGTGACCATTTTTTGTTCATGTCCTTAACAGAATCACATGAAGGAGAACGATTCAAAAGCTACGAAGGAGTAATATGTGCACAATTGGCAGAAATCTCATCCTTAAACTTTTTATGATCAAGGAATATCCAAGCTTCCAAAACAGAGCAGAGGCTTAATTGATTAGATCATACAGAAGCAAATACTGATAAACTAGTAGGCCGGTGTGAAAAATTCGGACAGCATATAGTTATCAAATGCCAAATTAATAAGAAAATAAAATAATGCAACGTATTAAACGATAAAGGAATCAATTGTTACTTTATCAATAAATATAATCAACAAAGGGAACAAACTTAATTTAAATCTTCATTTTTGTTTGGAACCAACATATTTACAAATTTCAATAAGCTGTATCTTTGCGAAAAATTGTCCGATTTCAATGATTTTTTTTTCCTTTTGTTGACAATTTAGTAATGTTTTATATAATCATGGGAATAACAGTGTAATTTATAACATATGAATAACAGGGAAAAGTGTGTAATTTTTTAGTTATTCGCAAATAAAGTTTCTTTTTTTTCATAACTTGTTTTGCCTGAATTTTCGGGGTGATTGGACTATTTTGCCCACCTGAAGGAGAAGGAAGCCTTCGAAATTGGTGGCTCAATCTTGAGATTTGGTGAAGAATTAACGATGATATGGCTTGCTGATCAAAAACACCTCGATAAATAATATAAACTCCTCCTGTCTCGATCATAGAGACCTCAAGTCGACGAAATGAGACATGTATCCAATGACAGTACTACAATTAACGTCAGATTGTGTGGATGCGAACCCCATGCCTTGCGTTATCTCGTAAATAGTACGTTTTTGGGCTTAAAAACGCAGGATCCGATAGTTCCGGAGGAACTATCCGGGTCTTGCTGTACGCATTAAAATCTCAAGGTCCAATTTGTTCCGCATCGATCTACAGACCTACCACTGTTCCAGTATTGAAGCCTAGCAAAATGTTTCTATTGACTTTATTTATTTTAGAAAGAAAAACAAAAGCGGAGAATATGATTTGCTAACCCCCCGTGAAATTCTGAATCCAACGGTACCCCATTCATGGTATTTGAGCATGACAGGAGCTTATATTTGGAACAAAACCGATTTCGAGCCTTACTGTAATAATATATGTACGGATGCTGAAATTATGGGTTGTTTAGGATGTTAGGATTAAACAATAAATGTATAAAAAATAATTACTGTTTAGATGTGATTAATCCTTGTAAGTTTTTAGAACTTCTTACAATCATAATACGTAGATATTGCGCTAACTCCATATTAGTAAGGCCTAACTTGTAGCAATACTATAGTAGTGTAAGGAGTAGATGACAGTTAAAAAAGATCACACTGTTTCTGGAATGCTGAAGCAAGTAAAGCACAATATACTTACGATGGGTTGTGTTAAGTTATATTTCCAACACAAACAACTGAACAATTAGAAGAAAACAAACTGAATATATACAATTCTATCATAGTTTCTCATTTCACTCTCTACTGGTTTACTAATTTTATTTTTTATTTATTATTAAAACAATTATTTTTTCCAATTTTCACATATAAATTAAACTAATTTTCTCCAGTAACTGTAGTTATCTTTAAAATACTTTATGTGATTATGATGTTTGCAACAGATTTGTAAAATTTTCTTGAATAACTTCAAAACTAAACCTGATCGCAAATCATTAACATGAAATAGGGGATACATACATTATAAACACAAAATTATTTTATCCATATTGTTTTTATTAAGAGTGTTTTTTATTAAGGTAAATTTACAAATCTATAAATTTAAAAAATAGGAACCTCATAGGAAAAGTAATTTTAATAGAACATAAACATGACAAGATGATTTCAATCGCTTATATATGATTCAGCAAAACTTTATTATTGTTTTGGAGTTTCTTCTTACATTGACACAGTTTTTTTTATGTAAATAAAATTTAATGACAGTCATCTTAAACAAGACTTAAATATATATTGTGTTTTAAATATATATTATTTTGCCAATAAACTTCCAAAATTAGAAAAGAAATACTGGAGTTTATAATAACATTTAAGAAAAATCGTTAAATGATACCTGCATATGTATACACGTATACATAGATCAAAAATTTTGGATAGAAAAGTTAATTGTTCTAGATAAGTTTTTAATTGTAAAACTGGAGACAGGTAAACAGTGAAAATTGCACAACACTTACCTATTGTGCCTTTGTTTTGTTTCCATCATAAAAGTTTCATTATCAGGTACTGAGTTCAAATTAATATCCCTTGGTCTACACTTTGGGAAAAGTTTTGTAATATGTTCAGTATTGCTGAGGTTATCAACTTCCACAAGACTAGCCATAGTAACCTAACCACAGTACAAAATTAACTTCAATTGATAACCAAGATGAAGTTTTTTGATGTTTTAGGTTCAAACATCGATTTACTCCCAAATGTTTTCTCATTGGTACACAAAGAAACCATAATAAACAATTCTTCTTCATCTATTATAAAGATTTACATCAATATGTTTTGAAAATGATTACTACAGGCATGTTAAACCAAGCTTTTTCCATCGATCCAAGGAATGAAGACAGTTTTCACCGATCACTGGAAGTTCAAACATGTTCTAGCTGTTGACTATACGTATTAAAACAATCTAAACAATCTCCTTCTCCGAAACATGCTTTCACAAATAGAAAATTACACATAATCTAAGACAGAAATTAACAACCCTCGGACACTTAGAGGGAGTGCTTAACACAGCTGTTTATTGATAGGTGTTGCTAACTAAATAGCGTAGAAAAAAAAATAGTGTGTAGCTCTAATTTTTAATAACTAAAATATTGCAGCATTATAAATTTATCTAAAAAATTGAATCTCGATATAAATTCATGTGCCTAAGCATTTTCTCTCAGTAAAAGACACAGGTGGATCTACGATGGGGGGGGGAGGAGGGGACGCTTTCAGGCTGAAGCCCTCCCAAAATGGTAAAATATAAACATGTTTTATGAAAAAAATATTAAAAAATTATCTCTAAAAGTATTATTGTTCGTGTAATTACATTTAATAGGACTTCAAGAATCATTTAAACACCATTTCGCATAGATAGTTTGTATCTTTCTTCTTTTTTCAATGTAATAATCGTTTATATATATATATATATACAGCTTTCGGGCTGAAGCTCCTCCAAAATTAAATCATGGATTCTTTAGTGGTAAAAATAGATAGATACATATTTTTTCTATTGTTTCAGTGATTTATAAAGGTGCATTTAGATATTTGCAAATAGTAGACAAACAAATATATGAAATGGTTGTTTTCCTATGCTTGTTTTTTTTTTTTTCCTTAAGAAACCATAGTTTTTTCCCCGTTTAAGGTGCGATTAAACATTCCACAAACTAAAGAAATACAAATAATTAAATTATTGTTTCTCTATTTTGTGTTTTCCATCTCCTATGGGAAACAGGAAAATAAGAGAAATCAAAAAGGGTAGTTTTATTGTACCGTTAGACTCGCTGTTAATTAGAGAAATTATTATTTTATTCCTATTTGTATTGTTTGATTGATGTGGATGTTAATTACATTATTTGTAGGTTTATGAGTCATTTTGAAAATGGAAGACTGGAGTATCTAGGACATTTTATTATTTCTTGAGTATTGTCAAGGCGAGCCATAAAAAAAAGACGCTTGGACCTGGCTTAAATAAAAGTGTTAAAGAATTAAAATATAAAAAAAGTTTCCTGATAACATTCAGGAGACCCTTGAAAAGAATGATTCTATCCGTTCAGGAGCATCACTTAACTTTTGACGTCACCAACGTAGGTTCCCTAGGGATAGATTTTAATGATGAAAATGTTTCACTTTTTCCGACTCTTATTCCAAAACCAATCGATTAAATTTTGTTTCTTAATAAAAGTTCTGAATGAATTTGAAGTTTAATAGATTTATTATCTATTGGTAGTATTATCAAACTTCAAGATTCACCCAAAACGTAACTTTAGAAAAATAATAAAGTTAAGAGATTTTGGATCATGAGTTTCATTATGTGATGTCATAAAATTATCTATAATGGATAGGGTGTTTACTTTAAATTTCTCATTGTGGTAACTTTAATACTTATCTATAAGTATTATGGCGTTGAGTCATATTTTCAATTTTGGATATACACTAAAAAATTTAATATTTTCTAGAAATCCTACTTTATATTGTCATAAAGTTTTGTATCTGGTAAATAGCGTAAGTTAATTATTAGCTTTTCTTATAGCTAACAGCTAATTAGCTTTATCTATAACTTCAACTAAAAGCTTTTTAGCGGGCACCGACTTTTTGTTACTTTTCTGATTTAATCGATATATAGGTCGACTATTAGGTTTGGGCAGCGCTTTTTATAAAAATAATATCAGATTTAAGATAGTGTCCCCGATCACCGACTTTTTGTAACTTTTTTAATTTAATCGATATCAGGGTCTACTATTAGGTTTTGGGGGGTGCTTTTTATGAAAATAATATCGAATTTGAGATAATGCCCCCAGGCACTGAAATTATGTAACTTTTCGGATTTAATTGATATCAGGGTTGAATATTCGGTTTTGAGGTGCTCTTTTTATGAAAATATACTGTCGGATTTGAGGTAGTCAAACCTGGACATTTGTAATTTTTACTCATAGTACCTTTTTGCCCATCTTAAATCCGACGGCATTTTCATAAGAATCACACACGAAAATATAAAAATCGACCCCAATATCGATTTAGTCCGAAAAGTTTCAAAAAGTTGGTGCTCGGTTGCGCAATCTAAAATCCGGCTGTATTTTTGTAAAAAGCGCCGTCCAAAAGCTAATAGTCGACATATATATCGATTAAATGAGAAATGTTACAAAAAGTCATTGCTCGGGGGCACTATCTCAAATCTGATATTATTTTCATAAAAAGCGCCCCCCCCCAAAACCTGATTGTCGACCTATATATCGATTAAATCAGAAAAGTTACAAAACGTCAGTGACCAGGGACACTATCTTAAATCTGATATTATTTTCATATAAAGCGTTCCTTAAAACCTAATAGTCGATTCATGTATCGATTAAATCAGAAAAGTTAGAACGTGGGCACCCGGGAGCACTATCTTGATATTATTTTCATAAAAAGCGCCCCCAGAACCTAATAGTCGACCTATACATCGATTAAATCAGAAAAGTTGCAAAAAGTTGGTACCCGGGGGCACTATCTCAAATCTGATATTATTTTCATAAAAAGCACCTCCCAAAATCTAATAGTCGACCCATATATCGATTAAATCCGAAAAGTTACAAAAAGTCGAGACCCGAGGGCACTATCTAAAATCCGACATAAGTTACAAAAAGTCGGTTCCCGGAGAACTATCTCAAATTCGACTTTTTATTCATAAAAAGCGCCCTCCAAAACCTAGTAGTTGACCCAGATATCAGTTAAACCCGTAAAGTTACAAAATGTCGGTACCCGGGAGAACTATCTCAAATCCAACATTATTTTCATAAAAATTGCCCCCCAAAATTTAATAGTCGACCCATATATCGATTAAATCAGAAAAGTTACGAAAAGATGCTGCGGGAGGTAGGGGGGCCGTCAAATTCAAATCTGATAGAATTTTCATAAAGCGCCCCCGATTGCATTACAGTCGATCCTAATATCAATTAATGAAATGAAATAAATAAATTTTGCTCCAGTATTAGGTTTTAGTTAAGTTAATAGCTAATTTAGCTTAAGCTAAAAGTTAGCTCTTCGTTTCCGCTAATAGCTAATTTAGCTGTAAAGTTACCTGCGATAAAACAGTTAGAAGCTAAATTAGCTTCATATTTAGCGCCCCTAATTTCAGCTGTTTTTAGCTGAACGTTAGCTAGTTAAAAATTAGCTCGTTAACGCCCAACTCTTGGTGGACTGCTGTGGGCAGTGCATTAGTTGGCAGGACTGAGCTCTATAACGGACGGAGTCAGACTGTGTACTCGCGAAGTCTACGGGCTTAGGACTTGGACCTATGACCTGATTATAGTCGTTAGTACTAGGGTTCCATAACAAATAGTTCAAGTATAAACTATTGATCTATTTAATATAAAAAATATAAGCTATGGGTCTATAATACTCAATATACACATATAATATACATATATTATACATATATATACATATTATTAATTGATTTCATTTTGATGAAATGAACCAAACCAACAATTAATCCAACAACTATAGTTAAATGTAAAAATAAAATAAATTAACGCTGTGGCGTTAACAGGTTGCACCCACAACCAACTTCTGCTTATGTCTTCATTTATGTTTTAAAAATTGTATAAAATCATCACTTCCTACTAATAATTAGAATTAGATTAAACCTAGAATAAAAAATAATCCTAATATCCATGGGGTTGATGTTAAACAACGATAAAGGTTAATTTGCTTTTGTCTCTTCTAAAAAGTGACAATTTAGTATAAATACTCATTTTTTGTGTAGCAAAAGTGTTTTTTGAAGACAACAGAGCTGAAGACAAAAAACAAAACAAAGGTTGAGCGGATTTCACCGCCAACAATGGTGGAACGGTCACAACACGAGAAGGTAAGCAATATGCACTTAGCAAATAGTGACACAAACAGTGACGTTGGTTCCTGGGAGCTGGTTATTGGTCGTAAAAGATCTATGTCAGATTCAAGCGAGCCAAGAGCTCAAAAACGACCAGCAGAACCTATTCCAACCTCTAACAGTTTTGAGGTTCTAACCAAGATTAACTCGCAAACTGAAGAAACAAGACAAACGCCTCAAAATGATAAAACTCCACCAATGTTTATAAACGGTGTGGAGAATTATCATGCTTTAATTTCATTCTTAGAAAATGAAGCTGGCCCTAATACATTTAAGACAAAATCAACATTAAAAGGTGTCACTGTTTACCCACAAACACCTGTTATATATCGCAAATTAAATTCAAGCCTACGAAATAAAGGCGCGGACTTTCACACCTACCAACTCCCACAGGACAGGTGCCCAAGAGTTGTTGTTAAATATCTCCATCATGGAACACCAGTCGAGATAATCAGAGAAGAATTCAAAAATATGGGCTATGAAGTAACAAATGTGGTAAACGTAATATCTCGATTTAAAAAACCTCTTCCTATGTTTTTCGTAGACGTTACAAAAGAGACATTCAGAGAAGATATTTTTAAAATTGAGTTTTTATATTTCTCTCACATTAAAATCGAAGAACCGCGTCAAAAGCGAAGTATTCCTCAGTGTGTTCGATGTTAGCAATATGGGCACACTAAAACATATTGCAATCATCGACCGCGATGTGTGAAGTGCGGCGAATATCACGAAAGCAGCTCATGTTTAAAAACTAGAGAGACTCCCGCTAAGTGCGCCAATTGCAGTGGTCAGCACCCGGCTAACTACAGAGGCTGCCAGACGCTGAAAGATCTCAGGGTTCAGTCCAATGCAAGAAACCGTCTTCAGCGTCCCACAGTAGCAGAGCCAGCGCAGGGACCTCCAGGCATCCATGAATTCCCTCCAATACGGCAGCGGATCAACCAAGCGGAACCACAGAACATCGCTGGACCTCAGCAGCAACATAATCAACCATCATCGAACTCAGCACCCCAGAACCAAAAAAACATGTACAGGTATGAGGGGAGGCATTACCCAGCCGGTACCTCCGGTAGATAATGGCTCTTCCCAGTTATATAATATAATTAATGGGTTAAATAACTTAATCCAGCCCCTTTTCATTCTTCTTCAACAGCTATCACAGTTTACACAGGTCTGGTGCCCTAATTATGTCCCACAATAATTTAACTGTGGATTCTCTGTCAATTCTTTTGTGGAATGCCAACGGACTGACACAACACAGTACTGTAATTGACTTATACTTGCACGAAAAACGGATTGACGTGGCACTCATTACTGAAACACACCTGACACCTCGATCAAAAATTTACATCCAGGATTACTCTATTTATAGAACTGATCATCCAGACAAAACTGCACATGGAGGAACAGCGATACTCGTAAAAAATTCACTAAAACACAATCCCATAGACTTACCCATTACACCCGACATACAATTAACAAGAATAACATTATACACTAAACACTACACTATAACATTTGCCTCAGTTTACTGTCCCCCTAGGTACAAGCTTACATCCACGATGTTTTCTGAGTTCTTCAAACGCCTCGGAAGATGCTTCATCGCAGGTGGAGACTATAATGTTAAGCATCAAGGCTGGGGTTCAAGGTTGTCTACTCCAAGAGGCAGAAATCTCTGGTCTGTCCTCCATCAACTTTCATTAGACACAATAACTCCAAATTCACCCACTTATTGGCCCACCTCCAGAGGCAAAACCCCCGACTTACTTGACTTCTTTATTACAAAAGGACTTAAAACCGTACCTTTTGCCGTCAATACAAGCTCTGATCTTTACTCTAATCACTCCTCGGTGCACATGGTTCTCTTTGACGCGCCTTCTGAAGCACAAAAGAGACCTAAGCCCATAACAGGTTGCATGGACTGGGACGCATATAGAGACCATTTGAACACCAATATTTCTTTTCCAGGTTCAATTAAAAATCAAGGGGAACTAGAAGAAGCCGTTGAAACTTTTACAAAAAGTATACAAGATGCAGCATGGTCCTCATCAACATCTAGGTCACAAAGAGCAGTGAACTTGCCCCATTATCCTATGTACATAAGGGACTTAATCAGGGCAAAGAGAAGAGCTCGTAAAGTGTGGCAGACTAATAGACTTCCTTCAGACAGACAAACTTTTAACAGATTGAACAACGAACTTAAAAGACATATTCAAAAATTCAAAAGCACAAACTACGACAATTTTATTAACAACCTTTCGACGGACGATGGAAGTTTATGGAGACATACAAGGAATCTTTTAAAGCATCGTAAGGTGTCAGCACTCCTACGAAGAGAGGATGGCTCTTGGGCTGTTTCGGACGAAGAAAGATCTGAACTCTTTGCTACTCATCTTTCCTCTGTTTTTAAATCACATACGGACTTCGTTAATACAGAACATGATATTTTCGTACAAAATAACTTAGACATACCACTACAGCCCACACTAACACCACCTCCTTTCACACCATCACAAGTTGCACAAGAAATTAGACAATTACCGAAAAGAAAAACCTCTGGTCATGACTTGATAAATGCTGAGGCGCTCCAACAAATGCCAAGGAAAGCTCTAGTGTTTCTCACCACAATCTTCAATTGCATTCTTAGGACCACAAAATTTCCAATACAGTGGAAATACTCTCATATAACCATGATTAAAAAGCCAGACAAAGAAACTAAAAATCCTTCTTCATATAGATCGATTAGTTTGCTTCCAGTGTGTTCTAAATTATTTGAAAAACTATTATACTCACGACTATTACATATACTAACAGACAAACATATTATTCCTGACCATCAATTCGGGTTTTGAAAATTACATTCAACAACACAACAATTACACAGGGTAATTGACTACATATCGACAGCACTAGAGCGAAAACTATATGCAACCGGAGTATTTCTGGATGTCGCCCAAGCTTTCGACAAAGTATGGCATCAGGGACTTCTCTTCAAACTCAAGACCATACTTCCACCAACCTACTACTTAATCCTTCACTCCTTTCTCTCAAACAGATTTTTCTCCGTTCGACACGGTTCAGGTCTATCCTCAATTCGACCTATTTTAGCTGGCGTACCTCAGGGGTCAATCTTAGCCCCACTACTGTACATCACATACACACACGACATTCCTCAAAGTATCCACACACTTACAGCAACCTACGCAGACGACACTGCTATCATTACTAGACACGATAATCCTACACAGGCATCACTTAACCTACAATATCACTTACAAAAAATTAACGATTGGTGTAAACTATGGAAAACTCATATAAATTATCAAAAGTCACAACACATCACATTTACTGTAAGACTAGAAACATGCCCTGCTGTATACTTAGACAACATACCGATTCCACAAACAGATAGAGTACAAAACCTAGGCCTGACGTTTGACAGAAGAATGACATGGGGTCCACATGTAAAGAAAAAACGTGCATCATTAAATCACAGATTAAAACTATTGCATTCATTACTAAGACGACATTCTAAATTAAAAGCAAGACAGAAATTAAATATGTATACATACCTATTAAAACCTCTCTGGACTTATGGACTACAAATATATGGAATTGCAAAACCAACACACATAAAACGACTTCAAACTTTTCAGTCTAAGATAATACGACTAATTACCCAAGCACCCTGGTATGTGAATAATAACACTTTACACACTGACTTACACATGCCAACGATCAATGAACACATACGAACTTACTATAAACGATTTCATAATAAATTACATGGACACTCCAACCAGCTAATTAAGGCAATGGCCACGACTATTATGCCGGAGAACTCCAGAAGACGACTGAAAAGGGTCTGGATGAGGGACCTACTTACGTAATTGTATGTAAGTAATTAAAATTACCAACGACATTCAATCTGCAATAGATGATAGAAAATTAACTGTCCTTATTCTTCTAGACTTCTCCAAAGCTTTCGATTCCATCAACCATTCCATCCTCTTCAACAAACTAAAATCATTATCTTTCTCCAATAGTTCCATCTCTTGGTTCCAATCTTTCCTCTCCCAACGCACCCAAGCAGTCTCCGTATCCAACCAACCACTATCTGCTTTCCTTTCTTTATCCTCTGGAGTTGCCCAGGGTTCAAGCATATCTCCTCTCCTTTTCAGCTCCTACATTAACGACCTACCTAAATCAATTCTCCATTGTTCCCATCACCTTTATGCAGATGATTCCCAGATCTACCTATCCTTTTCTTCCTCTGAGTTACTGGGGGCATTTGCCAAGATTCAAGAAGACCTTGATCGAATCAATGCCTGGGCAAATGTAAATGGATTAAAGTTAAATGCTGCCAAAACTCAGGCCATTGTCATTGGTTCCAAGCCCCTCATTAGATCCCATACTGACTTTCCCATATTACACCTTAATGACCAGCCAATTTCCTTCTACTCCTCTGTTAAAAATTTAGGATTTTTCATAGATCAAACCCTCTCCTGGACCTACCATATTTCTCACATTTCCCGTCGGACAATTTCTACCCTTAAACTATTTCATCGCTTCCGCCATCTCCTACCTCAACATATCCGTAGACTCCTAATTTCCTCTCTCATCTTCCCCCACTTTGACTACAGCTGTGTGGTGTATGATGGCCTCTCGGTGGAGCTCCGTGATAGACTGAAAAGATTAATGAATAGCTGCGTAAGATTTGTTATTGGTGCCCCGAGGTACTCCCATGTCTCTGACCACTACACTGAGTTGAGGTGGCTCTTCCCCTCCTTCCGAAGACAATACTTTCTAGGTACGTTCCTCTACCAAATCATCAACAACCATCGTCCTTCTTACGCCTACAACCTTCTCCAGTTCAAATCCTCAGTCCATTCCCTGTCCACAAGATCTCGACCTTCTGACCTTTACAAACTGATTGTCAATAGTTATAATTGACAGGTGCGGATAAATATATGTAAGTGCAAAAAAAAAAATAATATCCATGGATTATTAGAACAATAATGTTAAAACTGCAAATGTTCAATATGATATTAGTCATATTTTTCATTCTGTTTCTGTAAATTGTTATATTTTCTGCGAGTTCCTGTTTTATTTTATATTTTACAATATTATAATATTATATTATATATTATAATATACTGAACGAATGAACTAAAAAAAAATGAGGTTTAGGGCAGACAGTACACAGGTTCAAGAACAACTAACTTTATTATTGAATTCATCCAATATATATATATATATATATATATATATATATATATATATATATATATATATATATATATATATATATATATATGTGTGTATGTATATATATAGACAGTTTGTTGTCACATACAAAGGTTTCTTAATCCTAATAGTAACATAATTTACATCTTATACACAACTAACTCCCTCTTTCCAGTTCCTTCGTACGGAGGAACTTTTTAAAAAAAAAATTAAATAAATAAATTTTTAAAAAACTCATACACTTTCAGAAAAAATAGAAGATTCACTTTCTTAAACATATTTATACTAAGATCTTAAAACAAAACAAAATACAGAAAACCTAAGATACAATAACTTAACCTATATATACAAAGAAAGCACTTAACCTAGATACAAATGAAAATTATCTTAACCTATGAAAATTACCTATTCAAATGAAAATACTACTTGTATAATGTACCGATTACGAGTTAATCATTATTGCTACAAAAACAACAAAAATGGAAAGGAAGAAAGAAAGAAAGAAAAAAAAAACTTCCAAGCCGTGAGATGGTCCAGGCTGGGCGCCGCCGTCTGGCTCGCTTTCTGGCGTGATTTAAGTTACCCGAGCTCTTCGAGGTGTACCGTACGAGTAATTTACGTCCCCAAATAGGTTATTCTCCCGTATGGTAGTGACTTTATACGGCCCATCATACCGCGTTGCCGTTTTAGTGCGGGCGGTTCGCAATCGCCTATACACTATAGTTCCCAGCGCTAACGAGCCCTTTCTATAAAACATGGGTCGGTTATTTGCCTTAGCCACCCGGGTTTGTTTCTCTCGAATTAATTTTTCTTGTACTTTCGCCCATATAGTTTTCCGTCCTACTCTTGCTTGATATATCCTGGCTCTAAGATCGTTGTGGTTAGCCGTGATGAGGTCCCCTCTATCTCGTCGTCGTTGTCCGAAAACAATTTTGACTGGTGATAGTCCAGTCGCTGCATGAATTGTATTGTTGTAGGCTATGACAGCACGTGGTATAGCATCGAAAGGGCCGAGATTACGACCTAACTTAAGAAGCAGCAATTGTTCCCCGAAGGTATTGTGGAGCCGTCCCACGGCGCCCCTACCCTTAATGTGATGAGTGATGAGATGCGAATGTTCAATCGCCAATTGATTCCCAATAATTACGCTCATCTCGAATTAGGAAGTTATCGAACTCTGCCACAATCTGAGACGATTTCATCCGAAACACCGTAGAACGCGCACCATTTCAATACCCCTTCCCAAACTGCCCAAGGTGTTTTGCGTCAATGGGATAGGCCATCGCTAGTTTACTGAACGGGTCTATCGCCGTTAACCATTAACCGGGTATGTCCCCTGGAAACATCTACCTGTATGACTCTCAGGGGTACTGTCGCGGTAGGGGAGACTACTTGTTCGGCTACCGGAGGTTGTCGGTCGTACTTCGCTCGCTGGCAAACCTCGCACCGCGTTATACAATCCTTTACGGTGCGACCCATAGCATTCCAGTAATAGAGTAATTTTAACGCGCGATGAGTCTCCTCTATTCCTAGCTGATTCGTTTTTCCAGAGTAATGTTTGGTAACGAGGTTTTCTTGTGCCGCCGGTTCCGTGATAGTCTCCACCTGAAACACCGAACTAGCGAGTACCCCATTCCTATTCTTTCTTATCGCCATAACCTCTTTAATTTCTCTGCAATCACCCGGTTACCGCATAAATATAGCAATTCTGGCCTGGTTTGTTGAATTCCACAAATATGCGTTCTAACGCGCTTTCATCTATCGATGCGGGTATAGTATATTTAACAACACTTTGTACGTGCTCGCCTTTGTTTCTATTCCGGGATCCTGTTTAGATTTTATAATGATCTGATGTCGTTTATCATCTAGTCTACTTCGGGCAGTTACGCGGGTCTGTCCGTCGGGGTTGCATTTTTCTTGGCCTCACTCTGGACTAAAGGGATCTTCGGTCCGGTTTCAGCCCACTAACGTAAATATCGCAACGCGAATGGCTCCCCCGGCGCTTTCTCCTCCTCGATCGCGTTTACTACTAGGTCCCGCGATAGCCAATCGGCGACCGCATTGTCGGTGACCTTTTTATGTATTACATGGAAATCATCATAAGCCGCCAGCCGTTCTTTCCACCGTAACAGAGCGGAAGATTCTTTAAGAGTTCCGAGATGTAATAAGGGCTTATGACCGGTCAGTAACTCGAACCGTATTCCGTATATGTATGGTCGGATGTATTTTACGGCCCATACTACTGTCAATAACAAGACGGGCAAACCAGGAATAATATGGCAATAAAATAGGGCGTTTACTCGATAAGCCGAGAGGAGAGTATTGTAACCTTCCGCCCAACATGAAAGACCATGGGAACAAAAAATGGCGTATGTGGAATAATAAGTTACTTCGTAATACTTCGTAAGTGTTAGGAATTGAGAATTATTAAGGAAAGGACCTTGAGCCCAAAACCTGAGGAGCTACCAGAGTAGAAATTAAAGCTGAGGTGGATGACCTGAGACTAAATTTAATGATTAGGGATAGCAAAATGGTTAAGCAAAAGATGTTGGTTCCAAAATAAAATTTTGACATTACGTGAAGTTGAAGAGTAATGTACTCTGATTATAAACTATAATGAACGCTCTGAATGCGTCATAGGCTATAAATGAAGGTTAGAAGTTTCTTACAATGCAACGAATTAGCTATTTCTTAGGCAGGTTCTACTGAAGAGATGGAGAACTGATATTATAGAACTGCCTCAATCCGAGGATCATGTATCCGCTATCTTGGTTATAACACAAGAGTTGTGGGGCGGATACATGAAGAAAATAAGATAATATCGGTATCTCCCACTCGAAGGTAAAATAATTTCCATTTTACCCGAGTGTGTTAGCGACTGTTTAATGCAAACTACAGCCCTACTTCCATGCGTCCGCTACTTCCTATCGTCGTTACTTTGTAGTGTCGCTCCCCTATTTTATACCGCCAAGTTTTGTTCCCAATCTTCATCTTAATACCTGCGCGTTTTAAAATTCCACACTTAGGTCATAACCCCGCATCAACTTCGGATTTATAAATGAAATGAAAAAAATAATTTTATTCTGGTACTACTGTTCCCTAAGAATAATAACAGAGTTACAAATTTATGTATCTTAGTCTGACATAATAAAAATACCAACTAATTTATTTTTAATTGTTATTTCAATTGTACAATGGATTGAAATTAAACATTGTATAGATGCAAGTAATTTTACATGTTAGGGGAAGTTTGAATGTGGAGTAGGTGTTGGAACAGGAGTTGTTTGAAGGAATTTGTGGATGAGGATTGACGCATGGAGGTAGGAAGTGAGTTCCATAAAGAAGCAGCACGAATGACGAAGGATTTGCTGAAGGAGGAAGTTTTATGGGAGGGAATATATAAGTCTATAGGTTTAGACCTAGTATTGAGAGAGTGGATAGAGGAGCGCAGAGTAAGGAGTTACAGGATGTAGGGAGGGTTTTTAGTTCTGAAGACTTGGAAAAGGAAAACGCCAAGGAGGAATTGTCCTCAGGAAATAGGATAAAGCCACTTCAACTCGGTGTACCATAGTGAAACATGTGAACGCCTGGGGATCCCGAAAATGTGAAGCAATTCATGAGTCTTTTTAATCTCATTTCCAGCCTGGCAGATAGCCCTCTATACACCAAGCAGCCGTAGTCGAAGTGGGGGAATACAAGGGAGGTTACAAGGAGCTGTCTGGTTTTTAGAGGAATACAATCACGAAATCTTAGGAGTTGTTTAAGGGCAGTTATGGATTTTCGGGTAATCTGGGTGATATGATTATCCCAGGAGAGGTTCTGGTCAAAGGTTACTCCTAGGTTTTTGACTGTAGGTAAAAAATGGATGGGATGGTTATTGAGGTAAAGTAGAGGAAAGTAAGGAAGGGAGCTGATGAGATGTCTGGACCCGATGATAATAGCCTTGGTTTTATCTGCATTCAGCTTTAATTCATTTATTTCTGCCCATCTGTTGATGCAGTCGATGTCCTCTTGTAGCCTCCGGGCGGCCTCAGGCATCTCAGAAGGTTGGAATGATTGGTGTATTTGGAAATCATCGGCATATAGGTGGTGATTATAGTGTTGAATGTCGTTAGGAAGGTCACTAATATAGATGGAGAAAAGGGTCGGGGAGAGTGAGGAGCCCTGAGGAACACCTCGCGTTAATTGAAGTGATGATGATGGAGGTTTATTCGGTATTGTAACTGTCTGAGATCGATTGGATAAGAAGGATAGATACCATTTTAGGACGCTATTTGACATGGGCAGGCTTTGGAGTTTGGAAAGAAGGATCTCATGATTAACGGAATCAAACGCCTTGGAAAAGTCAAAAAGAATTAGGATGGAGATTTTCTGTTTATCTATGGCAGATTGGAGGTCTTGGGTAATCCTTAGCACGCCAAACTGGGTGGAATACTGGGAACGGAAACCGGATTGTAAGGGATTGAGGAGATGGTTTTGCTCGAGAAAGCTGTTCAACTGAGAGTGAACTAATCTTTCTAGAGGCTTGGATAGATTGGATAGGATGGAGATGGGTCTGAAGTCGGAAGCTGATGAAGGAGTTGGAACTTTGTTCAGTGGACGGACTATGGCTCTTTTCCAAGATTTGGGAAAAATGGAATTTTGGAGAGAGAAATTATATATGTGTAGAAGTGCGGGTAGTAAAGCTGGAAGGCAGAGTTTGTTACTTTTAACAGGTATTTGGTCAGGACCATAATCATTCGTTTTGGATTTAAGTGTGGCAGAGAGCAGGTCAGTAGGAGAGATGTCGAGAAAGTTAAACTTATCAGGATCAAAGGGGGTTTGGGTAATGGAAAAAGATGAGCGGTCAGATGGAGATGTGGATAGAAAATGGTTAGTGAAAAAAGAATTTAGCGTGTTGGGATCGATTGGATACTGTGTGCAGGTTTTCGAGGAAACAACAGAGAGGTTCTTAAGGATTTTCCATTTGAATTTAGGGTTAGGTTCTTGGGGTAAAACATTATTGAAGTAAAACATTATAAGCTTTGGCGCAACGTAGAGTCATTTGTGTGAGATTTCGTAGGGATTTAAATTTGGAATAATGCTCAGTTAGTCTAGTACGTCTGTATCGTCTTTTAGCAGTTTCTCTTCTCCTCAGTAGTTCTCTTATTTCTATATTGATCCAAGGAGCGGTAGGACTTCTAAATACACGTGTTTTTAGAGGTGCATGACAATTGAGAAAATCGAGGAGGTTGGAGGTAAGGCATTCAACCATATCATCGATGGAGGGAAGAGAATAGATGGGTTTTAAGCAAGTGGAAAGAGAATCGAGGAAGGGGCTGATGTTTTCAGTGGTTAAGGAATCTAGATCTCTCCAGGAAATTTGTTTGGGTTTAGGTGAAGGAGTAGAGAAGTTGTATGTTATTTCAATAAGATCGTGGGATGAAAGGAAGGGAACTGGAATTTACGTAGAGGATAATAGGTTATGTGGGGAATCAATAATAAATAAATCTAGCCAAGTATCAGTGGATTGGGTGTGATGGGTGGGTTGAAAGGGTACAATAAATAGATCTAAGGAAAAAACTAGGTCGGTAAGATATGTTCTGTCCGGAGTGTTTGAAAGGAGGTTGGTGTTGAAATCACCAGCTATAATAATATTTTCGTAGAGAGGAATATATGTAAGGAGGGAGGATTCGAGAGTGGGATCGAATCGGACACGAGGAGGTCGGTAAATAACGATAAAGAGTAGAGGAAAGGTACTAAAGGAAACCTGGACAAACAGATATTCTATGTTAGGGATCTGCGAGTCAGGTCCCGTAAGTTCCTTTAGGTCAAAGAGGGTCCCCCCTAACGTCTAGCTGCCATTAATCGTTGACACCGCACAGTCGCATTTTTCCTGTTCCGCCCAGATTCCCAGTTTTTCCGCCATCCTTCTACTGATTAAGGAATTCCTGCTTCCTGTGTCAATAAGAAATTTAATGCCGGATGCTCTCAGTCTCTCCACGGGAGACCTTGTCCACCGTCTTGTACTCGCGCTGTTATTAATAATTAAACTCTCCGGTTGGGTGCTCCTCCCATTACCGCGTACTCAATTCGAGAGCGCGCATTGCTTCTCCTCGGTGATTTAACTTCCGTCCATTCCGCTTCCGGTTTTTCGAAGCGAGTTTCATTCCGCTTCCTTTCATCGACCAAGTCGTGGGCGCATTCTATAAAATCGCGGTCCCTGGGCAGCTATCATGGACGGTCGAAATAATGGTTCAGTTGCATCTTTAACACGCTTCTTAGGAACTCCATTTTCTGGGCTCCCTCTGCCTGGCCGCATGTTTCCACCATCTTCTCTGTCAGCCTATTGTATAACACCAATAGGTTCTCTGCGAACTCAACGTCTCATTGGCCCTGGGTTCGGCGCTCTTTAAATAAGTAACAGACATCCTCTTTCGGGGTCCATCTGCCACCGCCGTATAGCTTCTTGAGCCGTATCTTCAGCGTCTCCCAGGAGAGCATTAAATCACACTCTAAGGCGTTTAAAAATGGCTATGAGATACGACCGATTAGAGATGCCTCCAGTAGTTTTACGTCGGATTCCAGTAATGCGCCTGTCTCCTTTCTGGTGGTTATCAAAGTTTTAATTTGGTGACTACCTTTGATGAAGCTGTCGAGGTCACCCACTACCCCCACAAACGGTTTTAGCTGGCTAATTACCTCGCGGATAAATGCCGAGTTTTGTGTCTTTATTTTAAGCAACTCAATCTGTGTGTTCTCGGTCGCTTTCGATAGCTTCTAGTTTCTGACGTTCCGCTTCCAATTTCTGCCTCTCCACCGTAGACCGAGCAAGTTGTTGTTATAGATTTTTCAACTCTTCATCCATCGTAATTGCTATCTGTAAACTGATTAAAAGCGTAAGCAGGCTAGCTTATTAATGTTTCCGGGATTTCCGATACTATTGGCGCGCGATTAAAATTCGGAATTCCTCCCGGCTTTCGGCACCACTTATGATTAGACTGAACGAATGAACTAAAAAAGGGTATTTTGGGCAGAGTAACAGTACATTGGTTCAAGAACAACTAACTTTATTATTGAATTCATCCGGTATATATAGAGACAGTTTGTTGCCACATACAAAGGTTTCTTAATCCTAATAGTAACATACTTCCTATTGATATTAACATCTTATACACTGCTAACTTATATACACATATTTATAGACATACAGTGGCTAAAAAAAGTATTGGCACACTCCAATTTTTATGCAAATCTCAATGGGATTAAGTTGTTTTCCAGAAATAATATTTATATAACAAAGTGTTCTTTGAGTATTGTATTTTAGTAGCAATTCATGATCAGAATTCAAAAGCTTTGTCTAAAATAAAAATAAAGATTAAATTATCAGCGGGATGTTTAGTACATTGCCATAGGGATCTGGCACGTCGTTTCATATGGATGAGATCTAAGAGGTATTGAGGTAAATTATTTTGCTCAGGATTTCTTGGGGAGTTACTTGGGAAGGAGTACAATGACAGCAGTACCGGCATGTGCTCTTCTGTCAGATCGGTCTGTATGATATATCAAGTATTGTGGTATTTTGAAGAGCTGTTTAGTGGTTAGTCGAGTTTCAATAATTAGTGCCACATCAATGTTCCTGTAAAGAATTAAAGCAGATAGTTCGTCTGTATAAGACAGGCAGAGCAGTTCGGCCTACAAGCAGATGAAGACAAATATATGATAATAAGCTAAATATTTCACCCCAATAACAGGATCTGCGTAGAAGGAAAATCATTTCCGAGAGTAGAAAAATTCAAATACCTCTGATCCACAATAACCTCAATGAATGACCAACGGACAGAAATAGACAAGCGTATAACTAGCGCAAACAGAGCTTTCTCTCCCCTCTCTAAGTTATTGAAATCCCGAAAAATCTCAAACTAAGGGTATACGATGATATGGTAAAGGCAGTTCTAGTATATAGCTGTGAGACATGGACACTAACCAGCACTCTAGAAAAAAGTGATGAAAGATTTGATCTCTGAAAATCCTCCGAACGATAACCGGAGCGATCTGGGATCAGGGTGCTAACACATGGAGAAGAAAGACCAATAAGAAACTGCTTACAGAAACTGGTCAATCAATATCCCATGATATGAAGGCACGGATGTTAAGATGGGTGAGGCATTTAGCCCGTAGCAATCCATCTGGAAGCCTCTACGTAACAATGAATGCCTCAATTGAAGGCAAAAGAGGACGTGGAAGGTAAAAAAGCTGAAGGATAGATAGAATCAATAAAAATGCAACAGAGCTGCGTGTAGATAAGTGGAAAGAAATAGCCCAAGACAGGAAGAGATGGAGCAGACTTGCTAAGGCGGCAAAAGATCTACATGGTATGTAATGCCTGCAGAAAAAAAATATAATTTCTAAAACCATTCGCATTCCAAAGGAGAATGAATATAGGTTTATTAGAAGTCATTTAAGGATTTTTGGAAGGAGGGATAAAATGTGATACAAGATTGGTGAGAAGGGATATCAAAGGTTTAACAAGAGATCTGAATTCTTAGAGGAAAGATGTAAGTAAACTGGTCAGTTCTGTGGTATTTGATGGAGGAGGAATGTGAGGAATTTGGTGTTGATATAATCGTTGGGAATTAGACGAAATTTCCAACTCTAGAATTTTCCATCCTCTTTCTATTAAACTTTCGTTTAATTATCCATAATATTTATTAGTAATATATATAATATATTAGTAATATTAGCTATATCTCTCGTCCTTATTTACGCTCCCGGTACTTTAGTTCTAACTTCGTCAAATAACCGTTAGAGATGACGCCACAATACATCTCTTCTCTCCCCCCTCCATTGCTACCACACTCATTTCTCCGCTACACTTTTGGAAACAGGTTTGTTTTCTTTTTTCTCTTTCTTATTTCAACCTTCTCAGTTTCTTTCCTCCTTCCTTTCATTCCTTTTCTCTGTTTTAACTCTTTATTATAGTATACGTTGTCTGTACATCTTGATAGGCTTTACAATATGTCAATTTTCTATTTAACTATTCTATTCGCAATATCTTAATTTTACTATTTATTTTCAATTCTTATATAACTTCATATTCCTTTTTCTTTTTTACATTTTATTCTAAAATTTCCATTTTAATACTAATGTCACCTTTTTTGATTAAGCTTTACTTCATCATTCCACACTTTGTAACGGTTATTTATTTCTTAGTTCTTACTATTGTCATTATTCTAACAACTTCATTTTATTTTAATTTTTTTTTAAATTTTGTTTTACCTACACTACTTATGTTTCTCATACCATGTTATCTGGTTCTTTTCTTAGCCCTGATGAAGGCCTGAACTCCAAGTCGAAACGTCGGCAAATGTCAAAATAATTTTTTTTTTTTTTTTTTTTTTTTTTTTATTGAATAATAATACAATCAGCCACTGTTGGAGGGCTATAAGTATTAAGGCTAAAAGTTCTCATTCATACAGTATATACAAGTAATACAGAAGTAACTATAAATATAAAAAGTAAATAAATAATACTTATAAAAAAATGTAAATCAATAGAAAAAAAAAAAAATAAATAAAAAAAAATAAATAAATAAACAAAATAAAATAAAAACTTCTAAACACATTCATACCTATATACAATATATACATTCGCCCAGGAATCTCCGAGCCAGGCTTTTCTCCCCACATGTGGAAAGCAAAGCAGGACTCCAGAGATCCCAGTGCCATTTTTCCAGCCGCATCACTAGTATTAAAAGCCAGTGGAGGCTGAAGGAGGGCACTAGAGCCACAGATGCTCAGGACTTGAGTGGAGAAGCTGGCCATTGCCAGGACTCCAGAAGCATATTTACAATAGATCTCGCGGCCACTGCCGTTTTAACCTTCGAGGGGGATTGTAGGGATGGTGGGAGCTGGATAGGGATTGAGCTAGAGGATTTGGATGATGGATAAGGTTCTGGTGAAAGTTTGAGAATCTGGATGGGATGATGTCGAGGACAAAAGGGATGTTAAGGTCATGGTGTAGGGTCTTATTTGTGACATAATATGGGGCATTGGCTATTGTTCTAAGTACTTTGGACTGGAAGGATTGGATGCGTTTGATATTCGAATGTTTAGCAGTTCCCCACAGTTCAAGTCCGTAGGTCCAGATAGGTTTCAGTATTGTCTTGTAGATTAAAAGTTTATTTTCAATCGAAAGATGAGATGTCCTGCTTAGTAGTCTATATAGCTGGCCATATCGTTGGTTAAGTTCTTGTCTTTTAAGTCTCGTATGTGGGTTCCAAGTTAGTCTTTTGTCTAGAAGGAAGCCAAGGTAACGGACTGTATCTGAGTAGGGAAGTGGTATTGAATTGAAAAGGATTGTGGGACAGGATCTGCGTCGCATAGTGAAAGTAATATGTTTACATTTTGCTTCATTGATTTTAATGCGCCAGTCGTTGCACCACTGCTCAATCAAGGAGAGGTGAGATTGTAGGTTTTGAGATGCTATTTGAGGATCTGAGTGGGAGGATAGAATGGCAGTATCATCGGCAAATGTAGCTAGGAAGGTATCGGGATTTGGAGGGATATCGGCAGTGAAAAGGATGTAGAGAACTGGACCCAAAACACTGCCTTGTGGAACACCAGCCTCAACTGGATAGTAAGTGGAGAATTCGGTGCCGCAACGGACTTGGAAGGAACGATTTGAGAGATAGGATTTGAGGACTAGGTATAAGGATTGGGGTAAATGGGTTTTGAGCTTGAAAAGCAAGCCATCGTGCCACACCCGGTCGAAAGCTTGCGCTACGTCCAGAAAGGCACCAGTGCAATATTGCTTGTTTTCAAGTGCAGAGGATATATGGTCCACAACACGAAGGCCTTGTTGGACAGTGGAATGTCTTGAGCGGAATCCAAATTGATGAGAAGGGATGTTGTGGGATTCGAGTATGGGTAGGATGCGTTTGAGGAGGATTTTTTCAAAGATTTTTGAGAGGATAGGGAGTAAACTTATCGGTCTGTAGGATGATGTGTTATTAACGGGTTTGCCTGGTTTTGGAAACAGCACGATTATGGAGTGTTTCCACATCAAGGGAAAGTTGGTAGTACGAAGGATGCAATTATATAGATAGGTCAGGAATATAATTGATTTTTTGGGAAGTTGTCTAAGGATTTGTGAAGTGAGGAGATCATATCCAGGGGATTTTCGGGGTTTTAATTTGTTTATGAGGAATTTGACCTCAGAGGGGTTAACAGGTTTTGGAGGTAGAGAGAGAGGAATTGGTGAAGAGAGGAATTCTTTAACTTCAGCAGTGTGGGTGGGATGGAGTTCGGGATGGGGAGTGAATGTGTAGGATAGATGTTTAGCAAACTCTTCAGCTCTATTCGCATCTGACGAAGCCCAGGAACCATCATCACGGCGGAGGGGGTGGGAAATGGATTGGACTTTAAGGATTTTTTTAGTTACAGTCCAGAGGGAGTTATCACTAGATGATAATGAGGAAAGGTAGGAATTGTAGGATTGGGTTCTAAAGATATCCAGTTTCTTTTTTACCTGTTTGGAATAATAGTTATACGATTTCCGGTCATCAGGATGCCTGGTTCTTTGCCAGAGGGCCCTAGAGCATCGTTTGCTATGGATAAGGTCCAATAGGTCTTGGGGTAGAGGATTTATACTGAGGTGTTTTTTGGGACGATCAGGTGAGGATGCAGTCCAAACTGCTTGCTGGATCAGGGTAGTAAAGGAGTCCACTGCATCGTCAAGGTCTTCAGGTGTTTTTAAGGAAACTCTGAGGTCTATATTATCATCCAATATTTGACGGAAAAGGTTCCAGTTAACTGGTCCCCTGATAAATGAAGGAGAGGATGATTTAGGAATGGGTGATGTGGAAGCGGTTAGGACTATAGGACTGTGGTCTGAGGAAAGATCATCAAGCCTTGAAATGGAACAGTGTAATGATCCTAGACCTTTGTGTAGGAAAAAGTCAAGAAGGTCGGGATTGCGGTTGGGATCTGTTGGCCAGTATGTGGGAGTATTAGGTGAAAGGATGTTGCTGCGATGGGAATTAAGTGCAGATAGCAGTGTTCGCCCTCGGGAATTTGTGGATCTGGCTCCCCATTGTTGGTGTTTTGCATTTAAATCTGCACCTAGGATGAAATGGTGTCCTAAGGAATTCAGGAAGGAAATTATTTGGGATTCGGAAATGGGTATTTTAGGCGGGGAATATGCCGCAACTAATGTTATTGGGTAAAGGGAAGTTTGGATTATTACGGCAGTGGATTGTAGGAAATTATGGGTTGGTAAGGGAAATAAATGATGGGAGAGAGATCGGTGGATAATTATAGCAGTGCCAGCATGTGCTGTTCCATCAGGATGATCGGTTCTATAAATATTGTAGCCAGGAACGTTGATTTGTCGTTTGTTGGTTAGTCGGGTTTCAGTTATTAGTGCTATGTCGATGTTTTTGTCATGTAATAAGATTGTCAGTTCGTTGATGTGATTTCGAATACCATTCGCATTCCATAGGAGAATGGAAAGGGATTTGGTTGAGGACATTTATGGATTTCTCGGCGGTGGAATGAGGTTGGATATAACATTGGTAAGTAATGAAATAAGAGGGGTGATGAGGGATCTAAATTCAGAGAGGAAAGAAGTTAATAGGCTTGTGAGGTCAGTGGAATTGGAAGGAGGAGGAATGTATGTCTGGGTATTGAACCTAGGTTCAGGGATGGAGGGATGTGGGTCTTGAGGTTGATTTGTGAATTCTCGAGGTTGAGGTTCTTGTGGCAGGGCCTGAGATTGAGTGTTTATAGTGTCTCCTTTGAACATCTGAGCATAGGTCACTCTTCCGTTCACTGTTCTAGAGGGTTGTCTTGGTGGCCTGGATGTCCCTTCTTCTCTAGGAGTTGCGTACATTCTTGGTCAAAATAATCAGTAATTTCATTCTTACCTCCTTAGGTGTGACAAAGATACCGTCGGATCTATGATTTTGGAAGGTTATATTCTTGATCTGGAAAGTTCTCTTCTAGATCTTTCTGTTTCTTCTTTGTTTTGGGATTTCTTGACTTGATATTTTTGTGCATCTTGGCAGACTTTGTAGTTCGCTGGGTGTCCTTCAAGGCACAAACAACATACTGCAAGATCTCGTTTCGGTTTTGTGCACTCACCACATTTTTTGCTGCTCTCCATACTTCACACAATGCGGCAAATGATGGCAGTAAATCTTGATGTTGCCATTTACCTGACAATTGTGGCACTGAACGATTACCCTCTTAGGATATGGCTTCTCTATTATCACACTTGTATAATGGAGTAAAGTTACAATATATGAATTTGTGGATTTTTTGTTGCCATTTTTTCTTTTTAATTCTATGAATATCCATAATTTTTGTGTTTAACTCCTCAGTTATTCAATTTTTTCTAACTGTTGTAAGTCGAAGCAACTGCTTACTCCCTTACTATAAGTTATAGTGCTATTACAGTTATATTCAATTGGTCAGAAAATCGCTTACAATCTTTTTTTTTTTTAAAATTTCTTTATTGAGTATTATAACAATCTGTCTGTTGGACATTGGTTATAGTGAGGTAGGATAACATTCACACCATATGTACAAAAAAATAAAATAAATAGAACAAAATAATAATCAAAAGTATATACAATAGACAATAAAATAAAATAACCTAAAAAATAAGAAAATTAAAACTAAGGAAAAAAAAATAACATGCATACCTATATACAATCAGGCGAGGGAACTCCAGGAGAACCCTGCGCTACTCTTCCAACCGCGTCACTGGTAGTAAAGCCAGCGGAGATTGGTCGAGAGCACTTTAGCCACATACACACATATATGGGATATGCCCACCATGGGACATATGGGATCTTCGCACTGCCGTGGACAAGCAAAAGATTGGTCGTGCCCCCGGTTTAGACACCATTGACGCGTCAATTTTCAAGAACAGTATTCCCTATATAGAGGAAAGATTGCTGGCTATTTATAATCATTGCCTAGACAGGGAATACTTCCCAAGAATCTGGAAAATCGCTAACGTCAAGCTCATTTACAAAGGAGGAGACAAAGATAAGCAATTAGCCAAATCTTATAGACCTATATGTCTCCTCCCAGTCATGAGCAAGGTGTTAGAAAACCTGATACTCACCAGCCTACGGCCAGTCTTCTCGAGAGCGAGCCATCCACGGCAGTACGGATCCTCTAAAGGCAGGGGAACCGCAGATGCCCTGCTGAGAGTGCGCTGTGATGTTGAAGAGAAGGCGGAGAAGTATGTTATGCTCCTCCTGTTTGACATATCATCCGCCTTCGATAGCGTCTGGTGGCCGAGCGTACTCCAGCAGTTGCAAAGGCATGAAGCCCCCAGCAACTTGTATGGCTTGATCAGAAGCTATCTCCAGGATAGGACATTGAAGATTAAAGGTAGCTTCTATGAAGTAGAAGATACAGTGGAAAGGGGCTGTCCACAGGGCTCTGTCCTTGGCCCTGCCCTATGGAAACTAGTCTTTGACGAGTTGCTGGGAGTGCTAGAACAGGAGCGGTTCCCCGCCACTGCATATGTAGATGACCTGGCTGTTGTAGTGGCCTCGAATAGCAGGGCCAGATTAAAATATGAAGCTGAACGTTGTGCCAACCTTGTAGAAGAATGGTGCGAGAAAAAGAAGTTAAGGATGGCGGGTTCCAAGACTCAGGCCATCCTCTTGAGAGGTTCGACCGATAGGGCACACCCCATAACCTTGGTGATACAAGGTTCCAGAATATGTCCAAGTGAGGTAGTCACCTATCTTGGAATTAGGATTGGGAAAAAATTCAACTTGACGCCTCACTTGGATTACTTAAGGAATAGGATAACCTTAGCCCTTAATGGTCTCAGTCGCATAGGGGGGGCCTTTTGGGGCCTTAGATATCCAGCAACTATGTCCATTTATAAAGGAGTAGTTATTGGTATCCTGAGATACGCGTCCCCCGCATGGAACCGGAATCTCTCGTACCGTCAGAAGCGCAAGTTGGCAACAATCCAGCGGATGGCCCTGCTTAGAGTAACCAGGTCATACAGAACCGTGTCCCATGAGGCGGTGCAGGTCTTAGGAGGAGGTATTCCTCTCGACCTCCTTCTGCGGGAAGACCTTTATCGGTACAACATTAAGAGGGATGACTTGGCGGATTTACCAGCAAACATTCGGGAGAGGATTTGTGATGACCCCAGAAGATGGAAGATGATCCTCCGGGAGGATACATTGGAACAATGGAATCGGCGATGGGTGACAACCCCAAACGGGTCCACACTAAGAAAATTCTTTCCCACCATTAAATCGCGCTTAGAAAAGAAATGGATCCTCCCGGACTACTGGGTCTCACAGATCCTCACGGGGCATGGGGGTTTCAGAGCAAAACTTTTTAAACACGGTAAAAATATCGATCCCTTATGCCCCACTTGTGGAGTACCTGAAACCGCTGAGCACATCCTTGTAGCCTGCACCAGCTATGAGGCACTGAGGGCCAAATTAATGAGGGATACAGGGCTTTTCGTTCTTACAGAAGGACAATTACCCCAACTAATGTCTGAACAAAACTACCCGCACTTTAAAAGTTTCGTATGCGGCTGGAAAAAAACTGTGGGCCCAACCCACTTCTCCCTGGGAAGGCGTGAAGAAGCAGTACCTGGAAGGCCGCTAATTAGGACAGGAGAAGAAGATGGAGAACAATAACTAAGTGACAAAATTATCAAGCAGGCTGTGTGCACAGCATTTTAAAAATGTAAATAGATAAACATGCAACAGTGATTTGTTATACAATGTGTATCAAGTCACTGCTGCAAACTCCCGTATTGTCTTAAAGGCAGGGTAGGGAGGAAAATAAAATAAAATAAAATAAAATAAATAATACATACACACATGTCTTGAGTGAAGAATCTGGCCATTGCCAGAACTCCAATTTATATAATCTACAAAAGGTCGCGAGGCCACTGCCGTTTCAACCTTCTTGGAGGATTATAGGGATGGGAGATGCTTGATAGTGATTGTGCAAGAGGATTTGGGTGGTAAGTAAGGTTCTGGTGAAATTTGGAGAATTTTTCTGGGATAAGGTCTAGGACAAGTGGGATGTTAAGGTCATGATGTAGGGTTTTGTTGGATACATAGAAAGGAGCATCGACTATTGTTCGAAGGACTTTAGACTGGAAGGATTGGATGCGCTTGATGTTAGAAAATTTTGCTGATCCCCACAGTTCTAGTCCGTAAGTCCAAATAGGTTTCAGTATTGTCTTGTAGATCAGTAGCTTGTTTTCAATGGAAAGTTTAGATTTTCTGCTTAGTAGTCGGTATAGTTGGCCGTATCGTCGGTTGAGTTCTTGTCTTTTGAGTCTAGTATGCGGGTTCCAAGTTAGCCTTCGGTCTAAATGAAAGCCAAGATACCGGACTGTGTCTGAATAAGGAAGCTGTATGGAATTAAAGAGTACTGGTGGACAGGAATTGCGTCGGAGTGTGAAGGTAATATGTTGGCATTTAGTTTCATTAGCTTTAATGCGCCAGTTATTACACCAGTGCTCAATCAAGGTGAGGTGACTTTGGAGATTTAAGGATGCTATTTCGGGATCAGAGTTGGATGATAAGATTGCGGTGTCGTCAGCGAATGTTGCAAGAAAAGTATCGGGATGAACAGGGATGTCAGCAGTAAAGAGGATGTAAAGCACGGGACCCAAGACGCTGCCTTGGGGAACACCGGCTTTAACGGAGTAGATATTGGAAAATTCTGTTCCACAGCGAACTCGAAAGAAGCGGTCAGAGAGGTAGGATCGGAGGACTAGGTACAAGGACTGAGGTAAATGGATTTTAAGCTTGGAGAGCAGTCCGGAGTGCCATACCCGGTCAAATGCCTGTGCAATGTCCAGAAAGGCACCCGAACAGTATTCCTTGTTTTCTAGGGCTGAGGAAATATGATCAACAACTCGGAGTCCTTGTTGAACAGTAGAATGTTGAGAGCGAAAACCAAACTGATGGGAAGGGATATTTTGGGATTCTATAATGGGTAGGATTCGTTTCAAAAGGATCTTTTCAAAAATTTTTGAAAGGATTGGGAGTAGGCTGATTGGTCTATAGGATGTTGAGCTATTGAGAGGTTTACCTGGTTTTGGGAAAAGGATAATAGTGGAGTGTTTCCATAGCAGAGGAAAGTGGGTGGTGCGTAGGATACAATTGTAGATATATGTAAGGAATATGACTGCTTTGGGTGGAAGTTGTCGAAGGATTTGAGGTGTAAGGAGATCATGTCCAGGAGCTTTACGGAGGATTAGTTTTTTTAATTGAAATTTTACTTCGGAAGGATGAATAGCTTTTGGGGGCAAGGAAAGTGGGATTGGTGATGTAAGGAGTTCTTCTACTGTTACGGTGTGGGCAGGATGGGATTCCGGATGTGAAATAAATGTATTGGATAGGTGAATGGCGAACTCCTCAGCTTTATCTTGCTTACAATCTAATAGTTTTTTTTGACTGTTTACTATTACTATTTTGTATTAGTAAATTTTCGTCCCTTAATTTCTTGACGTTTTTAACCTCTCCGACCAAATTAATAATGAATTTATTTATCAAAAAAGGAGATACCCTTTGAAACCCTATATCTCCTTCCCTATTTACCATCAAATAAGTAGGTGAATTTTTGAAGGCTTCACATACTTGAATAGGGTCTGTTGGTTTTTATATCCGACCTCTTTACCGACGTTTATTGGAGCTATGAAATAGCCCTTCCATTATAATAATATGGTATAATCAATCTCAAATAAATAAATAAAATGAAAAGAAATAGGTAAATAATAATTTATAATAAATAAAGAAGAGTATAGAAATAGAAATAGAAAATCTTCTTTATTCTGGGACTAGGTCACTTAAGAATAACAGTATTGTTTAAACCAATTGACAATAAATCTGGCCAGATGACCTATTATAATAAAGAGTACCTGCAATATAAGTAATAAAATGAGTATATACATAGTTTTAGAGGGTATATGAAGGAAAGCAGATGGGTACAAGGAATACAATATTATAATATTGGTACAAAAACAACAACATACTAATAATTAAATAAAATTGGAAAGAAATGCTAAATAAGTTTTATAGGTAACCAATTTTAGTGCTGCAATATAAAAAATAAGAATAAAAAAAATAACTAGAGTAAATAAATGATTTATATATGTTCCTTCAGACGTTTATGTGAAAACATGTGAAGATATTCTAAAAAAGTAGACAAGTATTGTGATCTACCTATGACGCAATATATTACGAGCAGAAAAATAAAAATAAACAGTGTTTAATATATATATATTTTATACTGTATATAAAAAATATACAGGATGTTTCGTAATTGCACGCCACTATTTTAGGTTTATGTTAAGTAACACAAAATAAAAAAAAAGTTCACATTAACATATATCTCAAACTCATTTATTAAACAGATATCAAAGGTTAAATATTTATTATTACTATTTATTTATTATTATTACAACATTTAGAGTAACTGTTCATAGAGGCCCCCGTTTTTTTTAATGCAACATTCAGCACGACGAATCCATGCATCACTGGCTCTTCGTATAGTATAGTTACTGCGGCTTCAAAGGAGTTGGGTATCCTGAGGTACTCATCCCCCGCGTGGAGCCGAAGCCTGATGCAAAACCGCAAGAGACGACTGGCCACCATACAACGTCTGGCTCTGCTGGGCGTCATTAGAGCCTACAGAACGGTTTCCCACGAGGCGGTGCAGGTGCTGGCCAGAGCGATGCCCCTGGAACTAATTCTCAATGAGGACACATGGAAGTTTGAGGTCAAAAGGCAGGGACTGGATACGCTACCGGAGGGACTCCGAAAAAAATAGACTAGAACCCCAACCAATGGAAGAAGATAGTCAGGGAGAAATCCATCCAGGAGTGAAACAGACGGTGGAAAGGGTCCACTCTCAGAAAATTTTTCCCCAACGTCCAAGACATACTCAAGGCGACCTGGTTTCGCCCTGATTATTGGATCTCGCAGGACATGGTGGGTTCCGGAGAAAGCTGGCTGACCATGGGAAGGACATCGACCCCCGGTGCCCTCCATGCGGACTGCCTGAGACGGCCGAGCACATCCTGGTATACTACACAGCAATGGAGGGACGCCGTACAAATTGGTGAAAGAAACAGGAATGTATACCCTAACGGAACAGAATTTTCCCCGCCTGTTGGAGAAAGAAAATTACCCGCTCTTTCGGGAGTTTGTGTATGGGTGGAGAGACACAATTGGCCGTGTACATTTCTCCCTAGGAGCGACAAGACCACCCGAGGATAAAAAAAAAAAAAAAAAAAAAAAAAAAAAAAAAAAAAAAAAAAAAAAAAAAAAAAAAAACGTTACTGCGGCTTCCACGGTGCGATTTCTTAGCTCTTCTTGCGTGCCAACTGCCGCAGAATAAACCATAGACTTCATCCAGCCCCACACAAAATAATCTATTGGCGTTAAATCCGGAGGTCGTGGTGGCCATTTAGCAGGTCCTATTATCCCTAAGGCGTCTTTCAATTGCTTCAAACGTTTTACGATTTGGTATTCTTCGGTTAGGAAATTTTTCACGATATCTTCGAACAGCAGCAGCACCGTTTCTATGTACCACGCCATAAGTATGTCTGTTTGTTCTGCAAAAGTGAATAAATGTATGGTGTCTCCCATGATAATCATAAATTGAAATGTCACAGTATTCACTAGCACTAAACCACACAGAACTAGACAAACACATGCGCAACTACTGTCATTGCTCATCTTTCATTTGTTTATCAGGTGATTAAAACCTGTTATTTAGTATTAAGCACGTTAAACTTTGTACAGTCAGTCTTAATGTAGTAAATAAATAATAAATCTTTAACCTTTGATATCTGTTTAATAAATGAGGTTGAGATATATATCGAATATTTAATAGTTGACCGTTGCATTATAAAGGTCCGGGGTGGCGGTCATAAATAGGCTAAATAGTGGCAAAACTATTTTATTAAAAGCCAACGTTTCGACCCAACTTGCAACCCAACCCGTACACTAATGTTAAAATTCAAACAACACATTGAAAACTTACTTGAGACCAAACAAATTAACCGTCCCACTTACTAGAACCTCATATCCTACAACTCCTTAGCACCCCGGTTATATGAACTCCCAAAAATTCACAAACCTGGAAATCCCCTCCGCCCTATCATCTCAAATATTAACGCCCCCTCAGCTAAACTCAGTAAATTCCTTTTACCCTCTCTCCAAAAACTTAGCCACAATAATCCTTACGACATTCATAATTCATTCCATCTTAAAGAAGAGTTATCTTCTCTCCATATTCCTGAACACTTTATCCTTGTATCCCTAGACGCCAAAAGCTTATTTACCAACATCCCAGTAGACAAAGCCCTCCACATTGTACAGAAAAACTGGACAATCATCGAACCTCACACCACCCCAACCTCTCCTCATACCTTGAATCCCTTGAGCTTTGTTGCAGATCCGGATACCTCACCTTCCAAGGAAAATTCTATAATCAGATTTCAGGTCTAGCCATGGGAAATTCTTTAGCACCAGATATCTCCAAAATTGTTCTTAATGACCTCCTAGACTCTGTTATCCCTTCTTTTCATCAAAAAATATGTCGATGACCTCCTCCTTGTTCTTAACCCTGACAGTATTCCTCAAATTCTTTCCACTATTACCACTCCCGTCTTCGTTTCACTATAGAGAAAGAAGTTAACAATTCACTCCCCTTCTTATACCTCCTAATAATAAAAAACACTGACGGTTATGTTTCTACTGACTGGTACACTAAACCCACGTTACTCAACTTTTATTCTCAACACCCATATCAAAAAAAAAATCAATACCGCCAAAAACCTTATTCACCGATCTCTCTCTTTATCTGATCCACAATATCACCAAGCCAACACTCAGCGTGTCAAAAATATACTCTTTTCCAATAATTTCCCTCTCAACACCATACTTACACTTTTAAACTGCTATACAATCAAAAAGAGTACAACCCCCCACAATCAGCTACCACTCCTTTCATATACAAATCTCTCCCCTATATTCCTATTCTCTCAGATAATATACAAAAATTCCTTAAATCGACTATAGCCAATTTACTTCTTGGCCTTAAGTCCTATAACAAACTTTCTTTCTATTTCACCAACTTAAAGGATCCCATACTTTTACAACACCGCTCTAATGTAGTTTACCGGATACCTTGCTCTACTCCTAATTGTAATAGCTCCTATATTGGCGAAACTAAAAACCATCTCAAAACCCGCATTTACCAAAATTAAGCATCCATAACTTCCCGGAACCCTTCCGCCTCCAAACTATCAGAACATGCCTTAATCCTCAACCATTCATTTGATTTTGAAAAAACCTCTATTCTTGCTACGGTCCCTAACCATGAAAAAAGACTCATTTCCGAATCCATCCACATTCACATGGAACAGAATCCTGTTAATCATAAAGTAGATAAAAACTGCATTTCTTTAACACATAGAAAAAATTTAAATCTTATAAGTGAAAAATAACTTATATATTACATTGTATTATTTTTATCTACTTTCAATTTTTATTGATTAATTCAATTTAATTGTTCATTATTCTAAGTATTTTCGCTTTGTATGATCTCTCTTTTATTTTATTTTAATTTTATAGTTACATTCTACATCAATGTATGAATATCCGTTTTCACATTGTATTCATTTTTTTTTTAACCATGTTTCAATATTACCTAATATTTAAATGTAATTTTCTTACATATTTACAACCAAATATAATTATAATTATTCATATATATTTTTTTTCCTCTCTATACTTCTAAATTAGTTCTGCAATGGATGGTCTCTTATTTCTATATTTATATTTTACTTCTATATACGTTTTACTTCTTCCATTTTTGTTTTTATTCACATTATACTCTTATCTATAATCTCTTAATTCTATTTTATATGTATATGTATATATTTATTATTTATTATTTCATAGATATAGTATTTTTCCCTTGTACCCATCCATATCTTCAAATTTTAGATACTGTAATTTTCTAGGCCTTTTCTCATTTCCCAAACAGGTCAGCAAATTTCATAATACCTACCCTTACCCTGATTTTCCAGTTTTTTTTTGTTTTGTTTTTTATATTTTATTTATTTATTGAGTATTACAACAATCTGTCTCTTGGACATTAGTTAAAGTGAGGTAGAATAACATTCACACTTGCAGTTCTAAGTGAAACTCCAAGCTGAACACACTTGTAAGTCTCTATTTTTATTCTTCTAATTTTATTTATTTATTTATTTATTTTTTGGTTTTCTTTTCTTTCTCCACATTCCTTTATGTCTATTATTTCATATTATATCCTTTTTCCTTTTCTTTCAATCTCTCCTGTAGATCTGTAGAAGTATATTCACATTTGCATATATTATATATTACACTACAACAATTGTTACCATCTATTTACTTCAGTTTAGGAAGCAGCAGTTATCTTGTTATTCTACTCTGTTTATATTTTAATGTGCTTACTGTTTATAATTTTAAAAAGCTTATTCACATTGTTTAAAATTTGTTGTCTAAATATTATGTAACTTCCACAATTCTCTATATCTTTTTGTATCTTGTCCGTTCTAGCCTTAAAGGAGATATATATTAATATGAACTTTCTTGTTTATTTTGTGTTAGTGAACATATACCTAAAATGGTGCCGTGCAATTACGAAACACCCTGTATATAAGTAAATGGAACAAAAAGAAAAGAACTGGAAGTAATCGTATCTGAATAGTAGAAAAACTGGATAATTCCTACGGAGCTCCGTAAACAAACTCTCCCTGCGAAGTCTACTATCTAACTCCTTTTTCTAAATAATTTAATTTGTTATGCCAGATTAATTTAAAAAATCATAAAATGTACTCACATGCCATAATCGATTAGTGACAAATTATTTTATGTTATCTATTTTTAAACTCAGGGGTGCTCATACCCCCCAAGGTCGATGGCACAAGAATCCACCCCCCCCCCCCTTCTCCCACTACCAAGATATTTTATTTTTTATATTTTCTTAAAAACAGAGCAAGCGAAGGTAGAATTAAAATAATCGTAGATCATACACAATTACACTTGGTGCGGTCCGTTTCATGTTTTCTCCTTGTCCCTCATTATCAAACTTTTCATTCTGAAAATTCATAACACTGTCAAATGTGCCTCCCACAAAATTTCAAAAACCCGTCAAAATATGCCCCCCTAAAAATTTTTAATGGCGCATGAAACCTCCTTGTGGGCACCGCTGTTCAAACTTCTTCAATCCATACTCATAAAAATTATTTATTGTCTTGCTTTCCATTCGAATGAGATATCACAATTTTTATATTAAACCTGAGCTAAGGTTATATTATGACCACATGATTATTTCGAGCAGGCTATCCAATTTTCATCGTGTGAAATATATCATTCATATATCCGATTCATTACGTTTTTAAGACATCTGGTTTAAAAGATCTTTAGCCACCTTTCAAAATTCATCTAGAAATGGTCATCTGTTAGATATTTTTTTTTTATATCTTAAAGAAAACTAAAAAAATATATATTTTAGATGTCTTTTAGATATTGATACTGGGTGGGTGACCTCTGAACATAATTACGAAATTTTTTTCTTTTATTAATAATTATTTTTTTAAAAAGTATAACATTAATAATTTTTTGAGTGTCCTAATATAATGTTTTTAAATTATTATTTTAAAATTAAGTAACGCCTTTCTTTTTTAATGTAAAACTTAGTACGTAAACATTAATTTGCTTCATTCTCAAATTTTCGAACACTAACGCATTAATAGACATTTGATCCATTCAGTAGACATTGAATGTAATCGACCTATTCCTACTCTTTCTGTAGAATCACTTTTAATAAATACAAAATATGGTTCTAAACCTGTAGATTTATGTAAGTATCTTTCTTTTTTAAAGTTAATATTTATTTGAGGAATTATTTTATCCGAATTAAATTCCGGATAACAATTTCCTTCTGTTACCATTTTAGGTGAGTTATATTCATTACATACATTAACAAATTGTTTCTTGTTATTTTCTATATATGGGGGAACTTTCCTCCGCCCATAAATATTAACTGACATTTAAAAAAAACGTAATTACAATTTAAAAAATAAGTAAACACACACACACACAAAATAATGAATTCCTCTTACGTATTTAATAAAAGAAAATCAAATTAAAATAATAAGAAAATTAATATTACTATATAATATTAATATTAAGAGAATTAAAAGAAGCTCTTATTTGTTTATCCTGTTGAAGGAGCAATAAACACCTACATCCTTAAGGCACGGCTGTTGAAGCTAGACTGTTTCTCAACTTTTATAGCCTGAAACTTTCTGTTTGGTTCATCGCCGTAAAAATTGAAATAGCTTTTCCGTATACGTAGTCCAGAAGGATTTATCTAAGATCATTGCTAAGCACGATTTTTTTCATTTTATTTTTAGTATTTTTAGCAAACAAGATCCTCCAAAGAACAGTGTAATGTACATTGTATGTAGGATGAAACTCCAGCTTTGTTTAGATGAAATATTCCATCGAAAGGTCGGTCTTAAGCTGTTGTAAATGAGAGTAAGCCATGAGGAATAAAGGGAGGCCCATCCCCCGAGAATTGCAGGCAGGGGTGTGTAAAAGATAGTAGTAATCCGCTGTAAAGGAACATTTTAGGGCAGAAATCAGATAGGTCAGCTTTAATTGGTTTCCAGGGCAAACCTTATCTGTCCCTAGCCACACTTCCCTTGGGATTAGGGCGTGGCTTCAATTAACAGGGGCGTGGCGAAAGCTCCGCCCCATGACACACCCTCTTCCATTTTTCTTCTCAATTTAATCTATATCATTTTCACCTTAATGTTATTATTTCACTCGTAAATATTTTGTGTTCCGGAAAGTTTAGACAAAGTAATATGTAACACGGCTATCAGAAAAATGTAACCGGAAAAGTTTTTATAGAGAATATATTATTTATCTGTATTAACGTATGTTTGTGGTTTGTTTGTATTGATTGATACGTGGATTGATGTATTATTTTTCGTTGTATACCATTTTTATATTTAAATAATACTGGAGTATATAACCATTTATTTATTGATATGCACTTACACACACACACACACACACACACACACAAACACACACACACACAGGGTCAGTACAGCTAACCGAAAAGAAATATATATCTCTTAAAAAAATAATGCAATTTTTAATCCTTCTGTTTATGATAATCTAGCTGAATCGTTATTCAGTCGATAAATAAAATCTACAATAGAGCAAAGCTTGTTTGTTCCAATATAATGTTATTCAATCTATTAGTTTTCCTTGCACAGTATTATCAGAAATTCGACAAAAGCTATAAAATATTTCTTTAAATATCAGATGAAGATAGAGACTTTTCTTAAAGGCTTAGGACGTAGTAATATCTATCGAGCTGAAAAAATAATTAAAATATAAAGTGAATATTCAAAATCATAAAATTTGATAATGGATATTTTCTAATAAAGAATCAGTTAAGGTATGCAATTGAAACACATTAACCATTTTTGATTGTCTACCTCCTACCTCGCCATTTTTGCCGTTCGAGGGGAGGGAGGAGGTTTGTTCTGGAAGTAAAAACTAACCTATTCCAACCGGAGTGGGAAGTTCAGGGTTCATTACTTTGGTCAGCCACGAAATAAATTTCAACACGTCCGGATTCGACTTTGTTGAACATTGGGACAAAAAGCAATAGTAAAAATTTGTAAGTTTGAATGCATAAGTGACAAACTAATATCCTTTCCTCGTCATGTCTGACATTTTTAACGCATTTATGGCATTAATAGTACCTTGATATGAAATAATGGGCGATGAGAGAAAAATCACCTTTTTTATATTTAGAACTGCTTGGCCTGTATTTTTTAAAAATCCTAATGGTTTGTGCCGAGCCAAATCAGGCACTTCTAGTGAGTCTTCAGACAGCTGAAACGTCGTTTCTTATTGAGTTATTACGACTCTTCAAACAATTGTGAACAATTTTCTTCCATTTCGTAAATCACCAGCAATAACTTAAAACTAAATAGATCTTGTTTTTAGAATTTTGGACATCTAAAAACAGACCTCTTTCCAACCTGCCACATCGGAAGTAATGGAAGATTTAATACGCGGGAACGTTGAATTTGGAATGACTACCATTATTTTCTATTTATTTAACTTTTTTTTTTACTAACATATTCGTGTAATCATCGACCTAGTTAGTTCTTGACAAAATAACAACTAACGCCCTATATTGACCAAATTATAAACAAAATAATTAATATATCACTCAACCCTCCTAGGCGTCTGAAAAGAAGATGTCCAAGGGATCTCCTAAATTAATTTATCTTTGCTAGTGTTACCCATGGGTAGCTTCTTCACAAGTACCTTCATGTAATATATTCCTGTAGCAAATTTACTAGTTGTATGTATGTTTACAGTTGTAAATTAAATTAAAAAAAAAATAAATATCACTAGTTTAGGAGCTTAGTATTAAACAATTATAAATAAATAAATAATAAAAGACTTAGCGAACCCGAAGGTTCGATGACGACACCAATCGCTTATTACACACCTCTCTCCACCGTTAGCCATCCAATCACGGCCCCTTCAGATCGACTTTAATGCAATCTTCCCACCTTCGCTTCAGTCTACCCCTCGGACGTTTACCATTTGGTACAGCAAATATTAACCTTCTAGGAATTCATTCGTTACTAATCTCAACAATTTTACAAGCCCATTTGATTCGCCACGATGAAATCACCTCAATTATATTACCCGAATACAGTTCACGCAATTCGGCGTTGTGTAGCCGTCAGAAATCTCCAGTTAACTCATTCTTCTTCGGTCCGAATATTCTACGCAATGTAAAAATACTTAATGTAAGCGGCCACACTTCGCATCCATAAAGAACTGTAGGTAAGATAATGGTTATATAGATTCTAATTTTTAAGTTCCGGAACAAGAGGCGCGAGCTAAGTCTAACCTTAATCTCTTCTTCAATATCGTTTTTTCTAGTTATCGTAGACCACGCGCGGATCTACGGGGGAAGAGCTTTGGGGCTAAACTCCCTCCCTAAAATGGTAAAATACAACCATGTTTTATGGAAAAAAAATATCTTTTAAAGTATTATTGTTAGTGTAACTACATTTAAAAGGACTTTGGAAATCACTTAAACACCATTTCATATAGATATTTAGTTTCTTTCTTTCTTTCCAAACTAATTATTTTTATGAAAAAAAAAGCTTTCGGGCTGAAGCCCCTCCCAAAATTAAATTCTGGATCCGCTAGTGTCGTAGCCCCTTATTACCTAAACTTCTCTATCTGTTTAAACATATTACCGTCTATATCAATATCACCACTAATATCGCTATTTTTGCAGCTAACCATGTATTGTATTTTATCCGAGTTTATTTCGAGCCCTAGTTCTTTAACGACTTTAATCAACGTTTTCGTATTTAGTTTTAAAGTTTCCACGTTTTAGCTTAACAGTACCAGATCATCAGCTTAGCCCATTACGGGTGTTGTCCCACCCAGATCCAACCCTTTCTCGGTACGCATTACCTCCTTAATGGCATGTTCTAATGCCAAATTGAACAGGACAAGCGAAAGTGAATCTCCCTGTTTTAAACCCAAACGAGCCTAAAACTTTTAGGACAAATTATTACCGATTCTAAGTTTATTGAGTGTTTCCGTCAAGCACATCCTGACTAGATTTACTATTTTTTTTGGAATCCCCTACTCGATTAGAATATTATACAGTTTCTGGCAGTCAATAGAATCGTAAGCCTTTTTGAAATCGATATACAGCTGGTGAACAACACCGTTGTACTCTAATTTTTTCTCCAATATTTGCCCTAAAGAAAATATTTGATCAATAGTCGAACGATTCCGTCTAAATCCGCATTGGTAGTCTCCGATAATTTCCTCGGCGCATTCCATGGTTCTTCTAGTTAAGATTAAAGTGAATATTTTATAATATACCGGAAGGAGTGAAATTCCTCGATAGTTATTACAATCCGTCCTCGGACCCTTTTTGTGAATCTGAATAAGAATAGATTCTTTCCATTCTTCAGGTAATTTCTCATTCTCCCAGATCTTTTGAACCAACCAATGTATTTTAGAAACTCCAGCTTCCCTGCATGCCTTAATTATTTCAGTAGGAATATTATCGGTTCCCGCTTGTCAACTTGTCATTAACCTCGCGTTCCTCGTCAGAAAACTCTAAAGCTTCAAATCTATTTTTAACATTCAGCTCGAATTGGTTTCTTATTGATGGATTTTTAATTTTTTCAAATTAAAATGTTCAAAATCGAAACGGTTTTCTTTTCTCTTTTTTATATTAAGTTTTTGTTAAAGTTTCGCGATTACTAATTCATGATCATACACACATTCTGCTCCGCGATAAGGCCGTACATTAATTATACTGCTTTGCCAGCTGTGTTGTATTTAGACATGATCGATTTGATTTCGTGTTTGCGAATCTGGTGATGTCCAAGTATATTTATGAATATCCTTATGTTTATACATAGTACTTATAATTATCAGGTTTTTCGAGATGGCAAAGTTTATCAGACGCATCCCATTATTATTACTATATCCGTGCAAACTTTCTTTACCAATCGTCGGAACATAAACTTCTTCCCTTCCCACCTTTGCGTTTGCGACACCTACAATCATTTTCATGGAGTTTCGCGGTAGTTTATCATAAACCCATTCGAGTTTATCGTATTTAATGTCATTGATTTATTGATCACTTTAATGTCATTGATTCTAGAGAAACTGTGGAAATTTAGCTGACCTTTAGTTTTGCAATTTCTTGAACGACACGAATTTTTCAATTTTTGAAACAAAAACAGGTGGTGGCTCGAGGTCAGAAAAATCTTGAGGTTTCGGAATCTTGTTTGACAAATTATTATCGAGAATAGTAAAAAATAAAAAAATAAATAAAAATATATATATAAAGAAAAAAAAAACTTAAATGTCTTGGATTCGAACTGTGAACAAACCCGAAGAATGTTAGTATACACAGAGCCGAGCCTTGACCGTGAACTTATTACAGATAAGGTACAACCCACAAGAGATTACGGGCCACTTGGGCTTGCCGAATGAGCACTAATTTATTACTGCTTCATTGTTAATCAATAGTTACTCACCTGAACATATGTGAATATAAAAATGCACAACTGTTTATATAGTCACTGTTGATATAGTTTTTCAGCACTATTTTAAATAATAACCACATTACATAGTAACAAAGACAGAGCTACGTGAATCTTGAACTGCACTTGCGGCCATGAAACTATTTAAAATTAATATTAAATAAATATACAGGGGCGTCCAGAAGTGAGTTTTATGCGTTTTTTTTTTGGGTGCTTCTCGCAGACTACTGTTGGAACGTTAGGGCATATTTTGACGATTTTTTTAATTTTTGAGGGGGGAAAATTTCGGCGCGGTTATGAATTTTCGGACTAAAAAACAATAGGAAAAACATGGAACATACCGCAGCAAGTGTGATTGTATATGATCTACGATTTTCCTAATTCTACCTTAGCTTGCTCTGTTTTTAAGAAGGGATGAGTAATAAAATATTTTGAGAGGAGGAGGAGGGTAGGTTCTTGCGCCATTTACCTTGGGGAGTTCATTACGTCAGAGTGAAAGAAATATAAAAATTTTGCCTGGAAGAACAAAATGCCAACTTATATATTGATATAATAAGTTTGATGATAGCCTTTAATATTAATCTTGCGAATGAAATGTTACGGTTCGGTTCGAATAATATCCTTATCTAATTGTTTCAAAGGTTTCGAAACAATCTCAATATTAACCCATACTCAATTAAATTATTTTTAAAAAATTATTTTGTGATGTTTAATAATTACACAAGAATCTTTATTTAACACTTTTATTGCATCTTTTATATTCGCATCACAGGCGGATCTACGGGGGAGGGCTTTCGGGCTGAAGCCCCCCAAAATGGTAAAATGTAACCATGTTTTACAGAAAAAAAATATTAAAAAACTATCTCTTAATGCATTATTTTTCGTGTAATTACATTTAATAGGACATCAAGAGCCACTTAAACACCATTTCATATAGGTAATTAATTTCTTTATTTTTTTTCTAATTAATTATCGTTGTCTTTATTTTATTTTATTGTATTTATTATTATTAAGTTTCTGTATTATTTATTTTTATTATTGTAAATAGAGTGTGAGTGTGCTCTCTGAACACTATTATAAATGTCCTTGATGTGACAGAATGTAATATTTCTAAATAAACAAATATAATAATAAAAAAAAATTATCGTTATATGTATATGAAAAAAAATCTTTCGGGCTGAAGCTCCCCCCCCCCCCTAAAATCAAATCCTGGATCCGCTAATGATTCGCATAATAGTAAAAAACGATAGAACAATAGTAAAATCAGTGTTACAACTTCTCTTCTCAATTGAACAATAATATATATATGTATTAAAAAAAAAATAAAAAAATATATATATATATATATATATATATATATATATATATATATATATATATATATATATATATATATTTAAACTTAACTATTTAATTGGGAATAAGGTCATTTAATTATTATTTAATAAACTATTGAATGTTCATTTCTTCTGTTTATTGACGTTTCGATCCCGGTATTTTCTTTTTATTAGTCAACCATGGGATCCTCTTCAAAGCTAGAATTTTAAAAAATAGAGCTTCGATCAGGCCAGGGACACACCGACAGTCTCAGCACCGTCCACTAGCACATATATTAAGCACATAATATAAAAGCAGTAGCTTAATATATGTGCTAGTGGACGGTGCTGAGACTGTCGGTGTGTCCCTGGCCTGATCGAAGCTCTATTTTTTAAAATTCTAGCTTTGAAGAGGATCCCATGGTTGACTAATAAAAAGAAAATACCGGGATCGAAACGTCAATAAACAGAAGAAATGAACATTCAATAGTTTATTAAATAATAATTAAATGACCTTATTCCCAATTAAATAGTTAAGTTTGAATTTAATACTCAAAGGTCGATTAAGGAATAGTTGTAAATATATATATATATATATATATATATATATATATATATATATATATATATATCAAATACAAATACAAATACACAGTACAAAACAAATACCATAAAATTCATAATTATAAATGATTTAATAAAATGATAATAATAATTTAAAATTCTTCAATAAATAGTTTAACCGGCTTGCGTGCACGTTTGCTGATTCGAAGCGTCTCGGCTCAAGGAGCTTTCACTCCTCCCGAACCTTCACTCTCCGCCACGTTCGGCTGAAAACCCTTCGTGAAAAAGTTTTGTCTCGTGTTTCAGATCAGCCTTCTCCGAATCACCACTCTCCTTCATGCTCACCTCTGGCGAAGTGTCTTCCTCTTACAATTCCCCACATCCCATCACTGTGGGCGCGCCCCTGGCAGAATTCGCTCGTGCTGGTCACGATAATAATTTTTTTTTATATTACATTAGGAGATTCGTGTATGAGGATGAATTTTCACTACATTTCTCTTTTCTTTAAATATGTATATTTTTGGCACTTTTTAGGATTTCTTCCACCATGCAAGGGATGGCACGCCCCCCCTCCCCCTGGCAGAATTCGCTAGTGCTGGCCAAGATAATAATTTTTTTTATATTACATTAGGAAATTCGTGTATGAGGATGAATTTTCCCTACATTTCTCTTTTCTTTAAATAGGTATTTTTTTGTAACTTTTTTAGGAATTTTTTTCCAAAATTCAAGGGAGGGCTCGTCCCCCTCCCCATGGTAGAATTCGCTTGTGCTGGTCAAGATAATAATTTTTTTTTATATTACATTAGGAAATTCGTGTATGAGGATGAATTTTCCCTACATTTCTCTTTTCTTTAAATATGTATTTTTTTGTCACTTTTTTAGGATTTTTTCCCACCATTCAAGGGAGGGCACGTCCCTCACCCCTGGCAGAATTAGCAAGTGCTGGTGAAGATAATAATTTTTTTTTTATATTACATTAGGAGATTCGTGTATGAGGATGCATTTTCCCTACATTTCTCTTTTCTTTAAATATGTATTTTTTTGTCACTTTTTTAGGATTTTTCCACCATTCAAGGAAGGGCACGTCACCCTCCCCCTGGCAGAATTCGCTAGTGCTGGTCAAGATAATAATTTTTTTTATATTACATTAGGAAATTCGTGTATGAGGATAAATTTTCCCTACATTTTTCTTTTCTTAAAATAGGTATTTTTTTGTCACTTTTTTAGGATTTGTTTCCACCATTCAAGGGAGGGCACGTCCCTCACCCCTGGCAGAATTAGCTAGTGCTGGTCAAGATAATAATTTTTTTTATATTACATTAGGAAATTCGTGTATGAGGATTAATTTTCCCAACATTTCTCTTTTCTTTAAATATGTATTTTTTTGTCACTTTTTTAGGATTTTTTCCACCATTCAAGGGAGGGCACGCCCCCCCTCCCCCTGGCAGAATTAGCTAGTGCTGGTCATGATAATAATTTTTTTTATATTACATTAGGAAATTCGTGTATGAGGATGAATTTTCCCTACATTTCTCTTTTCTTAAAATAGGTATTTTTTTTGTCACTTTTTAAGGATTTTTTCCCACCATTCAAGGGAGGGCACGTCCCTCACCCTTGGCAGAATTAGCTAGTGCTGGTCAAGATAATAATTTTTTTTATATTACTTTAGGAAATTCGTGTATGAGGATGAATTTTCCCTACATTTCTCTTTTCTTTAAATTTGTATTTTTTTTGTCACTTTTTAAGGATTTTTTCCACCATTCAAGGGAGGGCACGCCACCCTCCCCCTGGCAGAATTAGCTAGTGCTGGTCAAGATAATAATTTTTTTTATATTACATTAGGAAATTCGTGTATGAGGATGAATTTTCTCTACATTTCTCTCTTCTTTAAATAGGTATTTTTTTGTCACTTTTTTAGGATTGTTTCCACCATTCAAGGGAGGGCACGTCCCTCTCCCCTGGCAGAATTAGCTAGTGCTGGTCAAGATAGTAATTTTTTTATATTACATTAGAAAATTCGTGTATGAGGATGAATTTTCCCTACATTTCTCTTTTCTTAAAATAGGTATTTTTTTGTCACTTTTTTAGGATTTTTCCCCACCATTCAAGGGAGAGCACGTCCCTCACCCCTGGCAGAATTAGCTAGTGCTGGTCAAGATAATAATTTTTTTTATATTACATTAGGAGATTCGTGTATGAGGATGAATTTTCCCTACATTTCTCTTTTCTTTAAATATGTATTTTTTGTCACTTTTTTAGGATTTTTTCCACCATTCAAGGGAGGGCACGCCCCCCCTCCTCCTGGCAGAATTCGCTTGTGCTGGTCAAGATAATAATTTTTTTTATATTACATTAGGAAATTCGTGTATACACAAAATTGTTGATCATAGCCCATGTTCTATGAAGTGTTTGTTTTTAGTTTATATTAAAAGTAATATTTTGTTTATATATATATATATATATATATATATATATATATATATATATATATATATATATATATATATACTTGTTTCTATCATAGTAACAGGTTCTATGATAGAATTTATGTTTTGTAAAACTCATTCTAAACGTAAAATATTGTAAATTTTATTTATTTTTAAATGATATGTATATAACTTCTAACAATATTAACGTAAAACAACAACGTAAAACAATATTATTCTACAATAGCCAAGCTAGGCTCTATTTGTATGGGGAACCTCCCAAAAACAAATCAATTTCTATCTATCATATTACCTAACAGCACTAAAATTAAATTTTATATTCACATTATTATTTTTTCATGAACATTACATGTTATTAATCGTAGGTAGATATTTTTGTTTTATATAGTATTTTTAATGCAATATCAATAGAGGGTCCCTTAATATTAATAACAGACTTCAGTTATGTTAAGCTACTACAATACAACCTTATGACAAATCTGTTCTTGAATTATATGACCTAATACAATTTTATTGACTGATAAGAGAAGCATAGCAAATTGACCTACAAGTTAATGAAGATAAAACAAAATATATGATAGTGTGTCTGAAATTCCACCCTGACAACAGGATCAGTCTGAAGGGAATTCATTCCTGAGAGTAGACAAATACCTCGCCTCCGCAATAACGGCAATGAATGACTAACGGTAAGAAATAGACCGGCGTATAACAGGCGCTAACTTAGTTTTCTCACTTTCAAAGGTATTGGAATCTCGAAAAATCAAAAAAAAAAAATCTAATTAAAGGTGTATAATGGTAAGATAATGCCAGGCCTGATATACGGCTGCGCTACATGGATACTAACCAGCACTCTAGAAAGTATTGAAAGATTCGAAAGAAAAGATCTCCGCACGATAATCGGAGCTATTCATAATGGGATCAAAACCTTAAACAAAGAGGAAAAAGTACAACAAAGAATTGCTAAAAGAAATTGGTCAGTCGATATCTCTGTATGACGGCAGGGAGATTTAGATCTCCACAGGTCATTGACGCTATTGCGGAACCAAGGTATATCATTTGAATTTGCATGTAGCTCGGAACAATCCATAAGAAAACCTCTTCACAACTACACAAAGATCGATAGAACAGTGCAATAGAAATGCATGGAGATAACTGGAAAGCAATAGCTCAGGATAGACAGATATGGAGATGGCTGGTTAAGGTTTCTACGAATATTGCTATGTGTTGTAAAGTGTACATTTAAAATATATTTCATATAAATAAAGATACTAGAAAATTTTTTTTTTATTTCTTAATGACATTTACAACTGTATTACATAAATACATTTAGTAAATTTGGACATAATAGATATAATGACATGAATACACTTGCTGAGCAACTACCCAATGGTAGCACTCTAGATACTAGAAATAAATGCAAAGAAAGTTTTTAGTCTATTTATTTACTTAGGCCAATGGCAGGTACGGCTAATGGTAGAAAAATTACTTATTCTGTTTCATTGGCCAAGGGGCGACCCTGGGAAGGTAGACCCTCCAGGGGCACACCCAGCCTCTATAAAATGGATACCCTTAATTAAAATAATTACTTAAGGGGAAAAACCTGCCGGTTGAGCGAGATCTCGGTCAAATCATATCCTTGCACAACCGTAGACCAAGGAACAGTACTTTCCCTAAATAGTACTGAACCCAAGACCCTTAATGGGTTGTAGTGGTACAGGATTAGGGTTGTGGCAGGTAAGGTCTTTGAGGTGCCGCGGGCTGGGATGTCATAAAAATAAGGAAGGACTGGAGGACAAAGGGCTGCACAACCCCCACACCGTGAAGAAACAACAGCTAAGTCATATAATCCATTTAGTATTACATGTGTAAACTTGTGTGGCAATAGCAATAATAGAATCAATAGGTCATTAGTAACTTCAATAATTCCTATTAAAAATAGCATTCTTCTAGTGTAATGATCCAATAATTATTGCACATATATATTGAGCCGCAATATTATATAAGAAGAAAAAACAAATAATCGCCAGTGGTCCAGTTTACTATTTTAAAACAGAGAAATAAATAATAGTGATTCTGAGAATGAAATTTAACGTGACTAACTTGTTGTGATGGATGTGTAATTTTTGTTCTTCAGTAATCGATACCAGGCATTTGATAAGAACAGTACAGCAGGGCCGTCATATCGAAGCACGCAATCAGATGAGTTCACCGATAGCCACACACATCGGGACATTCCCACCACTTCAAAAGTTGTGATGATGACACCACGGTAAGTAACAATTTCATATTATACGAATGAGAGGCTCTGTCCCAAGAACGATTTTAATTACTTGAAAACATACAAAGCATAGTATTTATATCAATTAGTTTTAGTAAAAAAAACATAGGAACCAGACTGCATAAATAAATCTCTTTATTCCACAAACATAAATAAACATAATAACAATAAAGATGATAATAACCAGTATTATTAAAAAAGATTAATGTTATAAACAAACTGAATACAAAATATAATTTAAAATAACGATCTTTAAAATGTTAATTATATTAATATTCTTTCTGAATTTTCAGTAGCTATTCAAAAACCTGTTCAATTACAGTCCATGGAGAGTCTTGGGTACAGTACATTGTAAAGAAGTACTGTTTGAAGACCGACGATTGTGCAGGAAGGTGGTTGGGCCATTACCACGCTTAACCCCAGGTATTTCCCCCTAAATCAATTATTCAATTACGGGTACCCACTTTATAGGGGCTGGGGTGCTCCAGGAGAGGATCTAATTGAACCCGAAAACCTTGAGCATTTTAAGTCAGTGCAGTTGGCCCGATAGCCAATCTTGGATGACAAAAGACATTAAACATAATTTTCAATAAGAAATCACTTTTTCATCAAGAATAAATACAAATAAAACAGTTTTCGTCATTATTAATTCAATATAAATATAATGATGAAAAATTAAAATATAATTCGAAAGAATTAAAAAAAAAATTTATTTATTAAATAATATAACATTCTGTCACTTGGACAATGGTTATAGGGAGATGAAACCATATTCACACTTTATATACAAACAAATATAAAATGAACAGAATACAAATAATAATAAAAAAATTACAAATAATTAACAAAATTATTTAAAAAATTAGGAACAACATTAATTTCGTATGCATTTGGCAGACGCACGACAAAAAACAAATTTTTTGGCTCCGGAATCACAAAAACTTTAAGATAGTTGTAATCGTTCCTAAACAAAACTATTCTCGCGGAAGAATGAAAAGACCAAAGTCTTCCTGTCGGAAGTGGTTGTATGAGTTCGGCAGAGGCAAGCCAAAACACCATATTTTTGCTTTAAAATTTGACTTATTTGAAGATGGTTGGAACCTTTTCTAATCAAAACTAAGTTTTTTAGTCCACCCCAAGGACAAAAAAACGAAGCCTGCCGACCGGAAGTGGTTGCATTCGTTCGGCAGACGCGCATCAAAAATCAACTGTTTTTCTCCAACTTTTGGCTTATTTAAAGATGGTTGGAACCTTTTCTAAATAAAAGTAGTCCTCTCAGGGACCAAAAAAATGTATTCTGCCAATCTGAAGTTGACGAGTTCCGTCGGCAGACGAGATTCAAAACCCAATATGTTATACATTTTTTTTATTTCTAGATTTGACTTCTTAAAAAATGGAGCTACCGAGGAATATCTTTGCTCTCTAACTGGTACAAGGCATTCTCATGGGTGGTATATCAGAGACTCCGCCCAATAGCAGAAAGAGAAAATGGATTTTACCGAGCAGGGTTCATGAGAGGTGGAGGGACTGTGGATCAGATCATCTCAATAAGAGCAATCCTAGAAAACGCCAGACAGTACAATAATACGACGCACCACCTCTTTATTCATTTTCAGAAAACCTACGAAAGTATTATAAGGAAACATATATACCAAACTCTGTTAGAATTAGGAACTTTCTCAGAGTTGGTTCGTTTGATAAAGATGACCATGAAGAAGGTGGGAGAGTGCTGTCCAACTGTGGAGGACTTTCTAAGAATTGAAACGTACAAGAGCCTTAGGCAGGGTGACAGCCTTGCTAGTTTATTGTTTAATATGGCAATGAAATGTGCTGTTAGAAGCTTAGGTGTACAGATCAGGAGCATCTTATTTAACAAAGTGCAATATTCTTGCAGTAGTATTGATACATTCTTTTATGCACAGTTTGAGAAGTTTCACAAATATATACCTTCGTGGATTGCACGCACCTAATTTCATATACTACATCAGATTGTTGCTAGGTCAATATTTTAGCTTTAAGAGGGGTATTCTCATCTTCTTGGAAAACCATCCTAATCCGAAATTTAAATAAAACTGAAACCTTTCCTAACTTAATGCCATCCGTCCAATTTCTCCCCTTTCTAACCTTTCAAAACGGCTGGAACTCCTCGTCCAAAATCAACTTTCCAACTTCCTAGAAGAACATTGGCTTTCGCCCTGGTTACTCAACCATTCTACCCTCCTAAAAATAACCCATGACCTCCAAAACTCTATTGAACGCTCAAAAGTTACTATCGTTATTGTTCTAGATTTTTTCCAAAGCTTTCGACGCAGTGGACCACAGCATCCTCCTTACTAAATTGCAGCATCTTTCTCTATCCAAAAGTGCCCTGCGATGGTTCAAACCCTTCCTTTCTAAAAGGATCCCAGTATATAGTCGTCCAAGGTCAGCCTCCTTCTAAGACATTTCTCTTCTCCTGTGATGTCCCTCAGGGTTCTTCCCTATCTCCTACTCTGTTTGCTATTTACATTAATGACCATCCTATCCTGTTCCATCACTCCCAATACTATATCTATGCAGATGTTTTCCAAATATACCAGTCCTTTGCCCATTCTGACCTATCAACAGTCTCAAAAAAACTTCAAGAAGACTTAAATAGAATCTGTGACTGGGCGGATACTAATAAGTTGAAAATGAATACCGAGAAGACCAAGGGAATTTTGAAACACTCCAGTCACCTCCTAAAGTACCAACCCTGTTCCTACATGATAATTCCATCAAATTCCATCCCACATTATGGACCTTAGAATAACCTTTAACAAAACCTTTTCCTGGAAAAACCATTGATCCGATATTTCCCGCCGTGCCTTTTCCACTTTAAAACCTCTAAATTACCTCCGCTACCTATTTCCATTTGAAACCTGAGAACTCCTGATCACTTCCTTAATATTACCTAACTTCGACTATAACTGTACAGTGTATGGGGGTATCTAAAACGTTTGATAAATTGCTTTGCACGATTCATCTTCGAGATCCCAAGGAACGCCTATGTTTCCCCGTTTTTATGAGTGACTTTATTCCTCCTACCGACATAAGTATTTCCTAGCATCCTTCCTCTTCTAAGTATATTATATTATATGAAATCATTGGCACCGACTTGTGAAATCTATTGGGGGTTGGGGGCCGAATTATAAGATCACAGGGTGGTGATATTGTTTGGAACATATCCTATATGTCTATATGCAATGTATAAGATATTTTAAAATTAACATTTTTAATTTTATATATATATATATATATATATATATATATATATATATATATGAAAGATTACCATCTCAAAAACTTTTTATAAACAATAGTCCGGTTGTTGGCAGAATAGTAGGCTATGTAAGTTTTGTGTATTTTTAAGTGTCATGATTTTTGATGAATAGGAAGCGATAACTAAAACATTAGATAATTAATTAACAATTGATTCACTATAAATTATAAAAAAACTAGACAAATTTGCTTCGAACGAAAATAGAGTTTGTTATTGTTAAAGAGGACTTTTGAGCAAATAAACTAAGCTAAGTTGTGATTTAAAAATTCATGAATTATTCGCGATTTTTATTTATCACTATATAACTATACAGACACCCCGGTTTTAGAAAAACTTTGTTGTTTAGTATGCTTTAAATCCATATTAATTAAGTTGAATTAATATTACGAAATAAGTTGAAATCCACCTTAAGTTGCGTAAAAAAATGTGTTTTGATGTCCTGTGTCCTTAAAGTACTAGTGGTTTGAACAAAAATGGCTAAAATAAATTATTGAAAAGCTTTAATTTATTTTTTTCCATTACCCGGGATGTATTATCATAAATATAAATTAATAAATACAGTTTTTATTTATTACAATAACAATTTTTAAATTATAATTTTCGAATATTTATCATATTATATTTTATTTATTTAGTCAACCTTCCTTGCCTTTGGGAAAAACGGGTGTCGGCAACTTTAAGGTATATGTAAATGTGCCAATTAACTTCTAGCGGCGATGTTAACATAGGCGTCATCAGCTCGCCTCCAGGTGGTTTCCATCTTCTTCGCCTCTTCTGTCTGGCGGTCGTCCAGCAAATGGTCCTCTTTCTTGGATATTAAAATGGGCAGGGCCGACTGCGGCTTTCCACTCGTGAATGAAGGTCTTGAAGAACGGGTAGTTATCGGTAACCAAATGAGGAAAATCGTAGAGCCCAGTTTCCCTCAGAAGTATAGCTCTAAGTGCCTCAAAGACGGTGCAGTCCACAATAATCCTTTCCAAGGCCATGCAACTTAGCACGGAAACCCCCACGTCCTGTGAGGAATCCTGAGACCCAATAGTCTGGGATAATTCATTACGCTTCTATTCGTGACCGGACGGTGGAGATATTTTCTCAAGGTAGAACCTTTCGCGGTAGTGACCCACCGCCTGTTCCAGTCATCTATTGTATCATGTTGAATTATCCTTTTCTATTTTCGAGGGTTCTCGACAATCCTCATCCGTATATGTTTCGGTAGACCTGCTGAGCCTTCTCTTTTAAAAACATATTTTAATGAACCACCGCGAGAACGCGGACCACAGGCGCGAGACCGGTGCCTCATCAAACTCTATGTAATACTATTAGATTAATTCGCAATAGAACAGGTTGCCCCTTCAACACTGTTTGGAAAACAAAATAAAGATATTATTGACAAGCAATTGGTATCATCATTCACAAGTATTCCTCTATCGATCATTTTCTTTTTTATATATCACAAGAACAGGGCTCCCGGTCATACAGCATGTCAAATGAGGGTAACAGCTCTTTAGTACGAAATTTTATTCTTACATGTATTCGGAAGATTGATTGCTAAGGAGATGGAAGAATAAATGTTGTTTAAGTGCGGTCAAGGAAGAGGATTTGGGAAGAGATAGGTAGGGAAATAAAAAAAAAAAAGGTAACACGCATGATATTTTTTTTTAATTTTAAAGGAATTTTTAAAGGAAACTGTTCTATGATAGCGAACAAACAGGTTTATGGACTAGGATCTCGTGTTAAACGAATGAGCAGAGGAACAAGGTGAACAATTCAAGAAGGTAAGATGGCTTTTTGGTTGCAAAGGCTCGGAAAAGGAATACACCTAGGAAATATTGACGCTGATAATCAACATACAGCCAATTCAACTCAGCATACCAACTGGAGACGTGGGAGCGCCTGGGGACTCCAAAGATGAATCGAATGAAACAATTCATTAATCTTTTCAATCTGATCCTAAGCCCGCCAGACAGTCCCCCGTATACAAGGCAGCCATAATCCAAGTGAGGAAACTAGGAGTTTTAGGGGAACAGAATCACAGAATCTCAGGAAATGTTTTAAGTTAGCAATAGATTTAGATAATTTGGGAAACATGATTATTCCAGGACAAGTATTGATCGAAAATTACTTCCAGATTTCTGACAGAAGTATGGAAACGAATAAGTAGTGCATTGAGGTAGAGTAGGGAATGGTATGGAATGGAATTAATAAGATGCTTGGAATCAATGAGAATGGCTTTAGTCTTCTCAACATTAAAAAATTAATCATTACTCGCTTCCCAAGTAGTAATACTGTTTATATCTTTTTGTATTCTTCGGATCGCTTCAAGCATCTCAGTTGAATAAAAGGAAAGGTAGATTTGGAGATCGTCGTTGACTTATATGAAGAAAAGAGTTGGAGAGAGCGAAGATCTCTGAGGAACACGAGTTAGTGAAAGGCAGATTGTTTGGAATCTGTGATACAAGAAGGAACGGAACTACTTTAGGACGCTATTTCGTATGGAAAGGTTTTGGAGTTTGGAAAGAAGGATTTCATGATTGACGGAGTGGAACGCTTATGAAAAGTCAAAGAGGATCAGGATGGAAATTATTTATTTGTCTATGGAGAAATGATGGTCTTGGGTGATTTTCAACAAAGCAGATTGGGTGGAAAATTGGTATGAAAACCAAACTGCAGGGGTTTGAGAAGAGCTTTTTGCTCAAGAAAGATATTATGTTGTGAATGGACTAGTCTTTCGAGAAGTTTTGAATGGTCGGAGAGAATTGAAATGGGTCTGAAATCGGAAACCAGAGGGAACCGTTAATCTGATTAATGGGCGAACTATAACTATATTCCAAGATGATGGGAAACAGGAATTTTGTAAGGAAAAATTGTAAATATGCAGTAGGGCAGAAAAAATAACAGGAAGACATAGTTCGATTAATTTCATTGGGATTAGATCAGGACCATAGTCATTCGTTCTGGGTTTGAGGACATAGGAAAGCAGGTCTTCTAGGGAGATATTTGTGAAATGAAAATTTGTAGAGTCAATGACAGTTGTAGGGAGATTTCTGATTGCTTGCATTGTTTTCATGAAATCGTTAATATTGGGATTGGGAACATTTGATTGATCACTTACAAACAGGGATCAATTTATATAATGCAGAGCTTAATAAAAAACACAGTTTCATTATCATTTTAAATAACAAATATTTGAAAAATCATTATTTTAAACTTTTTTTTTGTAAAAAATAAAAAGTGTATTTACTAATTTATGTTTATATAATATATCCCAGGTAAAGAGAACTATAAATTAAATCTTTGAAATAATTTATTGTAGTTATTTCTGCTGAAACCATGGATACTTAAAGGTGACAAAATACCCAAAAATATCATATTTTTTACAAAATTGCGGTGGATTCCAACTTATTTTGTAATACACCCTCAACTTAATTAATATGGATTTAAAACTTACTAAACAAGAAAGTTTTTCTAAAACCAGGGTGTCTGTAGTATAATTGCAGGGTGAAAATAAAAACCTTGTTATGAAGGATACCCTTCTTCCTTCCATGTTTAATGTATACAAATTGTACTAAATCCAATTGTTTTGTTTAGATATTTCCAAGTACATTAATATAAACCTATGAAAATTCTACAGCTCCCATACAAATATATAAATTTATTTTTAAATATTCAATATTATATTTGCTCTTTTAACAATAATTATGTTGAATTTTTACACATGATGAGGACTACTGCCATTTTAATTTCTTTTTTTTTTGTTGTTGGTCCTTTGCCCACCTAAACGAAATGGAAAGTCTGCTCCTATGGATATATTACAGGAAAACTGTAAGTAGATTTATAGAATAAGAAATATACCTTAATGTCTTAACAAAATAGTATAACAATGTTGTATGATTTCTTTATATTCATGTGCTTTATTATTTTCATGACTATATTTTTTTAAATGTTTTATGCGATTAAACTGTTGTAATCAATTGAACGATATTTCAGTATAATAAAAAATAATATTTTTAGCAAAGAATAATGTTTTAATGAAACGATATACCATTTTAGTAAGCAATTAAGTTTTTATAAGACGATATATCGTTCTAATAAACAAAGGTACAAGTGGTTTTTTTTCCTATTTATGTATTTCAATAATGATTATACATTTTTATACTAAAACAGTATATTAATACAACTAAAGGAATTTTTTTTTTCTTTTTTTTTATTGAGTATTATAACAATCTGTCTGTTGGACATTGGTTATAGTGAGGTAGGATGACATTCACACTATATGTACAAAAAAATAAAATAAATAGAACAAAATAATAATCAAAAGTATATACAATAGACAGTAAAGTAAAATAACCTAAAAAATAAGAAAATTAAAACTAAGAAAAATAAAACACATGCATACCTATATATAATCAGGCGAAGGAACTCCAGGAGAACTCTGCGCTACTCTCCCAACCGCGTCACTGGTACTAAAGCCAGCGGAGATTGGTCGAGAGCACTAAAGGAATTTTTAAATATTGTTTTAAAAAAATACGTGAATAATAATATTTAAACATTAATAATATGTAAAGTGGGTCGAGGTAGACCGAAATGTTTGGAAATCACATTGGTTTAATACCTTACTACAATTTTTTTAAGCCCCTTTTTCAATAAAATTTATACATTTTTGAAAGTTTATAAAGATTTTTTTTTTTATTTCTTAATGACATTTACAACTGTATTAAATAAATAAATCTAGTAAATTTGAACATAATGGATATAATGACATGAAAACACTTGCTGAGTAACTAGCCAATGGTAGCACTCTAATGATATGTTTGCATTAGGAGATCACTGGGCCATCTTCTTTTCAGACGCCTCGGAGAGTTATCAGGAATTGAAGATGAAGCAAGGTTAGAAACGAGAGGATTGGGATGATTCTGAAGTTTATTATGGAAGGATAGGTATCTGGATTGGGCCAGATCTGAAACAAAAGAAACATTAAGGTCATTATGGATGGTTTTATTTGTAACAAAGTAGGGAGCATTGAAGATTTTACGAAGGATTTTGGATTGTAAGGATTGGATACGAGAGGAATTCGATGGTTTAGTTGAGCCCCATAGCTCAACTCCGTAAGTCCAAATAGGCCTTATTATAGTCAAGTATATGAGTCTTTTGTAGTTAATTGGAAGTTTAGAGTGTTTGTCTAGTAAATGCTGAAGTAATAGGAAACGTTGAGCGGTTACTTGTCGTTTCAGTCTAGTATGAGGATTCTAGTTCTGCGCATGCGTTAGCCTAAGTTAAACATACGTCAGGTCGTCTCTTACAAAATTCTTCATTAATAGTGGCAGTGTTCAACTTCAATGCGAAACAACAGTGTTACCTGTTATATTAACAATTAAGTTTGTTACTGAACAAAAGAATAAGGTGAGTAATCACTTATTTACAGCTCAATAGTGAACAGTGTAAATAGACCTCAGGTTGGTTACTGATAACGGCCGGCCATAACATCGCTAATCCCACCAGTGGGCTCTGGCTCTCCGTCCGAGGAAGTTCTGTGTCGATCAGTCCTCTCTAAGCACGCGTATATATTTCCGTGTTTAAAAAAAAAAAAAAATTGTTATCGCTTCTCATTTAACAATTTTTCCTATCATTTATAATATGAAATGCGATATTATCATATGCTAATGTCGAGCAAGGGTAAAAATACTAGGTCCAGAAGCCTCGATACTACAATGAGTTCTCCTATTAAAAAAAGAACAAGACGTTCGAAAAGAAATACTCCACCAGCCACACCAGGGAGCTCTGTTGAAGAAGTGGATCCCCAACCTGGTACCTCACAACAACAAAACAATCATGAGACAACTCAGACTGGTGAAGAATCGCCGTTTTTCACTCAGAACCCATTTCAAGTGCTATCAAATACACAAAACGAAGAAATGGAAGCAGCACCCACCCCCAGGGAACCCAAACCCCCACCAATATTCCTTAGGAATATTAAAAACTTTCAGTTAATGTGTCACCAATTGAATAACCTAGTGGGCTCAGGAAAATATTTATGCCAAAGCCGCACCAATGACACTAAATTAATGCCCGACACTCCAGAAACATACAGAAAAATTATAAAATATTTATCTGACACCAAGGCTGATTACCACACGTATCAACTGCGTCAAGAGAGGGCGCTCAGGGTCGTTATCAGAAGACTGCACCCATCTACGCCAACAGATGCTATAAAAGAAGAGCTCGTGGGTATGGGATTCCATGTTCGCCAGATAGTGAACATATTCAAGGAGGATAGAGAACAGCCTGGAATAAAAAGTAAAATACCGCTCCCACTATTCTTCGTTGACCTTGACCGAACGCCCCAGGTCGAAGACATCTACAAGGTCACACGCCTTTATTACACCAGCGTTGTAGTAGAAAAGCCTTACACCAAGCGCGACATCGTTCAATGCCATAACTGTCAGGCTTATGGCCATACGAAAAGATATTGTCATCACATTCCTAGATGTGTGAGGTGTGGTGAGCAACACAAAACAGAAGAATGTAGGAAGTCTAGAACTTCACCTGCAGTATGCGCTTTATGCCACCAAGGGCACCCTGCCAACTACAAGGGTTGTCAAACATATAAAGAATTAAAAACAAGAATGTACGCAACTCCTAGAGAAGAAGGGACATCCAGGCCACCAAGACAACCCTCTAGAACAGTGAACGGAAGAGTGACCTATGCTCAGATGTTCAAAGGAGACACTATAAACACTCAATCTCAGGCCCTGCCACAAGAACCTCAACCTCGAGAATTCACACATCAACCTCAAGACCCATATCCATCCATCCCTGAACCTAGGTTCAATACCCAGACATACATTCCTCCTCCTTCCAATTCCACTGACCTCACAAGCCTATTAACTTCTTTCCTCTCTGAATTTAGATCCCTCATCACCCCTCTTATTTCATTACTTACCAATGTTATATCCAACCTCATTCCACCGCCGAGAAATCCATAAATGTCCTCAACCAAATCCCTCTCCATTCTCCTATGGAATGCGAATGGTATTCGAAATCACATCAACGAACTGACAATCTTATTACATGACAAAAACATCGACATAGCACTAATAACTGAAACCCGACTAACCAACAAACGACAAATCAACGTTCCTGGCTACAATATTTATAGAACCGATCATCCTGATGGAACAGCACATGCTGGCACTGCTATAATTATCCACCGATCTCTCTCCCATCATTTATTTCCCTTACCAACCCATAATTTCCTACAATCCACTGCCGTAATAATCCAAACTTCCCTTTACCCAATAACATTAGTTGCGGCATATTCCCCGCCTAAAATACCCATTTCCGAATCCCAAATAATTTCCTTCCTGAATTCCTTAGGACACCATTTCATCCTAGGTGCAGATTTAAATGCAAAACACCAGCAATGGGGAGCCAGATCCACAAATTCCCGAGGGCGAACATTGCTATCTGCACTTAATTCCCATCGCAGCAACATCCTTTCACCTAATACTCCCACATACTGGCCAACAGATCCCAACCGCAATCCCGACCTTCTAGACTTTTTCCTACACAAAGGTCTAGGATCATTACACTGTTCCATTTCAAGGCTTGATGATCTTTCCTCAGACCACAGTCCTATAGTCCTAACCGTTTCCACATCACCCATTCCTAAATCATCCCCTCCTTCATTTATCAGGGGACCAGTTAACTGGAACCTTTTCCGTCAAATATTGGATGATAATATAGACCTCAGAGTTTCCTTAAAAACACCTGAAGACCTTGACGATGCAGTGGACTCCTTCACTACCCTGATCCAGCAAGCAGTTTGGACTGCATCCTCACCTGATCGTCCCAAAAAACACCTCAGTATAAATCCTCTACCCCAAGACCTATTGGACCTTATCCATAGCAAACGATGCTCTAGGGCCCTCTGGCAAAGAACCAGGCATCCTGATGACCGGAAATCGTATAATTATTATTCCAAACAGGTAAAAAAGAAACTGGATATCTTTAGAACCCAATCCTACAATTCCTACCTTTCCTCATTATCATCTAGTGATAACTCCCTCTGGACTGTAACTAAAAAAATCCTTAAATTCCAATCCATTTCCCACCCCCTCCGCCGTGATGATGGTTCCTGGGCTTCGTCAGATGCGAATAGAGCTGAAGAGTTTGCTAAACATCTATCCTACACATTCACTCCCCATCCCGAACTCCATCCCACCCACACTGCTGAAGTTAAAGAATTCCTCTCTTCACCAATTCCTCTCTCTCTACCTCCAAAACCTGTTAACCCCTCTGAGGTCAAATTCCTCATAAACAAATTAAAACCCCGAAAATCCCCTGGATATGATCTCCTCACTTCACAAATCCTTAGACAACTTCCCAAAAAATCAATTATATTCCTGACCTATCTATATAATTGCATCCTTCGTACTACCAACTTTCCCTTGATGTGGAAACACTCCATAATCGTGCTGTTTCCAAAACCAGGCAAACCCGTTAATAACACATCATCCTACAGACCGATAAGTTTACTCCCTATCCTCTCAAAAATCATTGAAAAAATCCTCCTCAAACGCATCCTACCCATACTCGAATCCCGCAACATCCCTTCTCACCAATTTGGATTCCGCTCAAGACATTCCACTGTCCAACAAGGCCTTCGTGTTGTGGACCATATATCCTCTGCACTTGAAAACAAGCAATATTGCACTGGTGCCTTTCTGGACGTAGTGCAAGCTTTCGACCGGGTGTGGCACGATGGCTTGCTTTTAAAGCTCAAAACCCATTTGCCCCAATCCTTATACCTAGTCCTCAAATCCTATCTCTCAAATCGTTCCTTCCAAGTCCGATGCTGCACCGAATTCTCCACTTACTATCCAGTTGAGGCTGGTGTTCCACAAGGCAGTGTTTTGGGTCCAGTTCTCTACATCCTTTTCACTGCAGATATCCCTCCAAATCCCGATACCTTCCTAGCTACATTTGCTGATGATACTGCCATTCTATCCTCTCACTCAGATCCTCAAATAGCATCTCAAAACCTACAATCTCACCTCTCCTTGATTGAGCAGTGGTGCAACAACTGGCGCATCAAAATCAATGAAGCAAAATGCAAACATATTACTTTCACCCTGCGACGCAGATCCTGTCCCACAATCCTTTTCAATTCAATACCATTTCCCTATTCAGATACAGTCCGTTACCTTGGCTTGCTTCTAGACAAAAGACTAACTTGGAACCCACATACGAGACTTAAAAGACAAGAACTTAACCAACGATATGGCCAGCTATATAGACTACTAAGCAGGACATCTCATCTTTCGATTGAAAATAAACTTTTAATCTACAAGACAATACTGAAACCTATCTGGACCTACGGACTTGAACTGTGGGGAACTGCTAAACATTCGAATATCAAACGCATCCAATCCTTCCAGTCCAAAGTACTTAGAACAATAGCCAATGCCCCATATTATGTCACAAATAAGACCCTACACCATGACCTTAACATCCCTTTTGTCCTCGACATCATCCCATCCAGATTCTCAAACTTTCACCAGAACCTTATCCATCATCCAAATCCTCTAGCTCAATCCCTATCCAGCTCCCACCATCCCTACAATCCCCCTCGAAGGTTAAAACGGCAGTGGCCGCGAGATCTATTGTAAATATGCTTCTGGAGTCCTGGCAATGGCCAGCTTCTCCACTCAAGTCCTGAGCATCTGTGGCTCTAGTGCCCTCCTTCAGCCTCCACTGGCTTTTAATACTAGTGATGCGGCTGGAAAAATGGCACTGGGATCTCTTGAGTCCTGCTTTGCTTTCCACATGTGGGGAGAAAAGCCTGGCTCGGAGATTCCTGGGCGAATGTATATATTGTATATAGAGATGAATGTGTTTAGAAGTTTTTATTTTATTTTGTTTATTTATTTTTTTTTTATTTTTTCTTTTTTTCTATTGATTTACATTTTTTTATAAGTGTTATTTATTTACTTTTTATATTTATAGTTACTTCTGTATTACTTGTATATACTGTATGAATGAGAACTTTTAGCCTTAATACTTATAGCCCTCCAACAGTGGCTGATTGTATTATTATTCAATAAAAAAAAAAAAAAAAAAAAAAAAGTATGAGGATTCCAAGTTAGTCGTTTGTCCAGGTGGGGTCCTAGGTATCGGATTTGCTCAACAGGGATAAGTGGAGTATTGTTAAAGGAAACTGTAGGACAGGAAGTCTACGACAGAGGGTAAAGGTGATTTTTTGGGATTTATTGGAGTTTATTTTAATTCTCCAGTTTTGACACCATTCTTCAAGATTTATGATGTGTGATTGAAGGATTTGGGATGCAATTGATGGGTGATTATTTACTGATAGGGTACATGTGTCATCGGCATATGTGGTGATAACAGTGTTGGGATAGGTAGGGATGCAGCTGTATAAACAACAGTATAGAGGATAGGACCTAGGATACTACCTTGAGGAACACCAGCGGAATGGGAAAAAAGGAATGAATAGGCGTTTTTGTGATTTACTTTAAAGTATCTATCAGTAAGGTAGGAACGGATAATGAGGAAGTATGTAGGTGGTAGGAATTTTCGGATTTGTACAGCAGTCCCGGATGCCAAACCCTATCAAACGCCTGTTCAACGTCGAGAAAGACTCCCGTACAGTACATTCCTCGCTCCAATGCAGAGGAGACTACGTCTACCATACGATGACATTGCTGTATAGTGGAATGGGAAGTGCGGAATCCAAATTGGTGATCTGGGATTATGTGTTTAGAATTTAGGATAGGGTACAGGCGTTTTAAGATGAGTTTTTGAGGATTTTGCTCATGATGGGTAAAAGAGAGATAGGACGGTAAGAGGATGGGTGTTCTGGCGGCTTTGTGGGTTTAGGTATCATTTTGATAATGGATAGTTTCCAAGAGTCAGGAAAATATGTGGTGCGGAGTACAGCATTAAATATATAGGTTAGGAACAATATGGCTTGTATGAGGATGGGTATTCTGGTTGTTTTTTTGGTTTGTGGATCATTTTAACAATAGATCGTTTCCAAGGATCACGGAAATATGTGGAACGGAGTACAGCATGATATATGTAAGTAAGGAATAGGATGGCTTTTCGAGGAAGAAGTTTTAGGATCTGGGATGTAATTAGGTCATGTCCAGGAGCTTTATGGGAGGGTAATTTTTGAATGATGTTGGATATTTCTGTGGGATGAAATACTTTGGGTGGCTGGGACATTTGGAGAGGAATATCCAGTTCTGCTTCAATACAATCGATGTGAGTTGAATTAAGGATATCGGGATTTGGGTTAAAAGTTTGGAAGAGATGTTAACCAAATATTTGGGCTTTTTCTTCGTCGGGTTTGGGCCAGGTTTGGGAATCAGTATTTATCGGTGATTAAAGTCTTGAAACTTGAGAAGTTTTTTGGTGGTCATCCATAGTGATTTGTCAGTTGTAAGTTTTTCAGTTATGTTAAGTAATTTTTGAGCTTTAAGTTTTCTAATTTCTGCTTTTAGTTTGTTAGTCAATTTCGTATAGTATGTTTTATCTGAAGGATATCTAGTCCTGTGCTACTTCGATCTTGCTCTGCGTTTTTCCCTTAGTAAGATTCGAATATGCTGTGGCAAGTTATTTCGTGAGTTATTTCTTTTATTGACGGAATTGTTATCATTTATAGTGGTTGTTATTGATGTGGTAAGTTTTTCTATGGCTATGTCAATATCTTGTTTTGTCTTAAGCGGAATTCTTAAGTCCAGTTTATTTCCCAGATCATCGCGAAATTTGTCCTAGTCTACTCGTCCTGTAATCAAGTTAGGAAGTAAGGGTTTAGGAGCAAGGTTTGAATGTAGTAGAAGTAGAGCTGGACTATGATCTGATGAAAGGTCATCCAGGGATTTGATAATGGTTTGGGAGGAGGAAATCTGGGAGGTGATAAATATGTCCAGGATATCGGGACGTTTTTTGAGGGATGTTGGAAAATAAGTAGGGTTCATGGGCGAGAGGATGGAATAATTTTTGGAAGAAGAAACTCGTAAAAGGGTATTACCACGGGAGTTGGATGATCGACAACCCCATCGGTGGTGTTTAGCATTGTAGTCTCCTCCAGCAATAAAGCGCGATCCGAGGGATTGGAATAAGGATTCAAGTAGGTTATACGAGAGGGAATTGCCAGGAGGACAGTATACAGCTGAAGGTGTTAGATGGAAAGAATGAGTTGAGAGGATTACAGAAGTTGACTGAATGGCATCTGTTGGAATGGAAGGAATAAGGGAATGGGGTAAAGATTTATGGATAAGGATACAAGAACCGGCGTGGGCAGTGTTGTCTGGGTGGTCAGATCTATAGGTGATGTAGTCACGTATGTGAAAATATGTCCGTTTAGTGAAATGAGTTTCAGTCAGTAGAGCAATGTCAATATAATTGTCATGGAGAAATATGTCTAGTTCGTCACGGAGGTTTTGCAGTCCATTAGCATTCCATAAGAGAATAGCTAGGGGCTTTGTGTTCATCGAGGGAAGTTTGTTATGAGCGGTTTGATAGTCTGCTGAAGATCTATCAGGATTGACGATAGGATAGTGTTGATGTCGGATGATGTTTGACTGGGAAGTGGATTTGGATCCGGAGGTTGTGATGGGTAAGTTATGCGACTAGGAATGTTGGGTGGGGTATGGGCCCGTCGTGGGGTACGACCAAAAGGATCTAAATTCTGTTGGACTTGTGGAGGAGTCTTCATTCTGGGATTAGGAACGAATGGAGCTGGATGTGGATGCTCTGGCTGGAGTTTGACTCTTAAGGATAGATGATGAGGAGCGATTTGCTGACGAGGAGGTTGAGGATTAGTGATTTTGGGCTTGGATGGGAGGCCTGAAGCGTCTGGCGTTGATGCTGCTTCTTGCTGATGGAAGACTGAGAGTGAGAATTTCTGAGATTCTGGTGAGGTGAGTCCTTAGCTGTAGAGATGGTTGGTTGTTGTTGGATGACGAGGGAAGGTGAAGTCGGCAATGCTGGGAACATTTCCTGATTTTCAATTTCAGGTGCCTCAGTGAGTCAATTTTCTGAGCAGATCCAAGATTTTTCACCGCTCAGTTTCGTGATCTTTGTTTGTAAAGATTTTTATATACTTCACAGCCTCTGTAGCTCGCAGGATGGGCTTCGCCACAAAGAGCACACGTACCTGGCTCATCTCTTGGCTTCTGGCAAGTGTCTGAAGCGTGTAGGCCGGCACATTTAACGCATCTGACTTCGTGATAACAATAGGCCTTTGTATGCCCCAAGTTTTGACACTTAGCGCATAGTACTATTAGAGGCTTCTGTTTCGGTTCCTCAAAACGGAATATTGAGTAAACTAATCGTTGAACCTGGAATATTTCAGCATTGGTTTTTGCTGGTTCCAAGTCTATGAAAAATAGTGGTAGCGGATATCTTTCCCTAAGATGTAGCACAGGTGCTCTGTGCCTGACATTATGACCGATTTCTTCGAGGCCCGATTTGATAGCAGATATGGGTGTGGTTGAATGTAGTCCTCTCAGGACCACTCCATACACCTTTTCTAGTTTTAATTGATAACAATAGAAGTCGTAGTTATTGATTGTTAAAAAATTGATCAGTTTTTTATAATTGTCTCTAGAATTAGTATTGATTTTAATGTCGTTCACTCTCGAGTAACAGCGAAAATTTGGCTGTCCGATCAAATCTGCAATTTTTTGACCGAACGATATAAATTTCTTAACTTTTGAAAAAAATATTGGTGGCGGCTCAGGATCAGAAAAATCTTGAAGCTGCGCTAGAATTGAACTTCTGATGTGTTTGGTGCAGTTGGCCCTGAATGAGTGGCATTAGATTTGCTCCTAGTTCTCGGTGGAGATTTATATTGTTCTGCTTGCTTATTTTATTTTTTTTTTTTTTTTTTTATTTTAGGTGAGTTTTGTTCCGATCCGGGAACTGAGTTTCGGAGACGCTTTTGGAGTGTATACCTTTCCAAATATTATTAAGTCGGTCTCGCTGATTTCTGAAAAGGGTATCTCATCTTCCGCGTCTTCACATGATGTGTTATTATCCAGATCCATGATAAGTGTTAGGGAAAAGAAAAAAAAAAGATATATATATATATATATATATATATATATATATATATATATATATATATAAACCTAAATATTAAAATTAAAATTTATGAGATAACTTCTTAAAAATTAGGCTATTTACAAAATTGTTTACATAGATATATACAGATATAAAAAAAATATAAAGAAGAAGAAATATAAAGAAGAATGTTATTGTACACAGTGCCGAGTCTTGGCCGTGAACTTATAGCAGATAAGGTAAAACCCGCAAGGGAATTACAAGCCACATGGGCTAACCAAACGAGCACTAATTTATAACTGTTTCATTGTTAATAAATAGTCACTCACCTGATCATATGTGAATATAAAAATGTAAAACTATTAATATAGTCACTGTTGAAAAAGTCTTATAGCAGTATTTTAAATAATAACCACATTAGATAGTAACAAAGACAGAGCGACGTGTAAGTTGAATTGCGGCTATGACACTTGCTACTTTCCATGATAAGTTTAAATTCGAAAATAAATTATTTTATAAAGTTGTTTCTTCGAACTTATTAGTTGTTGTATTAAAATCTACAATATACTTACAAGACAATATAATTATTATAAAATATCTTAAATATAACATTATAATTGCTTAGTAAATGATTTTTAAAACATCTAATGTTTCGCCATATAAATTGGAACGTCCAATGTTTGAACAGATTTATTAAAATTTTCCCATTAAAACCAGTTGGAAGTCCTTGAAAACCTACTATGGTATACTTTAAAGCCCAAAAAACATGATTGTAGACATTTGAAGTCATTATAGAAATCTTGAATTTGGTCAGTACGTAAATCGCGTAAATACATAGTAATAGCGGTGAATGCGTAGTAATACTAAACACAAGTTAATTCTTACTCGTCCCACTGCGGTTCGTTTGTAACGTTGGAAATTCAGAAAATCGTGTTACTCTGGTTTACACTGATATTGAGCTAAGTAGGGACGCTGTGATTGGTCGGATCGACCACGCCTACGTAACTTCCCTAATCCCCCACCCCTCCCTTTCTAACTTCCATCCGTTCCCTTATACCATTCCTTAGTCCACTGCCTGGGAGAGAAGGACTGAGGTGTGTATGAAACCTTTATCATTTGCCATTTTTCCCTACGTGTTACTTTTTTTAAAAATTACATACTTATTTATATCACGTAATTTATTGTTGTTTTTAAAATTCTGACATTTTCCGAGGTAAAATAAATTTAGAGAACTTCGGAAAAAAAAAAACTTTTGTATCTATCATAGTGTAAATGATTATTCTAATTTATTCTATTTGTAAAATTATTCTATTTATATTTTCTTTACGATTAAATTTGTAATTTAAAGATTCAATGATGCAATAATAACAACTGGATACTTTTAAATTGCTACTTGTATTTTATTATGAATCAAGAACTTTTGTCCAGTTCCAGAAACTTGGCATTACTTATTTTTAAAATGTTTAACCTAGCTGTTATACATAGTATAATTTAAAACACATTTTAAACATGAATTTAATTTTTTTTTTTAACATTAGACGATTTCAATTACGGTTCTAGAAATTAAGTTATATTTGTTCATACAATACATTTTAATTTCAAAGTTTTGTGTGGCCTATTATCTGATAACAAAAAAAGTTCTTAAATGAGAAACTCACAGGGTATGTATCTATATAAATGAGTAAAATACGTTAATCATTTATGTTAATCAGTGATGCTTTTCGAATCAATTAGGTCGCTAAATACATGGTATAGTCATCAACCAGCATCTTACACAATAATAACAACATACATGCTTTTTAAAAATATTTGTTATCGTTTTATTAATATTTATTATTATCATATATTTTTTTTCTATTTTTTTTTAACTTCCTTTGTCATTCCCTACTTATTCTCACTGATTTATGTTTAAAAAGAAATGAACTTAAATTCCTATTGAATTGAAAAATTGGTGAAAAATTCAACAATGCCATTCTTTGCATATTATTGCTATTAATTATAATATTTTATTTCATTTTTTCATTATTTCAAGACTTTGCCATAATCACATGGAAATAACTCTGTGGCTGCATGTGCGGTTGATAACTTGCTTAAGGGGAAAAAAATGTGACTATCCTTTAATGAAAAAATATTCGAATTCATAAATCTTTTAGTAACATGACCTAAATTATCTTGTTTTTAATTTGTGTTAATCCATTTAACTTTCTATAAGCTTATTGTTATTATTATTATAGTTAGTTCTCATTTTTTGTGGGTTATAATATAAAAATAACATTATAGCAAACCTATTTGAAATTTACTATTCTATTAATAAATTTTAAGTTGAACATTAACAAAAACAAATCAAATGAAATATCATTCAAATTCCTATATATATTTCAAACACATAGTTCATAAATATATTATTAATATAGAGTGGAATAAATATTTCATTCGGGTTGTATATTTATAACTATATTTTGAGGAAACTATATTTTTTATTTAAAACTAATATTGATAATTGTAGGGGAGCAGACTAGCTCAGCGAGTAAGGCACTGGGCTTCTAAGCTCAAGGTATCGTGTTCAAATCCGGCTGAAGTCAAGATATTTTTCATCAGCCGTGGAACGACCCTGGTGTCAGGAAGACTTCCTGGGACACACCCAGGCTTTATAAAGTGGGTATTAATTAAATAATTAATTAACCGGGAAAACCTGGCGGTTGAACGTGATCACCTACCTGCACAATCGTTGGCTTTGAAACAGTATTTCCTAACAAAATACTGCACCTAAAACCCTTCATGGGTTGTACTGGTACAGGTTTTTTTTTATTGATATTTCTATTTATTTATAGTTAGTATTTTTATATTATTTTACAAAATAAAAATAATAGTAGATTTTTAAACAGTAAATTTGATTTTATTCCTTGCTAGATATCAGAAACGGCGAAGATTTCTGTGACATAAGTTATAACATAGAAGGGAATATGTTTGAAAATATATAGAAATTTAGGTGTTTTGGGACGACGATAACAAGAAAAAACGAAATTTAAGAAACAATTAAGGATAAGTAATGGCTGAAAATAGTTGTTGTATTTTGGTTGCAAATTAACTTGACTCTTGCATTCTGTTCCATAATTTAATAAATAGAATTAACAAAACTATTATGAATGAATGAATGAATTTTTATTGAGTATTTATACAATAACATACAACAAAAGTATCCAAGCTCAATAAAAATATTTACGGCTTGGTTCCTAAAACCGGTCCGGATTTTGGCAATTTTTTTTAATCGTTTTATCGGAAATTCAATAACCCTTTTAAAGAATTGGCTAAAATGTGGGGCTACAGAGCCTATTAACATGAGAATGGCTGTGGTATTTTCCACGATCAACTTTAAATTATTGCTGGCTACCCAAGTGTCAATCTACATCTTCCTGTAGCCGACAGTTCGCCTCAAGCATCTCGGTAAGATGAGAGGAAAGGTAGATTTGAAGGTCTTCAGCATATAGATGGTATTGTGAATGATGAATGGAATCAGGAAAGTTGTTAACGTAGATGGAGAAAAGAGTTGGAGAAACCGAAGATCGCTGAGGAGCACCACAGGTTAGTAAGAATGGTGAATGATGGGGAATGATGACAGTTTGGGGTATGTGATACAAGAAGGAATGGAATCACTTTAGGACAGTATTTGATATCACAATGTTTTGGAGTTTGGAAAGAATGATTTCATGATTAAAGGAATAGAAGGCTTTTGGAAAATCAACGAGGACCGGACAGAGATTTTCTGTTTTTTTATGGAGAATTGAAGGTTTAGCGTGATTTTCAATAAAGCAGACAGGATGGAGAACTAGGATCGGAAACCAGACTGAAGGGAATTGAGAAGAGCATTTTGCTCAATAAAGGTAATTAGCCGAGAACGGACTAGTCTTTTAAGAGGTTTTGAAAGGTTGGAAAGAATAAACATTGGTTTGAAATCGGAAACTCTGGAGGGAACCGGGTCGAGCTTTGCTCAACGGGCGGACTATAACTTTAACATTTTTTGTGACAGCTGATGTGAAACTGGAATTTCGTAGGGAAAAATTGTAAATATGCAGTAAGACAGACTAGCTCCGCTGGTGAGATATTTTTGAAATAGAAATTTGTAGGGTCAAAGGAAGTTTTTAGAAGGCAGTATGATTTTCTTTTTATTATTATTTCTTAATGATATTTACAACTGTATTAAAGAAATACAAAGTCATCAATATTATTTCATTTTTAATATTAATACATCGAAATCTTATCAGATCTTGTGTTAAACGAGAGAATTAAAACATATTAAAATGCAAGATTAAAAAGGAAATTCCAGATTATAATCAACAAAGGACAATAATACATAATATAATACAATAATAAATTTCGTTTAGCCCAAATCTGAAAGAAAGAGAAATTTAAACAATCATCAGGATTGCATAAATCTGACTTTGCATAAATCATCTAACAACGAAAATTCCAAGATAAAAAACAAAACCCTTGGACGAAACATCTATTAATTTTTCTCTCTACTAAATAACAGTAGTATTAACATTAATATTAATAATTAACTGAAAAATAATCGAATATATTTGCTTAAATTGTCTCTCAATAGGTTAATTGGTCAATTGTCTGACATGCAAGAAATAAGATAATGCAGAACATTGAAGGTCTGAAGGAATAAATGAAGGAAGGATTTGTATTTACCTATATATTATTTAGTTTTTCTGCCGTGGGGTGACCCTGGGTAGGTAGATGCTGGGGCACACCCAGCCTCTATAAAGTGGGTACCCTTAATTAAAATGATTAATTAAGGAGAAAAACCTGGCGGTTGTGCGTGATCTCGGTCAAATCACCTCCTTGCACAGCCGTAGACCAAGAAACAGTGCTTTCCCTAAATAGTCCTGAACTAAGATCCTTCATGGGTTGTAGTGGTGCCGGTTTATTTATTTTTTTTTTTGTAATGGTTTTGAGATTTCCAACATTATATTGGATTGTCCGGAAAATAATGCAAGATTTTGAGTTTTCTTTAAAATACCCCTTTATATAACAAACTGTTAACGTTTACTGGATTATTCATTTGTTTGAATGTTACCAGTTATTAATCATCTTCCAAACGATAATGTTTGTTTATCTCTGTATCATTTCGCTGCGTTTGATGTTGCGCGTGCTATTAACATTTGTTGGCGACCATGACAGGGCTTTAGTTGTTTTTCTTTAAATAATTAATAATTTTTCTGCTTTTCTATAGTTAATAATTATGGATCAATTAAGGAAGAAAAGAAAACCTATTCGAATTGCTTTCACCAAATTAGGTGATAAGATGGAGCAAGAACTTAATTCGAAGCTGGTAAATATTGATAATAATAATAATAATAATAAGGCTTAGCGAACCCGAAGGTTCGATGCCGACACCACCAATCGCTTGTTACACACCTCCCTCCACCGTTCGCCGTCCAAACCCAGTCCCTTCAGATCGGCTTTAATGCAATCTTCCCACCTTCGCTTCGGTCTACCCCTCGGACGCTTACCATTCGGCACAGCAAATATTAACCTTTTAGGAATTCTCTCGTTACTAAGCCCAACAACTTTACAAGCCCATTTGATTCGCCGCGATGAAGTCACCTCAATTATATTACCCGGATACAACTCACGCAATTCGGCGTTGTGTAACCGTCTGAACTCTCCGGTTAACTCATCCTTCTTCGGTCCGAATATTCTACGCAATACTTTATTTTCAAAAACCTTAAGACGCTGCTCATCCCTTAATGTAAGCGGCCAAGTTTCGCATCCATAAAGAACTGTAGGCAAGATAATTGTTTTATAGATTCTAATTTTTAAGTTTCGGGACAAGAGGCGCGAACTAAGTAGTTTTGTCATAGAAAAATAACAAGCATTCCCCGCCTTCAGTCTAACCTTAATCTCTTCTTCAATTTCGTTTTTTCTAGTTATCGTAGAACCTAGATACCTAAATTTATCTACCTGTTCAAACATATTACCATCTATATCGATATCACCGGTAGTATCGCCATTTTTGCAGCTAACCATATATTTTGTTTTATCCACGTTTATTTCGAGTCCTAGTTCTTTACCGGCTTTCATTAACGTTGTCGTATTTAGTTTTATAGTTTCAACGTCTTCGCTTAACAGTACCAGATCATCAGCATAGCCCAGCACGGATGTTGTCCCGCCCAGATCCAGCCCTCTCTCGGTTCGCATTACCCCCCTAATGGCATGTTCTAATGCCAAATTGAACAGGACAGGCGAAAGAGAATCCCCATGTTTTAAGCCCGAACGAACCTCAAATTTTTCGGACAAATTATTACCGATTCTAACTTTATTGAGTGTCTCCGTCAAGCACATCCTGACTAGATTTACTAGTTTTTTTGGAATCCCCTGCTCGATTAGAATATTATACAGTTTCTGGCGGTCAATAGAATCGTAAGCCTTTTTAAAATCTATATACAGCTGGTGAACAATACCGTTATACTCCAATTTTTTCTCTAATATTTGCCGTAAAGAAAATATTTGATCAATAGTCGAACGATTCCGTCTAAATCCGCATTGGTAGTCTCCGATAATTTCCTCGGCGTATTCCGTGATTCGACTGGTTAAGATTAAAGTGAATATTTTATAACATACCGGAAGGAGTGAAATTCCTCGATAGTTATTACAATCCGTCCTCGGACCCTTTTTGTGAATCGGAATAAGAATAGATTCTTTCCATTCTTCAGGTAATTTCTCGTTCACCCAGATCTTTTTAACCAACCGATGTATTTTAGAAACTCCAGCTTCTCCGCATGCCTTAATTAGTTCAGTAGGAATATTATCGGTTCCAGCTGCTTTATAAGATTTTAATTTTCCGATAGCTACTTCAACATCCTCTTTACTTGGTTCTTCTATTAACGGTTCAGCACTCTGGTACTCAGAAGGAGGACACAGATCATAATTTCCCGTATTTAAAATATTGTCAAAGTGGTCCTTAAACTTATTCAATATGTCAACCGGATCGGTCAGAATATTGTTATTATCATCCCTAATTCCAGACGTTACGGGCCCTACATATTTACGTGATCTGTTTATACCTTTGTACATGTCTCTTGTGTTATTTTCGATTCTATTAGTTTCTATTTCAATTATATTATTTTTAAGATACTCCCTTTTTTTATTTTTGAGCAATTTTGTCGTTTCGTTCTTTGAGATTCGGAAGTATTCCAGATTGTCTTCGCTAGGATTATTTAGAGCTTTTAATTTAGCGGCTTTTCTTTTTTCACACATGTTTAAGCAATCTTCATCAAACCAATGATTCATGTTTGCCTAGAGAATTATTGTGCTTGTGGTGAAGAAGTCTTGGCCAACATCAAGAAGTTTTAGACAATGAAAATTCAAAGTCATTTAGAAAAATTGATGATTTTTTTTTAGAATGAGGTGTACACAGAAGAGCGTATTAATTTAGCTCAGAAGAATTTTGGGTTTCATGAAGACAATAAAATTCAGGAAAAAAAGTAAAGGTTCGAAAATTTCAACTGATATGCCATAAAAAATTAGCAATGTTAATATCAAACTGTTTTTCAAATGAAATTGAGTTTTTGATGTTCCATTCTGTATTAAAAGATCGTTAAAAAAAAAAAATCTTTTTTCATATTAGTTTAAAATTTGGAATTGTGTGTAATTAATGTACTGTACAACTTTCGGATCTGACGTGATAGTTGACAGTAATTCGCAGATCAGTCTTTTTATTAATAGCCATTTTGACTTTCCCAAATCGAATCTAATATTTGAGGTACTCACTTATCGCGGAATTTAATGTTGTTTAATTTATAATAGAATACCAATAGTTTTTACTAGGTATGCCAATTTTTTGTTTATATCTGATGCCACATTAATTTTAATTTTGTTTTTTATGTTTTTGTCCATTTCTGGCTGGGCCCACGAATAACAGTCAGGCGGTCTTGGTTAGGAGTGGTTTGCACATTTCCTTTCTTACAGCTACAAAAAAAAAAACTTTTATTGGCCTGTTATTGAACCTTCTGCCATGAATTGCCCCTAGAATATATACAATGAAAAAATAAAAAAACAATATACTTTGAATACATAAAACAACCTTTTGTCAGTGATACCAATTATCTAAATAAACTTTAAATAAACAAAACTATAAGAAATAAATTATGTATGTTGATTATTTTTAATTTTATATAACTTATATGGATATAATAATTATAATGTATATAATTGAAAAATGATATTTATTGTATGCCCAAATTCGTCACTAAATATTTTTTGTATTTATTTTAATAAATTTCATTGTTTATATGTTTTTAAATATCTTTTTCATATACCACTATATCTATTTATTATTAATTTTTGATTGTTCATTTTTTTTTTCTGTTTCTCCTTTAAAGAGTTTACAAACATAACTGACTTACAGGCGTTGATGACCTTGGGGTTTTACGCCTTAAAGCCTAAATAAACAAACAAACTAACTAAATATTTCTGATTTAATCTAAAATTCTTTAATATATTGCAACAATCCGATAGAAACTTCTCAAAAACCTATAACCGAACTTTCATAGGCACCGTTATAGGTTAATTCGCTGCTTTGATCTCCAAAAGTCCTTCCATTCAGGATAATCAAATTCATAATCAAAGAAAAACATGCCTTTGAAATTCGTAACACTATCTTTTGATTTCCTCAAGTAACAGATATTGTATGTATCAAAAATAATTCTTTTGGATTTTGTTTTCCCCCGAATCTTACATTACAGGCCTCAATCAAAACAGTATTCCTATAGTTATGTTTATCAAATCAATATCTAATATTTACAAAATCATCTTTCCAATTTTCAATAATATATAATATAAACCGGAAGAATACAAAAACTAATGTGACTTCTTTGAAAGAGCAATTCGAAAGCCTTCTGACATTAAACGTAATTTTATTCCAAATACACTACCATCCACTAGCGGATCCAGCGCCCCCCCCCCTCTCTGTGAGCTGGAAAAAAAAAATTTAAAAAGTTCCAAAAATAAGCTATTTAAAGAAACGAGAAATGTAAGAAAAATTCATGCTCATAGACGACGAATTTCCTAATGTAATATAAACAAAAATTTTTAACATGACCAGCCCTAGCGAATTCTGCCAGAAGTCGCGCCCTCCTTTGGATGGTGGAAAAAAATCCGAAAAATAGCTATTTAAAGACAAGATAAATGTAAAATGAGGTAAAATGAGAATTGGGTAATTGCTTGAATTTTTATTCGTCGGTGAAGATTTGAGAGGAAAATCGTCCGCACGATGGCCGAAGCGATCTGCTCTATGAGTACTAACACATTTTACTTTATTATATCTCAATATATTAAGCACTAGCGAATCTAGCCGGGTAGCGCGGGGGGCGCGCGTTCCCCCTGGAACCTGGAATTTTTTTTTTTAAAAAGTTCCCAAAATCAGCTATTTTGAAAAAAGAAATATAGGGAAAATTCATCCTCATGACGATGAATTTACTAATGTAATATAAAACAAAATTATTATCGTGACCAGCACTAGCGAATTCTGCCAGGGTGGAAAAAAAAACTGACAAAAACACCTATTTAATGACCGGAGAAATGTAGGGAAAATTCATCTTCATACACGAGTTTCCTAATGTAATATAAAAAAAATATATTATCGTGACCAGCGCTAGCGAATTCTGCCAGGGGCGCGCGCCCTGCTTTGGATGGTGGAAAAAAATTTCGAAAAGACACCTATATAAAGAAATATGAAATATAGGGAAAATTCATTCTCATACACGAATTTCCTAATGTGATTGAAAAAAAATTATTATCGTGATCAGCTCCAGCGGATTCAGCCAGGGGGCGCGTCCCTCTCTCCCCTGGACGGTGAGGGGAAAGTTCCAAAAAGCAGCTATTTAAAGAAAAGAGAAATATAGGAAAAATTCATCCTCATAGATGAATTTTCTAATGTAATATAAAAAAAAATTATTATCGTGACCAGTACTAGTGATTTCTGCCAGGGGGCGCGCCTGAATGCTAGAAAAATAATTCCGAAAAAAAAACAGATATTTAAAGAAAAGATGAATATAGGAAAAAATTATTCTCTAAAACGAATTCCTAATGTGATCAATATCATCATCCCGAGGTCTACAATCTATTACTGGATCTTGGTTGCCTCAAGAGTTTTCCTCCATGCTTCTCTGTTCTAGTCTCCAGCAGTTCCTGATTTCATGGATTCCGGCATCTTACTTCATTTTCCATCTCAGTTTCGGTCATCCCACTTTTCTTGTTTCAACCGGCTCCATGCTCAGCAGCTTATTTGGGAATGAGGTCTCGTCCATACGTACAACTTGACTCTCCCATCTCAGCCTTGCTATTCGGATATATTTTACGACTCCGTCTAATTGTATAAGTTAGCTAGTTCTTGGTTGTGTATAATTTTCCATTCACCATTCTCCTTAACTGGGCCAAATATCCTCCGAAGGACGTTTCTTTCAAAAACTAATATTTTAAGCAGCTGTTTAATGAAAAGAAAATATAGGGAAAATTCATCCTCATAGACGTTATATTTATTCATAGATATTATATTTTGTAATGTAATATATATTAAAAAAAATTATCCAGACCAGCTCTAGCGAATTATGCAAGGAGGCGACCCTTCCCCTGGATTGTAGACGAAAAAGTTCCAAAAAGTAGCTATTTAAAGAAAAGAGTGATATAGTTTTTGGGCCACCGTGAGATGCTAAGGCTTGTGCTCCTGTCGCAGTTTGTTCCTATTGACTCCGAATGAGTCTCGCAGGTGAAATACATGATGGAGGAAAATTTATATATAAAAAAAAATGAAGTTCATTTATTCTTTCGAACAACCTTTTATTCGAGCACAAGAAAATACTGGTTTTCTCACGGACCCTGTTTTTATTCAGTTCCAATAGATCTGGACGCATTGACACCTCCAGCAACTATAGTCCTCTTGAAGAATCTATGCAATTCATAAAACTGGTCACGTTAATAATTTGTATTATATTTCTCATTAGAAAGTGTTGTTCTTTTCTTAAAATAGCTGCTGTTGGGAACGTTTTCATGAAGGAAAGTACTAATTATTTGGTCTCCGATTTAATCGGAATCTGATTATGATCGGAATTGGAAATTATTCTGAATTTTTTTCTTATAGAACTCATTTCCAAGCTGCAGGACCATTTATAGCAATCTTTCTCAGATTTAGACAATGTCGGTAAAAATTAGCGTTTATTGACCGTGGTTATAGGCCACACCACTTAATCAAATTATTTTTATTTTTTTTTTTTTTTAATTTCTTTATTGAGTATTATAACAATCTGTCTGTTGGACATTGGTTATAGTGAGGTAGGATGACATTCACACCATATGTACAAAAAAAAATAAAATAAATAGAACAAAATAATAATCAAAAGTATATACAATAGACAATAAAATAAAATAACCTAAAAAATAAGAAAATTAAAACTAAGGAAAAAAAAAAAAAAACACATGCATACCTATATACAATCAGGCGAGGGAACTCCAGGAGAACCCTGCGCTACTCTCCCAACCGCGTCACTGGTACTAAAGCCAGCGGAGATTGGTCGAGAGCACTTTAGCCACATACACACATGTCTTGAGTGAAGAATCTGGCCATTGCCAGAACTCCAATTTATACAATCTACAAAAGGTCGCGAGGCCACTGCCTTTTCAACCTTCTTGGAGGATTATAGGGATGGGAGATGCTTGATAGGGATTGTGCAAGAGGATTTGGGTGGTAAGTAAGGTTCTGGTGAAATTTGGAGAATTTTTCTGGGATAAGGTCTAGGACAAATGGGATGTTAAGGTCATGATGTAGGGTTTTGTTGGATACATAGAAAGGAGCATCGACTATTGTTCGAAGGACTTTAGACTGGAAGGATTGGATGCGTTTGATGTTAGAAAATTTTGCTGATCCCCACAGTTCTAGTCCGTAAGTCCAAATAGGTTTCAGTATTGTCTTGTAGATCAGTAGCTTGTTTTCAATGGAAAGTTTAGATTTTCTGCTTAGTAGTCGGTATAGTTGGCCGTATCGTCGGTTGAGTTCTTGTCTTTTGAGTCTAGTATGCGGGTTCCAAGTTAGTCTTCGGTCTAAATGAAAGCCAAGATACCGGACTGTGTCTGAATAAGGAAGCTGGATGGAATTAAAGAGTACTGGTGGACAGGAATTGCGTCGGAGTGTAAAGGTAATATGTTGGCATTTAGATTCATTAACTTTAATGCGCCAGTTATTACACCAGTGCTCAATCAAGGTGAGGTGACTTTGGAGATTTAAGGATGCTATTTCGGGATCAGAGTTGGATGATAAGATTGCGGTGTCGTCAGCGAATGTTGCAAGAAAAGTATCGGGATGAACAGGAATGTCAGCAGTAAAGAGGGTGTAAAGCACGGGACCCAAGACGCTGCCTTGGGGAACACCGGCTTTAACGGAGTAGATATTGGAAAATTATGTTCCACAGCGAACTCGAAAGGAGCGGTCAGAGAGGTAGGATCGGAGGACTAGGTACAAGGACTGAGGTAAATGGTTTTTAAGCTTGGAGAGCAGTCCGGAGTGCCATACCCGGTCAAATGCCTGTGCAATGTCCAGAAAGGCACCCGAACAGTATTCCTTGTTTTCTAGGGCTGAGGAAATATGATCAACAACTCGGAGTCCTTGTTGAACAGTAGAATGTTGAGATCGAAAACCAAACTGATGGGAAGGGATATTTTGGGATTCTATAATGGGTAGGATTCGTTTCAAAAGGATCTTTTCAAAAATTGTTGAAAGGATTGGGAGTAGGCTGATTGGTCTATAGGATGTTGAGCTATTGAGAGGTTGTCCTGGTTTTGGGAAAAGGATAATAGTGGAGTGTTTCCATAACAGAGGGAAGTAGGTGGTGCGTAGGATACAATTGTAGATATATGTAAGGAATATGACTGCTTTGGATGGAAGTTGTCGAAGGATTTGAGGTGTAAGGAGATCATGTCCAGGAGATTTAATCGGAATCTGATTATGATCGGAATTGGAAATTATTCTGAATTTTTTTCTTATAGAACTCATTTCCAAGCTGCAGGACCATTTATAGCAATCTTTCTCAGATTTAGACAATGTCGGTAAAAATTAGCGTTTAGTGACCGTGGTTATAGGCCACACCACTTAATCAAATTATTAAGTTTAGGTACCCGTTTAACGCACAATTTGATGTTCTTTAATTTATTAAAGAATACGTTTTTCGCTTTGATGCACTGTTTAGTAGTAATACCTGAAAAAAAAGATCAGATAAATCTGGATTTCTTGCCTGTAAAACGTTTTTTGAAATAAAAAGTTAAGTAGAGGAACATATTTAAAGCAGTGATAGAAGAACTCAATAATTACAACAAAGTTTATACAAACAATGGTTCGATTTTCAACAGGAAAGTAAGGAATTGCTAAAGTTTTTTTTTTTTTTTTTGTGTCACGTTTTTTGATGAATGACAAAAAAACTGTTTAATTTAAGTAATTAACTATTGCTTCACAGTAAACTAGACAAAATTTACTTTAACTAAAAAGTTTTGCTTTTGTTAAAACCATTTAAATAGGACTTTTGAGCGGCTGAACTCAGCTAAGAAGGGGGGGGGGACGTGTAGGAGTGGGCGAAGCACCTGGTACAGAGGTGGGCCTCCCCCCTCCCGAGAAAATTCCTGGATTCGCCACTGCTACCACCTCTAGTTCCATCATATTTAGCCTCTTTTGAAGCACAAATCCAAAAAATTGGGAACTTTTAAAAAACTTTTCATAATTTTTAATATCATCTTCCAGTAAAGAAGTTTCTAACAGAAAAAAAGAAATAAATATCTCATAATTTTTATTTTTATTGGAATACTTTCATTTTGCGCCTTATTAACTGTTATTATTTCAAAAATTTTAAAGAAATTAATTAATCACTTTTAGAATAACTTTCTTGTTTAATACCGAATAAGTTGAAATTCTCTAGTCGTGTAAATTATTTCTTATACATTGTCACTCCAGAGTACTACGGAAATAGGGTTTTCAATTTTCGTCTCTGGCTTGCCTTTCCAATACTTCAATATTCACCCGAATGCAGTTATCATTACCAACAGTTCGTCATCATCAATTTATCTTAGGTATATAGTAAATTATCTACATTGTAAATTAAGATTTCTATAAATATAAAAAAAAATAAACGCGACTATAATAATAACTCAGTATTCCAACTCCAACTTCCAACAAAGAAAAAATAAAATAAAGTAGCATTTTTTTATTTTATTTAGTATTAATACAGGCTGCCACACTGAAGGGCATTGGTACTAGGTCTATAGTATTCATTCACACAATATGTACATAAGAAAGGAAAATAAATATAAATAACCAATTTTTTTTTAAATATTTATTTATTTAGATATATAATATTCTGTCTCGTGGACAATAATTATAGTGATAAATGAACACATTCACACCATATATACAGAATATATAAAATTAATAAAAGTAAAATAATAACTAAATAATAATAAAAAAAACTATGTACAATAAAAAAAAAGTAACCTAAAGATAAGTAAATTAAAATAAAAAAAACACAGTCATACCTAAATGCAATATATACAATCAGGTAGAGAATCCAAAGCCAGGCTTCCTCCTCCAACTATAGGAGGAAAAGCAGGAATCTAAGATATCCCTGCGCTACTCTCTCAACCTCGTCACTGGTGCTAAAGCCAGTGGAGCTTGAGCGGGAGCGCTTTAGCCACAAACACTCATGTCTTGAGTGGAGAATCTGGCCTTTGCCAGAACTCCAAGATATATACACTAAAAGATTTCTGGGCCACTACCGCTTCAACCTTCGAGGAGGGTTGTAGGGATGAGTGGAACTAGATAGGGATTGTGCTAGGAGATTAAGATGATTGATAAGGTTCTGATCGAATTTGGAAACATTTTCAGGGATAAGGTTAAGGACAAATGGGATATTAAGGTCATAATGTAGTGTTTTCTTGGTTACATAGAACGGAGCATCGACTACTGTTCGGAGGACTTTGGATTGAAAGGATTGGATGCGTTTGATGTTCGATAATTTTGCTGTTCCCCAAATTTCAAGTGCGTAGGTCCAATTCCAGTTCCATAGGGATGAGGATCGGATAATGAAAGATCTGTCGAAAGCAGCAGTTCGGTGGGCCCTTATGTACAAATCAGAAGACCGGGAACGAGTATTGCGGGAACGAACAGAAGATTTGAATTGAAGGAGCTCTGTATGGAGATATGTATGGAGGACGGTGAGATTGGATGACTTGGAGGAAAGAAGAAGGATGCCAGGAAATACTTGCTTAAAGCCACTTTAACTCTGCATAAAAACGAGAAACAGAGGCGTCCCTCGGGATCCCGAAGATGAATCGTACAAAACAATTTATCAAACGTTTTAATTTCGTCTCGAGATCCCCAGAGACGCCCCCATATAACCATATAATAGTCAAAGTGGGGAACAATTAAGGAAGTTACTATTAGTCTACGGGTTTCAAGGGGAAATAGGTGATGGGAGTAATTTAGACGTTTTAAAGTGGAAATGGTACGGCGGGAGGTGTTGGATATATGATTTTCCCAGAAAAGCGTTTGATCAAAGATCATTCCAAGGTTTTTGATGGAGGGATAAAATTTGATGGGATTATCATGTAGGAACAGAGTTGGAATATTAGGAACAGTTTTAAGGAGGTGATTGGAGCCTATTAAGATTGCCTTCGTCTTTTCTGCATTCAAATTCAACTTGTTAGCTCTCGCCCAGTCACAAATTCTATCCAAGTGTTCATGAAGTTTTTCTGAGGCTGATAATAGGTCGGTGGGCGGGAAGGACAGGTATATTTGGAAATCATCTGCATAGATATGATATTGTGAGTGATGGATCAGGAGGAAAAGTCATTAATATAAATAGCAAACAGAGTAGGAGATAAAGAGGAACCTTGAGGGACACCACAGGAGAGGGGGAGGGTTTTAGATGGAGGTTGACCTGGGACAATCACGTACTGGGACCGATTTGAAAGGAAGGATTTGAACCAACGGAGGGTACTGTTGGATAGAGGAAGATTGTTTAATTTAGTGAGGAGGATGTTATGGTCAACTGGTTTTGTTGTTCAATGGAGTTTTGGAGGTCATTGGTTATTTTAAGGAGAGCTGATTGCGTTGAGTGACCAGGTCGAAAGCCAGATTGGAATGGATTGATAAGGGAACGTTCCTCTAGGAAGTTGGAGAGTTGATTTTGTACAAGGCCTTCTAACGGCTTTGACAGGTTGGAAAGCAGAGAAATAGGTCGGAAGTCGTGCAGTGAGGTAGGGTTGGGAATTTTATTCAAAGGTCGGACTAGGTTAGTTTTCCAGGAGGATGGGAATATGGAGTTTTGCATTGAAAAGTTGAAAATATGGTAAAGAACAGGAATAAGGAAAGGAAGGCTGGATTTTATTTGTTTCACTGGAATATTATCAGGACCATAATCATTAGTGTGGGATTTTAGGATAGTGGAAAGTAATTCATCGTAGGACACATGGGAGAAAAAGAAGTCTTCTGGATTGAAATTATGATGTTTGAATTCGAAAGTAGGAGAAGAATTGTGAGTGAAGGATAAGAAATGGTCATTGAGATCATCTGGAGTTACCGGGACGGAATTGAGTTTATTGAATTCTGGTAGGGATAGGTTTCGAAGTATTTTCCATTTGGATTTGGAATCGGGAGTATTGGAAAGGGTATTATGAAAGTGGGAGGCTTTAGGAAGTCGGATTGTGGATTGGGTTCTATTGCGAAGTTCCCTGAAAAACGCATAATCAGCAGGCAAACGGGTTCGACGGTATTTGCACCTTGCTGCATTCATTCTTTTCATCATTTCCTTTATTTCAGGAGAGGTGTCTGGCGAATTCCTCAGTTTTATCTTCATCAGTCGCTACCCAGGAGCCATTGCATCGACGGGAGGGATACGAAATATGATGGTGTTGGTGATCTTCCATAGAGAATAGTCATGAACAGAGAGGGAAGTAAGGTAGGAGTTGAAGGATTGAGATTTGAATGTGGCCAATTCCTGCTTTAAACGTTTACTGAAATAATCATAACAGCGTCGATCGGTGGGGTGTCTTGAACGTTGCCATAATATTCTGGCACGGCGTTTGATGTGAATTAGGTCTAGAAGGTATTGAGGTAAATTATTTTTCTTAGGAATTTTCGAGGAGAGGTTTGGGGGAGGAAACAGTCCAGATTGCTTGCTGAATAGTGATGGTAAAGGAATGTACGGCATTATCGAATTCTTCTGGGTTTTTCAGGGTTATTCTGAGGTCAATTTTGTCGGAAAGGATTTGATGAAAGAGTTTCCAGTTAACTGGGCCTCTGATGAAGGACGGTAAAGTGAGTTTAGGAATAGGAGCTATTGATAATTTAAGTATTAATGGACTATAATCTGAGGAAAGATTGTCAAGACGGGTAAGGGAATGATTGAGGGGAGCTAAACCACTGTGGATGAAAAAATCAAAGATATCACGATTGCGGTTAGGATCAGTGGGCCAGTAGGTTGGTGAGTTGGGTAGAAGGAGACTGAAATGTTGGCAATTGAGTGCAGATAGCAATGTTCTCCCACGGGAATTCGTGGTTCTTGAACCCTATTCTTGATGCTTGGCATTTAAGTCTGCACCCAGGATGAAATGATGACCTAAGGAGTTGAGGAGAGAACTGAACTGGACTTTGGATATGGATCTGTTAGGAGGGCAATATGCTGATGGAAGGGCGACCGGAAAGGAGAAGGTTTTTATTACAATAACGGTTGCCTGTAGGAAATATTGAATAGGTAATGGGAGTAAGTGACGGGAGAGAGATTGGTGCACAATGATTGCAGTACCGGCATGTGCTCTACCGTCAGGACGGTCACTAAGGTAAGTTATGGATTGTGGTATTTTTAGGATCTGTTTTATGGTCAGTTGAGTTTCTGTAATTACGGCTACGTCAATGTTCTTATCTTCTAGTAATGCTGTTAGTTCATCAACGTAACTTGAAAGAAACAGTGTTTAAAAGCTAAAATTTCTGAACCATTTAAAATGATGCTCTAAGCATAGCAGAAGCTGAATTCAATAGTGTTAGTGAATGTGTAAACGAAGTGTTAATTATAAAATCATTATTTGAGGAGATGACATGTAAAATTTTAAACGTTGATGTTTATTGATAATGTGAATACCATACATATGATTAAAACTGGTGAAAGAAAAGGTAAAAACATATAGATATTCGTTTCAAATGTTTAATTAAAAAATTAGTTTAAAAAAAATTTGTTTTGAACATTGTCCTTCTGAAAGTCAATTTGAAGATATTTGTACTAAAAGATTGACACCAATAAGTTTTGAAAAACTTAGAAAATAATTTGTTTATCATCCTGATACGACTTAAAAACATAATTTAAATTATTGAATATTTTATATCTTGTAAAATCATGAATGTCTACTGAATTATAAATTAAAGTTAAATGTTTTTAATTTCAAATTGATATTTACTGTGTGACTAAATCTGTATATGTAAATTTGTATTAAGATTATAGTAAAATTCTCACATTGTAAATTGTCCTTAAAATTGTTTTAAAAGAAAGTTGTAAGTTGTGAGTTATTTAAATTTATGGAGGAATGTAGAAGGGTGTAAATTTAAATTTGAATGTTTCACCCGCTCTCTTACTGATGCATTATACTATAATATAGTTATATTAAATAATGTTGAGAAGCTAAATAATTTAGAAAAATTAATGTTTAACAGATAGAATGACGAAGAACTTAAGACTAATATTGGTTGTGGTCAATAGTTTATACTCTATTATAAATGTGCTTTATTGAGACAGATTGCAATATTTATCAATAAACAAGTAATCCATTGAAAAAAATAGTTTATAACTTTATATTAATGTGTTGTACGGAAGTCTTTCTCGACGTTGAACAGGCGTTTGATAGAGTCTGGCACCCCGGGGCTGCTGTACAAACTCAGTAAATTCCTACCACCTACATACTTCCTCATTACCCATCCCAACACGGTCATCACCACCTATGCAGATAGCACTTGTATCCTATCTGCCAATAATGAACCTTTAATTGCATCCCAAACCCTCCAATCACATATCACAAACTATGAAGAAAGGTGTCAGAACTGGAAAATAAAAATAAATTCCAATAAATCCCATCAAATTACCTTTACCCTTCATAGTAAATCTACAACTTCTTGTCCTACAATATACTTCAATGATATTCCACTTGTTCCTGTTGAACAAATCCGCTACCTAGGACTCCACTTGGAATCCGTATACTTGACTGAAACGACAAGAAACTGCTTGCCGTTTCCGACTGCTCCAATACTTACTAGACAAACGCTCTAAACTTTCAATTAATTACAAGATTGTATTTAATTGAAACCTATATGACATACGGACCTTAATGGACCATAATAAGACCTATATGGACATACGGATTTGAGCTTTGGGGCACTACTAAACCATCGAATTCCTATCGTATCCAATCCTTACAATCCAAAATCCTTCGTAAAATCCTTAATGCCCCATATTTTGTCACAAATAAAACCATTCATAAAGACCTTAATGTTCCATATACCGCTAATTTAGCACGAGCCAGATACCTATCCTTTCATGATAAAATCCAGTCCCATCCAGTTTCCAGCCTTTCTTTTTCCTCGATTCCTGATAATCCCCCTAGGAGTCTGAAAAGAAGATGGCCTCGTGATCTTCTTACCTAGAATTAAATAGGGAGTGCTACCACTGGGCAGTATCTCTTCAAGTCTGTTCATGTCATTATTTCTAATGTTTGCATTTTTATTAGTTGTAAATTTCATTAAATAAATAACAATAACAATTTTATATTATTTTATGGAAACTAAATGTTCTCATGAAAACTAAATGAAATTTCCATGGAAATTTAAAAAAAAAATATATTTTCTATAGAAGAGCTAAACAAACTCATTTGTTGCAGGTTTTTCATTAATGGAACCATGCCGCATACAGGTAAAGTTATGTTTTGATAAACATGCGTCTTGTATCTATTTAAAGCATAGAATCTTTTTTATGAGTATAAATGCATACAACAAAAAAATGGTATGCATCATACAATGTAGTTATGTGTTCAAATATTTATAAAGAGGCCAAAGATAAACAAATAATTTTTTTAACACGTTAGCTGTGGTTACGGTCCTCGGGTTCCGATATTCGTCTCGACTTTGGCCGGGATTGTTTCGAATATTGTCTATCTTACAAATTCACTAAAATGGTCATTTTAAAAAATATTTGAATGGGAGTAGAATAAATGTAAAGATAGATACAAACGTAAATAATCATCATATCTGATATATAGGACGCTGGGGACCGTAACCACAGCTAACGTGTTTGATTTATATTGATTAATTAATTGATTTTCAACAATTGTGAGCATATTGGGAATTTTGCTAAAAAATTTTAAATCGAAATTCTTTCTTGTTCGGATGGATTTACAGATCGTGGAGATCATAGGCCGTCTGAACCAGGGTTTCCCATCTATCTATATTGGACCACTGCTTCCCAGTTTTTATGCATGCAATTGTGAATCATCTTCTATCTATTGAGCATGATTTTATCTATGCATTTGGTTTTTGGCCTCCAACCTATTCTCATTCCAACTGTTGTCGCATTCATTGTTTCAAGCTATCCGTTTTAAACTTTTTCTGTAAGCACTTCTTTATTGTTCATTCTTCCACATGCGTTTTTTCTTTTTCCGTGATTTCAGTACCTTTGAAAGAGAGAAGAAAGCTCTGTTTTGCACTTGTCTATTTCTGATCGCTGGTCATTTATTGAGGTTATTATGGAGCCGAGTTTTTTTAATTTATTTTTTTATGCTACTTTGGCCTGTTTTGTCTTATCCTTAATAAATCTAGGCTGATTTGCTCTGCTTCTGATGTCAGGTAGTTAATTTTTATTAGGCGTTATAATTCAAGGCCAGAATCATCACAAGGTGATAGCTTAACATAACTAAAGTCCGTTGTTAATGTTAAGCCATAGTTTTTATTTATTATACTTTTTATTTATTATAGTTTTTATTTATTATAGTTTTTATTTATTATTATAGTTTTTATTTATTATTATTTAGTTATTATTTTACTTTTGTTTCTTTTTTGTATATACGGTGTGAATGTGTTCATTTATCAATATAATTATTGTCCCAGTGACAGAATATTATATGTCTAAATAAATAAATAAATAAAAAAAATGTTAAGCTATCTTCTATTGATATTGCATGAAAATTATTAGTTCCTTCATAAGATTAATAATGTTTATGACCAAAAAAAAAGTTTCAGTCTTAGAGAATCTCTCAATGCACTCTTGATTTCTTCTAGATTTATATCATACACAGGCCCGGTCTGGCCAGGTCGAATAGTCGGCGATCGCCGAGGGCTCCCGGGCCAGAGACTTTTAATTCTCAAAACATCTTTATCTACCTTTACACAGGTATTGATCATGTTGCGGACAAGTTTCATCCTGTCTAGGTTATGTGTAAACAATCAGTTTCAATCCTCTTACTCTTAATTCTCTGACATGCGTGGACTTAGACACTTTAATTCCAAACACGTAAAAAACCAGTCTATCAATAGGAGTGCTTTCCGAAGCTCTGCCTCATTCTGTGTTGTAACGCGCTGGCTGCAACATCTCTGGAAACGCGTAAGTCTATTTCATTTAACCTTTTTAATCATTTTGATCTTTTCTTGTGTAGTTTTGCATTCCTGCCTTCCATAAAAGTTATTGTTTTTTCAATTTCAAATTATTGCGAGGTTAGAATTAGTTATTTCATTTTTAATTAATTTTATAATTTTTCATTGTTTATTATTTTCAAAAGTTATAAACGTATTCAATTAATTGTTTTGTTTTATTTTTAATAGAATTTTCCAATTTTTTATTTTTCATAATGTTGTCCTTAAACAGTTGTCAGTATTGTGAAAGAGTTTTTGTAAGGAAAATTGATAAAATTCGACATGAAGATACATGCCTGAAATCTCTAAAACGACGTACATGCAATTCTTGCAACGAACTTTTTAGTACTGCAAAGCAGTGTGCGCCGTTGTCAGAGAATAAAATCATTAGTTATGACGAAAATGACGAGGTTGGAGGCGACTATGGGTTCTTTACATGAGATCGAGACGAAGTCCGGAGGAAATTTCAAGACTTTTCCTATCGTGCCCGGAATCAATCGATGTAGTGGATTTTTCGGGCAATCAGACAGACACACTACATCGACTGAATTCGGAATTTTCGGCAGAATCGGACGCTTTCATAAAATTCAACTTGGTTTGAAGGCAACATATGAAAACAAATGAGAGACTTGTGACCGTGCCTTCAAAACCAAAAACAAGGCAACATACGACATCTCTTCCATCTTATATAGTCTTAGTGAAATGTATGCTAAGATGGCTAACAAGATGAAAGAGATGACGACGAAGGGGAGCGGCTGGTTCTCCTAAAGATTAATCGACATAGACCTCTAGGCACCTCCAGCTATATTAGGCTTCCTTCTAAAATAGCCGCGAAAAGGATATTATTAATGTAGAAAACAATGATGAAAATTCATTAAATATGCCTTCTTTCCCACCTAATCGATAGTAATGATCTTCCTCAAAGAGTGAGCAAATATAGGGACTTACAGCATAGATACAACTTTGAATGCATTTCCTTTCCCCCTCCTCTCCACCAGGTGAAAATATTTGAGCGGTATAATAATATCAGCATCAATGTTTTCGCTGTTCGATAGTTGCAAGACGTTTATAGGCTAAAAGTTGTTAAACAGGAAATGGCAGATCATCGTGATCTCCTTCTTCTGACAGATGAAGAGGGGAAAAGCCACTATACATATATAAAGGATTTTGATAAATGAGTGGCTTCGCAGATTTCTAGGCATAAGGGCGGAATACACTTCTGTAAGCGATGCCTCACCCATTTCAATTTAAGTGGAAGAGAAATCGCTGAGCGGATAAGGGAGCACATGTAGTACTGTGGAGTAAATACACCGACGCGAATTAAACTCCCTTTGTGTTGGCATGTGATGATGAAGGGAATCCTCAGACAATATCTTTTAAAAATATTAAACGACAAGAGAGGATTTCTTTTGTTGTCTATGCTGGTTTTGAATCAGTTTTGATAAAGATTCAGCCGGAAGAGCCAGAGTCTTCACGCACGACTCTCTATCTGAGGCATCTTCCCATGAGTTTCTGCACTTATATAAAGATTGCAGAAAACATCCTACGCCACTAACTGTCTCAAGATCTCCCCACTGAACCATACAGTTACACAGGCGAGGATTCAGCGGAGAAATTTATGGCATATATCAGGGAAGTGGCGAGAAAGGTGTACTCCATGAAGCGGCACATGCTATCCCTGACACCATTGCAGATGGAAGCCAACCTTTCAATCCCAAACCTGTTAACTATTTTCCCATCCTTATACTTCCGACAATGAGAAAATGATGGATCACGATCACATCACTGGAATGTATCGTGGTCCAGCACATTCGAAATGTAATATCGTGTACCGTACCCCTCGTTTCCTTCCCGTCCTATTTCACAACCTCGGCGGTTACGATGCTCACTTCATTGTCCGAGAGTTGGGACGAGGTTTGACTGAAGAAGAAAAGAAAAACATGCGGATTCTCCCCAACTCTGAGGAGAAATACATATCCTTGACAACAAGCAATGACAGCAGGCGTGACTTTGATTTGTGGACTTATTCCGCTTTATGGCTTCCAGTCTGGATAGGTTGTCCAAGAATTTACCCTGGTCTAACTTTAAGGAGACGATTAAATTCTTCCCCGCTGACCATTTGGACATCATGATCGGAAAAGGAGTTTACCCCTACAATTACGTGGACTCGTTCGAGAAACTCCAGGAGACGGTTCTACCCCCGAAGGAAGTATTTTATAATCAATTGGATGAAATGCCGTCTCGGACGAGGACTATCAGCTTGCTCAAGTAGTATGGGACGCGTTTAATATCAGAACCCTGGCCGCGCACAGCGAACTCTACCTCTAGGTAGATGTTATGCTCCTTTGATTAAAAATTTCAGAGATGTCTGTTTGGGAACATATTCGCTTGACCGGCCTGGTATTACACGGCACCCGGACTTGCTTGGGAAGCTATGCTGAAGTGTACGAGGATATAATTAGACCTCTTGGCTGATTATGATGGTCTTGATGATCGAGTGGGAGATAAGAGTTGGCTTGTGCCAATGCAGTAACCGGTATGAAATAAATGACTTGACCTAAGTCGAGTTCCTCAAGAGGAATCTTCATATATCGCCTACCTGGAAGCAAACAACTAGTACGGGTGGGTGATGTCGAAAGCGCTTTCTTCAGGCGGTTTCTAAAGAGTTAAGAATCCGGAATCTCTAGATTGGTTGAGTTTACCGAAAGACGCTCCTTTCGGCTATATAGTTTTGCCGAAATTGTGTATCCGGAACGGCTGCACGATTTCCACAACGATTTCCCCCTGTTGCCAGAGAGTAAAGTTTCAACCGGCGAAAAATTCAAAATGCTTTTGGTTTCACTGGGCAAGAGGGAAAAATACGTTTTGCATTTAGTCAACTTGCAACAGGCCATGAGCTTAGGAATAATGTTAGTTCGTATACATCGAGCGCTCAAATTCCACCAATCTCGTTGGTTTCGTAGTTACATTGGTCTAAACACCAAACACCGACAGCAAGCTACGAACGACTTCGACAAAGACTTCTTTAAGCTCATGAATAATGCCGTTTTCAGAAAGTTAATGGAGGATGTTCGAAAATGGTGTAAGAATGAGCTTGTAGTAAGAACGACGACTAACTAAACTTGCAGCTAAACCAAATTTCAAAGGCAGGACAATATATACAGATTTGTTGGTTGCAGTACATTCGGACTTATATCCGTTAAATATCGAAATTAACACACCTATTTACGTAGGGATGGCCATTTTGGATCTTTCCAAGGTCCGAATGTACGAATTCCATTACGACACAATATAATGTTACAACGGACCAGACAGACTAAAATTGACACCGACGATTTGCTGTATCTTATACAGACGGACGATTTATATAATAACATGACAGAATTTTTGGACGAACTGAATGCCTCTGACTATCCTAACGAACATCCGACACACAGGTCGTATAACAAAAAGGTGTTGGGAAAATTTAAAGACGAAGCCAACGTGTGTGAGTGCCCGTTTCCGAGTTTGTCAGACTTCATGCAAAGATTTACTCGATACGAATTCCCGCCAATAAAGTCATCAAAAAGGCGAAAGGGATAAAAAAAATCAGCTGTAGAAAATAGAATAACTTTCGAAGATTACCTAGCTGCACTGCGCGACGGAAAAGAGTTCAAGACGACGTTTCGTTCAATTATTTCGAAAGAGCATAAACTCTTTTCCGTCGTACAGACAAAGACTTCCCTTTCACCACTCGACGATAGACGCCATCATATCGACGGAATTCGTACTTTGGCTCATGGTCATTATTCTATACCAGACGAGTAGATGAGGTGTTGAGAATATGGCATACTTGCTCCATCTAAAACTCTCTCCCAATACTGACCAATGTATATAGCAAAAATTGTAAATAGTTTTGATGAAAACAGTTCTATAGTTAATATTTTTGTTGTAATTAGTTTACTGTTAATAGTTTTGTAGTGAAAAACAAAAATAAAAAAATATATGTATATATATTTTTAAACTTATTTATTGAAAAATATTACAATCTGTCTCAAAGGACATTTATGATAGTGAAGATTATTATAGTTTAGTTGAATGACAATGATTTCTTATTTCAAGCCCCTTTTGATGAAATCTACACTAAAAAAATTATCAAAATGGAGAATGGTTTAAAAGAAATTTATCGTTTCAAAATAAAAGATAATAGATACCTATTATTCTTTTAGTTGATATATTATTGTTATTAACGAATGAATGTGTGTTTGGCCCCTGGTATGATATTAATTTATCCGTAAACCAAAGAATGTATGTGTATTGATCACTAGCGATGGATGTATAGAATGTGTGTACTGGTCACTAGCGAGGTATTGATTTACCCGTAAAGCAAGAAGAAATTATTTGATGGAAAATATTAACAACAATATTATATCTTCAAACCTTCTAGATTCACTCACACCTTGACGTGGTGGGAAGGAATTTTAATATTCCAAATATTAAAAAATTCCAAATTCATTTTTGAAGAAAAAATTTTATTTTCTTAAAACATTATATAAATAAAAAGTTAGTTTTCATAATCAAAATTAGTCGTCACTTCTCAAACATTACGGTAAGTATAAATGGGAGTGAAGTATACAGATTCTGGTCAGTCTTCAACATGCTTTTGGTAAAACAACACCATACTCTCCAAATTTCCAAATTTCATACGGAAGATATCGAAAAGGATTCGATACCTATATAATACCTTAAACGATTACCTAATGCTCAGTCGTACGATTACTTCATATCAGCTAGTAGACATGAAACCGTCAACATCTTCTGAAGTGGTTACTCGCCAAATTATCGAAATGAGGAAAGCAATTAAACGAAAATGCAACTTATTGAAGAGAGGGGATTGAGGAGTATCGAAAAGAAAAATATGAATGAATGAAAAAATAATTTTATTCTGGAACTAAAGTCTTCAATGAATAATAACAATATGGTACGAAACATTAGTCCTTTAGTCTGGTTTGACAGAATACAAAGAGGTAATTTGAATCGCAATCATACCTGAATAACGATAGTAAAGACTTTAACAGTAAATTTTATATGGTTTACATGTATACAAAGAATAAGTAAATAAATAAATTTAATTTAAATTGTCGGTCGATTAAGTGTTAGTGAGAAGTTGTAATTACAGAAATCGATAAGTATTACATAGGTATGGAAGTTTGAAAATGAAGTATGTGGTGAAATAAGAGTTGTTTGCAGATTCAAGATTGAGGATTGCCGTATGGGGATGGGTAAAGAATTCCAGAAGGAGGTAGCACAAATGAGGAAGGATTTGTTGAAGGATGTAGTTTTATGAGAAAGATATGTATGAAGAATTGAATAAGAAGAATACATATTAATATATAAATCAATAGGCTGAGATCTGGTATTAATGGAGTGGATAAAGGAACGCAGAGTGGGGAGTTCCATGATATAGTTAGGATTTTTGGTTCTTAGGAGCTGGAAGATGAAAACACCAAGAAGGAATTGTCGTCGGGAAGTAGGATAAAGCCACTTCAATTCGGTATACCAGTGGGTAACATGATAACGCCTGGAAATTCTAAAGATGAATCAGGAATAAAACAGTTCATAAGTCTCTTCAATTTCACATCCAGTCTTTCAGGCAGCCCTCCATACACCAAGCAACCATAGTCGAAATGGGGGGAAATGAGAGAGATTACAAGGAGCTGTCTGGTTTTTTGAGGAATTGAATCACGGGATCGTATAAATTGTTTAAGGACAGTTATGGATTTTCGGGTTGTCTGGAAAATATAGTTATTCCAGTAAAGGTTCTGATCAAAGATAACTCCTAGATTTTTAACTGTTGGAAAAAAATATAAACCCGTTATTGATGCAGTGAACAGATTAAGCGTTTTGAGCACACCTTTAATAGAGACTCAAACAAATTACTTATCCCTGTTTATGAAGAACGAGAATAAATCATTTGAATTGACGCCGCAATCTATGATTGAGGAACACGAGAGAAAGGGAATTGAGGAAACACAATTGCCTCCTTCATTAGAGACGTTGCGATCGAGATGGCTATATCCAGTATCTACGGAAGACGTCGGAGCAATAGCAGATCCTTTAAAAGAGGAAGTGTACGAAAATAATAGCCCCGATCGGCTAGCCTGGAAGTGATAGTCATGGAACCGAAATCTTCTCTGCAGATGGTAAGAGAAGAAGCTCAATCTCCTGAAGGCATAGAAATAGTTGAACAATGTTTGAAAGAGGTAGTTGAGGTAGCTTTTAAGTACATTAAAAAACTATTCAACAATGATATAAAAGATCTCGATTCGATTTACAGTATAGTCTACGACAGTCGAAGGTTCACCGTTGGAGATACTGTTGTTTCAATACAAAAAGATATTGTTTCCGTGGGTGAGGTTGACTACTACGGCACGCCTGGTCTGTTTTAGTTATTATTTATGGCAAATCCAAAACTTGGTCTTGCAGCTAAGGATGACTTCGAAATGTACAAGAATATATTGAACCAGACTAACGCTCACAAGATAGAATATAGTCCAACTTGCTTAATACGACAACTAAAGCACGATTTGAAATATAAAAAAGTGATCTCTAAACTATTTCCGTCGAAAAAAGGAAATGGAATCGATGATCCAAAAATTCTAGTTAACAGATTGAAGGAATTGATTGAATCTCCCGATAGCACCAAGAAACTAGCAGAAATTCATCGTAAAGAATCGCAACTCCGGATAGGTGGTATGATAGCTTAGTAATATTAAATACTCTCAGTTCAATATGACGACTGTTAAAGAGCAGATCGTACGTGAGCTTCGTAAACCGGCTAGAGTAGTGTGCTACTTGTGTGTATTCAGTGTGTGTTAAGTGTCCTACTTAAAGGTATCGATGATTTATTCGCGAATAAATAATGACTACAAATACCTACTTACCGTGATCGAATGCTTCTCGAAATACGCTTGGGCTGTACCGGTCATAAATAAGATAGTTCTCGAAATAAGTCCGGCATTTGAAAAGATATTGAAAGAGTGAAAACCTCGTAATCTCCAGACAGACAACGGCAAGGAGTTCTACAACAAGGAGTTTCAAAAACTTTTGAAAGTCAATGGTGAGATCAACCATTATTCTACATTCAGCAATCTTAAGGCTTCGATAGTCGGAAGATTCAATCTTACATTAAAATCCATGATGTGGAAAAAAATCAGCATTCAAGGTAATTACAAGTGGCTAGCAATATTTGATTCTCTTCTCAGCTAATATAATAATATAAAAAACAATATGATAAAAATGAAGCCGATAGATGTTTGTGGAAGGAAAATCGAAAAACGACTTTTATTCGACGTGCATGGTAAAAAAAAAATCTAGTGTGAAAGCCACCAGATGCAGAACTGAAGATCGAGTGAGAATTTCAAAGTACAAGGCTCAGTTCCCAAAAGGTTATCAACAGTCTTGGACGTTGGAAATATTTATGATAGAGCAGGTTAACACACACTGTACCAGTAACTTATCACTTAAAGGATGACAAAGGTAAAACTATCGCAGGAGGTTTCTATCAAGAAGAGCTTCAGTTGGTCAAATATCCTGACTGCTATCTTTTCGAGAAGTTGATCAAAACGAAAGGCAATAAGATTTTGGTTAAGTGGATTGGTTTCGACAATTCTCAGAATAGCTGGGAGAAGGCCATCGATATCAATATATAAGATGCGATTATCGATATAATCATCATTCAGTCATGAGACGTTGTTCTAACAACAGCAAAAAGAAGAAAAGGAAGCTACGAGTGATCGTCCAAAACAGATTGGAGGTAGTGTTATTAAATTCTTCAACGAAACTAAACGATATCAGCGGATTATAGCTAAAACGAGATTGAGTAATTTCGATCTACTACTGCTGGTGAAAGTGCATAAAGTACGCACATTTAAAGGTGTGTTTATGAAAGACGAATTTCCCAACAAACCGTGGAAAAACGAACGTGCAATTTTCAATTTAGACAACAGTTACGGCAAAAGTACTCATTGGATCTACTATAAGACAATATGAAAATTAGTTTACTCCTTTGACAGTAGTAGAGCGAAACCTATATCTGAGTTGGTGCGTTATATGAAAAATTATAGAATCTCTACGAACGATGAACTATATCAAGAAACGAGGACTAACAATTGCGGTCAGCTGTGCCTCCTCTATTTACTGGATCTCATATAGAAAGTTTCCGATCTGAAGATCCCATGGGTAGAATTCAGACGTAGACTTCAGAAAGGTATATAAAGGCGTATCCGCGGACATAAGCATCGTTCCAGTGAAGATTGTTGAAGAGTGCGCATCATTGAGTGCTCCTGCGCAAGCACTATATTATAATATACCATTGTTACCTCGTCTCTTAGATATATTAACTTTTTCTTGGGAAATTAGTGTTATTTTTTAATAAAATTGTGACTATGCGTGAGCTAAACACCTGGACCATAATATGCACTAATGGCACAGTGAGTACAGTTGTTATTTATTGTGTATAGTTGTGTGAAGTGAAGCCGGTGTATAGAGGCCAGTCTCGCAGTCATAAGTACTTGGCCCAGACTAGTCAGTAGGGCTTGGAGCCTTAACGGGAGAAAAATGTGTAATAAAAATGTTATGCTGCTTGGATTCTATTGATCTCATGGGTGTATGCACAATTTAATTTTTCAATAACACTTGCTCATAGTTTTCAAAAGTAATATATTGTTTTAACGACGATATTTTTACCCCATTAGCACGCTTTGTTATACCATCTTCCATCCTAAGCTCCTTTTCTCAACTCTGTATTGTATTCTATATACGAGAGAACCCATAGTGATTGGTTAAATTTTAAAGCACGATGCTTTTTTTCTAATTTTAATCCGTTTTTTAAAGCCTATATCAAATTTTGTAATGTTGGACCTAGCGATTTCTTTTCCCGAAATATGTTATTAATTTTTTTGAATTACATCTGGCTTGTGGTGATACGATTGATCCGGGTAAAAAGTGCAAACCGTTACGAATATGATGCATTTCTTGAGGATTGCTAATATCAATTTCGAAAATATATCCGACTTCATCTTCATCCTTAAGATCGAAGATGTTTACAGATTCAGGATTTTTAACCCAGTCGAATCCTCCATGCGGTAAATACATACTCACTGATTGGCTATAAAGATTGTTCGCATCTTATCTTATCATTTATTCTAAATAAATTATGTAACTAGATTCATCGTTTGAATTGAAAGTACTCATATATATTTATTATTTGTTTCTTCGTACCGGTGCGATACCTGACATAAACCTCCTCGAATTCCATGCTCTATCACTAAAATCATATGATAATTCTGTAAGAGCTCTATGTCCATTTTTGTATATTCTAAGATAGCATCCCACGTCAAGCCGGGAACGGTAATATAATGAGCTGGATCAAATTTATGCGTCTTCATCATAACACTCCGGAAAGATTCGAAGACGTCACAAAGTAGAAGGATGTCAGTTTTAACGTAAACATCTGCATAATCTCTTAAATTTGAAGTGTACCCATATATTTTGAGCATGTGTATAATTCTCAATGATATTAGTATCACATAATTTATTGTAAAAAGCTTCAATGAGCTCTGTTTCGTTTAACTTTTCTTCATCGTTTATATAATCGTATGGGAACAGACCTTTACTTGTCACCGATGCTAAATCATTATCTCTATAATATTTTGAAGTTTCCTTGAATTTATCCATTGATAGAGATTGTACAAGGTAATCTACGCTTCGTGGCATGAATCTATAAATCTCAATTTTATTTTACCCACATGTTTTGTGAATTATATATACTTTTCTTCGTTTTTTGGTATTACTTCAACTTCTCCAGGATTGTTTCCCAATTCCTTCACTATGAAATGCGAGTCATAATTACTCAAGTTGTACATTATAACGGGTATAAACGAGGGATTTACACGTTTTAAATTACAATTAATACAAGGCGCTCCTAAGTAAGTTCATATTAGTTGGCAATGACCTCTAATTTTTATATTGTTTTCGTTAGTTAAGACAGTGGAGACTTTATAAATAATGGATTTATTCATTATGTTATAAATGGTATCTAAAATATAATATAAGTAATATAATATGGATATATGAGTTGACTACATCAGTTCACTCCAGGTCTCCTACAGTGAAGAGTCTGACTCGAGAATGATACTGTATGAGTGATTTTGGTGTGAGGATCATAGGGTTATATGCTCAGGGATAGTAGGGGGGATGAATCAATTCTGGTCGGTCTAGGAAGCGTGTGAATGAAGTTATATCTATTAAGAATTGATATCCTTATACTTTAGAATTGATATGAAGTCTGTGAGAAAGTGCTCTTTTGCTGAAAAGGGTTATTGTTCCCTAAGTCTTGATAAGTGTCTTCTGTCCAGTCAGTACATTCTAGATAACTATTTCTAAGCTATCAGAGATAGCTTGACCTGGCTATCTAGGGCTTTGATAAAGGTCATGAGAAAGGCCAATGAATGATTTAAATTATTAAATTAAATAATAGTTAATATTAATAGTTGTTACGGATTAAGTCCATTCCGTAACTGTTGAATATATGTTGGCAGCCACCACATGTAGCAGGTGTTAGCTTCAGCCCAATCTTCCTCTTCTTCTGATGAGATCCGCATTGGTTTGTTTATCATATAAATTTCTTGTATTTTGTTTGCTATATTTGTAATATATTTCATAAAGTGAGAAGTGGCATTATAAAAGTACGTTTCGGTTATCGGAATGTCTACTCCTTCAATTCCTTTTACATATATGCAAAACGATATCGGATCACGCCTCTGATATTTGGTTGTATTCAATGATGATTCATTTATAGGGACTAATATGGAATCGAAGTCAGCATAGATAACAAATGGTACTTTACTTTGTCGCTCCTTATTTGAGAATCTAATACAAGGACCTTTTCTTCAAGTTTTTCACTTGCTCGTTTCCCATACTGGTTATTGAAATGTTTGAAACATCGCTTACAAATTGTTATTTTATGCCAATGATGGCTAATTTAACTTCCGACTAATCTTTCAAAATTCTTAATGTAAACATAATGGGATGTTTGATCATCATAAAGGAATAAAAGACCCCGATGGTCTTTCAATTTCGTTCTGCAGACTTTCAGAGGGCATATTTTTGTTTTTTCATCCAAACCATAAACATTGATAGATATATCATTTACCTTTTAGAATTTCGTTATCTTGTTGATAGAAGTTGGGAATGAAATGCAATTAAAATCATACACATTTTCTAAATTTTTATTCTTAGTAGCACGATGAGCTTTCTTTTCTTCAAATTTTGCTAAAATAGAATACCTGAAACAGTACATGTCGTTATTCCGTACATTAACACAATATTTCTTTAATTCTATTGATGTCGGGAGAGGAATATATGTGATTCCTCTTAATTGTAAATATTTGTTGATTCTCAATCTGATACCATCAACTCCACTTTTTTGAAATTGAGACTCCTCTGCTTCGGTTATGATCTTGATAAAGCTGTTCTCAATAAATTTGCCAAGATCGTTATTTTTAAATGCAGCTTTGAATGCTCTATTAGTCTTTTCGCCTAGAAAACTTGTAAATGTACATTCCAATAAAAAATTCACTTTTAATGCGTTATGTTGATTTAATAAATCATTTAATAAATTTAATAGATCTTATTACTTTCCAAAAATGAGTTAATATCCATACAATCTGGCGATCTAATGAAGAATGACGCTAATCTGTTTTAAAAATCTGTTTCATATATATTAATTCCCTGCTCATCTGGAACGAGTGTTAACACTTCATTTTTTTGTGGCTCAGATAATTTAGGATTTTTTAGAAACGGTTCCTGGGTGCAAGCATCTTCATGCCTTTTACCGTTATAACTATTTGAAAAAAATCCTCTGCATATACTACAAGTATACACCGAATTAACATTACAAGATTTTTTATGCCTACGAAGAACCTTCAAATACTCATAAGAATTTCCACAAAAGTTACATTTGAATTGATCCATTTTTTCATATACTACAAAAAAAAAAAACTATACAATTTATAAAGAGTGTGAACGATTTACGAACTTCGAAATAAAAAAAAAGTATAGATATAACCTAAACAATATAACAATAAATATAACCTCAACAACATAACAAGAAACAATAAATATAAACTATAAAATATAAAGAAATATAACCTCTATAATATAAAAATAAATAATAAATATAACCTCTACAATATAAAAATAAATATATCCTCTAAAATATAAAAATAAACATAACCTCTACAATATAACCTGTCAAAACCCCTGGAAAGAATAGTCCAATCCCAAATTTCCAATTTTCTCGAAGAGTTCAAACTTTTAGATCCTCTCCAATCTGGCTTTCGCCCAGGCTTCTCCACTCAATCCGCTTTAGCTAAAATCACAAATGACATACATACTGCAATTGACGAAAGAAAACTGACTGTATTAGTAATCCTGGACTTCTCCAAAGCATTCGACTCCTTAGACCATTCTATTCTCTTCACTAAATTAAAATCTCTATCCTTTTCCAATTGTTCTATCCAATGGTTCCAATCCTTTCTTTCTGACAGGACTCAAGCCGTTAGTATTCCGAATCAAGCCTTATCTTCTTTTCTCACTTTGTCTCATGGAGTAGCCCAGGGTTCAAGAATTTCTCCAATCCTTTTTAACTCTTACATTAATGACCTTCCTAGTTCAATACTCCATTGTTCATACCATCTATATGCTGATGACTCCCAAATTTATTTTTCCTTTCCGCCCACTGAGTTATTAGAAGCGTTTACGAATATTCAGAGAGACCTAGATAGAATAAGTGCCTGGGCAAGCTTGAATAAATTAAAGTTGAATGCAACGAAAACTCAGGCCATTCTTATAGGTTCCAACTCCCTCCTTAGATCCATTTACACCCATCCTTCCTTGATTATTAATGACCAACCAATCTCCTTCACCTCCTCTGTAAAAAACTTAGGAATTATCATTGATCAAAACCTATCATAGAAACCCCATATTGCTCAAATCTCCAGAAGGTCAATTGGTACTCTTAAATTATTTCATCGTTCTCGTCAGCATCTCCCACAACCTATTCGCAGGCTCCTCGTTTCCTCATTGATTTTCCCCTACTTTGACTATGGCTGTGTGGTATACGGTGGCCTCTCGTTGGAGCTTAGGACAGACTGAAGAGAATCATGAACTGTATTTTAAGATTCGTCTTCGGCACTTCGAGATGGTCTCATGTGTCCCACCTATATGCCGAGTCAAAGTGGCTCTTCCCCTCTTCCCGCCGCCTATACTTCCTTGGAAATTTCTTATACCAAACGATCAACTCCCAGCACCCTTCCTATATCTGTTGTCTCCTCCAGCCTACACCCTTAGTCCACTCAATAAAAACGAGATCCCGTGTTTCTGACCTCTATATTCCATTCCACAGGACAAAAACCTATGAACGTTCCTTCTTAGCCCGCTCCGCCTCCTACTGGAATTCTTTGCCACATAACATCCGTCATGCCTCTTCCCTGTCAACTTCAAATACCTCCTTTTCCAATATCTCCTTACATCCCAAACAGAAGATTTACCACCATAAATTTCATTTTATGAACTGAATTTGCGTGAAGTAAATAGTGGTGCCTACTGTTTAAGTTTTAACATAAAACAGCAATGATCTTTGTCACCTAGTTTGACTATTATTTTTACTATTTATTATTTTTCTCTTCTCCTCAGGTTGTGCTTTTTCTTTCGGGTATATATGTTTATATTTTATATTTTTGTCTTTATGTGTGCCAATATGAGAATGTACGTATAAATAGTTCCTTTTATTTATTTATTTTTTTTCCATTACACCACAAGTATCCTAAGATTTTATTTTATCTTAGTGTCTGCATATTATTATATAAACCACTGTAGATATTATTACATTTTGTATTAAGTTAGTTTTCTATTAGATAGCCTATTGTTTATAAATTGTGTAGTTATATATATATATAAATATGTAATTTCTCTTCTTTTTTTTTCATCACAATTAAGTAATTTTGAGAAGATTGTATGTTCATTTGTATATATATTTTATTTTTTATTTTTTACTGGTTACATACTTTTTAAATAATGTATATAATATTAAAAATTTTTAGAAGTTAGTTTTTGGCCAGATTTGTACTTTACTTTGTATTAACTCATCATTGTTATTCTAAAGGGACTTAGTCCCAGAATAAAGTTTAATTTTCTATTCTATTCTATTCTATACAAATAAATATAACCTCTACAATTTAAAAATAACTATAACCTATGTAATTAATAACCTAAACAAATACTATAACCTACAAAAACTAACTCAAACAAAATAAGCTATACAACATACAAGATTTATATGACAGGAAGACAATGTTCACACTACGAAAGCAAAAACACGAATAAGGTCTTGCGAAACTGACATCCCTTATATACTCTTCAATGCCAGTACTACCAATACAACCTAAATATTAATTAAATATAACACAATTTAATATATAGAGTGTGACGTGCCTACCATCAGAATCACTGATGTACATCTAAGGCATTATCCACGGCCTGCTTAATTTTATAATGCTGGCGTCTATTTTTGTTATTTTGTACTCATGTTTCTAATTTTTTTTTTTTTTTCTCTTTTTCTCGCCTCTACCCTACAGGGTCATTGGCGTTTTCTATATAATTTAAACTCTGTTATAGTAGTTGATAATCCTTAAAAATTTAAACAGGATAGAGACTCTCTCTTCATTGTCTTTTAGTATTTCGTTTAGTGTTTTTTCTAGTTTTATTTTCTCTCTGAGCCTTTCGAATTGGGAACATTCTACTAGAAGGTGTTTCACAGTTTGCGGTGTATTGTTACATTTTTCGCAAGTAGGAGCTTCTAGGCCTCTTAAAAGGTAGCTATGAGTGAACTGGCAGTGCCCAATCCTTAGGCGGCACAGTATAATTTCTTCACGCCTGGACTTTCTGTTGCTAGTGAGCCATTTATCGCAAGTGGGTTTCACTTCTTTCAGCTTACACTCTTTGATCCTCCACTCTTTTTCCCACTCTGCCAGTTGTTTTTTCTTTATTTCGTGTACCCAGTCTTCTAAAGTGATATATTTCACTCTAGTCACTTCCTCTTCTTCTGCTCCACTTCTTGCTAAATGGGCTGCATTGTCAGCTTTTTCATTCCCTAAAATTCCGCAATGAGCTGGTACCCATACCAAGACCACTGTTACTCCTTTATTTTTTACCTCCCACCAGGTGTTGAGAATTTCCCTAATTATGGAGTTTCTAGGATATGGGTTTTCAATGGCAGTTAAAACACTGTATGAGTCCGTCACAACTACCCAGTAGTTCTTTTCAGATTCGCTTATAAGATATAAGGCATTCATGATGGCAGTGGCCTCTCCTGTGAATACTGAACATTCTCCAGGTAATTTAAACAGTAAATTGTTCTCTTTACTCGCTAAAGCACATCCTACGTTATCTCCTTCTTTGGATGCATCCGTATATATGAAATCGAAATTTTTGTATTGTTCCATTAACTTTAAAAAAGATGTTTGTATTTCGAGCGGATATGCCTTTGCAATTTTAGTCATGGATTTATTAATCAATGGTCTGTCTTTTTTCCAGCGCGGCATTTTTAATTCTATGTATTTTTAATGTTTCTAATTATGTAATTTGCCATGATTGTTTTAAAAATTATATATTATGTACTTTATTAATTATTTTCTGTTTTTCCCATATTTTTTATAAATCTAACATAATTTTTTGAGGTAAACTCCTACGTTCCTAGCTACATATACATTTTTTATTATATTATATTTTACATATATATTTTTACCAATTTCCAATGTTTATACTCTATTTTACGTTATTTACTCCATTTTCAGCAATTTTAATAAAATTGATCATTTTTGCCTATATTCCATATACTTTTTATCTAAATTTAATGTATATTCAAGCTTTTAGACTATAATTTTAATTATTTAAAACCAATTTACATAAGCTTTATTTACATTTTTATAGTATATTTATCTTATATTTGAACCTATTTTTTACTCCATTTTCAGATATTTTCAATAAAATTGACCATTTATAGCTAAATTTCATATACATTTTGTCTAAATTTAACATATATTCAAGCTTTATACTACAGTATAAAACCATTTACATCACATACATTGGAAATTTTTATACTATATTTGTCTCATATTTGAATCTATTTTTACCCAATTTCCAATAAAATTTACCATTTTTACCTATATTTGTCAAAAGGAGAATGTTGCTCTAGATGATAAATTTTAGAACATAAATTAGAAAATTGACGATGGAGCACATTATTATTTTTATTATTAGAATTAAGCCTTGCATCCACAAGAGTATTGGAATTGCAGTTCTGAAGATCGGAATAAAAGGTCCCGAAACGTAAACTAGACTGTTAACATGTAACGTTAAAAATATACTCGTATTGTTAATAATTGGAAGTTATTATTGCCAAGCAACTAAATAAATTGACAACTTCCCAGGAAAAAAAGAAAAAAAAAAGTATATTTCTTATGTTTTACTTTTTAATTAACATCAAACAAGGAAATTCACAATACATGTTTAATCTCATTCTCCCTATTTTTAACAAATTCACGCTTTACAATGCAGTTTTAAACTGTATACATCACTTAGTTAGACAATTAACATGAATATATTTATCTAATATTTGAACCTGTTTGTTAGGTATTTAGCCCATTTCTAATTATTTCTAATAAAATATACAAGATTTCCCAATATTTCTAATAATTTTTGTCTGAATGTAACAATCCAAGCTTTTTTTATTTTTTTATTATTATTTTTTATTACAAATAACATGATAGGTACAACATGAAGAGAAACTACACATTGGTAGCACCAAATTATATTCCTATATTAGAAAGTCCCGAGGCAATCTTCTTTTCAGACGCCTAGGAAGGTTATCAGGAATAGAAGAGGAAGCAAGGTTGGAAACATGAGGTTTCGGATGGTTCAGAAGTTTATTATGGAAGGATAGGTATCTGGATTGAGCTAAATCGGAAACATATGGTACATATGTTACAAGGTCGTTATGGATGATTTTATTTGTCACAAAGTAGGGAGCATTGAGGATTTTACGAAGGATTTTTGATTGTAGGGATTGGATACGAGAGGAATTTGATGGTGTAGTAGAGCCTCAAAGCTCGATCTCTTGAGTCCAAATAGGCCTTATTATAGTAATATATCTATGAGTCTGTAAATAGTTCGGAATCGTTCGACTACTGATACTCAAATATTTTCTTTAGTACAACGGTATTGTTCACCAGCTGTATATAGATTTCAAAAAGGCTTACGATTCTATTGACCACCAGAAACTGTATAATATTCTAATCGAGCAGGGGATTCCCAAAAAACTAGTAAATCTAGTCAGGATGTGCTTGACGGAAACACTCAATAAAGTTAAAATCGGTAATAATCTGTCCGAAAAGTTTCATGTTCGTTCGGGTTTGAAACAGGGCGATTCTCTTTCGCCTTTCCTGTTCAATTTGGCATTAGAAAATGCCATTAGGGAGGTAATGCGTACCGAAAAAGGGTTGGATCTGGGAGGGACAACACCCGTGCTGGGCTATGAGGACGATCTGGTACTGTTAAGCGAAGACGTGGAAACTATAAAACTAAATACGACAACGTTAATGAATGCCCGTAAAGAACTGTGGCTCGAAATAAACACGGATAAGACAAAATGTATGGTTAGCTGCAAAAATGGTGATATTACTGGTGATATCGATATAGATGGTAATATGTTTGAACAGGTAAAGGAGTTTAGGTATCTAGCGTCTACGATAACTAGAAAAAACGAAATTGAAGAAGAGATTAAGGTTAGATAGAAGGTGGGAAATGCTTGTTATTTTTCTGTAACAAAACTACTTACCTCGCGCCTCTTGTCCCGCAACTTAAAATTTTTTTATTTTTTTTTATTGAATAATAATACAATCAGCCACTTCTGGAGGGCTATAAGTATTAGGGCTAAGAGTTCTCATTCATACAATAAATACAGATAATAGAGAAATAAATATAAATATAAAAAGTAAATAAATAATACTGATGAATAAAGTAAATAAAAGAAAAAAAAGTAAACAAATAACATAAAATAGAAACTTCTAAATACAATCATACCTATATACAATATATACATTCGTCCAGGAATCTCCGAGCCAGGCTTTTTTCCCCACATGTGGAAGGCAAAGCAAGACTCCAGGAGATCCCAGTGCCACTTTTCCAGCCGCATCACTAGTATTAGAAGCCAGTGGAGACTGAAAGAGGGCACCAGAGCCACAGACGCTCAGGACATGAGTGAAGATGCTGGCCATTGCCAGGACTCCAGAAGCATATTTACAAGAGATCTCTGGGCCACTGCCGTTTTAACCTTCGTGGAAGATTGTAGGGATGAAGGGAGCTGGATAGGGATTGAGCTAGAGGATTTGGATGATGGATAAGGTTCTGGTGAAAGTTTGAGAATCTGGATGGGATGATGTCATACATACTTAACATATCGTACTGACCATCCTAACGGTAGGAGACATGCCGGTACTGCTGTCCTTAATGGGATTATAATCCAAGATATAATATCCTTAAAGGCATGATAATCCACTCATCTTTACTCAACAAGTCCGCTATATAGGCATTGGACTAACGTAGTACTTGAAATCCGCATACAAAACGTAATTACACCCTCCACCATCTGGTCCTCTTACTGAACGAAGCGCCATTAATCCATACTCATTTAATCTTCTCCGAGCGGCACGTTCAGAAATTTGCACACCTTGAACTTCTTCGAGCTGATGAATCACTTGAACAACGCTAAGGTGCCGGTTTCATAAAATTCTCAAAGTCAAAAACCGGTCATCCTGTGGTTCTGTTACCCTAGGCCGTCCAGAATCGGGCCTTCTGTTGTAAGAACCAGTTTTAAACGCCTGACGGCGTCTCGTAAAGTTTCATATGGAACTCCGATGGCATTAGCTGCATATCTAATGGAACGTCCATCATCAATAAGTGGCACACCACGCGCAACATCCTCAGCACTAAGAGGCATTTTTTAACTTAATATTGAAAAAATTAAAAGCCGGAGACTAAGAAATGTGCTGCAAGAAACGGCACTGAACTAATGATACTGAATAATCATTTTGATTCCATAGAAAGTAAACATTGGAATCTAGAATCATTTCATTGAATTGAAGGGTTATTGTCCCTATATTAACATTCCTAAATGAAAACAAACAAAAAGATTACATATTTATTCATTAAAAACAATAGACCAATCCAAAGCAGAAATATTTTTTTATGAAAACATGAAAAAATCAAGTGGGTGGAATTTTTTGCCTGTCAGTGTATATTGGAGTACTGGCAATGGCCAGATTTTCCACTCAAGTCCTGAGCGTCTGTTGTTCTAGTACCCTCCATCAGTTTCCACTGGCTTGCAATACCAGTGACGCGGCTGGGAGAGAAGCACTGGGATCTCCTGTAATCCTGCCTTGGCTTACACATTTGGGGGACAAAGCATGGCTTAGAATCCCCTAGGCGAATGTAAATATTGTATATAGGTGTGAATGTGTTTTATATATTTTAATTTCACTTAGTTTCGCTTTAAATTTTTTTTTCTAACATATGTATGTTTATTTTCTTATTTTACTTTCTACAACTCTTTTTTTTTTTATCTCTATTTTAGTTATCATTTGTATGTATATATTGTGTGAATGTTTAATATAGCCTTAATATTAATGCCCTCCAATGTAATGTATTAATGAATGCATTAATTTTCCAAAAAAATCCAGACGAGACGGGATTTACGTGATCTGTTTATAACTTTTTACATGTATTTTGCGTTATTTCCAATTTTATTAGATTCTATTTCTATTATTTTATTTATACTCCCTTTTTTTATTTTTGGACAGTTTTTTGGTTTCATTCTTTGAGGAAGTATTCGAGATTTTCTTCGCTAGTATTATTTAAAGCATTTAATTTAGCAGATTTTCTTTTATCACACATGTTTCAACAATATTCATAAAACCATGGTTTGTTCTGTTTATTTTCCTTTTTTCCAAGACACGAGTTACCGACCGTAATATTATCCCTCATCCCTACCCATAACTTTTTTATATCTTCAAGGTCCTCGTTAGAAGGTTCTAAAGCTTCAAACCTATTCTTAACATCTAGCTCGAATTGAGTTCTAATTGATGGATTTTTAAAATGTTTCCAAATTACAATTCTCGAAATCAAAACTTTTTTCTTTTCTCTTTTTTCTTTTATGTTTTATTCGATGTTTCGCGATTAAATTTTCATGATCCGACCCACATTCTGCTCCTCGATAAGACCGTACATTAATTATACTGCTTTGCCAGCGATGTTGTATCAAGACATGATCGATTTGATTTCGTGTTTACAAATTGGGCGATGTCCAGATATATTTATGAATAACCTTATGTTTAAACGTAGCACTTGTAATTATCAGTTTTTTCGAAATAGAAAAATTTATCGGACGGATCCCATTTTCATTATTATATTCGTGCAAAATACTTTTACTAATTGTCGGAAAAATTATTCTCTCCCCACCTTTTCGTTTGCGTTACCTACAATTATTTTCATTTAGTTTATCATAAACGTATTCGAATTTGTTGGAAAATTCGCATTTGACTTCATTGTAAGTGTCTTCGGTCGGATAATGTATGTTTATTAACATGATTTTAAACTAACTTCTTAAGATATGGCTACCGAACTTCTATAACTAAAAAATCGTACGTCCCTCAAATCTGATAGCAATATATTCCTAATTAGAAACCCAGTTCCTAAACAATGATTCCCTCTTCTTCAGTACCAAATAGTGTACTTTCCTTCCCTTATCGAGCCTTCTCTTGGCCAGCGAACCTCTTGCAGATCCACGATATTCAAATTGTACCCATTAACCTCATTCGCGGCCGAATTTAATCCATATCATAACCGTATCAATACCTAAATCCCTATTTTTCAACTGTGAATCCCCTAAAGCAGTCCTAACCCGGAGGCTCGAACGGTTACTAGTTTACCACCATATAATGAGCGTTTTACCTTAGGGAAATCCATTACTATTTGTGGTGTATTGTGAACTAAAAATATGTGAGTAGGGCGTTCAATTCTACGTTACACCCTCAGCTAGTCTGGAGGGCCCCTCTCATGGTTGGTCAGCGAGTCCATCGTACTTAGCCGGCAGGAACTTCGAAGGAATTTCCATCAACCATCGTGGTAATGCGTAATGATCTCGCGTGGGGTATGAAATGTTAACGAAGTTAAATTTCTTTTTATTGAAATTTATAATTGTACTAAATACATACAAGAGTAATGACATGAAAAGACTTGTGGAGACACTACCCAATGATACCACTCCTTAAATAGTTCCAACTAAGAAGATCACGAGGTCATCTTCTTTTCAGGAATTGAAGAAAAAGCAAGACTGGAAACAAGTGGATTCGGATAGGACAGGAGTTGGTCATGAAAGGATATATGTCTTGATTGGGCTGCATCAGCGACATATGTAACATTAAGGTCTTTAAATGGTTTTATTCGTGACGAAATTTGGGGCATAAATGATTTTACGAGGGATTTTATATTTTAAGGATTGAATACGATAGGAATTCGATAGTTTAGTGGAACACCCTAAAAATTTAAAAAATGAGGGTTGGTAGAGAAGTTATGTAATTGTAACTAACTTTTGTTCGTTAAGTAATATGCCAAGAAAACTGACAATAAGAAAGTAATATCTACCCTTTTCAGTTTGGCTAGGTTTGTATAGTAATTTTTTTAGGGCAAAAAACTTCAATGATTATAATCCCCCATTTTCATTGATTCTTTGATTTCTCTACATTATCACATTTTCAAAGTTTATGGTAAAGTCTTGTCTCTTTTAAAAACTTGGTAACTTTGTTCCAGAAATTGGATTAATCAGTGAGAACGTTGGCAAGGGATCGACAAATGTGTAAATTGATTATTTTTCTGCTGTACTTAAAACAGTCCTCGATTATGTGCCTCATTGTTACAGATGTTTGACAGTCCTGTCTAGTTTTGATTTAAATAAAATCATTTTACTGAGTGCACTCAAAGAACATGTGCTAATAATACATTTTAAAATCTAAAATAGATTTATGAATATATTTAAGGTTTGTATGAATGAATAAAAGTTATTAAGGATTTATTATGTTTAAACTAATTATAAAGGTAATTGTACATCATACCTAAGGATGGCTTGTCGACTGAAAGTATGATTTGATGCAATAAAATGGATAGTGAAGCTGGGTGCTGCCTTAATTTATTCTCAGTTTTCATCAACCTTATATTCGAAATTAATTCATATTTCAAATAGTCAGACTTGTATACCCAATATGCCCATATTTGTAATCTGTTTACACTTATATGCTTTATAATACAGTAAAACCGACACATGAAGCACTTTATTTACACATTCAAATCTATATGTGATTATTTATCTCTAATTTAACCCTTTTTAGGGCAGGCAGGGGTGAATCAGCTTGGAGGCGTCTTCGTGAACGGTCGCCCTCTGCCGGACTGCGTGAGGCGCAGAATTGTCGAACTTGCGCTGATGGGTGTTAGACCTTGCGATATCTCAAGACAGCTCCTCGTTTCTCATGGCTGCGTTTCTAAGATATTAACCCGCTTTTATGAAACAGGATCTATTCGTCCAGGCTCCATTGGGGCCAAAACAAAGGTAAAATGATTTTTTTATTGAGCAATATAATATTGTGTTAATTGGACAATAGATAAATTGAGGTAAGACCACATTCACACCTTATATACATAAAAAATATAAAATAAACAGAAGCAAAATAAGTACTAAATAATAAACAAAAAGTATGTACAATAAATAAAAATAAAATACCTTAAAGACAAGTTAATTATATAAAACATAAAAAAATACATACATGCCTAAATAAACTATTTAAAATTAGGCGAGGGAACTGAGAGACAACCTTGTCCCTCCAACTATATAAAAATAAAAAAAACTACATTTTTAGTGTTTTATTTACATAGAAAAGCAAATTTTGAATTCTATTAGAAAGTTGCCCATCGAAAAAAGTGTTTTTCGTTCTACCCTATTGTGTAGTGGAAATACCAATTGATGGAAAGGGAGATTCTGGGATTCTATAAAGGGTAGGATTCGTTTCAGGAAGACCTTTTCAAAAATTTTTGAGAGGAATAGAAGTAGGGCGATTGGCCTATACGATGACAAGTTATTGAGGGGTTTGCCTGGTTTTGGAAATAGGATAATAGTGAAATGTTTCCATAAAAGCGGAAAGTTGGTGCTTCGCGACAAAAATAAATACACATATTGAAACGAGGAAACATGTATATCGCTAATAATAAGAAATATAAATATAAATTGTAGCAACAAAAATAAATACATATATCATTGCAAATGAATATTAATATAAATTTCTAGTCACATCCTTCAGGTTTGGTGCCATTTTCTCATAATTTATCATATATCTATTTTAGGCCAAAGGTCACCAAAAAAACACAGTTTTTTTTATCTCCTGTATGCTTTATTCAACGTTTCGGCTTCAGGAGCCATTTTCAAGAACCTGCAAAACTAATTTTAATTTATTTTTTACCATTCAAATACAGCCTCAGACACATATTATTTAACAACCACAAGTAATACATTTAGTTTAAAATTTTATTTTTAATTTTGAATAAACTTATATCATCCACCTACCATGCACCGCGTCATAAAATTTTTAAAATTTATCATTGCGATATGATTCGTCCTTAATTCATTCTTTTATTTCAAAGAATATCGTTTTCCGTTTCTAAAAATTTTAAAAAATATGAACTAAATGAAATCAGATTTGGGAAAAAACCTATTAATAAATTAAATATAGTAGAACTAAGGATATTATTCCAAAAGAAAAACTAACTAATATTGTTTATAAAATACAATGCGAGGATTGTGAAAATAAAGCATATTACGGACACACCTCACAAAATTGCAGGTCTAAAACGACAAAATCAAAATTAGCCACAGGATTATCGCAGTATACCACAAAAAATGGACATAAATTTGATTTCGGTACTGCTTCCGTTTTGCATAGGAACAAAATATTGAGAAATGTAGAATCATTGAATCCATTTTTATTACTAAAAATCTTAAACATTCAGTGAATCAATAGACAGATGTTGATAATTTAAACACGTTTTATGCTAGCACAATAGACAAAATTAATATATAACATACTGATATAAAACAGCTGATCCCTAACCCCTCCACCCCACTCCTTATGTAAGTAAATCCAGTCCTGTATGAATGCCCTATTGAGGAACAAATATTTCTTGATACCGTCTGCAAATAGAGGTATATAAATCGAAAATTAATAATATTCTTTTTTAAAATTAATTATAACAATCTATTTTAATTTATTATTTATATATTACAATTTTTAGAAACGGAAAACGACATTCTTTGAAATAAAAGAATGAATTAAGGACGAATCATATCGCAATGATAAATTTTAAAAATTTTATGGCGCGGTGCATGGTAGGTGGATGATATAAGTTTATTCAAAATTAAAAATAAATTTTTAAACTAAATGTATTACTTGTGGTTGTTAAATAATATGTGTCTGAGGCTGTATTTGAATGGTAAAAAATAAATTAAAATTAGTTTTGCAGGTTCTTGAAAATGGCTCCTGAAGCCGAAACGTTGAATAAAGCATACAGGAGATAAAAAAAACTGTGTTTTTTGGTGACCTTTGGCCTAAAAAATATATATATATATATATATATATATATATATATATGATAAATTATTAATATAAATTGTAACGACAAGATAAATATATAATTGCAACTACGTCAAATATAAATATAAATTTTAGCGACAAAAATAAATCCTAAAAGTTACAAAAACGTAATCAGCAAGTGCACAATCTGAAATCCGTTAGTATTTTCGTAATAAGAGCCCCCCGACAACATAATAACGGACCCTAACATCGATTAAATCCTAAAAGTTACAAAAACGTTATGTGCAATTGCGGAATTTGAAATCCAACAGTATTTTCATGAAAAGCGCCCTCGATAACATAATAACGGACCCTAATATCGATTGAATCCTAGCTGTTACAAAAACGTCATGTGCAGTTGCGCAATCATTTAAATACAATAGTCCACCCTAATATAGATTAAATCCTAATAGTTACAAAAAGTCGTGGCGCAATCTCAAATCCAACATTATTTTAATAAGAAGTGCCCCCGGAAATTATTGCAAACCAATATGAGTATAAATTGTAACAACCTAATATATACATATATAGTAATGACTACCCTCGCGCGGACTCATTACCGCGTATGGGGAGCGTCCCACGGGTGGCGGATGTGGGGATGGTCGGTGGAAATTCCTTGGAAGTTCCTCCCGGCTAAGTCCGATGGACTCGTTGACCAACAATGAGAGGGGCCCTCCAGACTTGCTGGAGGTAGGGGCCCACCAGACTTGCTGGAGGGTGTGACGTAGAATTGAACGCCCTACTGACATATCTTTAGTTCACCAAACACCACAAAAAGTCATGGATCTCCCTAAGGTAAAACGCTCATTATCCGGAGGTAAACTAGTCCCCCGTTCGGGTCTCCGGGTGGGGACTGCTTTAGGGGATTCATGGCGCAAGTTGAAATATAGGGATTTAAATAATGGTACGTGGAACATAAGGAGTTTAAACACAGCAGGGGGGCTAAAATCGGTCGCGAATGAGGTAAATGGGTACAATTTGGATGTCGTGGATCTGCAAGAGGTTCGCTGGCCAGAAGAGGGCTCGATGAGGGAAGGAAAGTACACTATTTGGTACGGAGGAAGCGGGAATCATTGTTTAGGTACCGGGTTTCTAATTAGGAGTAGATTACTATCAGCTTTGAGCGACGTACAATTCTTTAGTGATAGAATTTCGGTAGCTTTATTTCAGGGACGTTTGTTTAAAATCGCATTATTAAACATACATTGTCCGACCGAAGACAGTGACGATGAAGTCAAAAGTGAATTTTACGATAAACTCGAATGGGTTTATGATAAACTACCGCGAAACTACATGAAAATAATTGTAGGTGACGCCAACGCAAAGGTAGGAAGGGAAGAAGTTTATATTCCGACGATTGGTATAGAAAGTTTGCACGAATATAGTAATGATAATGGGATCCGTCTGATAAACTTTGCCATCTCGAAAAACCTGATAATTAAAAGTACGACGTTTAAACATAAGGATATTCATAAATATACTTGGACATCACCGGATTCGCAAACACGAAATCAAATCGATCATGTCTTGATACAACACAGCTGGCAAAGCAGTATAATCAATGTACGGTCTTATCGCGGAGCAGAATGTGGGTCGGATCATGAATTAGTAATCGCGAAACTTCGACAAAAACTTAATATAAAAAAGAGAAAAGAAAACCGTTTCGATTTTGAGAATTTTAATTTGGAAAAATTAAAAAATCCATCAATTAGAAACCAATTCGAGCTAGATGTTAAGAATAGGTTTGAAGCTTTAGAGCTTCCTGACGAGGACCACGAGGATATTGACAAGTTATGGGTAGAGATCAGGGATAATATTAAAGCGGTCGGTAACTCGTGTCTAGGAAAAAAGGAAAATAAGAATAACAAACCGTGGTTTGATGAAGATTGCTTAAACATGTGCGAAAAAAGAAAAGCCGCTAAATTAAAAGCTCTAAATAATCCTAGCGAAGACAATCTGGAATACTTCCGAATCTCAAAGAACGAAACGACAAAATTGCTCAAAAATAAAAAAAGGGAGTATCTTAAAAATAAAATAATTGAAATAGAAACTAATAGAATCGAAAATAACGTAAGAGACATGTACAAAGGTATAAACAGATCACGTAAATATGTAGGGCCCGTAACGTCTGGAATTAGGGATGATAATAACAATATTCTGACCGATCCGGTTGACATATTGAATAAGTTTAAGGACCACTTTGACAATATTTTAAATACGGGAAATTATGATCTGTGTCCTCCTTCTGAGTACCAGAGTGCTGAACCGTTAATAGAAGGACCAAGTAAAGAGGAAGTTGAAGTAGCTATCGGAAAATTAAAATCATATAAAGCAGCGGGAATCGATAATATTCCTACTGAACTAATTAAGGCATGCGGGGAAGCTGGAGTTTCTAAAATACATCGGTTGGTTAAAAAGATCTGGGTGAACGAGAAATTACCTGAAGAATGGAAAGAATCTATTCTTATTCCGATTCACAAAAAGGGTCCGAGGACGGATTGTAATAACTATCGAGGAATTTCACTCCTTCCGGTATGTTATAAAATATTCACTTTAATCTTAACCAGTCGAATCACGGAATACGCCGAGGAAATTATCGGAGACTACCAATGCGGATTTAGACGGAATCGTTCGACTATTGATCAAATATTTTCTTTACGGCAAATATTAGAGAAAAAATTGGAGTATAACGGTATTGTTCACCAGCTGTATATAGATTTTAAAAAGGCTTACGATTCTATTGACCGCCAGAAACTGTATAATATTCTAATCGAGCAGGGGATTCCAAAAAACTAGTAAATCTAGTCAGGATGTGCTTGACGGAGACACTCAATAAAGTTAGAATCGGTAATAATTTGTCCGAAAAATTTGAGGTTCGTTCGGGCTTAAAACAGGGGGATTCTCTTTCGCCTGTCCTGTTCAATTTGGCATTAGAACATGCCATTAGGGAGGTAATGCGAACCGAGAAAGGGTTGGATCTGGGCGGGACAACATCCGTGCTGGGCTATGCTGATGATCTGGTACTGTTAAGCGAAGACGTTGAAACTATAAAACTAAATACGACAACGTTAATGAAAGCCGGTAAAGAACTAGGACTCGAAATAAACGTGGATAAAACAAAATATATGGTTAGCTGCAAAAATGGCGATACTACTGGTGATATCGATATAGATGGTAATATGTTTGAACAGGTAGATAAATTTAGGTATCTAGGTTCTACGATAACTAGAAAAAACGAAATTGAAGAAGAGATTAAGGTTAGACTGAAGGCGGGGAATGCTTGTTATTTTTCTGTGACAAAACTACTTAGTTCGCGCCTCTTGTCCCGAAACTTAAAAATTAGAATCTATAAAACAATTATCTTGCCTACAGTTCTTTATGGATGCGAAACTTGGCCGCTTACATTAAGGGATGAGCAGCGTCTTAAGGTTTTTGAAAATAAAGTATTGCGTAGAATATTCGGACCGAAGAAGGATGAGTTAACCGGAGAGTTCAGACGGTTACACAACGCCGAATTGCGTGAGCTGTATCCGGGTAATATAATTGAGGTAATTTCATCGCGGCGAATCAAATGGGCTTGTAAAGTTGTTGGGCTTAGTAACGAGAGAATTCCTAAAAGGTTAATATTTGCTGTGCCGAATGGTAAGCGTCCGAGGGGTAGACCGAAGCGAAGGTGGGAAGATTGCATTAAAGCCGATCTGAAGGGACTGGGTTTGGACGGCGAACGGTGGAGGGAGGTGTGTAACAAGCGATTGGTGGTGTCGGCATCGAACCTTCGGGTTCGCTAAGCCTTATTATTATTATTATAGTAATGACTACATATATTGCAAATAACGAGATATATAAATTGTAACGATAAAAACAAATACAAATATTGTAACGACGAAACATGTATATCGCAAATAATGAGAAATTTAAATATAAATACATATAGCATTGCAAACTAATATAAATATAAATTGTAACGGGAAAATAAATACATGTATTGCAACTACGTCAAATATAAATATAAATTGTAGCGACAAAAATAAATTCATATATCATTGCAAACTAAAATAAATACATATATTGAAACTACGTCATATATAATAATACACTGCATTTATGAAATAATATTTATAATGGCAGTAATAATTATATTTAAATTATGGTATTTAGTAATATTGTGTACATCTGTACACTATCGTATGTCTTATCTATAGAAAAATACTTTTGAATATATGTGTATGTATATATTTGATATTCAAGTTTTAGCTCTTGCGAAACATATCGTGTATACAAAATGCAATGATTTTATGTGTTAAATGGTTAGTGTATAAGCACTGTTTGTAGATTTTTTATTCCGATATGTATGGAACAGATGACAGATTTTATTGTTTAGGGTATTAAGATCAATGATTTGTGGAAATATGTAAGATTTTTCTCAATTACTCTGTTCAACAATTACTCTGTCGTCAAGTAGACAACTCTATCGTCAACTAGTTCGTTTGATTTTAGAGGTAGGCTACCAGATCGAGAAAATTATATTCGCTTATGAATTTGTGAACGAGACAATTGTAGGGATATTGCGTTATCTTATTTTAACCAACGACGAAACCAATACAAGAAGGTACAAAGGAGGGAAAAGGTGAGATTTTCGGAGAGAAAATTTAGACATACTTTTTTTTATGTGTTGTCCTTTTAATCAAGCGATATTAAGGGCCATTTACGTGGGAAAGTATTGTAATGATAAAGCAAATGCTATTTATCATTATAGAATTAACCGATATTTATAATTGAGTAACGATTTTTTTTTAATTTATTTATTTATTGAGTATTACAACAATCTGCCACATGGACACTAGTTCTAGTGAGGAAGGATAACATTCACACTATATGTACAAAAGAAATAAATAAATAGAAGCAAAATAACAATAAATAATAATCAAAAAGTATATACAATAAATAAAGTAAAATAACTTATAGGCATTTTATGGGATTCTATTATGGGTAGGATTTTTTTCAGTAGGATCTTTTCTAAAATTGTTGATAGGATTGGGAATAGGCCAATTGATCTATAAGATGATGTATTGTTAGAAGGTTTGCCTGGTTTCAGGAAAAGAAAGATGGTGGAATGTTTCCATAGTAGAGGAAAGTGGGTAGCTCTTAAGATGCAATTATAAATATATGTAAGGAATATGATAGCTTTGGGTGGAAGTGGTCGAAGCATCTGTGGGGGTAGGAGGTCGTATCCAGGAGATTTACGAACAGGAAGTTTTTGTAAGTGATGTTTGAGCTCAGATATATTAACTGCTTAAGGTGGTAAGGAGAGTGGAATCGGTGAAGAGAGGAATTCTTCTAATTTTGCGGTATGGGTTGGATGGGATTCTGGATGAGGGGTGAATGTGTCTGGCGAATTCCTCAGCTTTTTCTTCATCAGACGCTGCCCAGGAGTCATCGCAAAGATGAAGGGGGTGGGAAATGTAATGGGATTGTAGAGTTTTTTGGTGGTTTTCTAGAGGAAATTGTGAACAGAGAGAGAATTAAGGTAGCTATCAAAGGATCTGAGGGAAGATAATTTTTGCTTTAGTAGTTTACAATAAGAATTGTAGAAGCCGCGATCGATGAAGTGTTTGGTACGTTGCCATAATGATCTGGCACGACGTTTGGTGTGGATTAGGTCTATGAGGTGTTGGGGTAAACTATTTTTCTTAGGGGTTCTTTAGGAATAATTTGGAGAGGAAGCTGTCCATACTGCTTGTTAAATTGTGGTAGTAAAGGAATGTACGGCATCGTCAAGATCTTCTGGAGTTTTAAAGGTTAATCTGAGGGCAATTTTATCGGAAAGGATTTGATGAAATAGTTTCCAGTTAATTGGGCCTCTGATGAAGGACGGTGAAGGGGGTTTAGGAATAGCAGCTATTGATAATTGAAGTTTTAATGGACTATGATCTGAAGAAAGTTCGTCAAGATGGGTAAGGGAATGATTGAGGGGACCTAAACCACTTTGGATGAAAAAATCATGGGTATCAGGATTGCGGTTAGGATCAGTGGGCCAGTAGGTTGATGAGTTGGGTGGAAGGAGACTGAAACGTTGAGGATTGAGTGCAGACAGAAATGTTTTGCTACGATAATTTGTGGTTCTTGAACCCCATTCTTGTTGCTTGGCGTTTAAGTCTGCACCTAGAATGAAACGATGACCTAAGGAGTTGAGGAGAGAACTCAACTGGACTTTGGATATGGATCTGTTAGGAGGGCAATATGCTGATGCAATGGTGATCGGAAAGGAGAAGGTTTTGATTACAATAGCGGTTGACTGTAGGAAATCTTGAGTAGGTAATAGGAGTAAGTGATGAGAGAGGGATTGGTGTACGATGACTGCAGTACCGGCATGTGCTCTACCGTCAGGATTGTCAGTACGGTATGTTATGTACTGTGGGATTTTTAAATGCTGTTTTATGGTCAGTCGAGTTTCTGTAATTAGGGCTACGTCAATGTTCTTGTCTTCTAGAAAGCTGTTAGTTCGTCAACGTAACTTGAAAGAAATAGTGTTTAAGGATAAAATTTCTGAACCATTTAAAATGAAGAAAACAATGTTCAAAGGCTAGAATATTTGAATGATTTAATGTATGTTTAAAGGTTAAAATTTCTGGAACTGTCAGAGCAGATTTTGTTTAGTTGTGTACAAAATAAATGGAATTTTTTTATTGTTTTTACAAATATCGGAGGAGGACTTGGTTCTCTGGGTATTGCTGCTGACTCCAGTACTTCTCTGTCATTATGAAGCACTTGGAACGGGTTTAGAGTAAAGAAAGGGGATTCTTCAACCGTTTCTTGTGAAGCCGTACCTGGTTGAGGCTGAGGTTCTGGACCTGAAGTGTTCACTGTGGTTATTGGAGCGATTTCTCGTAGGCAGCGACGAGTTCTTTGTTTGGCTGGTGAATTACGAGGGGTAATAACGCCGTATGACCGAGTCCTCTTAGGGGGCACCTTACTCGACATCACTTGATGACATTGCCGCATATCATAAGAGAAAAAAAAAAAGAAAAAGAAAAAAAAAGTTTTATGTAGACATATTGCTGACTGATGAACTATGCACTCTCAATTTAGATAATATTCAGGATGTACGGAATGGGCTGGAAACAGTCGTAACCAAGACTGATGGTACAGAAGCGGTGTAGAAAGCAGGCGACAGAAAAATATAAAATGGAAAGAGAAGTTGAAAAGATACTCCATAGAAAGAAAAAACGAGAATGGGAGAATAAACAGCTTGAAGAAGTGGAGACCCTGAGAAATACTAATAGCAATAGAATGTTTTTCCGAAAAGTTAATAAGGGGTGTATCTATTTCAGGCCGAGACTTCAATCATGCAGAAAGATGGATGGTTCACTTCTCACTAATAAGAAAGAAAAAAGATAAACTAATAAGAAGTACTTGAAAGATGGGATAGACATTTTAATGACCTATTGAATGAGAGAGCGGCTCAATCAGTGCAGGATTCTGGGAGATACAATAATATCATTCTCGATGAAATAGAAATAGAACCCCCTCAGCTTGAAGAGATCCAGGATGCAATTGCACAGATGAAAAATCATAAGGCACCAGTGGGTGATGGACTATGACCTGAGCTATTTAAATATGGTGGCGAAGAGCTACATAAGCTCATTTATGATATGATATTCTCCATCTGAATACAGGAAAGAATGCCTCTTCAATGGAAATATGCGGTCATATGTCCTGTACACAAGAAAGGAGAACAATTGGAATACATCAACTACTGAGGGATTTTGTTATTTCAGTACGCATATAAGATACTCTCCAACATCCTCAACAACAGACTAGCCGCATTCGTCGATTGTCAAATTAGAAAATACCAAGCTGGTTTTCGAAAGGGTAGATCAACTATTGACCAAATATTTACTCTCAGGAAGATTCTAAAAAGAAGTCATTAGAATAGAATTCCCACCCATCATCTGTTTATTGACTTCAAGAGCGCTCAAACTAATTCGGCTGGTAAAAATGACAATGTAGGACGTACAGTGCCCAGTACGCATTCATTCCAAATGTTCCTTGGAGTTTCTCACCAATAAAGGACTGAGGCAAGATGATGCTTTAGCATGTTTATTGTTTAATGGCTTTTAAACTTGCAGAGCAATCTGGTGTGCCATACTCTGTAAAATGCTTGCGCAATATCCAGAAATGCACCCGAGCAATATTGCTTGCTTTCTTGGGCTGAGAATATATGGTCGGAGACCTTCTCGGACAGTCGAATGATGGGAACGAAATCCGAATTGGTGGGTAGGAAGGTTTTGAAATTCTATTGTGGGTAGGATTCGTTTCAGTAGAATCTTTTTAAAGATTTTTGAAAGGATGGGAAGTAAGCTTATTGGTCTATAGGATGTAATGTTATTAGAAGGTTTACCTGGTTTCAGAAAAAGGATGATGACAGAGTGTTTCCATAAGAGAGGAAACTGGGTAGTTCGTATTATAAAATTGTATATATAAGTGAGGAATGTGATTGCTTTGGATAGAAGTTGCCGAAGGATCGGCGGGATTAGAAGGTCATATCCAGGAGATTCACGGGGAGATAGTTTTTTTTCGGAGAGGATAATAACAAAAATTTCATTTCTTTCCGCCCATAAAAATTCCCTTTGGAATATCACCAAAAAAATCATAAAATCTCACCATGTTTCCCATTCCCTCCGTCGAGGTGATGGCTCCTGGGCGGCGTCTGATGAAGACAAAGTTGAGAAATTCGCCAAACAGCTCTGCTGTACATTCACTCCTCATCCTGAATCCCATCCTACCCACACTGCAAAAGTAGAAGAATTCCTCTCTAAACCCACCCCACCCTCCTTACCACCAAAAGCAGTTAATCCTTCTGAGGTCGAACATCATTTACAAAAACTATCTCCCCGTAAATCTCCTGGATATGACCTTCTAATCCCGCGGATCCTTCGGCAACTTCAGTCCATATATCTAGTACTTCGATCCTATCTCTCTGACCGCTCCTTACAAGTACGCTGTGAACTGAATTTTACAACTGCTATTCCATTGAGGCGGGAGTTCCTCAAGGGAGCGTCTTGGGTCATATCTTTTACATTCTCTTTACCGCTGATATTCCTACTCATCTCTAAACCCTTCTGGCAACATTCGCTGATGACACAGCCATCCTATCTTCAATTCATATCCCGAAACAGCATCCTTTAACCTACAAAGTCACCCCTCTCTTATTGAACACTGGTGTAATAAGTGGCGCATACAAGTAAATAAATCCAAATGCAAACACAACACGTTCAACTTTCGGCGCAAGTCGTGTCCACCAGCTTATTTCAACTACATACCACTTCCCCTCTCCGGCACAGTTCGGAATGTTGGTTTCGTTCTAGACAAAAGACTAACATGGAACCCACATACCAGACTTAAAAGACAACAGCTTAACCGACGATATGGCCAACTATGTAGACTGTTCATTAGAAAATCTCAACGTTCAGTTGAGAAAAAACTATTAATCTACAAGACCCTGAAAATCCTGAAACCAATCTGTACCTACGGACTCGAACTGTGGGGACAGCAAAACTTTCTAACATCAATCGCATTCAATCCTTCCAGTTTAAAGTTCTTCAAACAATAGTCGATGCTTCCTTTTATGTAACCAATAAAGCCCTACATAATGACCTTAATATCTCATTTGTATTTGACATAATCCCAGACAAATTTTCCAAATTTCACCAGAATCTCACTCATCATCCTAATCCTGTAGCACAGTATTTATCTAGCTGCAGTCATCCCTAAAATCCTCCTTGGAGGTTAAAACGGCAGTGGCCCCGCGACATTTTGTAAATATGGACATTTAGGAGTACTGGCACTGGCCAGATTCTTCACTCAAGTCCTGAGCGTCTGTTGCTCTATTGCCCTCTGTCAGTCTCCACTGGCTTACAATACCAGTGACGCGGCTGGGGGAGAAGCACTGGGATCTCCTGGAGTCCTTCTTCTTTTATTTATTTTATTATCATTCGGCTTTAATCTGTTATTTTATTTATCTTGTGTATTACTTTATCTTTATATATATATATATATATATATATATATATATATATATATATATATCTTTTTTTTCTTCTTCTTACTTGGTTATTTTTATTTGTTTTCCTTTCTTATGTACATATAATGTGAATGAATACTATAGCCCTAGTACCAATGCCCTTCAGTGTGCTTGACTGTATTAATACTCAATAAAATAAAAAGAAAGGTGGTCAAATTAGAAATTAAAAACACTGGGAAAAACAAAACAAATTTTTGAATGTTTTTACCACTTCATGAGTCTATTCCTACCAATTTTGGATTGAGAAAAACGAATATGACAATAAAAAATTTGTCTTAGCTCTAGTTTCTGTGATATACACTAGGTGAAAGTATTTTATATTAACGGATTAAGAGAAAAATGTACATTTTAAGTATATATACTAACAATATTGAAAGTGCTTTTGATTTTTCAAAATAGTAGTTACATTCTAAGATTTCTAAATTGCTGGAAGAATACCTTGCAGATGGTCGTGTTTGAACATATTATATTATGTTTTGGTTTCATGACATCGTCGTCTTTCAGCTTGCCTCTTGTATAGGAGTTCCGGAGCATCCCTGCATAAAGACTAACAGTAATCCGCAAGTATTGCTTCACTCCAATGGCCCTGATATCTTTGTTCCATAAAATGATTGTCCTGGTGGAATCTTTCTCCATGTTCATCACAAACAGCTCCACAACCAGGAGGGAAAAAGTCTAGGTGGGAGTGGAGAATGTGAACTTTAAGGGACATGTTGCATCCAAGGTTATGGTACTTTTGCAGGAGCACTGTCACGAAATGCCTGTTGTCATCTCTTTTGCTGCCTAAAAATCCACGAACAACTCCCTTGAAGGCTTCCCAAGCTTCCTCTTCTTTCTCTTCCAAAACTTGATCAAATCAAATGCAGGATCCTTCACAAGTACTCAAATTTGGGCTTCAAATTTGTATCATTTAATTGCAGAAATTTCTCTCTTATTTACTTCAAAGGTTCCCCCTTGTTTGTTTATATCTTTGACAAAATTTTTCATCAAACCTTGGTATGCAGGGGTGGAAGAAGAATAACTTTTGGGTCCTAGAGAGCCTTGTCAACGACATTTTTCTTGAAGGCCAGTCTCCTTTAATATAATGCAATTTCCTATCTCTACTGTCCCACGTACATAAGAAGCAGCAATGTTTTGTGTACCCCAGTTGCATTACTAAGATTATGGCAATGACTTTTAGATCACCACAGATTTTCCATTTGTGTTCATGATATTCGAGTGAGTCCAAGATGTGGCTTTCATATTTGCACATGTCTCCTTCATGTGAACTGCATGACCAACAGGAATAGAAGAAAGAAGGCCATTGTAAAGTAATACATCTTTCAAAGTAGGCTTGGAGGAATCTATGAATAGCCTTCATTCAGTTATATCATGGTTCAAATTCAAAGATTTCATCAAACCATTAATGTCACAGCAAAAAACAAGATTATGTTTCTTCTCAATAAAGGGAAGCAGTTCCCTGTGACGTTTTCTGTTTTTTGAGATTCTGACATCACTTGTATTGCTGTAGTCGAGACCCAAAAATTTCTGCCTTCTCTTTTGATAGGCCAAGGTCTCTAATGAGATCACTCAATTTCGCTTGACTCAGTCTGTGCATTTCATCAACTTTTCCCCCAAAATCAGGGTCACGGGATGTGGAAGGCTTGTTCGGTTCTTCTTCTTGTCCCACACTGTCTTCATTTTTTACTTCAAACACACAATTTTCGGGTGGAGTAGAAACTGATAAACTATCTAAATACAGAATGGGTCGAATAGCAGATGGATGATTCGGGTACTGAACTGTTCTTCTTTTCTTCATAGACAATCCTGCCTTTAAAGGTGGAGTCAAGCAGAAATAGCTGTCATATGTATTGTTTGTAGGCTCCCGCCAAACCATAGGCACAGCGAAATTCATAGATCCTTTCTTCTTTCTCATCCATTCTCACAGTGTAACTGAACATACGTTGCAACATATATGTGGAGTCCAAAACTTATCCTGATCCCTAGTTTCAAAACGAAATGATGCTAATAGGGAGTCTTTACAAGTGAGGTCAGATTGCGTTTCTGTTAGGAAAATGTTATTTCACCACAAATATAACAAAAATTATTCCCCATATTTACACATTTTTGTGGCATTTTTACGAACTCTACATTAAAAAAGCAGCCTCGAACCACTAATTTTGTATTAATTACAGCAGAAACTATATGAAACTTACAGTCACAGCGACAGTAGCTATGTTTATGACTTACAAACAGCTGAAGAGCATTTGTGTTTTGTTATTTGACGGATTTACCAATTCCCAAGAAAAAAAAAAAATCCCAAATTGAAACTGTTGGCTCTAAAAAATGCAATGTCACTTGATCTCCAAAGCAAGAGCTATTCTGTATTTTTTTATAGTTGTAATTTGATGAATGACTTACTTAAATACTTGGCATCTATAGCTACCAAATAAAATTATTATTGTAAAAAAAAATTAACTAGTGGTACTAAGCTCAAATAAAAGATAAGATAATAATTGAACAAAACATGAGCCATCAAATAAGTAGTTGTTTAGAGGGTTGTATTTTCGTTAGGAACCGCTAAAATCAAAAACAAGTTATGACCTTCTAATTAAACACCCCTCTTTTATCTCAGTGCTTCGAATTTAAAAAAAAAATGCACCATTAACTCTTTCCACCTAGATTAGTCATTCGTCCCACTGTGCGATGTCGACTGTCGTAGAGAATGGACGAACCGCAGGCACTCCAATCCTTCTTTTGCGACTAATCGTAGATTTTTATGCTCATATGGTGAGCAGCGGCGAGCTCGACGAGAGAAGTAGGTCACTTCACCATTGGAGTGCAGTGGGCAATATTCAGGTTGGCAGCGCTGAGCTCAGACGGAGTCCACTAGTGGATCCAGGATTTAACTTTGGGGGGGGGGCTTCAGCCCGGAAATTTTTTTTTCATAAAAATAACGATAATTACTTTGGGAAAACAGAAAGAAACTAACTACCTATATGAAATGGTGTTTAAGTGATTCCTTAAGTCCTTTTAAATGTAATTACACGAACAATAATATTTTAAGAGGTGTTAACGCCGCATACGCACATGTCTTTTAATTTTTTCATTATTATTTTTCTCACCACTCCCCCCTTTTAAATGTGAATAAAAAAGGTTTTTTTTTTTTTTTTGTTGGTATAAACTGAGAGATAATTGTCCCAGAATTGTACATTGTTTATAGATGTAGGATTATTTTACGATGTATTATCGCGTTTGTGTATACGCTCCAGCCCGGCAGTAATACCCTGTCTTACGGATTAAGACACAAATACTGCGGGGTCCTCAGTCTGGAAGTAACCGTTGTTGACATAAGGTCTATGTGAAGACGTCTACCCCCACCAGTCCAGACTCATCACATCTCACCTAGCGCCATTTTCGAACATCAGTTGTTTGGCGCCGCTGCAATTGATGATCGATCGACAGGCTATCGATTTGATACTCCTCAACATCGACTTGACATCGTACAAGGTAACCTCTTTGGAAGAAGATTCTCCAACTTGGAACGTTTTTTATTCTCACCATCACTATGCGACATTTAAATATTAATTTGGGTTTTCTCTCTAAATTATTATTTAAACTTTAATGAACTCTCAAGTTAATTTTTCCTTTTGATTAATTTTATTCTCGAAATTTGATTTTGTTCTCTTGAAGTTATTTTTTTTTCTCTCTTAAGTTAATCTTTATTATAGAAGTTTTTTATTTATGTTTTGTTTTTGATGGACAATTTTTTTATTTTTCACTAAATATTGTATTTATGTTTTATTTTATTTCACTGCATTTGAATAATCTTTTTTCTTCTCATTTGTTTTTTTATCTTTTATCTCAATAAGCTGTAAAGATTCAAAAGGGGATTTTTTATTTTCCATTTTTTTATTTATTGAAATATTTCTATTTTTTAATATTCTCTTGTGCATACATTTGTTTTTTTCTTTAATGTTTTACAGGTCTCATTATTCACTAATTTTTTTTCTCCTTCTTTCCCAACGTTTTTAATTTCACTCGAATTTTCCCCACCATTGAGGAAACGCACCGGGGAAAGATCTGTACTTCGATTTTGAAGTACCCCTGGACCCAACAAGAGGTATTTAAAAAAAAAAAAATCCATAAAACATGGTCATGTTTTACCATTTTGGGGGAGGGGGCTTCAGCCCGAAAGCCCCCCCCCGTAGATCCGCCCGTGACGGAGTCAGACTAGCTATTGGCGAAGTCCGCGGCCTTAGTGCTTGAACCTAGGATCTTTTTATAGCTAGAGCTACAATCCATAACTATATATATATATATATATATATATATTATATATATATATATATATATATATATATATATATATATATATATATATATATACATATATATATAAATAAACCAGTTTATATCGAATATAAAAAAAATAAGCTGTGGCCTATGAATATATACAATTAATAATTGATTTCATTCTGATGAAATAAACCAACCATCAATTAAATAAATTATTATTTAAAACAAAATAAAATGAATTAACGCTGTGGCGTATGATGTTCGTTCCCAGAGGTTCCGGTAAAGTTACAGCTTTTTAAAATTTGCATAACTCATCTTCATTTCAAATTTTTATGCATATTACAAAAATATTACATATGACTCAACCGAAACTTTATAAATTCTGTTCTAAAATTTGAAGAAGGTTTATTTCTATGTACTAGCTTATATTTCTAAAAGGTGTAAAATTTATTTATTGTTCACTCAAATCAATCAATTTGATTTGGATTTGACAATCAAATCGGTACCCTTTATTTTGAAAACTGGATCTGATGTTTCGATTTTTGCCGTAAATTTGATCTATATTGTTAGTACACCGACATATAAACACACGTTTAATGTCATTTTCCATATGATTTTTCATTATCGATATTTTGACTTTTGTCCCGCCGCTAGACAGACTGAGACAACCCACTGTGCGCCGCCCTCTGCAATCAAAGTCAACGTTTTATAGTATATTTTAAGTAATAAAATTCGCTACCAACAGGTGTGTAAATATGGAGCCGGCAGAGAAAATATACGTTTACTTTACAAAAAGGTTTAAAAAAATTGTATTCGAAATATTGTTCATCAGTAGCTGTACATTTTTTCCTTCCCTCCGCAAATTTATAAATGCCATGCCAGAAAAACTGTTGCTCATCTGTGGTGAACCATTCATTGAGCTATTCTCGTTTATTTTCATAAGAAGTGAAGAACTGCTGAGCATTCCATCGATGCGAATTAATAGTTTCCAGACGGAGGCAAACCGTCTGGAGAGCAAACCGTATGTGCTAATATTTCCCAACTGAACGCCACAATCGTTTCTTTCACTTGTTTTTCAGTCTGAGATAGTTCATTATCATGAATCATAATTACTTTATGCTATATATATATATATATATATATATATATATATATATATATATAAAACTTGTTGGTCTTTTTCATGCAATACTTTTTTTTATTATTATTATTTATTATGATATTTATAACTATATAAAAAAAAATACATTTAGTAAATTCGTACATGGATATAATGACATGAAACACATGTTGAGAAACTACCCACTGGTAGTACTCCATAAGTAATACTAGATTTAAATCAATCATTTGTTGTCGATTGTGTTAAGTAATAACACTTCTCTATTATTAATTTTCTCCAGGTTTTAAAAACTCATATTAGATCACTCACCTGTTCAAAATTTCTCACGTAGAAATCGCTATTTTTGATTTTTTTTAAACTATACAAAGCATTGTTTTTATCAAAAGAATGATCTCCGTAAGCTCCGAAAGTATTCAATGAAATTCTGCAGCAGTTATCTTTAAATGGTAACAGAACTAATACTGTCCTCAAATCGTAGTTTGTAGGCACATAACTCGATATTCAACACTATAAAAACCTGTCATATGAAACTTGTATTGTTGTGATTCAAAATCTTTGCCAGCTGTCGAAGAAACTAAATAGCGCCAATAATGTGATTAACAGTAAAAGCATTAATAAATAGAGCCATCTATGTTCGAATTCCAGTTTCATATTTAAACACCTGATATAGCACAATTACTTAATATTCATATGTAAATCAGATTTAATATTTATGATTAATTACAAATACAACTAACATTATAGATATTTAAGCAAAATAATAATATGGGATGGTTACAGCAAGTAGCGACCCCATCTGTTGTCAAGAGAATACTGAGATGCAAGCAAGAAAATCCAGGAATGTTTGGATGGGAAATACGAGAGCAGTTGCTTTCCCAGGGAACCTGCGAATCTCACACTATACCAAGCGTTAGTTCTGTCAACAGGATAATACGAAATAGCTCAACTTATCAATCCCATGATTTATATAGTAAGTGGTATACTATTATAATAATTGTATCCTTGGCGTTACATTTTATTTATTTCAATATTTACTCAATAAAACAAAAGATTTTTGCACACACCGAGAAGTGAATGTTACAGCTAAATGTTTTGTCTCCTTATTCATTTGCCACGAGCTTAAGATCAGTTTTGGAAGTGATTGCAATTTTTGTGCTCTATCAAATATCACACGTGCTAAACTGAATTGATATCTATTTACTTTGGAGGGGCATTGAGGTATTTGGGTGTGTTCTACAAAAACCATAGCCGAGAGTTAAGAGATTGGTTAAACATTTTTTTTTTTTTTTTTTTTTTTATTAACGATATTTACAACTGTAATTAATAATAAATACAACAAGTAAATATGAACAAGTACTATTAAATGTACAACATTAGGAGAAACTACCCATTGGTAGCACTCCAATTATATTTCTATATTAGAAGGTCCCGAGGCCATCTTTTTAGACGCCTCGGAGGGTTATCAGGAATAGAAGAGGAAGGTTGGAAACGAGAGGGTTCGGATGGTTCAGAAGTTTATTATGAAAGGACAGGTATCTGGATTGAGCTAAGTCGGAAACATATGGTACACATAAGGTCATTATGGATGATTTTATTTGTGACAAAGTAGGGAGCATTAAGGATTTTACGAAGGATTTTGGATTGTAGGGATTGGATACGAGAGGAATTTGATGGTTTAGTAGAGCCCCAAAGCTCGATCCCGTAAGTCCAAATAGGCCTTATTATAGTAATACATATGAGTCTTTTCTAAATAGTTGGCAGTTTAGAGCGTTTGTCTAGTAAGTGCTGGAGTAGTCGGCAACGTCGTGCAGTTTCTAGTCGTTTCAGTCTGGTATGGGGGTTCCAAGTGAGTCGTTTGTCAAGGTGGAGTCCTAGGTATCGGATTTGGTCAACAGGGATAAGTGGGGTATTGTTAAAGGATACTGTAGGACAGGAAGTCATAGGTTTACGACGAAGAGTAAAGGTAATTTGATGGGATTTATTGGAGTTTATTTTAATCCTCCAGTTTTGACACCATTTTTCAAGACTTGTGATGTGTGATTGAAGAGTTTGGGATGCAATAGATGGATCGTTATTGACTGATAGGATACATGTGTCATCGGCATATGTGGTGATGACCGTGTTGGAATGAGTTGGGATGTCAGCTGTGTAAACTGTATAAAGGATAGGATGATAACTCCATCTGGAATGTAACTAAAAAAATCCTTAAATTCCAATCCATTTCCCACCCCCTCCGCCGTGATGATGGTTCCTGGGCTTCGTCAGATGAGAATAGAGCAGAAGAGTTTGCTAAACATCTATCGTACACATTCACTCCTCATCCTGAACTCCATCCCTCCCATACTGCCGAAGTTAAAGAGTTCCTCTCTTCACCGATTCCTCTCTCCTTACCTCCTACAGCCGTCAACCCCTCTGAGGTCAAATTCCTTTTAAAGAACCTAAAACCTCGCAAATCTCCAGGACACGATCTCCTTACTTCCCAGATCCTCAGACAACTTCCCAAAAAAGCAATTATATTCCTTACATACCTATTCAACTGTATCCTCCGCACAACCCACTTTCCTCTGGTGTGGAAACACTCCATAATTATCCTCTTTCCTAAACCAGGTAAACCTGTTAATTATACATCATCCTATAGACCGATAAGCCTACTTCCGATCCTTTCCAAAATCTTTGAGAAAATCCTTCTCAAACGCATCCTACCCATACTCGAATCCCACAATATCCCTCCCCATCAGTTTGGATTCCGCTCAAGACACTCCACTGTCCAACAAGGCCTTCGCGTTGTCGACCACATATCCTCTGCACTTGAAAACAAGCAATATTGCACTGGTGCCTTTCTGGACGTAGCTCAAGCTTTCGACAGGGTGTGGCACGATGGCTTGCTTTTCAAACTCAAAACCCATTTACCTCAACCCTTGTACCTAGTCCTCAAATCCTACCTTTCAAATCGCTCCTTTCTAGTCCGCTGCGGCACTGAACTCTCCAAACATTATCCAATTGAGGCTGGTGTCCCACAAGGCAGTGTCTTGGGCCCAGTTCTCTACATCCTTTCACCGCTGACATCCCTTCAAGTCCTGATACCTTCCTAGCAACATTTGCTGATGATACTGCCATCCTATCCTCTCACTCGGATCCTTTAATAGCGTCTCAGAACCTGCAAAGACACCTTTCCTTCATTGAGCAGTGGTGCAACAACTGGCGCATCAAAATTAATGAATCAAAATGCAAGCATGTAACTTTCACTCTTCGACGCAGATCCTGTCCACCAATCCTTTTTAATTCAATTCCTCTTCCCTACTCAGACACAGTCCGATACCTTGGCTTCCTTTTGGACAAAAGACTGACTTGGAACCCACATACCAGACTTAAAAGACAAGAGCTTAACCGACGATTTGGTCAGCTATATAGACTACTAAACAGAACATCTCATCTCTCAACAGAAAACAAATTATTAATCTACAAGACCATACTGAAACCTATCTGGACCTACGGACTTGAACTGTGGGGGACAACTAAATCATCGAATATCAAACGCATCCAATCCTTCCAGTCCAAAGTCCTTCGAACAATAGTCAATGCTCCATATTATGTCACGAACAAGACCCTACACCATGACCTTAACATCCCATATGTCCATGACATCATCCCATCCAGATTCTCCAACTTTCACCAGAACCTCATTCATCATCCCAATCCTCTAGCGCAATCCCTATCCAGCTCCGAACATCCATACCATCCCCCTCGAAGGTTGAAACGGCAGTGGCCTCGAGATCTTTTGTAAATATGCCTTTGGAGTCCTGGCAATGGCCAGCTTCTCCACTCATGTCCTGAGCGTCTGTGGCTGTAGTGCCCTCTTTCAGTCTCCATTGGCTTCTAATACTAGTGATGCGGCTGGAAAAGTGGCGCTGGGATCTCCCGGAGTCTTGCTTCGCCTTCCACGTATGGGGGAAAAAGCCTGGCTCGGAGATTCTTGGGCGAATGTATATATTGTATATAGGTATGATTGTGTTTAGAAATTTTTATTTTATTTTATTTTTATTTAACTTCTTCACCAGTATTATTTATTTACTTATTATATTTATATTTATTTCTTTATTATTTGTATATATTGTATGAATGAGAACTTGTAGCCCTAATGCTTATAGCCCTCCAGCAGTGGCTGATTGTATTATTATTCAATAAACAGATTAAAAGAAAAGGATAGGACCTAGGATACTACCTTGAGGAACACCAGCAAACTGAGAAAAAAGAGATGAAAAAGCATTGTTATGATTGACATTGAAGAATCTGTCAGTAAGGTAGGAACGGATAATGAGGAAGTATGTAGGTGGTAGGAATTTACGGAGTTTGTACATCAGTCCGGGATGCCAGACTCTATCAAACGCCTGTTCAACGTCGAGAAAGACTCCCGTGTAGTACATTCCGCGCTCCAATGCAGAGGAGACTACCTCTACCACACGATGGCATTGTTGTATAGTGGAGTGGGATGTGCGGAATCCAAATTGGTGATCTGGGATAATTTGTTTAGAGTCTTTTTTTAAACTTTTATTATGATATTTACAACTGTATTAGTATGAATAGATCTAGTAAATTTGTACAGAGAAATATTATTACATGAAACACGCTTGTTGAGAAACTACCCACTGGTAGCACTCTATGTTTAGAGTCTAGGATAGGATACAGGCGTTTTAAGATGAGTTTTTCCAGGATTTTTCCCATAGTGGGTAAGAGAGAAATAGGACGGTAAGAGGATGGGTGTTCTGGCGGCTTCGTGGGTTTAGGTATCATTTTGACAATGGATAGTTTCCAAGGGTCAGGGAAATATGTGGTTCGAAGTACAGCGTTATATATATAGGTGAGGAATAGTATGGCTTTTTTAGGAAGCAGTTTTAGGATCTGGGATGTGATCAGGTCATGGCCAGGAGCTTTGCGGGAAGGTAATCTATGAATGATATTGGATATTTCTGAAGGATGAAATGCTTTAGGTGGAGGTGTCAGTTGGAGTGGGATATCCAATTCTGCTTCAATAAACTCAAGGTGGGGAGGATTAAGGATATCCGGGTGTGGATTAAATGTTTTGAAGAGGTGCTGAGCAAATATATGTGATTTTTCTTCGTCAGATCTGGACCAGATTTGGGTTTCAGTAATAAGTGGGTGGTTAAAATCTTTAAATTTAAGGAGCTTTTTAGTGGTCAACCATAATGATTTGTCAGTAGTAGTAAGTTTTTCTGTCATATTAAGTAAATTTTGAATTTTGTATTTTTTAATTTCAGCTTTTAGTTGATTAGTTAATTTGTTGTAATATGTCTTGTAATATATGAGTTGTAATATGTGTTGTAATATATCTGATGGGTATCTGGTCCTGTGCCACTTCGATCTTGCTCTGCGTTTTTTCCTTAATAAGATACGAATATGCTATGGCAAGTTTGTCTGTTGGGAGTTGTTAATTTTATTGATAGAAGTATTATCGTTTATTTTGTCACTTAAGTACTTCTAAGTCTGTGTCAATGTCATGTTTCGTCTTAAGTGGAGTATTTAGGTCCAATTTATTTTCCAGGTCTTTCCGAAATTTGTCCCAGTTTACTCGTCCTGTAATCAGTGTAAGAGGGGACGTGGACTTAGGAGCGAAGGTTGGGTGTAATGAAAGCAGAACTGGAGAATGATAAGAGGAGAGGTCATCCAGGGATTTGATTGTGACATGGGAAGAGGAAATCTGGGAGGTGACAAATATGTCCAGGATATCAGGGCGTTTTCTGAGGGAAGTTGGCCAATAGGTAGGGTTCATAGGAGAAAGGACAGAGTAACTATTGGAAGTTGAGAGAGAAGATAGTATGTTACCACGGGAGTTGGATGCTCGACAACCCCATCGTTGGTGTTTAGCGTTATAGTCTCCTCCTGCAATAAAGCGCGATCCGAAGGATTGAAATAAGGATTCAAGTAAGTTGTAGGTAAGAGTATGACCAGGAGGACAGTATACAGCTGAGAGTGTTAAATGGAAAGGACGGGTTGAAATGATTACTGAAGTTGCTTGAATAGCCTCAGTTGGAGTAGAAGGAATGAAAGAATGGGATAAGGATTTATGGATAAGGACGCAAGAACCGGCATGGGAAGTGTTGTCGGGGTGGTCAGATCTATAAGTGATGTAGCCACGTATGTAGAAATATGAACGTTGTGTGAAGTGAGTTTCTGTCAGTGGAGCAATATCAATGTGGTAGTCATGAAGAAAAATGTCAAGTTCGTCTCGGTGGTTGTGTAGTCCATTAGCATTCCATAAAAGAACAGCTAGGGGCTTTGTACTCATCGTGAGAGATTAAAGGGAATTTCGGTAAGGATTCTTGTGAGGAGAGTAATAAGAGGTTTTATAGTATTTTGGAGGTCCAATAGGAAGGATGAAAGAATGGCAGTTATATCAGATGGATGTTGGTTGTGAAGTGAGTTTAGTGTAGGTTCTTGTGGCGGGTTAGGAGTGTTAATTAAGGGTGGCATCCGTCGTTGTATACGAGGAGGGTCTGGAATCAAAGGTGCTTGTGCGGTTTTTGTTTTCTGAACATTAGGTTGAGGTAGCTGAGGGTACTGTGGCGGTAATTTTACTCGTAGGGGTAGATGATGAGGGGGAATTTGCTGAAGGGGAGGATGAGATTGAGGATTGGGAGTATGAGGTTTGGATTGGGAGGTCCGAGGCGCCTGACTTCGAGGTTCCTGCTTCTTGATAGTGGTTTGTGTGTAAGTTTTGCTGGAGTCCTGACGAGGATGATGGTTAAACATAAAAAATAATCTGAAATACCCAATTTTTTTACTGATAGATCGCGATGGCTTCAAATTGTCTTTTAAAATTTGTATGTACTGTTTATGGTTCATATTACCCTCGATTAACTCTAACCTCCACACCACCACCGAACCACCTCTATAAAATGAGAAGGTATTGGTCATGGATTGTGGGTTAGTATCTTGTTGTTGACCCCGTGGTAATGAATTCATAATGATTCACGGTCAACCAACTATACATCACCTCTATAAAATGTTTTTTTGTTTCAGACTAAATGCATTGTGTTTCATCTCTTCTCATAATACCATTAACATTAAATAACCTTTTGTAATAATTCTGGAGGAGTCTTTTGGGAAGGATGCAGTCCAGGCGGCTTGTTGGATTGTGGTAGTAAAGGAATTTACGGCACTATCAAGGTCATCGTAAGTTTGAAAGGATATATTGAGATCAATTTTATCGGAGAGGATTTGGTGGAAAAGGTCCCAGTTAACTAGGCCCCTAATAAATGGCGGTGGAGAAGGTTTGGGAACGGGTTCAAGTGAAACATTAAGAATTAGAGGACTATGGTCACAGGAAAGTTCATTTAGTAATGGAACAATTGAGGGGACTTAAGCCGCTTTGGATAAAGAAATCAAGAATATCTGGATTACGGTTAGGATCTGTGATCCAGTAGGTAGGAGAGTTGGAGGAAAGGAGGTGAAAACGTTGGGAATTGAGTGCAGACAGCAGGGTTCGGCCACGAGAATTCGTGGTTCTTGAACCCCATTGTTGGTGTTTGGCATTTAAGTGTGCATCCAAGATGAAGTGATGTCCTAAGGAATTCATGAGAGAACTGAATTGGGCATTGGATATGAATCGGTTAGGAGGGCAATACGCTGACGCGAGGGTAACCGGAAAGAAGAAGGTTTTTATTATGATAGCGGTGGACTGTAGAAAATCGTGTGTAGGTAATGGGAATAGGTGATGAGAGAGGGATTGGTGTACAATTACAGCAGTACCGGCATATGCTCTTCCGTCAGGGTGGTCAGTACGATATGTCTAACATCAAGCGCACCCAATCCTTCCAGTCAAAAGTCCTTCGAACAATAGCCGATGCTCCTTTCTATGTAACCAACAAAACCCTACATCATGACCTCAATATCCCATTTGTCCTAGACCTTATCCCAGAAAAATACTCCAAATTTCACCAGAACCTTGCATATCATCCAAATCCTCTTGCACAGCCCCTATCAAGCACCACCCATCCCTATAATCCTCCAAGAAGGTTGAAACGACAGTGACCTCGCGACCTTTTGTAGATTGTGTATATTGGAGTTCTGGATATGCCCAGATTCTCCACTCAAGACATGAGTGTATGTGGCCAAAGCACTCTCGTTCAAACTCCACTGGGTTTAGCCCCAGTGAAGCGGTTGTGAGAGAAGTGCAGAGATCTCCTGGATTCATGCTTTCCCCTGAGCTTGGAGTTCACTTCAGGAAACATATGAGGCTATGTTGATAAACTTTATACCATCTACACACAAAACACTTTTATTCCTCTAAATAAGTATCACACTATCAGGAACAAATGACTACTCCTGTCTGCATTCCTCCGACTTGTGTCGTTGTCCGAACTTCACGCAGCGCGATTAGTGCGGCCATAAGATTGGCAATTATGGCATTGGACTATTTCTCTCTTGCTATATGTTTTTTCAACAACTATACTGGTATAATACAGGTGTCTTAATTTGTAAATATTTTCGACCACAGTGGTGCGCTCTAGGTCTACAAAACATAATGGTAGTGCTATTTTATTATTTGTACCCGGCTGCTCTTTATTTTCTTTAAATATATTAACAATTTGGCTGAATCCTAGGTTCGTCAATTCTTCTTTGATTGCATCAGGTGGAGTTGAAGGGTATAGGCCTCTTATCACTACTCTTAGTGCTCTCTCTTGGAATAACTGATAAGTGTGAAATTCCGCCTTTGTATCAGTTAAATATTTGACAATTTTTTTATTAGTTTCAGGAGAATCTGGCATCAACTTGGTGTCATTGATTCGAGTTTGACGTATGTATTTACCGTTGTCCAGTAGTTTATTCAGATGCTGGCAAAATATCGGGGAAATTTTTATATTTCTAATGAATATTGGAGGTGATTTTGGCTCTCTGGGGGTTGGTGGTATTTGCACTGTTTCTTCTAATGACAGTAATTGATATGGGTTTGGAGTAAAAAATGGAGATTCATCTGTTTCGGTGTTTATATTTTGTGTAGTAATAGCTTTCGTTGAAGAAGTACTGGGTTGAAGGTCATTCATGTTATCACTAGGGTTATCAGGTGTTGGAGGTGGCGTCTATTAGAACGTCTAGGCTTCTGTTTTACCGGTGAACTTCGAGAGTTGTTATTACCTAAACTCCTAGATCTTTTATTTTTTCTAGACATTATCATATGATAATATCCCATCTCATGACGATAGGGTGGTAAATGAAAAAGATAAGAAAGAAGAAAAAATAAAAGTTTTTAGTACGTAAGTAATTGCGTAGACTTGTAGAGGCCTCCTAAGTACATGTGTTCCTCCTTAGAAGGCCCTGAGGCAACTAAAGGGAATGGGGACAATGATAGCTAACTATGGCCTCTACCTATAAAACTATCGTTGTTTACACTGTAGTCTTAATGTTAATAAACAAGTTGTTACTCACTTTGTTTATATTGAGTTGAATAGTCAATTGATTACTGTTGAATTGTCGCTGTTTTATTACACTAAAGTTCACTAATTAACTGGTAAATAAGTCACTTTGTGGGAGACGACGTAGCAGGTTGGTAGATAGAAACTGGCGCATGCGCATACTGGCCAAAAACTAACTTAATAAAAATTCCAACAATAAATACAGTATTTTTTAATTATTTATTTAATGAAATTTATAACTATATAAACAATACAAACAGTAAAAATGCACACATCCGTACATATATTATTACAGCAAGGCTCGAAATCGGTTTTGTACCAAATATAAGCTCCTATCATGCTCAAATAGGATGAAATGGGTACCGTTGGATTCAGAATTTCACGGGGGGTTAGCGAATCGTATTCTCCACTTTTGTTTTTCTTTCTAAAATAAATAAAGTCGATACAAACATTTTGCTAGGCTTCAATACTGGAACGGTGGTAGGTCTGTAGATCGATACGGGACAAATTGGATCTTGAAAATTTTGATGCGTACAGCAAGACCCGGATAGTTCCTCCGGAACTATCGGATCCTGCGTTTTTATCCCCAAAAACGTGCTATTTTCGAGATAACGCAAGCATAGGGTTCGCATCCACACAACCTTACATTAGTTTTAGTACTGTTATTGAATACATGTCTCATTTCGTCGACTTGAGGTCTCTATGATAGAGAGAGGAGGAGTTTGTATTATTTATCGATGGTGTTTTTGATGAGCAAGCCATATCATCGTTAATTTTTCACCAAATCTCAATATTGAGCCACCAATTTCGAAGGCTTCCTTCTCATTCAGGCTGACAAAATCGTCCAATCACCCAGAAAATTCAGGCAAACAAGTTATGAAAGAAAATAAACTTTATTTGCGAATAACTGAAAAATTACACACTTTTCCCTTGGTTATGTCCATGATTATATAAAAGATAACTAAATTCCCTACAAAAGGAAAAAAAAAAAAAAAAATTATCGAAATCGGACAATTTTTCCAAACAAAAATGAAGATTTAAATTAATTTTTGTTTTCTTTGTGGATTATATTTATCGATAAAGTAACATTTGATGTCTTAATCCTTTGATACATTGCATTTTTTAATTTTCTTATGAATTTTTCATTTGATAACTATATGCTGTGCGAATTTTTCGCACGGGCCTACTAGTTAAAAATAATTACATGAACAGACTTGAAGAGATACTGCCCAGTGGTAGCATTCCCTATGTAATTCTAGGTTACAAGATCACAAGGCCATCTTCTGTTCAGACACTTAGAGGGATTATAAGAAATCGAGGAAGAAACAAGGCTGGAAAAAGTGGATTCGGATGGGACTGGAGTTTATCATGAAAGGATAGGTCTGGCTCGGATACAGTAATTTAAATAATAATATGTAAACAACTAAAAAAAAAAGTCTTTCCAATAATACTTAAAGTTGTAATGTGAGGAAAGAAGGAAATATATATATATATATATATATACACACATACACACACACACACACACACATATATATATATATATATATATATATATATATATATATATATATATATATATATATATATATATATATATATATATATATACATAGAAAGAAAAAACGAAGATTGGAGAAAATAAAAAAGAACAAAAGTAAGTAAAGAAAAAACATTGATTTTTTATTATATAAACATAAACGATAGGCTAACTTAATAAAAATAAAAAAGGTTTTTTCTTTCTTCTATTGGCATTGTAGATCTTGTGCCACCTTAACAAGCCTGCTCCATCTCAGCCTGTCTTGGGCTATTTCTTTCCATTTATCTGCACGCAGCTCTAACAGTATATACAGTAATTTAAAAAATATTCTGTAAATATTAAAAAAAATAATAATAATAAAATCTTCTCATGAATAATTATAATTTTAATTAGAAGAGAAAAAAAAAAAAAATATATATATATATATATATATAAAGAAAAAGCAAAACCTAGAAAGAAGACAAATCAGGAAACGTAAATAAAGAAAAAACATATTAAAACATAAACCGCAGGCTAACCTAATAAAAACTAACAATAAAAATTATAACATAATTGCAGTAATTTAAAAAATATAATGTAAACAACTAAAAACAATAAAATCTCCTTATGTTAAATCGTAAACAGCATGCACTACTATTTACCTCTAATTAAATTCAATTTGTAAAATGAAATTTCACGAAGGCAGATCGTCTGTTTGGGATAATGAGGTATTGGAAAAGGAGGTATTTGAATAATGACATGGAAAAGGCATGATGGATGTTATATGGTAAGGAATTTCAGAAGGTAAAGGAGCGGGCTAATTAATGTTCGTAGTTTTTTGTTCTATGAGAGGGAATATAGAAGTTAGAGACACGGTATCTTGATTTTTGTGAGTATACTGAGGGTTTTATCTGAAGCGGACGGTAGATATATGAAATGAAAAAATAATTTTATTCTGGGACTACTGTCCCCTGAGAATAATAACAAAGTTACAAATTTATGTATCTTAGTCTGACATAATAAAAATACCAACTAATTTATTGTTAATTCTTATTTCAATTGTGCAATGGATTGAAATTAAACATTGTATAGATGCAAGTAACTTTACATGTTAGGGGAAGTTTGAATGTGGAGTAGGTGTTGGAACAGGAGTTGTTTGAAGGAATTTGTGGATGAGGATTGACGCATGGGGGTAGGAAGTGAGTTCCATAAGGAAGCAGCACGAATGACGAAGGATTTGCTGAAGGAGGAAGTTTTATGGGAGGGAATATATAAGTCTATAGGTTGAGACCTAGTATTGAGAGAGTGGATAGAGGAGCGCAGAGTAAGGAGTTCCAGGATGTAGGGAGGGTTTTTAGTTCTGAAGATTTGGAAAAGGAAAACGCCAAGAAGGAATTGTCGTCGGCAAGCCACTTCAACTCGGTGTACCATAGTGAAACATGTGAACGTCTGGAGATCCCGAAAATGACTCTTATGAAACAATTCATGAGTCTTTTTAGTCTCAATTCCAGCCTGGCAGATAGCCCTCCATACACCAAGCAGCCGTAGTCGAAGTGGGGGAATACAAGGGAGGTTACAAGGAGCTGTCTGGTTTTTAGAGGAATACAATCACGGAATCTTAATCTTATATAGGATCTGATATAGGAAAGTTGCTTCGAGTTGATCGTTTGGTACAATAAATTTTCTAGGAAGTATTGGTTGTGGAAGGAGGGTAAAAACCACTTTAACTCGTCATACAGGTAGGACACATGGTAGTACTGAAAACAAATCTTAGTAAGCATTTCAAGATATTCTTTAGTCTATCCTCGAGCACAATCGAGAGGTCGCCGTATAACACATAACCGTAATCAAATTGGGGGAAAATCAATGAGGAAATATATATATATACATACACACATAGGTATATACATCCTAGGGAACCATGAATAGCAAACATAACCAAAGCAAAGTGTTTCACAAACAGTCACGAAATTCAACAGAATATTTTTAACTGTCTTAATGTTTGACTCGTTGATGATAAATTAGAAAAACATATATAATTTTGAAGAAAATTAAATTGTCTACAACTTTATTCCAAGTCGATTTTTCTGAATAGTTTAAAAATGTTTTTAACAAAAAAGATAAGGTTAAATTTAATAATTCGAAAATCGACGTTTTATGGTATTAGGTATCTCAACAAATATGAAAAAAATAATAGAAACATTCTAAATAGAAATTTTATTAACTTCAATTTTGGATAGAACAAGTTTTTCTTTAAGCCACGCTCCAGATCTCGGGATTTCCAGATACAAGAGAAAAACCGAAACAAGGGAACTTTGCAGCATCCACCATGAAGAGGCTGTGTCAGGAGCTGGGCCTTTTAATATGTTTAACTCTTAAGTATCGCTTACAAATTCCTTAAGTCGAGTGCTTTCCACCTCTTTAATCACCCAACATGCTACTTTCTGGCTTTCATTGACAGAACTATTATAGGTCATAAAATTTCTACTGTAGTTGTAATATTAATAATCTTAAACTAATAATAAAGATTGTAAAATTATTATTGTTTTTAAGATATTTTTTTTTATCTTACTCCTTTACTAGAATAAATACTTATGTTTAATTTAGGGATGAATGGAACACAAGAACTGGAAGCGGTTGACTTGTGGAGTAGCGAAGAAGATGAAATTGCTCCGAAAAAGAACCCCTACTCTATCGAAGAACTTCTCAAGAAGTCACCAGAAAAAAAATGTCACGACAATTATGAACTATTTCTGCAGCAGCCCTGCGGTTTGCTGCTTGACCGTGGTTGCACTTGCAATATAGGCCTTTATAGCCACTTACAAATCCCTTCATAAAATAAATTATGATTAATATTAAATAGATTATTAACTGCATCATTATCAGGGATTGAAATTGAATTTTATTTTTATTTTCAAGTGCGAGAAAAAAATCTTTATTTGACTTATTTCAATTTGAATCATTTCAAGGCACTTCTAAACAATGATACCAACCTTTGTTTACATGTAGATATAGATGACATCGTAAAAAATGCAAGATTTGACAATTGATATTTGAGACAGAACTGGATAGTTCAAATTATCAAAAAACGAAAATATGAATAATCATTGACCAAATAGTATGAAAAGAGCTATGAGGGGGTTAGAAAGTATAAAGGAATGGAGAAAGTTGTAAACTAATTTTATTAAAAAGTAAAATTAAAGATAATGTACATAATTATTAAAATATTAGTTGAAAAAAATAACAAGGAATATTAAGAATGGTTTGCCGACATAGTAGGATAATGGCATGAAAGGAAGAAATTATACGAGAAGCTTATTGAAAATATTGTTATATTCGTTGTAAATTATGGGCACCACCATTGTAGGGCAATGAAGTCGAAATATTTTATAATTTTTGTAAAAGATTATAATTTATAATAAAAATGAAGCGAAAAATAGTTCGTACTTCCATTTGTTTTTGTTGAAGTTAATTGTTATTTTTTATTATAAAAATCAATTAATGCCTTTAATATATTTTTTCCTTGAAGCTGTCATGACTCTTTCAAACCCTGATTATAATGCTCTAATTTTTAAGAATTAATAACATATGGTTTTGTTCATGATCTATATTTCACATAAATAAACGAATTATTTGTATTCACAATTGAATTTGTAGTTGTATTACTCAAAATGTGTATGTACAAGAAAGAAATTGTATAAAATTACATAAATACTTTTACTAATTGTGTATATGTACTACTCTCTCTCTCTCTCTCTCTCTCTCTCTCTCTCTCTCTCTCTCTCTCTCTCTCTCTCTCTCTCTCTCTCTCTCTCTCTCTCTCTCTCTCTCTCTCTCTCTCCTCTCTCTCTCTCTCTCTCTCTCTCTCTCTCTCTCTCTCTCTCTCTCTCTCTCTCTCTCTCTCTCTCTCTCTCTCTCTCTCTCTCTCTCTCTCTCTCTCTCTCTCTCTCTCTCTCACTCTCTCTCTCTCTCTCTCTCTCTCTCTCTCTCTCTCTCTCTCTCTCTCTCTCTCTCTCTCTCTCTCTCTCTCTCTCTCTCTCTCTCTCTCTCACTCTCTCTCTCTCTCTCTCTCTCTCTCTCTCTCTCTCTCTCTCTCTCTCTCTCTCTCTCTCTCTCTCTCTCTCTCTCTCTCTCTCTCTCTCTCTCTCTCTCTCTCTCTCTCTCTCTCTCTCTCTCTCTCTCTCTCTCTCTCTCTCTCTCTCTCTCTCTCTCTCTCTCTCTCTCTCTCTCTCTCTCTCTCTCTCTCTCTCTCTCTCTCTCTCTCTCTCTCTCTCTCTCTCTCTCTCTCTCTCTCTCTCTCTTTTTTGTCCTTCTTTCCTCCCGCTATACCTTAGGGCAACCTTATATCAGCGGTACATCCAATTTACTAACTGAATAATTTTGTCACGAAATTAATTTCTCTCTCTCTCTCTCTCTCTTTTTTGTCCTTCTTTCCTCCCGCTATACCTTAGGGCAACCCTATACCAGCGGTACATCCAATTTACTGACTGAATAATTTTGTGACGAATATAATGGGCTCGGCCACCAGGATTGGTAACCAAGTGGACAGGTCTGCTCTCACTTTGATCAAAATTCTTGAGCCAAAGTGAGGCAAGATTCAGTCTTTTTATTTGATTGGGACATTAATTAATACGGGTAGACCTACACTAATGGGCTGCCTGCAACTGGAGGGCTGTTCCCACCAAACAGGACTCCAGTAACTTCCTACCTACTTATTGTGGACATATATTACAGTTTATAAATAATAATATTTGTAAATCTTATGATATCAATAAAAATATTAACAACAATAATTAATAACATTAAATAATACAATAATCTAGTATTTATATATTTGGTATATCACTGGTCTCATGTCTTGCCCTTTTTTCTTGGAGTATCCTCCTAGCATATTTCATAAGGCATCAAATATCTCAGGTGTCGCCAGAAGTTTGTCCAGAGACTGAGGAGGCCATTCCAACAAGGAGTACTCTCCTGCTCAATGCTTGTCGGGCGCCAATGTACATCGGACATTTCAAAAGCATGTGTCTAGCATCCTCAATAGCCCTGCAGCAATAATTCGGATTTGCTCTTCTATGAAAAAAATGTAGCTTTTCATTTATGTCTCCATGGCCTGTGAGGAGTTGAACAGTTCAGAAATCCGTCTCCATCCAGTCATTCTTAATTCTTCTCCTAACATCTGGGTGAAGTCATGGGTCAGTCTTCCAGTCTCGCAAGCATCCCACCTTCTCTTCTATTCAGAAAGGACTAGCTCCTTTATTCTGTCAGCTACCTTATCGTACCTTCCACTGGGGCACACAAAGCAGCTTGTCCACACACACTGCATCAGTTTCTGGCCCCAGGCTGGCGCCGCATATAAGGCAATAGGAAAGAAAGCAGCCTTATACAGCGTTTCCCGCCAACTATATTTGAGACCCCAGGTGGTTCCTGCTATCGTTTTGAGGCAGCTGTAACGAAGAACAGTTTTGCTCTTAATCTCCTTTAGGTGGTTAGTGGAGTCAAACCTCTCGCCCATAGTATTCTTAAGAAATTCACTTCCTGAAATGGTTTTATTAGAACATCAAACATTACTCTGTGGAGAAACCCCACCATTTTTTCCCTTCAAAAACAGGAGTCTAGTTTTCTGAAAATTTAACGAAAGTTTATTTTCCTGGCACCATTGCAAGACAATGTCTTGATTTTGCCTCTCTTCCAACATCAAAGTCGTACACGTAAGCAGATGGCGTATACCCAGCAATTTTATGCAATTTAACAAGTAGAGGTTGCGTTCATGTTGATATTTCATAGGGGGAGTCCCAAAACTGATCCTTGAGCACAACCCCGCTGGACTGTTCTCGTTATTCTCCTTCCCGGTAGTTGATAGTAGACAATAGTTTAATATCTCTCTCTCTTTCTCTATATATTTATATATATATATATATATATATATATATATATATATATATATATAGAGAGAGAGAGAGAGAGAGAGAGAGAGAGAGAGAGAGAGATATTAAACTATTGTCTACTATCAACTTATATAAATCTATATATATATATATATATATATATATATATATATATATATATATATATAGAGAGAGAGAGAGAGAGAGAGAGAGGGAGAGAAAGAGATAGATAGAGATATTAACTATTTCGATTAAAATTATTCGATATAGATATTAACTCTCTCTCTCTCTCTCTCTCTCTATATATATATATATATATATATATATATATATATATATATATATATATATTTTATATATATATATAGAGAGAGAGAGATATTAACTATTGTCAACTATCAACTACCGGGAAGGAGAATTACAAGAACAGTCTAGCGGGGTTGTACTCAAGGAGGATCAGTTTTGGGACTCCCCCTATAGAATATCAACATGAACCCTCTCCTTGTTAAATTGAGTAAAATTGCCGGGTATACGCCATCTGCTTACGTGTACGACTTTGCTGTTGGAAGAGTGGCAAAATCACGACAGGATTTGGAAATAAGGGCAGCGGAAGTCACTGACATTGTCTTGCAATGGTGCCAGGAAAATAAACTTTCGTTAAATTTTCAGAAAACTAGACTCCTGTTTTTGAAGGGAAAAATCGTGGTGTTTCTCCACAGAGTAAAGTTAGGCAATGTTCTAATAAAATCATCTCAGGAAGTGAAATTTAATGATTTTAATTTTTAAAAGTTAATTTACTTTTACATATTTAAAAGCACCACCCATCCCTATAATCCTCCAAGAAGGTTAAAACGGCAGTGGCCTAGCGACCTTTTATGGTTTGTAAATATTGGAGTTCTGGCAATGGCCAGATTCTCCACTCACGACATAAATGTATGTGTGTGGCTAAAGCACTCTTGCTCAATCTCCACGGGGTTTAGCCCCAGTGACGCGGTTGAGAGAGAAGTGCAGAGATCTCCTGGAGTCATGCTTTTCCCTCCACAGTTGGAGGGACAAGTCTGGTTTGGAGTTCTCTCGCCAGATTGTAAATATTGTATATAGGTATGTATGAGTTATTTTTATTCATTTATTTTTAGGCTATTTTATTCTTATTTATTGTATAAATATTATTTTTCTGTATAATCTTTTTTATTTATTGTACATAGAGTGTGAATGTGATCTCTGAACACTACGGTAAATGTCCTTAAAAAAAAAAATAAATAAATAAAATAAAAAAAAATAAAAAATAAAATCATTTGCTTAAAGAAAACTGTTGTTAAATTGTTAATGGAATTTTAAAAATTAAAAGGTAAATTGAGTTAATTTAAAATTGTGGAAACCTTTTTTTTTTTTTTTTTATGAGGTGAACTTGTTGGTTCACCTCGAGCATTAATTATTGCCCGAAGACGACGAAGACGACGAGGCCTACTTCTTATTAACATTCTGATGCTATCTTGAGGGGTCATCCACAGTTGATTCCAAAAATGTTCAATGTGATTTTTTAAACAATGTATTTACTGGCCTAGCTCTGTGAGATTTAGCCTTGTCATCGACAAAAACGAATTCTATGCCAACTGCTTCTGCCATCGATTGCACTGTTGGTTGGTAATGTGACCATGTCTAACGCTGAGTAGTCTCATTTCGTAACACCACATGCTCTGTTGGAGAGCCTGAGGACAAATCATCCCACACTGTAATTTAGCCTTCTACAAACGGTCAACCAGGCATGACCAGGGAAGGATTGCATTTGTTTTTTGAAGTCCTTCAACATGTGTATATTCAAAGGAACCACTATCCTGGTAACTTCTCCGTGTGCGACTTACCGCACCTGGAGAGGTTCGTAGCCTTGCTGCCACATTTCTCTGAGTATCATTTCCTTCCAAAGCAGCGATAGCTCTAGCAAGCTCTACAGCTGTAAGACGTCGTGCATACATTCTTTAATACCCTTAAGAAATCATAAAAAATGTTATTTAATAACGCCAAAAACGGTTAGTAAATAAATAAATAGGTTTACGAGAAATAAAGTAAAGTGAACACAAGCTATAAACGAACTAAACTGAGAATAATCCTCCTTTTGTTTATATTTGAATTTATTTTAAAGGAATTATACCATTATGAATGTAAACAATCAATAGGTGTTAAATGAGAAAAAATATTGATTCCTCACAATTTTATAAACAGTTAATGCAATGATCCACTTCATTTGCAAATGAATATATATATATAAGATAAAGACCGGAGACCGGCGATATCAGCCTTAATACCGTCCTGAATGTAAATAAACATATGAAATGTATATAAGGAGGATTACTAAAGGAATAAATCAGTATCTTTTCTGAAACCGTGAGTGTTGCATTTCAAGCCCTTTCCTTTCTTTTTTTTTATTGTTAGAGTCCGCCGACGCTTAACTGGTGCCGAAACCCGGGACTACGACAGGAGAACAGAGAAGTAATTTTTTTTTAAAGTCATTTTTTTTTTCTCTTGGTTTTTTTTTCTTCTCCTAGTCATAAGGAAAGAGTGAAATGCCAACAGAGGGCTTAATCAGGCCGGGAGTGTTGAGCGCCCCGGAAATCCCTCAACCTCAAGAAATTCCGCAGATACCTCAGATCGCGCAGGCCCCTCAGGTGCCTCAGATACCTCAAATACCTCAGGTACCGCAGATTCCGCAGATCCAGGAGATCCCTCCCTTACCGAGGGACACATTGGCAGAAGCGCACGCTAACGCGCTGGAATGGATGAAAATAAGAGCGGCGACCACGCAGGACCTTCGAAGAGCCATTGCGGACCTGGAACGCTTCGGTGGCGAGGTAGGTGAGCTCAACCATTTCCTGAAAGGCGGAGACCGCCTCATGTCTAGAATAGAGGTAAAGGTGGCGGAGGACCTGGTAAACCTAGGGGACGCGGAAGCGTTGAAAGCGGCTCTGGTGTGCCGAGTAAGGAGGAGCATCCTGAACCAAATTCAGGCGGACGAGGAGACACCATGGCCGGTGATTAAGGAGCGACTGAAGAAGGCCTTCGGAGGAGGCAGATGGACGCCGGAGGAAGACATCTTCCAAATGTTTAGGGAGCGCCGGTCCCAACGTCAGACGAGGGGCCAGTATGCGGGGGTACTAGTGGCAAAGTACAACCGCATAACGGAGAAAATGCGCGAAACAATGAGTGTGGGAGAGGTGGAAGCCAGGATGGAGTTCCTCTCGACGATACTCAAGGTCCAGTTGGCGAAGGAAACGGGAAGGAGAGACGGATTGCCCAGGGAGAGATCATTCCTCGAGTGTGCCCAGGAAATGATCGACCTAAGCGCAAGGGAAGAAGAGACTCGGATGGACGTGGAAGAACCAGGGTGGATCCGGGTGAATGACAGACGACCCCGGACAGCCCCGATGGGTTGGAAGAGGAGAGAAACGGTACAGCCGAGCGGAGAAAAGGTCAGGATGGGTGAAAAAAGATCCGGACAAGTGAGGCCGAGGAATGGACCCCGCAGGGAAGACAGGAAATGTCATGGGTGCGGAAAGCCAGGACATTTAGTTGCACAATGTCCGCGCACTAGATGTTTCGAGTGCGGTACCGAAGGGCATATTGCTAGGCAGTGCCCGTACATATTCCGGAGGAGAGAAAGAACTCAAGACGAGCCCATGGAAGTAAACACGCAGAAGCTGACAAGACGGGCTAGGATGCAGCGGAAGGACGGATCTTCGGGAGAGGCAACCGAGGAGTCGGGAACTTCGGGGACAGAGACGGACGAACCAGGTAGCAGTGGAGGCGAAGGAGGCAGGAGCAGCCAACGGACCGAGCAGCGACGAACGGCGGCGGGGAGGAGGAAGCTGGGCGGCATCTGAGGAGTGTGGCAGCAGAGAGGCGACCGCACAGCAACATGCAACAACATCCGAGGTAAGCCATGCTGGTTGCCAATTATCGAGGTAGACGGGGGAGTAAAGTGCCTCGTGGATACCGGGAGCTCGAGCACTATTATGACCAGAGGGGCGTTAGGGAAAGTGTGCGGGAGTGAGAGGGCACTCCGGATCCAAAAATGCGATTGCCAACTAATCACTCTGGGTGGCCCCTGTAGCGTAGAGGGAGAAGCGACAATAAGACTTGATCGGTGGGCAGGAAAAGAGGGCGAACTGAAGGTACACGTAGTAAAAAACATGACTCGGGAATACCAGGTCATAGTGGGGTGCGATTTGTTGGGGCAGGTAGGGGCGAGCATTAGGAATCGTAGAGGAGCCTGGAGTGTTAGGTTGGGAAAGAGGAAGTTCGGATGTATAGGGGTCGCGAGAGAAAGAAGGGTGCGGATAGGGGCGGTGAACAGAGTGGAGGACTGGAGGAAGTTGCTACAGGAGGAGTTTAGGGACATTTTCTTCAGGGAAGGTGAGGTATTAGGGGTAACAGGGAGGACGGTGCATGAAATCCCACTGAAGCAGGATAGGGTAACTTACGTGAAAGAGAGAAGATACCCGCAGGCGTTGAGGCAGCATATTCGAGAGGAGCTAGATAGTCTAAAAGAACAAGGGATCATAGTTGATAGCACCTCACCATTCAATAGTCCCCTGTGGGCGGTGAAGAAGAAGGCAGCACCGGGGGATAATAAGGAAAAATACAGGGTGGTAGTAGACTATCGTAAATTGAACGATAACACGGTAGACGAGAAGTACCCGATCCCCAGATTCGAAGATATACTGGATAGGTTGAGTGGAGCCGTGGTCTTTAGCACGTTGGACCTTAAGGCGGGATATCACCAAATACGGATGCACCCGGAAGACCAACACAAAACAGCGTTCACATTCGAAAGGGGGCATTATGAATTCACAAGAATGCCGTTTGGTCTGAAGAATGCGCCCATAACATTTCAGCGTCTGATGGACGAATTTTTGAGGGGTATCGATGACTCGGTATGTCAGGTATATATGGATGACCTGCTGATTTTTAGCAGAACGGAAACCGAACACGTGGGACATCTGAGGTCAGTATTCGAGAGGCTCCGGAAATTCGGGCTGAAATTGTCAAGCGAGAAGTCTCTGCTGGGACAAACGCGGATTAATTTTTTAGGCCACACTATCTCTAGCGAGGGGGTCAGACCGGATGCGGCAAAGGTGGAGGCGATCACAAGGATGGCGGTACCACGGGACGTGAAGGGGATCCGTAGGCTTCTTGGGACGCTGAACTACTATCGGAGATTCGTACCTGAGATGGCAGAGTATTTGGTACCCATTAACAATTTGCTGAAGAAAGGCGCGAAGATTGTGGTGACACCAGAGATGGAGAATAATATCCGCAAATGTATGAATAGGTTGCTGACAGAGCCGGTGTTAGCGTTCCCGGATTTTGAGAAGCTCTTTAATATAACCACCGATGCGAGCGAATACGCGTTAGGGGCCGTTTTGTCCCAGGGGGGGAGTGAGGGTGAACGACCGATAGCATACGCGAGCCGTCGGCTTACGGGTGCGGAATCGCGATACAGCGCTTTGGAGAGGGAGCTACTCGCGATAGTGTGGGCTATCGACCATTTCAGGCCATACGTATTTGGGAGGAAGTTTCGAGTCCACACCGACCACAAACCCCTGCAGTGGGTAGGGAAACTTAAAGAAACCTCAGCTAGGGTCACGCGATGGAAGGAAGTCCTTAGTCAATACAATATAGAGGTGGTGTATAAGCCGGGAAAGGAGAACGTGGTGGCGGACTGGCTCTCGAGGGCCATCATGATCAACGCGGTAGAAGAGGACGGGGGAGGACCATCGCGAGACGTGCGCCAATTCTTGAGTGAATGGACTCCCGACGGCGAAGGAGCGGAGGATATCGTCGGTATAGATGACAGGGGAGAGTCCCCGGAAGAGGAGAGCTCAGCGGAGGAAAGAGCAGTGGAAATGGAGGAGATAGACGACATCATCAATGACAAGCATCGTCAGGTAATCTGGAAAACGAGAGTAGCAGGGATGATGAAAATAGATTATCGAAGATATGGGAAAAGCAAGATTCGCGTCATCTGGTCGCAACCCGGGGTGAGTGAAGAGCAAATTTGTACGGCACTGAAGGACGCCACGGAACCTGGAAAGACGCACCATCTTTATGTGGGGAATAACACGGTATGGGATAAAATAAAGCGGATGTGGAGATCCGAGCGAATTGGGGTGGACAGAACACTCATCCGTTGTAAGTACGCAGTGGAAACTATACAGGATGAGGAACAGCAACAGGCAGTCACATTAGCTTATCACCAGGGGAAAACCAACCACCGAGGCGTGAACGAGACACTGCAGGCATTACGTCGAAAGTATTTCTGGTGGGGCATGAAAAAATCCATCCAAGAGGTCATAGGGAAATGCGAGGTGTGTATGCGCACGAAATATGATCGACACCCCCCCAGAGGGATTCAGGAAGAGACACCGACGGGGAATATGCCACTACAGGACCTCCAGATTGATACATTTACCTGGAGAGGGTTCAAGTGGGTCACGGTCATCGACGTCTTTAGCAAGGTAGCTATGGCACACCAGGTCATGGACAAGTCTGCCAACGCAGTTGCGGAAGCCCTACAAACCTGGGTGCAGTTCTACGGGGTCCCCGAGAGGATCACATCGGACGGTGGTAGGGAGTTTGACAATGCCGCGATTAGGGAGGAGGTGAAACGACTAGGGATTCGTTGGCATTATAACACCCCGGGACATCCTAAGGGTAGAGGCGGCATTGAGCGGTTGCACAGCACGCTGAGTGATCACATCCGGGTGTATCAGGGGGAAAAAGGGTTGGAGCCGGATGTTGCAATGAAGAAAGCGGTAACAGCCTACAACCACTCGATTCACTCCGTCACGGGATTTTCGCCCGTGGAAGTACTATTCGGGATGCGCAGGCCAAGGCGAGATTGCGGGGAAACAACGGTTAATGAACCATTAGTCGAGCAAATCCAGAGCAATAGGGTGGAGATGGAAAAGACGTGGGGAAGAGTAACGGCGAAAATTAAGCGGGAAAAGGAGAAGCGGGTAGAGAGGCAGAATGTTCGCGTACGTGACCAAATGGGTGATCTAAAGATCGGGACAATAGTGTACCGTAGAGTAGGGACCAACAGAGGGAAACAATTGTTACGATACGAGGGTCCATTCAGAGTGATTGCTATTAGGGAGCATAATCTACTAACGATCGAAAGCGTTAATGAACCTAGAAAGAGGAGAACGGTTCACATTGAACAATTGAAGCTCCCAATGATAGAACCGGAACATAAACTAACGGATTCGTAGTACCCTCACCACGTTATAACAAATATGTTTTTTTTGGTTGTCTAAGCAAAAATATGGTGTATTTTTTTTTATGTGTAAATAGAATCATAGCAATACAGTAGAGGAAAGTGTATTATTTTTTTTTTTCTTCTTCTCTGTTTTTTTAGGATTTTAAGAGTTCTGTTTTTGGAAGCAAGTGTTGTGTTTAGTTCTGTTTTTTTTATTTCTTTGTATTATTGTATGTCTCGAGTGAGTTTTACTTTCTTTCAACTTTATACTTGTAAAAACAATTGTAAGGTGTTAAGACTGATAATCGTTAGCTCCGATCTAGGAATATCTGAGTTTCCGAAAAATCCTGTTCGTAAACTGGTGGGGGGGAGATAAAGACCGGAGACCGGCGATATCAGCCTTAATACCGTCCTGAATGTAAATAAACATATGAAATGTATATAAGGAGGATTATTAAAGGAATAAATTAGTATCTTTTCTGAAACCGTGAGTGTTGCATTTCAAGCCCTTTCCTTTCTTTTTTTTTATTGTTAGAGTCCGACGACGCTTAACTTATAACCTGTACCTTTACAACCCATGAAGAGTCTTTGGTTCAGCACTACGTAAGAAAGTACTATTTTTTAGTCAAAGTTGTGCAAGAAAGTGATTTGACAGAGATAGCGCTGAACAGCCAGATTTTCCTGCTGTGCCCCAGTAGGGTCTCTCGAACCCAGAATCGATCCAAGACTGATAAACAGAATAAATAATTACCTATCATCAGCCGGACTCGGGCCTAACACCTTGAGGTAAATGAATACAACTAGAAAGTCTTCAACTGTGATTATTAAAAAAAAAAAAAACTGAATATTTACTTCACAGTCTAAATGATGGTCCTCACTTCTTATTAACTTTTAAATAAATTCCAATAAAACCCATCAAATTATCTTTACCCTGCGTCGCAAACCTATGACCTCCTGTCCTACAGTATCGTTTAACAATTTTCCACTTATACCAGAGCACTTACTAGACAAACGCTCTAAGCTTTCAATTAATTACAAAATACTCATATATATGAATATAATAAGACCTATTTTGACGGAATTGAGCTTTGGGTCTCCACTAAACCATCGAATTCCTCTCGTATCCAATCCTTACAATCCAAAATCCTTCGTAAAATCCTCAACGCTCCTTACTTTGTCACAAATAAAACCATCCATAACGACATTAATGTTCCATATGTTTCTGGTTTGTCCCAATCCTGATACCTGTCCTTCCATAACCAACTTCGGAACCATCGGAACCCTCTCGTTTCAAACCTTGCTGCCTTCTCGATCCCTGATAACCCTCTGAGGCTTCTAAAAAGAAGGTGGCCTAGTGATCTTCTTGCGTAAATTTATTATTTGAGTGCTACCATTGGGTGGTTTCTTAACATGCGATTTCATGTTATATTCCTGAGTGCCCATTTACTGGATATTGTACATTTGTAAATATCATGAATGAATTAAAATATATTAATTTAGTTCAACACTTTGTAGGTAAGCCAATATTTTCTTCCACTCCTTTCAGTCTGTTTGTGAAGGAGTCGACCAATTTATTGGTGATTCCAGTCTAGAAATTTCCACCTCCAATTTTGCATACAGATGTTCTATCACATTAAGATCTGGTGACTGTGGTGGTGTTTTTATAACTTTGGGGCTGTTATAAAGTAGTCATTCCTCTACTAACATGACAGTGTGTTTGGGGTCATTATCCTAATAAAAACAAATCTTTTTTGCTCAAATTTTCTCAAGGTACTTCTCAAAATGTCTATGTAAACATATTTATACACTATACTATGTGAATATTTCCAATGTAAAGTGAAGATTTCCTACACCAGAAGTCACCATAAATCCCCAAACCAAGAAATATAACATAAGAAAAGAATATAAAACATAACATAACATAGTAACAAGAAAGATAATATACGAAAATAACACTTTACTAGGATGTTTATACAATAAATTATTGTTTTTAATGAATTATAAATTGAACTATTTATTTATTCAATAATTTCTATCAATATCCAGGTGTATCATTTTGACTGTGAGCCCATGTATATATAAATACAGGTTGTCCCCGGGACACTGTCCCGTAAGTAGAGGGAAATTTTAATAGGAATGATAGCAGGCCTTAAGATCTACAAAAAAGTTTATGTAAACAATGCTCTGATTCCCAACAGAAAAGTAGGAAATTCAAGATTTGTGAGTTTGTAAGTGAGTCAAGTTTTTTGTTTATTATAAACCGATAACTACAAAACTAACTAGTTGACTGTAGTGAATAATTGAAGAGAAGTTGAACGGTGCGGTATTCAGTAAAAAAAAATAAGTTAAATTAATAATAAATAAATATCATTTACTTACTACTTCTCTTCAATTTGATAAAATTTAATTTAATAGAAAGTAGAGTTTGTCATAGTGGAAAGCTTTTAAAGAGAGATTTGAGCTGCTGAACTTGGATAAGTTCCCTTAAAAAAAATCATAAATTACTTGCTCAAACTATACTACAGATACCCCACTTTAAGAAAAACTTTTTTGTTTAATAAGCTTTTAAGTTCATATTAATTAAGTTGAGGTATATTAGGTGAAAACTTGAGATTCACCTCAAGTTTAGTGAAAAAATTATGTGATTTTCTATCCTGTCATTGTTATTTCAGCAAAAATAACTTTAATTAACTGTTGCAAAGGTTTTATTTCTTGCTTTTCGTGAAAATAATTGAAGTAATCGTCATTTTTTTTTTTTTTTTTTTTTTTTGCTTAAAGATAAATATTAGTATTGTAAACTGTTGGGGCCAGGGGTACTTCAAAACCGAAGTACAAATCATTCCCCGGTGCGTTTCCTCAATGGTGGGGAAAATTCGAGAAAAATTAAAAAACGTTGGGAAAGAGGAAAAAAAAAAAGAAGAAAAATGAGACCTGTAAAAACATAAAAAATGTGCATGTACAAGAAAATATTTAAAAAATATTCAATTAATTAAAAAAAATGGAAAATAAAAAATCCCCTTTTGAATGTTCACACAGTTATATTAAATAAAAAAAGAGATATAAAATATATACAATACTTAAAACCAAATAAAGAGTGATATGAAGTTCACTGAAATGAAAAAACAAAACACAAAATATAATACGCAGTGAACATAAACCAAATTAACAATTACTAATAAAGCGAAAAGAAATCAATTTCTAAAATTAAAAATAAAACGAGAGAGAAAAATGATGGTCTAAAAGAGTAAACTAATTTATCGAAGAAAACAATTAATTAATATTTAAATGTCTTGGTGAGAATAAAAACACAAGCCAAGTTGGAGGTTCTGCTTCCAATCTGTTACCTTCCGATATCCAGCTGTCGAGTAATCGATGGTGGGGTCGTATCGATCTCGATCGATTAAGCAGCTGCGCCCAACAGCTGGTCTTCGAAAATGGCGCTGGTGAGGTGAAGGAGACTAGACGTCCTGGAGCTTGGTGAGATTGGTGGGGGTAGACGTCCACTCTGAACGAAAGACAGCTCTAGACTCACCCGGCCGTATTTTTATGTCTTAATCCCTAAGACAGGGTATTACTGCCGGGCTGGTGTGTATATACCATAATAAATCGCAAAATAGCCCAAATTTATAAACACCATAAACCTATATACATTTTAGGGACACTATTCCTCAGCCTATTATAAAAACAAAACAAATATTCATTCCCTCATTAACATTCAAAATGGGTTAATGGTGAGAAAAAAATAATAATGAAAAAAATAAAGAAATGAGCATATGCGGCGTTAATACAAACATTTAGCTGTTCACTTATAAATACAGATCAATATCTATAATATATATTTAGGAAAAAAACAGAGCTACATTATCAATTAAGGTGATAATTAATTAACAAGCTTTTCAATAATCAATTGTAATAATTTTTGCAGAATATATTTCTGTAACGGAGATGTGTTTGAAAAACACAGCATATATTATAAACAAAATATTTCTAAAATCATTGAAAAAAAAAAAATTGAATTTTTTGGACGATTACAATGGTTCATTATTGAAAATAATAAACAAAAATACATAAATAAAATGTATTTTTTGACAATTATTTTTATTTTAACCTATCGCAAATCATGAAAAAACAAGAAATAAAAGGTTTGCAACAATTAATTTTAGTCATTGTTGATTAAATTAGAAAATAACTTTTGGTTGAAAACTTTTTTTTTTTATTGAGTATTAATAAAGTCTGCCACACTGAAGGGCATTAGTACTAGGGCTATAGTATTCATTCACACAACATTTACGTAAAAAAGGAAAATAAATAAAAATAACAAAGTAAGAAAAGAAAGAAGAAAAATAAATAAATACCTCCTACCCCACCCTACAGTATGTAGGTCTATTATTATGCTCCCCTAAGTTGAGATTTTACAAAATACTATCGATTTTATGTTACACTTACGGATATTGATTTATTATACCTATACCGATTTATTAGGGTCTAGTATTATACTGCTGTGTGCCTAGTTTTTGAAAATGACGCCACCGCGTTTCGACTTATTTAAGTTTTTTTGATTTATTCAAAATAAGGGTGTATTCTTATGTTTCCGGAGCCGTAGATTTCGAAAATGACCTCCATTTTATGATTATGCCCCTGCGTTTCGACTTATTTAAGTTTTTCGGATTCATTTGATATAAGGGTGTATTCTTATGTTTCTGGAGCCGTAGATTTTGAAAATGACCTCCATTTTAAGATTAGACCACTGTAATTCGGTTTGTTTAAGTGTTTTTGATTTTTTCTTCGAATAAAAAAAAAATACGAAGGATCAATTTATTTCCAACCGAAATAAATAAAATATCTATTGTCTCATTTTTAATTTAATTTTAGCTATGTTTTTTAATGTTGTAGTCTCCTCTTAAAAATTATAAGATTTCGAACAATTAGCTAAAAAATCTGAATATGTTCGGTTAAATTTATTCCTAGTTGCTTTTACGGATTTTTACTTTGTCTTTTGTGGTTATTTTAACCTTAGCTTCATAATATTTATTTATTTATTTATTTATACTCGAAAATATATTAATGAAACTTTGTATTGAAAAAATTCAAAATAAAGTTTAATTAATCGAGTTGCAGGAGCGTAATCATAAAATGTAGATTAAATATTAAACAAATTTAAATATTAGAGATTCGAAAAATCTCAAACACTACGTATCCGATAACATATAAGTAGATCCTTATACCGAATAACTAAAAAAAAATGCTATAATCCAAAACACTGTGGCATAATCTTAAAATGGAGGTTATTTTTTAAAACAACGTCTCCAATAACATATAAGTAAACACTTAGATCGAATAAATTGGAAAAAAATAAGTAAGTCGGAACGTAGTGACGTAATCTTAAAAAGTAGTTTATTTTTAAAATCTAAGGCTCCGGAAACATAAAAGTAGAACTTTATATTGGATAAATTCGAAAAACTTAAATAAGTCAAAAAGCAGTGATGTAATCATAAAATGGAGGTCATTTTCAAAATGTAAGGCTCCGACAATATAAGAAAACACCCTTATATGGAAAAAAATCCGAGAAATTGTAAGTCGGAACGTAGTGACGTAATCTTAAAATGTAGTTCATTTTCAAAATCTACGGCTCCGGAAACATAAAAGTAGAACTTTATATTGGATAAATTCGAAAAACTTAAATAAGTAAAAAAGCAGTGATGTAATCATAAAATGGAGATCATTTTCAATATCTAAGGCTCCGGTAATATAATACTAGATCCTAATAAATCCGAATAGGTACAATTAATCGATATCCGCAAGTGTAACAAAATTGATAGTATTTTGAAAAACTCTACTTAGGGGAGTATAATAATAGACCTTCATATTGCGGAGGGGGGGGGGAATTGTTCTTAATTAAAAAAAATCAAAAATTTACAAAAATTTGAACATTAATTTGAAATAGAAATGGTTGAATTTGACTTGGAAAATGATGAATTTGACTTGGAAAAAATTGAATATGATATGGAAATATAATAATAATAATAATAATGCGTTATTTATTCTGGGACGAGTCCCTTTAGAATAATACAGAAAGACAAAAATTTGGGCAAAGGAGCCTCAGAGAGACATAAACAAAAATACAGAGCAAGAAAATAGTCAAAATAAAAGAAATTATAAGTTAGTTTCTAATTTAAATCAGTTAATAATAATAATGAAGAGCGATCTAATAATTTATATACATATTTACAGTAGTAACTATTTACAATTTTATGGGGACTGGATGGATAAAAAATGATTGAACAGACGGGTTTTAAACGTAGGAAGGGTTTTGGATTGACGGATGTCGGTAGGGATGGAGTTCTATAGGGATGAGGATCGGATAATGAACGAGCTATCGAAAGCAGCGGTTCAGTGGGCCCTTATGTATAAATCAGAAGACCGGGAACGAGTATTGCGGGAACGAACAGAGGATTTAAACTGAAGGAGCTCGGAGATGTATGAAGGACGGTGGGACTGGATGACTTGAAAGAGGAAGGATGTCAGTAAATACTTACGACAGTAGGAAGGATAAAGCCACTTCAACTCTGCATAAAAACGGGAAATAGAGGCTTCCCTTGGGATCCCGAAGATGAATCGTACAAAGCAATTTATCAAGCGTTTTAGTTTTGCCTCGAGATCCCCAGAGACGCCCCCATATACCGTACAGCAATAGTCAAATTGGGGAAAAATTAAGGACGTTACTACGAGCCTACGGGTTTCAAGGGGAAATCCAAGGTGACGGGAGTAATCTAGACGTTTTAAGGTGGAAATGGTACGGCGGGAGAAGTTAAATATATGATTTTTCCAGGAAAACGTTTGATCAAGGAACATTCCAAGGTTTTTAATGGAAGGATACAATTTGATGGGATTATCATGTATTAACAGAGTTGGAATATTAGGAACCCAATGGTTGGGTCACCACCAAGGAACTGTTTTAAGGTGGTGATTGGAGCCTATTCAAATTCAATTCAAATTCAATTTATTAGCTCTCGCCCAGTCACAAATCCTATCCACGTCTTCTTGAAGTTTTTCTGTAGTTGATAATAGGTCGGTGGGAGGGAAGGACAGATATATTTGGAAATCATCTGCATAGATTTGGTATTGGGAGTGATGGATCAGGAGGGGAAAATCATTAATATAAATAGCAAACAGAGTAGGAGATAAAGAGGAACCTTGAGGGACACCACAGGAGAGGAGAGGGGTTTTAGATGGAGGTTGAACAGGGACAACTAAATACTGGGACCTATTTGAAAGGAAGGATTTGAACCAACGCAGGTTACTGTTGGATAGAGGAAGATTGTGTAATTTAGTGAGGAGGATGTTATGGTCAACTGTGTCAAACGCTTTGGGAAAATCTAGAAGGATGAGGATAGTAAGGTTTTGGTGTTCAACAGAGTTTTGGAGGTTATAGGTTATTTTAAGGAGAGCGGATTGCGTTGAGTAGCCAGTTTGAAAGCCAGATTGGAATGGGTTGATAAGGGAACTTTCCTCTAGGAAGTTGGAGAGTTGATTTTGTACAAGTCGTTCTAACCGGTTTGAAATGTTGGAAAGGAGAGAAATAGGTCGGAAGTGGTGTAGTAAGGTAGGATTGGGAAAGTTGGGACTAGGGTAGTTTTCCAGGAGGATGGGAAGATGAAGTTTTACCGGGAAAGAACTGAGTTTATTGGATTCTGGTAGGGATAGGTTTCGAAGTATTTTCCATTTGGATTTGGAATCGGGAGCATTGGAAAGGGTATTATGAGAGTAGGTTGCTTTAGCAAGTAGGATTGTGGATTGGGTTCCATTGTGAAGTTCCTTGAAAAACGCATAATCAGCAGGCAAACGGGTTCGATTGTATTTCCGCTTTGCAGCATTTCCTTTATTTCTGGAGTCAGCAAAGGTGCAGTGGGACAAGGTAAGGTTCTGGTTTTCAGAGGAGCATGGGTGTCTAATAAGGATTGTAGGTTTGAGGGACATTTGGAAAGGAATATAAAGCTCTGCTTCAATACAATCGATGTGAGTTAAACTAAGGATATCGGTATGTGGGTTAAAAGTTTGGAAGAGATGTTGACCAAATATTTGGGCCTTTTCTTCGTCGGATTTGGATCAGGTTTGGGAATCAGTAAGTAGTAGGTGATTAAAGTCTTGAACTGCTCAAAAATGACGCTTCATTGTAAAAAGATTCATCTATGAAAGTTTCATCTAGCTTGCGATGAGGTCCATTTTCGACAAATTTGGACCTCTTTGCGTGGCCGCCATTTTTGAAAGCAGCGGCTTTGGAATGGCAGACAAAGCTCATTTTAATTAAAATGTTATACACTTTCATAATTTACATTCAAACCTTCGCCTGCGATGAGGTCCTTTTTTTGGTCCTGGCTCCAGGGCTAATAAGGTCACCGTCAGGCCTTTATTTACATCCTTACGTCGACTGATCATCCACGAACGAGTTCGAGTTCGAATCCAGACCTTTTTTCAGAGGCTGTATTATTTTTATCTTTATTTGTTTGTGTATTTCTAGAAATGTTTTATTTTATTTCTTTTTGTAGATATGTATATAGTTTATTTTTTAAGCATTTACATCACAAATTCTTATCTCTCTAATTGTTTTATTTAGGTATATACTTTTTTGCTGTTATCTTAAACATGGACAACATGAATGTGGATAAGAACTCTTCAATAAAAGATTCAGAAGACGAGACGCCCTTTTCTGAAATTAGCGAAACTGATTCGCAATATTTAAAAAGGCGAACACTGCACAGTTAAAAGAACAAAACATCATCTTTAGGATACTTTAAAAGTACAATATAAAAGTAATGTAATAAAACAAAATAAATTAACTCTCTTTTTTTTATATTCTTGTATATTTTTTCCTATTGTTTTTAATTTATTTTTTAAATTATCCTGGTTATTATATATTAGCTATTAAAAAAGTTATTTATATATGTGTCTTTAGCCAATGGACTGAAGAGTAGACACGATAAATTGTACACATTTTGAGAATCCCATAATGCACAAGGCAATGACGCCACCAAATTTACTCATTGCTAATGGAGGTTTTAAATTGTCAATTCTGGGACAATCACGTTCCCCCAGAGCAATTACTGCGCTTTGAATGAAACGGCGGATAAATCCATTTTCTTTTGTCCTTTTACGAAGATAACATCGTACTCAAGATTTTCATAGAGGACTGAGCTCAGAAGGTCATATTCCACATCCCTTAATACCAATTAATTCTGTGATAACGGTGGGATTAGTTTTGTCCGATTAGTTTTGGAGTTAAATTTGATTAGATCTTTGGGACGTTCCAAAAGCCAGTGGCGTATGCATGAAAAGTTATAATATAAAACTGCGAGTTCTTTAACGATGAATTCGGAATTGTCGTCCACAAAACTATGGAGATTTACAATGCATGACGCCATGTTGACAAATGATTCTCTAAGGAGGGTATCGGCTAATTTTATACCATTCGACAAACTATGCCAGTCAACGGATTGTACTGGATAATTCTATCATGTATAATAAGACAGTAGGCCGTAGTAAGCGGTGGAAAATTATTTTTCGATTCAAACTCCAGCCTTATTTCAAACTGACTGCTTTTTTTATTGTCTCGGTTTGTTTCGAGCAGTCAATCACGACCAGAGGCGCCTTACTCTTGAAATTTTCCCAACTCGTTGACGGTTCTTATAGTAGCATATTGAGAAATTTCATATTAAGACTGTTGAAACGCTATATACATGTGATAGAGCAAGGCATATCGATTTGCAGAAAAATCTAAGTTCATATCATCGTACGAATATGATTTACAATTCAGATAGAATTTGACGTTTGTTAGATCATAATGATCAAATTGACTAGAATCTTTTCGAGCATTGTTTTGCCTATTGGTTTGAAACGCTAAAATAATATAACCAGGTTTTTCCATTTGACTCGATGTTTTAACAGACCAGATTTGTCTCTTGAGTGGATTGTTAAAGAGTTCCCAGCTACGGTTAGGAATAGAGGACGACCTTTCAGAGCTGAGGTGTCGCATGAGAGCCAGTTTTTGTAGCTCAATTACCGTTACATACGGCAACTTACAACATAATTTGAGTATCCATATTTTACACGGTTCTTGAGTTATGTCTTCAGTTGTTTTGTAACTATTCTCATCATGTCGACTTCTTATTAAAATCAATTCTTGCTTCACATTCAACATGGTCTTTGGATAATCTTCAACATTCCAAGAAACTTCAACAATGGAATTATCACATTAAACTCACCTTCAGGCGACATTAAGTTGTAATCTCATCGTTTGGATAACACCATCCTTGATATGTTAAGAAATTAAATTGCCCTGTCCTAAGAGAAAAGAGATTTTTTAAAGTAGATGTAATTCCTGGGACACAAGATTTCACGAGATTGAATTCTACTCCTCTCAACTCATATCAGATCTCATCGAAAAGGAAAACGATCGCATTGTTTGTCAATTTCGATAATCTCAGAATCGTCATTCCGTCTTGTTGGATGAATTTATCTTCAATGTAGAGCAGACTATGGCTTGGTAATGTGTACAAATATTGGTTTTGCAAACTGAATCCCGTCACCAGAGGAAAGTTTTGACGAGGCGTAGGAATGATGAGAGTGAAGTTCTATGCATTAGATTGAATTTCTAATCGCGTGACTGCCCTCTAAGTTTAATATTTCTTCCATGTCGATGATAGAACGTAGTATCCTAGTGATTGAAGAAATATAATATTATTCGCACTCAAGGATGAACATTCTTCAACAATCTTCACTGGAATGATGCTTTTGTTTGCGAATACGCCTTTATATACCTGATGTCTTTATATACTGTCTTTATAAGAAGTCTTTATATACCTGAAGTCTTTATATTGAAGCCTTTATATACCTTTATATATCTGAGGTCTAAAGACACTTTCTATATGAGATCCAGTAAATAGAGGCACAGCTGACCGCAATTGATAGTCCTCGTTTCGTGATAGTTTATCGTTCGTAGAGATTCGATAATTTTTCAAATAACGCACGAACGCAGGTGGAGGTTCAGCTCTACTAATGTCGAAGTAATAAACTTCTTTTTGTTGTTGTCAACACGTCTCATAAATGAATGATCTTCCTCTTCTTCCACAATACTACAACTCATGAAGACTCTTGGCCTCCTCAAGACCGACATTTTTGATCAGGTATGATTGCGATAACAATTGAAATTAACATTCAAATGACCTCTTTGTATTTTGTCAAACCAGACTAAGGGACCAATGTTTTGTACCATGTTATTATTATTCTTAGGGGACTTTTGTCCCAGATTAAAATTATTTTTTCATTTCATTTCATTATGATTCTATGGTTTAACATGAATTGTAATTCTTCTTTCACGAACCCTAATCTTTTGTATCAAGGGCCCTAGGACGGGAATAAATTTGTCGACTCTTTTTCACAATATGATGTTGAACATCATGTTTTAATGCTGTAAACAGCAAACTTGGTTTAGTTAGGTTTGGGTATGATTTCAGTAATTCAGAAAATTTATGAAATTTTGCAACAATGCTTATAGAATCGCTTGTATCGACTTCTGAAACGTTACCAATAACTCCTAATTCAGTGTTACCGTCAAGTAGTTGATTATTTCTTAAATCAACCAAAAGGTTGAAGTGGTGTAAAAAAATCGGAACCTAGTATACTTCTGCTTACTTTGGCTTTGATACAAGGCCATCTGAATTCTCGACAAAGTCCCAAGTGGATATCTGAAACATTTATACCAAACATTGGGAATCTTCGTGCAATGTTATTTCTACTTAGTGCCTGAGGAGGAACAATGGGCAAATCTGCTCCACTATCTACAAAAAATTATATTCTTGTATTTTTATTTGATAATAATAAACGGATCTTAGTTGCTCCAATACGGTCGTCTGCACTAGAATTAGCCGCTACTTCTATTAGTGTCTCGTTTCGTTCCTGATTCCATTGGTAAGGTTGCTGGAACTTTTCGGATTGACATCTTTTCCCAATTTGGTGATGATAAAAATAATATTTTCCATTGCTGCTATTGATAATATATGACTTATTGAGGTAATATAGGCATCCATATCTTCCATATCCCTTATTTCCGGTAAGGAACTTTAATAAATATCTTTGAAAGAAAGTTATAGATTTATGTTAATCATACAATCTTTTTTAATAATAATAATAATTTTAATCACATGTGATATCGATTGTTTATAAAATAAAATAAAATCTTATCGATTGTTCTGCTCCTTCGTATGTATAATTCAGCTATGAATCGATGATACGCAGATCCAGCAATGTGTCGGACCAACAGGTATGATGGGTAGGAGCAAATGAAACAATAATAAGGATTGAGGGAGAAAATGAGGTTTTTCACGTTGCGTTTGTTATTGGAATCAGAGACGAGATTAGTATTAATATCTCCGGAAATTATTATTGAAAAGAACCTAATTGTACAAGGTTAATTCGAAGTATGGTTCGAAAGGAGTCAAAGGACGGCGATATACCACCACATATAGGAGAGGATGTGGTATACCAGAAATTTCAGCGTAGGGAAATTCAATGTGAGGATAAATGGAAGGGGATAAAACATCTATGATACGGTATTTCAGTCTATTATGGGTGGAGACCAACACCTCTCTGAAATCCAGTCATGGTGGATGAAAGTATAATCAGATAAGGAAAAAGAGACGGAATGTAGGGCTTAATCCACGTTTCGGAGACTGCAATAATATGGTAAAAATTACGGGTAAAATATGGTAGAAATTCGTCATAGTGAGCGGGAAGGAATTGGGAATTTATGTGACAAATAGCTAAGAAACTAGACATAACGGAAAGGAGAAAAGTATATACAATATGATGAATAAGAATCAGGAAACAGAGGGGAAAAAATAGAAAAATGATAATAATGGCTGTAAAAGAAGTACCCCCTAGAGAGCCAAAAACACCTCCAATATTTGTTCGAAACATTAAAAATTTCCCTTTATTCTGTCAGCATCTCAATAAAATAATTGACAACGGTAAATACGTATTCCAAGAACAAATGACACCAAACTAATGCCGGACTCTCCGGATACATACAGAAAAATTGTGAAATACTTAACAGAATAAAAGGCTGAATATCACACTTATCAGTTATTTGAAGATAGAGCACTGAGTAAGAGGTCTCCACCCTTCAACTCCACCTGATGAAATCAAAGAAGAATTGACGGCTTTAGGCTACAATATCCGCCAAATCACCAACGTTTATAAAGAAAATAAAGAGCTATCGGGAGTAAACAACAAGATAGCACTACCACTATTTTTCGTGGACCTAGAGCACACTCCAGGGATCGAAAATATTTACAGAATTAATCGTTTGTACTATACTAGTATAGTGGTTGAAAAACCATACAATACAATGGAGATAGTACAATGCCATAATTGTCAAACCTATGGCCATACAAGAAGGTACTGCCATCGCTTACCTGGATGTGTGAAGTGCGGACAACAGCACAGGTCTGTGGACTGCATCAAGTCTAGGCAAACTCCTGCTGTGTGCGCACTATGCGACCAAAACCACCCAGCAAACTACAATGGATGCCAAACGTATAAAATACTTAAATCAAGAACACAGACAACACTCAGACAGGAAGAGACCTCCAGGACTCCCAGACACCCTTTAGACGTGTGAAAAAAGGTCTGTCTTTTGCTGAAATCCTAGGTGAAACTGAACAGACAAATCAACCTCAGGCCCTGCCACAAACTCATCAACAATCTCATGATCCACTACCCCAATATAATAATACCCAAAAGTCCAGTCCTCATTAAATCTCGTATGTTCCTCCTCCTAACAATTCGAATGACATCACCAGTCTCCTTACATCATTTCTCTCAGAATTTAGATCTCTCATCACTCCGCTCATCTCCTTACTTACAAATGTCATATCCAATCTTATCCCACCTCCAAGAATTCCTTAAATGTTCACAATAAAACCCATCTGCATTCTCCTCTGGAATGCGAATGGTGTTCGAAACCATATCAACGAACTAACTTTTTTTCTACAGGACAATAACATTGACATAGCCCTAATAACTGATACCCGACTAACTAACAAACGACAGTTCAACATACCTGGATACAAGATTTATCGAACTGACCACCCTGATGGAACAGCACATGGAGGCACTGCAGCCATCATTCATCAATCCCTCTCCCATCACTTGTACCTTTTACCAGTTCATAATTTCCTGCAAACCTCAACCATAACAATCCAAACCTCACTTTTTCCTGTTACAGTTGTCGCAGCATAATCTCCACCTAATATAGTAATACCTGAACCTAACTTCATTTCCTTTCTCAATTCCTTAGGACACCATTTCCTTATAGGTGCAGATCTTAATGCCAAACATCAGCAATGGGGAGCCAAAACCATGAATTCCCGCTGGCGAGCATTGCTGTCTGCTCTTAATTCCCATAATAGCAACATCCTTTCTCCTGATACTCCTACGTACTGGATCTGTCACCATTTTGCGTGAATACTACTGACCTGAACTTGAACAAATTTTACCTAAGGCAGTACTCAGAAGTAACTGAGAGTCGGTGGAAGCATGGCACGAAACTGCACAATTGTTTGTTATTTGAGTCTGGAAGATCTCAGTGTTTGTTACAGTTGTAGCATTATGTAACATCGTATGGTGTCATTTTTTGCCACAAACTTGGCATCAATCTTTATTTTGGCATTTAGGATAGCGATGAGGTTCCGTACAAGAAAAAACCAAATAAGACTTCTTTAGTTGGTCATAGCCACCATTAACATCAGAAACTGAGCGCAGTTTATAATTTTATGGCTTGGTTTATAAACTGGGCGTTCTAACTTACATTTCTGCTTTTCCGGTCTATTCTGATTGCTGGTTAAAAATATTTTTCGCTGAACTTTAAGCTATGAACTTTTGGATGTACAAGGCTCGGAACTTATTTCTGGGACTCTAAGTTGTGACCTAACAAATTTGCAAAATTCTTCAAAATCAGGAACTGTCTCTTCGCTGAGACTATTCTCAAACATTCTTCTTGTATTAGGGTCTACAACATTAGATCCGAGAAGCAGCAAAATAAAATCAGCGAGGTTATTAAGTTTAAGATTTTTTAAGGCATTATAACTATCTTCAAATGTATCCAGAAAACTTCTAAAGTTGGAAGAATTATCAACAGGAAATGATTTAAACCGTATGTAATTTTGTTAAGCTGGTAGGCCGCAATGGTCCTTTTATTATTATAACGCTTTACTAATTCATCATAGGCCAAGCTGTAATTTTTTGTGTTAAACTCAATTTAAGAAATGGCCTGTGAAGAAGGATAAACTAAAAGCGATTTGAGGTATGAAAACTTTACTATATCTGTGTAATTTCGATGATAAATTAAGGCATCAAATAATGATTTAAACGAAGGAAATTGTTCTTACTGTTAAGAAAATTGAGGAATTTGTAAATCTGGCAATTTAGGATGCGCTATTGGTTCAGACATGGGTTGAGAAGCATAAGCAGGGTGCTCAGCTTTAATTAATCTCTCATGTGAAACTTCTATTTCATAATAAAGTATCTCCGCTGCTAAAGAAGGTGCATTTATTTCTATTCTATGTTCCTCCTCTAATGATTCATTTAGCACCGACATTTTGTTCAACATTGCTTCAAATTCCTCCAGATTTACTTTAATTTCTGAATCGCTAGCCACAAAACATTTCCTTTCTAGCAGGGAGACCCATAATCTTATCGAAAGTGGTTTGAATTCTAAGAAACAGCCTTTCCTTTCTATCTTTTATAGGTTTAAGTCCCTCAGTACTCTTAATCGACATCATCTTCAAAGTTGTTAAAAAAAATAAAAATTCAAATTAAATTTTAATTGCTGAAGGCAAAACCAATTTTCTTCAAAATAAATTTAAAGTTCAGCAAAGCAGGCCAAGACAAGCAAGGATTAACTTAAGTATTAATGAAGTCACTTAATTCCAACCAGTCACTATTCGTTCTTTCCTCAAAATCTCTGGAGACTTATCTGGAAACAGCTTAACTTCTCAAAATAAGTAACGAAAGCATCAGATATGTTACATAAGATATATTTAAAAAAAAAAAAGAATTAATAGGCGAAATACGAATATTAGCCCGGAATTATATGATTTAAAAACAAAAAAATTCAATTTTTATTACTCTGGCGTCCCCAAATACGAAACAAAACAATAGACGGCGTAAGATATATTTAAGCAAAAAACGAATTAATAAGCGAAATACGAATATCAGCCCGGAAATAGACGATCTTTACAAAAACTCTTATAACCTACCAGGCAATTTCCCTCCTTTACGAAGGGCAAAACATCGCTAATATGGCCAAAAATGGCTATATATTCCTGCCCGGAGTACCAAAATTTTTAGGCAACTTTCCAAATTTAATTTAATTAAGGCAAATAACTCAAGAATTCAAAATAGGCAACATTCAATTTGTTAGCTCCCAAGTTTTTGTCAAACCTCGAATGAAGCCTAACTATTTAATTGTGATTTAATGAATTATAATAAAAAAAAAGAAAGACAGAAAGTGGACTGTATCTTCAAACATTTATTTTGGAACATTTACGAAATTTACCGAAAACATAAAAACAAAATGAATCAATTTTACACTCGTTAGAAAGGTAAAAAACAAAATAAAAAAAACAACAGACTTCTAGCATAAAATAAAGACCAGCTGAACAAACAATTGTGACATTATTAATGAAATGTTCCCATTCTTAAAAAAATATAGCTATGTATGTGTTCTTTTTATTCATTTATTTTAAGGTTATTTTATTCTTATTTATTGGATATGTGTTATTTTTCTGTATAATTTATTTTATTTACTGTACATAGAGTGTGAATGTGATCTGTGAACACTATTATAAATGTCCTTGAGACAGATTGTAATATTTTTCAATAAATAAGATTTTTAAAAACAAAATCATAAAAAAAACAAAAAAAAAAACTATTTCTATGGCCCAAACTACAATAAATAAAATATAAAAAAAAAAAAAAACTTCACTAGAGTCCCAATACGAAATTTATATATACATATATATATATACATAGCATTTCCAAGTCAATTTCAACCTTTTCCAAATCAAATTCAACCTTTTCCAAGTCAAATTTAACCTTTTCCATTTCAAATTCAACCTTATCCAAGTCAAATTCAACCTTTTCCATTTCAAATTCAACTTTCGAATTTTTGTCAATTTTCGATTTTTTTCGAATCAAGGCCACTTACTATATTATCGAAGACATAGCTTTTGAAAAATACAAAAAAAAATTTGATAACGCGGTTGCATATCCATTTATTGTAACATTTTAGATTTTTTCAGTGTGATATTTCTATGTCATATTCAATTATTTCCAAGTCAAATTCAACCTTTTCCAAGTCAAATTCAACCTTTTTCAGATCAAACTAAACTTTTTCCAAGTCAAATTCAACCATTTCCATTTCAAATTAAACCTTTTCCAATTCAAATTCAACCGTTTTCATTTCAAATTAATGTTTTAAATTTTTTGATGTTTTGAATGCCTTTACCCCAGCTTCCCAGATTCCTCCGAAATGTGATGCAGCTGGTGGAATGAATTCCCATTCAACTCTGAGAGAATGGAGATGTGACCCAATGTTATTTTGGGTTTCTTCCTGGTTGAGCCAATAATAGACATCCCTTAAGTACCTACTTGCCCCCACGAAGTTAGTCCCATTGTCGGACAAAATTTTATTCGGCAAACCCCGACGGGAAACAAATCTATCGAGACATGCGAGGAACGCATCCGTGGTTAACTGCGACACAAGTTCGAGATGCACAGCTCTAGTACTCAAGCACACAAATAAACAAACATAAGCCTTATTCCTATTACTTTTACGTTTATTGGAGTCCTTATCCATCTACCACAGTCCTTATACCTAGTACTCCGATCCTATCTTTCCGACCGCTCCTTCCGAGTTCGCTGTGGCACCGAATTCTCCGACTGTTACTCAATTGAGGCTGGCGTTCCTCAAGGCAGCGTCTTGGGCCCCATCCTTTACATTCTCTTTACCGCTGATATTCCTGTCCATCCCGATACCCTCCTGGCAACTTTCGCTGATGACACTGCTATCCTTTCTTCCAACTCAGATCCTGAAACAGCGTCCGCAAACTTACAAAGGCACCTCTTCCTGATTGAACACTGGTGTAAGAAATGGCGCATTAAGGTAAACGAATCTAAATGTAAACACATTACCTTCACCCTTCGGCGTAATACCTGCCCACCAGTTTATTTTAACTCCATCCAGCTTCCTTTCTCAGATACAGTCCGGTATCTTGGCTTTCTCTTAGACAGACGACTAACATGGAATCCACATACTCGACTTAAAAGACAGGAACTTAACAGACGATATGGCCAGCTATATAGACTACTGAATAGAAAATCTAAACTTTCTGGTGAAAACAAATTACTGATCTACAAGACAATACTGAAACCCATCTGGACTTACGGACTAGAACTATGGGGAACAGCCAAATTTTCTAACATCAAACGCATTCAATCCTTTCAGTCTAAAGTCCTCCGTACAATAGTCAATGCTCCCTTCTATGTAACCAATAAAACCCTACACCATGACCTTAATATCCCATTTATTCTTGATCTTATCCCAGCCAAATTTTCCAAATTTCACCAGAACCTTTCTCATCACCCAAATCCCGTTGTACAATCCCTATCAAGCACCACCCATCCCTACAATCCCCTTCGTAGGTTAAAGCGGCAGTGGCCACGAGACCTTTTGTAAATATGGATATTTTGGAGTTCTAGCAATGGCCAGATTCTCCACTCAAGTCATGAGTGTCTGTGGCTGTAGCGCTCTTACTCATCCTCCGCTGGTTTAAAATACCAGTGAAGTGGCTGAGGGAGAAGCGTAGGGATCTCCTAAGCCTCCCTTTTCCCTCCACATGTGGAGGGGACAGGATTGGTTCGGAGATCACCTGGCAAATTGTAAATAATGTATGTTTTATATAAGGTGTTTGTTTTACTTTCATTTCTATTTTTATTTACTTATGTGTATATATATATATTTTCTTTTTCTTTACTCTTTTGTTCTTTCTTCTTATTCTTTTGTTATTACTTTATTTATTTATATTTTTGTAAATACGGTATGAATGCAATCTCTGAACTCTATTATAAGTGTCCTTAACTGTGACAAATTGTAATATTTCTGAATAAAGTGTTTTAATATTAAAAAAAAAATTGGAGTCCTTAGTTATAAAAGGGCCAGCGAAATCAACTACAACCATTACAAAGGGCCTTCCTTGCTTGAACCTCGAAGGTGGGAGGACAGACATAAGAAGAGAGAAATTTTTCGAACGATATCTGAAACAAGTGACACATTTGTGAACTCTATACCGAATGATTCGTCTTGCAGATATGACCCAATAGTTCCGTATCAAAAGGGAGTGCAAAGTTCTGGACCAGCATGGATATAAGATCTGTGATAATGGTCTGTTAATAATTTTGTGAAATGGGCCTTTTGAGGGAGAATTATTGGGTGTCGTGCATCGTAAGGCAAAGGACTGTTCTTTAAACTACCGCCCACCCTGAGTATCCCTAGGCTATCTAAAAATGGAGATAGTGAGTGTAGCGATTTCATTACCGTTTTAGATTCAGTCGGAAGAAAATGTTGCTGATTGCATCTTATTAAGTTTAGAGTTCCTTCCGCAATTTCAGTCAAACTCAGTGGTCCTGTCTCCTTTCCCTTAAGGGTACCCTTAGATTCCGTATGAAATGGTTTACATACGAAAATATCCTCGTCAAATCTTCCAAAAGACGATACTCTTCCCGACACCTCAATCACGTAGGACACTGACTTCGCCTGTCTCGTGCAGACAAAGGTTTTTGATTTTAATTCCGGTATGGACGCGGGCTCATTAAAAGGGATATTGGGCCATTGTGAGAAGTGGTTTAGGAGCCATTCAGGTCCATGCCACCACAATCGATTATCTATTTGATCAAAAGGCAATAGCTCACGAGAGGGTAAATCCGCAGGGTTGTCATTGGAAGAGACCTGATACCATTCCTTTTCCGAAGAAATTTCTAAAATCTGAGATACTCTGTTTGCCACAAAGGTTTTCAAGGAATGCGGCGATAGGCGTAACCAACTAAGCACGACAGAAGAATCTGAAAAGAAATAGGTTGCGTTGACAGACTGTTCAACAATGCTAGATATTGATAGCCTGGTTTGAGCTAATAATAGCGCGGCGCACAATTCCAATTTAGGAATAGATAAGGTTTTGAGTGGTGCCAAACGGGTTTTAGAAACGATTAGATGTGTTTCAGTGTATCCGTCGCGAAACTAAACTCTCAAAAAGATAGAAGCTGCATAACCCCGTTCCGATGCATCAGTGAACCCTACTAAGGTAACATGGGTAGGTCTTTGGGAAAATATACAGCGAGGTATCCGTATGGATCGCATGATGTTAAGAGAGTAAAAGAATTCTCTATAGTCTTCGACTAGTCCCAGTTTAAATCCTTTAAACTCCATAAGTGTTGTAAGTACGCTTTCGCCTTAAATGTGACTGGAGCGAGATAACCTAGAGGATCGTACATCCGAGCGACGGCAGACATAATACCACTTTTCGTTATTGTTAATTCGATAGGTTGAATGTCATAGGAAAGACAATCGTGGACGGAATCCCAGTAACTTAACGGTTTTATTGTCTGTATCTGAAAATTGTATTATCCATTGCCTCTTACTTACGGAACGTAACAGCTCTGGAGTATTACTCATCCATTCTTTCAAACTAAATCCCCCCTTTTTAAGTAATTCAACTAACTCAGTCTGAAGTTCAAGGGTTTCGTCAATAGTGTTCGCGCCAGTTAGAATATCATCCACGTATATATTATTTTTTAAGGCATCAGAAGCTTTTGGATATAAAGGTCATTCATCTTCTATAAGCTGATGTAACACACGAATCGCTAGGTATGGAGAGCACGATAGACCGAAGGTCAGTGGATTCAACTGATACTCCGCAATTGGTTGAGATGCATTTGCACTATACAGAAAATGTTGATAAGGGATATCCTTATTGTGCATTAATATCTGCAGAAACATGTGACATATATCTGAGACAATTACGATTGGGTAACGCCTGAAATTAAGGAGCACATGTCTAATGTCCAGCTGTAATTTAGGACCTATCAGGAGGTGGTCATTGAGGGAGCCAAATTCAGTAGATGACGACGCATCGAAAACTATACGCAGTTTTGCATAAGTATTATCTTTTATAACACAATGGTGTGGTAGATAATATTGACCCGAACTAGTTGCTGTTGAAACATATCCCAATTCCAAATATTCTTTAATTACAGTCAAATATTTTCCTTTTAATATTGGAACTTTATTTAACCGGTGCTCCAATTTAAGAAAACGGTTGAGGGCGCTTTTGTATGAATTACCCAGATCAGGTGAAACCTGTCGTTTAAAAGGCAATCGGACAATGTAGCGTCCTTTTAGATCCCGAGAGTGAGTTGATCGAAAATGATATTCTGCGATGACATTTTCGGGTCTGCTTTAGATGCCTCAGGGATTGCTTCGACCTCCCAGAACTTCTCTAATGTTCTATTTAATGAGTCCTCGGGTTCCTTATACGAAGTAACAAGTGAAACCGATTTATCCATTGCCATAGAGCGAGAACCTATGGGTCCAATTATCACCCAACCGAAAACGGTTTGGAGTACGTTAGGATATCCTTCCCGAACTATGCACCCCCCAGTTAAAATTCGCCCAAACAAATCCGCCCCAATAAAAAATCGACTGGGCCAGGGTTCCCAAATGAATTGTCCGCCAGGTTATAGTGGTTAATAAAATGATCACTTATGTGGCTTGGTATTGGGCTGGTTGGTATCCTGTCAGTGATATTAGGAACGATTACGGCATCGGTTTCGAGACTATGAAACAAATTGTCTTTGGGCACTAATATGCAACGAGTTTGGTATTCCCCTCCCTTTATTGGACTATCTCCAAAACCCCATAACGCCTGCGGGTTATTAAATCCCCTTATTCCTAGATTTTGAACGCATTTTGAAGAGATGAATGAACGTTGTGACCCACAATCAATTAAGATCCTAATAGGAACGTATCGTCCACTACTATCTTTTATTCTAGCCCATGCTGTTCCCAAAAGAATTGAGGCATTGGTCCCGGAAGATGATGACAGAACTGTGCCTTTTGTTTCATTGGTTCTCCTATTATTTTCTAAAGTGGATGTATTAGTAGAGGACTGTCCATGCGCGTTACTTAGCGAGCTGGGAGTAAAAGTGGGAAAATGTAATAATTTATGATGCCGCCTTTTGCAATGGAGACATGAAGCTGCATTTGAGCACGTTTTGGCATAATGACCATGTTTTAAACAGTTAGAGCACAAGTTTAGTGGTCTCAATTTGTTGAATTGTTCTATAGGTTTCATTGATAGAAAACGCGGGCACCTATACAAGCGGTATCTTTCCTTACACAACGAACAATTATTGGCAGTTAAAGGACTGTCCATCAACATTAAAACACGTTTGGATACCGTTTGTGATCTATGAGGTTGATAACCTTGAGCATTCACACCTATATTATTTGAGGTTAATGCATCTGCTTGTAATTGAATACATTGCCGTTGTATAAAATTTGAGAAATCGTTGAAAGTTGGAATTTCGGTAGAGGACCCAAATTCGGTTTCGAAACGTTCTAGCGTCTTAGCATCTATTAATCTTAAGCAGTACGTGAACAAAATGAATCCGGAAGGGTCCTAAAGATTCATAATTCGGAAGGCCGTCGCACTTTCTAACACGACCTCTGCAAAATATTCCAATGAGCGAAAATCAAATTTAGCAATCGGTTTAAAATTGAACACATTGATAAGATAGTTTGTGGCGTGGACTCTTTTATTATCGTATTTTTGTATTAAAATTGCCCAGGCTTGTTGATAACCTTCTGAGGTGGTCAAGATGGCCGCAATAGACTGAAGCGCTGAATCCTTTAAAGCCGAGTTGAGGTAGTGAAATTTTTGAATTTCGGTCAACTGGTTATTATTGTGAATTAATGAAGTAAATGTATCTTTGAATGACACCCATTTTGAAATTTGACCGTCAAAGGTGGGTAAATTTATTGTCGGTAATTTAATACGGGACTCGAACTCCATATATCTGCTGTCACTTATCGCCGTTGTGTTAGTAGAAGTAGGTTCCCCCGCAACCCCAACAGATATTGCCTCTTAATCAATATTTCTAGTTTCAATTCTTAATTCATCGATTCTTGAGACCGATGCGTCTTCAAGAATTTTCGCTAATGATTTAGCCTCCCTAATTAAACCTTGAAATTTATCATATATGCCGTCTAATTTAGACAGACGCGCCTTAAATAAATTTATCCTATTGGATTTTTTTTTATACAATCTATACCGATATCTCTTGTTTCAGTTATATCTTTGGCTAATTCCCTTAATTCATCTTCAAGGTCAGCCAGATGAATTTTGTCTTTATCTGTTTTGGACCCCATTGCTTACCTTTGACCTAACCTGTAGTAGAAAAAATATAAATATCACTCAATTTTAATATTTTAAAATAAATGTTTAAATCCGGCCCGGACTGGACCAATTTTATGTTAGCTGCCTCTTAGTTTATGTCAAACCTCGAATGAACCCTAAATTTAATTGTGATTTAATAAATGATAATTAAAAAAAAAAGAAAGAAAGAAAGTGGACTGTATCTTCAAACATTTATTTTGGAACATTTACGAAATTTATTGAAAACATAAAAACAAAATGAATCAATTTTACACTCGTTAGATAGATAAAAAAACAAATAAAAAAAACAACAAACTAGTTAAGTGTAAAATAAAATGAATTAATGCTGTGGCGTTTTTAACTGCAAAAATAAAATAAATTAACGCTGTGGCGTTAACACAATTTATTGGCAACATTCTACTTATTTATGCAGTGGACTGTATTTTAATGAATTGGTAGGTAATATGAATTGTACAAATAGACTTACCGTGTTAGGCTGGAATAGACATCATACTACCTGACGGCTCCCTCGGTTCAGGTGTTGTCTCTGGATAGCTCTGTAATGGCATTGGTCTGTCGTACCGGTAGCTGGTACGGATTAAATTTTATCTTTCAGATTTTATCTGATGTTCCCTCACCACTCGCCGCAACAGGACTATTGGGCACAATCGCTTTGTACAAAACAATGATAATTCTTTTCATTCTCTTTAGTACTACACAATAATACATACAACAGCAAAAAAAATACAGTAGAACAAAAAAAAGATGGAGCTTCTTCCTAGGATACATACTAGTTTTGCATCTAGCATTAATAACAATAGAAATTGTATGTATTTTAATTTCCGCCCTTTACAGTTCACTTCCACTTTTTAGGTTCTGCCTACAGTGATATACATTAACCATTTACAAACAACAAAACAAAAAACATATTTCCTGTGTGCAGTAAATAGGGCACTACGGTTCACTTAGTTTTTTCTGTCTCTACAAACGGGAGTTTCAACTGTTCAATATGAACTGACCGTCTCTTTTTGGGCTCTTTAATACTCTCTACAGTTATTAAATTATTCTCTCTAATGGCAACTACTCTTAATCGGGCCTAGTATCGTATCAATTCTTTCCCTCCATTCGTTCCCATTCTCTGGTATACGGTTGTTCCAATTTTTAAATCTCCCATCTTGTGTCGTATTCTTAAATTTTCTCTACCTAACCTTTTCCTCTTTTCCTTCTCTATTTTTCCTCATACTATTTCCCATGTCTTCCATAATTCTACCCTATTACTAATTACACTGGGCAAAGAAAACAGTTTTTTAATGTTTCCAGTATTTCATGAGTCAATTCTTACTAATTATAGGTTGAGAAAAATGAATATGACAATGAAAAATTTTTCTTAGCCCAGTTTCTGTGATATATACTAGGTGGAAATATTTCATAATAACGGGAGAATATACATGAGAAAAAGATACATTTTAATTATAAATGCTAACAACACTGAAAGTACTTCGAAGCATGAAAACCCAGTGACGGAATGAATCGAGTGGTTATACGTTATTATCACTATCTTCATAGCAATGTCTGGCTCTAATCATTTTTCTCCCTGATACACGTGTATATGGTAACTTAGGATATTATGCAACCTTTCTATATCACCTCTACTTTTGAGGTACCCTGGTGTGTTGAAGTGTCATGCTATCTCCAATCGTTTTGTCTACTCCCTCATTGTCACATTGTCAAACTCCCTTCCTCCAACGGACGAGATTCTCTGGGGTACCCCGTAAAACTGCACTCATGTTTGTAAAGCCTCTAAGGCTGCATCCGAGATTTATCCTGTATTTGATACTCCATGGCGAGTTTACGGAATACGTCAATTATGGTGATCCACTTAAAACCTCTTCATGTGAAGGTATCGATCTGGAGATCTTGTAATCGTGCGTCGTCGGTAGGAATCTCCTCTTGTATTCCCTGAGGAGGCGTCTGTCGTATTTTGTGCGCATACACACCTCACACGTCTCTATAGTTTCCTGGATAGTCTTTCTCATTCACCACCAAAAGTAGTTTCTGCATAATGCCTGAAAGGTCTCGTACATTACCCGGTTGCTGTGTTTTCCTCTGGTGATACGCAATTGTCACTTATGTCTGGCGTTCTTCGCCCGTTATCGTTTCCACTATATATTTATATCGGAGAAATGTTCTGTCTATTCCGATTTTCTCGGACCTCCAAATGCTCTTTATTTTCTCCTATATTGTGGCATTCCTCACATAGAGATGATTCGTCTTTCCTGGTTCTGATGCGTCCTTAAGCGCAGTGCAAATCTGATCTTCACCCCCTCCTCTGTTGCGACCAGATAGCGTGAACTTTGCTTCTACTATAGCTGCAGTAATTTATTTTCATAATACTCGCAATCTTAGTCTTCCAGATCATCTGGTGACGCTTATCATTGATGATCTCATCAATTTCTTCCATCTCTACTGGTCTATCCTCTACAGAGGTCTCGTCCTCTGGGGGCTCCTCTCCCTGCCCTATATTCCACCATACCGTCCTCTCTCTCTTTCCTTCAGGCGTTCATTCTCTAAATTCTTTAAATGGGCGTACATCACGTGATGGTTCCCTGCTGTCCTCTTCTACTGCGTTAACCATAATGACTCTAGATAGCCAGTCCACCACTACATTCTCCTTTCCCGATTTATAGACTATTTAAATATTATATTGACCGAGGAATTCCTTCCGTCACGCGACCCCCGTCGAGGATTCTGTTAGTTTCCCAACCCATTGGAGGGCCTGTGGTTGGTGTGGATCCGAAAATTCCTTCCCAAAACATAATTCCTAAAGTGATCGATAGCCCTCACTATCGCTAGCAGCTACCTCTCCAAACCGCTATATCTCATCTCTGCAACTGTAAGAAGTCTACTTGGGCATGCTACTGGCATGAGTTCACCTCCGACTCTATCCTGGAACAGTAATGGCCCCAGCGCATACTCGCTAGCAGCGGTGGTGACGGTAAATTGTTTATTGAAGTCCAGTAACGCCAGTACCGGTTCTGTTTGTTAATCTGTCCATAGACTTATCTGATGTCTTACATCGCCGGTGTTACGATAAGCTTAGCGCCTTTTTTAGTAGATTGTTAGTTGGTACCAGATACTCCGCCATTCAGGTACGAATCTCCTATAATAATTAAGTGTTCCGAGATAATTAAGTCTCCTGATTCCCTTAACATCTTGCGGAACCGCCATTCGCCTAATAGTCTCTACTTTCGCCGTGTCCGGCATAACTCTGTCCTGAGAAATAGTATGGCCTAAAAAATTAATCTGTTTTTGCCCCAATCACGATGTTCCTTTGGATAATTTCAGTTTAAAACGGCGCAACCTCTCGAATACATTTCGGAAGTGTTGGACGTGCACAATTTCCGTCTTGCTAACGACCAACAAATCATCCATATAAACCTGGCATATAGTTTCATCCAAGCACATCAAGAACTCCTCCATCGGAGCATGCTCTAGTCCGAAAGGCATCCGGGTGAATTCGTAATGCCCCGTTTCGAATCTTTTTTTTTTTTTTTTTTTTTAATCTGTTTATTGAGTAATAATACATTTTGCCACACTTCAGGGCACTGAGTACTAAGGCTGAGTGAGGCACATTCATACCATATATACAATACATTAAAAAAATAAAATAAATAAATAAAATAAAAATAAATAATAATAATAATAATAATAAAAAAAAATAAAAAAAAAAAATTAAATTAAATTAAATAAAAAATAAAAATAAATAAATAAAAAATATAAAAATCTATATAACAAAGGCAAAAACTACAATAAACCAAGGAAATGTAACTTAGAGTTAAAATTAAATGAAATACAGAAATTCGTAAAGAAATTAAATAAATTATAAGTAACAGAAATAAATAGAAAAACATTCATACTTAAATAAAATATTTACAATTAGGTAAGAGATCTCCGAGTCCAGCCCTTTCCCCCACGTGTGAAGGACAAAGCGAGACTCTAAGAGATCCCAGCGCTTCTCTCTCAACCACGTCGCCGGCATTACCAGTCCGGTGGAGACTGAGAGAGGGCACTAAAACCACAAACACTCATGACTTGAGTGGAGAAGCTGGCCATTGCCAGAACTCCAGTGACGTCTTTACAAGAGATCTCGAGGCCACTGCCGTTTCAACCTTCGAGGAGGTTTGTAGGGATGACTGGAGCTAGATAAGGATTGTGCTAAAGGGTTAGGATGGTGGATTAGGTTCATGTGAAAATTTGAGAATCGGGATGAAATAACGTCAAGGATATAAGGGATGTAAAGGTCATGATGTAGGGTTTTGTTTGTAACGTAATAAAGAGCATTGACTATCATATGGAGGACTTTAGACTGAAAGGATTGGATGCGTTTGATGTTCGAAAATTTAGTTGTCCCCCACAGTTCAAGTCCATAGGTCCAGATGGGTTTGAGTATGGTCTTGTATATTAATAGTTTGTTTTCTATTGATAGATTGGATTTTCTGTTAAGTAGTCTGTATAGCTGGCCAAATCGTCGGTTAAGTTCTTGTTTTTTAAGTCTAGTATGTGGGTTCCAAGTTAGTCTTTTGTCTAAAAGGAATCCAAGATACCGAACTGTGTCTGAGACGGGGAGAGGTACAGAGTTGAAATGGATATGTGGACAGGATCTGCGTCGGAGGGTAAAGGTGACATGCTTGCATTTGGATTCATTGATCTTAATGCGCCAATTGTTGCACCATTGCTCAATTAGGGAGATATGTCTTTGTAGATTTAAGGATGCAGTTTCAGGATCTAGATGGGATGACAGGATGGCGGTATCGTCCGCGAAAGTTGCTAGAAGGGTATCGGGATTGGTTGGAATGTCAGCGGTGAAGAGGATGAAGAGGACTGGGCCCAAGACACTGCCTTGTGGAACACCAGCCTCAATTGGATAATAGTTGGAGAATTCAGTGCTGCAGCGGACTTGAAAGGAACGATTTGAGAGGTAGGATTTGAGGACTAGGTACAAGGATTGGGGTAGGTGAGTTTTGAGCTTGAAAAGCAAGCCATCATGCCACACCCGGTCGAAAGCTTGTGCTACGTCCAGGAAGGCACCGGTGAAATATTGCTTGTTTTCAAGCGCAGAGGATATATGGTCAACAACGCGAAGGCCTTGCTGAACAGTGGAATGTCTTGAGCGGAATCCAAACTGATGGGATGGGATATTGTGGGTTTCGAGTATGGGTAGGATGCGTTTGAGAAGGAGTTTTTCAAAGATTTTGGAGAGGATTGGGAGCAAGCTTATTGGTCTATAGGATGAAGTATTATTTACAGGTTTACCTGGTTTTGGGAAGAGGATGATTATGGAGTGTTTCCATGTCAGAGGAAAGTGAGTTGTGCGGAGGATACAGTTATATAGGTATGTGAGGAATATAATTGCTTTTTTGGGAAGTTGTCTTAGGATCTGGGAATTAAGGAGATCGTGTCCAGGGGATTTTCGAGGTTTTAGGTTGCTTATAAGGAATTTGACCTCAGAGGGATAGACAGCTATAGGAGGCAAGGAGAGAGGAATAGGAGAAGAGAGGAATTCTTTAATTTCAGCAGTGAGGGTGGAATGGAGTTCGGGGTGGGGAGTGAATGTTTTGGATAGGTGTTTGGCAAATTCTTCAGCTCTAGTCTCATCTGACGAAGCCCAGCTTCCATCATCGCATCGAAGGGGATGGGAAACAGAATGGTATTTAAGGATTTTTCTGGTCAATTTCCAGAGGGAATTGTCATCGGTAGATAGGGAAGAGAGGTAGGAGTTGTATGATTTGGATCTAAAGGAAGCTAGTTCTTTTTTTACCTGTTTGGAATAATAATTGTATATTTTTCGATCATCAGGATGCCTGGTTCTTTGCCAGAGGGTCCTAGATTGGCGTTTGGATTTTATTAGGTCAGTAAGGTCTTGGGGCAAAGGATTATTTTTACGGTATGTTTTGGAGGGAAGTGGTAAGGATGCAGTCCAAACTGCTTGTTGGATCAAGGTGGTGTAGGAACTCACTGCATTATCTAGGTCTTGAGGGGTTTTTAGGGATACTCTGAGGTCTATTGCATCTGCTATTGTTTTGTGGAAAAGGTTCCAGTTGACTGGGCCTCTGATGAATGAGGGAGGAGATAATTTGGGGATAGGAGATGCGGAAAGAGTTAGGTTTAGCGGACTGTGGTCTGAGGAAAGGTCATCAAGCCGTAAAACTGAATAATTTAACGGCCCTAGACCTTTGTGAATGAAGAAGTCAAGGAGGTCAGGGTTGCGGTTAGGATCGGTTGGCCAGTATGTAGGAGTATCAGGGGAAAGGATGTTGCTATTGTGGGAAATAAGTGCAGACAGCAATGTTCGCCCGCGGGTGTTCGTGGTTCTGGCTCCCCATTGCTGATGTTTGGAATTAAGGTCTGCACCTATAAGGAAATGATGTCCTAAGGAATTAAGAAAGGATATGAAGTTAGGTTCGGTTATTGCCGTTTTAGGTGGGGAGTATGCTGCAACAACTGTGACAGGAAAAAGTGAAGTTTGGATTGTTATTGCTGAGGTTTGTAGGAAATTATGTACTGGTAAAGGATAAAAGTGATGGGAGAGGGATTGATGGATGATAGCAGCAGTACCTCCATGTGCTGTTCCATCAGGATGGTCAGTTCGATAAATCTTGTAGCTAGGTATGTTGAACTGTCGTTTATTAGTTAGTCGAGTCTCAGTTATTAGGGCTATGTCAATGTTATTGTCCTGTAGAAAAAAAGTTAGTTCATTGATGTGGTTTCGAACACCATTCGCATTCCAGAGGAGAATGGAAAGGGGTTTTATTGAGGGCATTTAAGGAATTCTTGGCGGTGGTATAAGGTTAGATATGACATTTGTGAGTAAGGAGATAAGCGGTGTGATAAGAGATCTGAATTCGGAGAGGAATGATGAAAGGAGACTCGTAAGATCATTGGAATTGTTAGGGGGAGGGATGTACATTTGGTGGTGACTGGACTTTTGGGTGTTATTAAGTTGCGGTGGCGGATTATGAGGTTGAGGTTTAGTTTGTGGCAGGGCCTGAGGTTGAGTGGGCTGTTCTATTTCTCCCAGTATTTGAGCATAGGAGACTTGATTGTTTGTAAATCTTGTCAGTTACCTTGGTGGTCTCTTCCTGTCTAGGAGCTGTTAGGAGTCTCGATTTTAATATTTTGTAGGTCTGGCATCCTTTGTAGTTTGCTGGATGGTCTTTATGGCATAATGCGCACACCGCAGGTGTTTGCCTGGACTTACTGCATTCTTCCGATTTGTGTTGTTGTCCGCACTTCACGCAGCGCGGTAAGCGGTGGCAATAACTTTTAGTGTGGCCATAAGATTGGCAATTATGGCATTGAACTATTTCCTTCTTGCTATATGGTTTTTCAACCACTATACTAGTATAGTACAGGCGTCTTAATTTGTAAATATTATCGACCCCAGTGGTGCGCTCTAGGTCTACAAAAAATAATGGTAGGGCTATTTTATTATTTGTGCCCGGCTGCTCTTTATTTTCTTTAAATATATTAACAATTTGGTGGACACTGAATCCTAGATCCGTTAATTCTTCCTTGATTACATCAGGTGGAGTTGAAGGGTGTAGGCCTCTTATCACTACTCTTAGTGCTCTCTCTTGGAATAAATGATAAGTGTGAAATTCCGCCTTTGTATCAGTTAAATATTTAACAATTTTTTTATAAGTTTCAGGGGAATCTGGCATCAACTTCGTGTCATTGATTCGAGTTTGACAGATGTATTTGCCGTTGTCCAGTAGTTTATTTAGATGCTGGCAAAATAGCGGGAAATTTTTTATATTTCTGATGAATATAGGAGGTGGTTTTGGTTCTCTGGGGGTTGGTGGTATTTCCATTGTTTCTTCCAATGACAGTAATTGATATGGGTTAGGAGTAAAAAATGGAGATTCATCTGTTTCGTTATTTATATTTTGTGCAGTCATATTTTTCGTTGAAGTACCAGGTTGAGGGTCATTCATGCTATCACTAGGGTTATCAGGTGTTGAAGGTGGCGTTTTTCTATTAGAACGTCTAGGCTTCTGTTTTACCGGTGAACTTCGAGGGCTGTTATTACCTAAACTCCTAGATCTTTTGTTTTTGCTAGACATTATCATATGGTGCATCTCATGACGGTAGGGTGGTAAATAAAAGAGAGGAGAAAAAAAAAATAAATAAAAGTTTTTAGTACGTAACTAATTACGTAGACTTGTAGAGGCCTTCTAAGTATACGTGTTCTCCCTTAGAAGCCACGGAGGCAACTAAAGGTAGTGGGGGGCAATGATATGGCCTCTACCTATAAAACTATCGTTGTTTACACTGTAGTCTTAATGTTAATAAACAAGTTGTTTACTCACTTTGTTTATGTTGAGTTGAATAGTCAATTGATAAATGTTGAATTGTCACTGTTTTATTGCACTAAAGTTCACTAATTAACTGGTAATTAAGTCACTTTGTGGGAGACGATGTAGCAGGTTGGTAGACAGAAACTGGCGCATGCGGATCGTTTCGAATCTAAATGCCGTTTTATGTTGGTCCTTTGGGTGCATTATTGTCTGGTGATACCCTGCTTTAAGATCCAGCGTACTAAATATTACCAGCCCAACTCAGCCAGAAAGAAAGAAAGTGGACTGTATCTTCAAACATTTACGAAATTTATTGAAAACATAAAAACAAAATGAATCAATTTTACACTCGTTAGATAGGTAAAAAAACAAATAAATAAAAACAACAAACTAGTTAAGTGTAAAATAAAATGAATTAATGCTGTGGCGTTTTTAACTGCAAAAATAAAATAAATTAACGCTGTGGCGTTAACACAATTTATTGGCAACATTCTACTTATTTATGCAGTGGACTGTATTTTAATGAATTGGTAGGTAATATGAATTGTACAAATAGACTTACCGTGTTAGGCTGGAATAGACATCATACTACCTGACGGCTCCCTCGGTTCAGGTGTTGTCTCTGGATAGCTCTGTAATGGCATTGGACTGTCGTACCGGTAGCTGGTACGGATTAAATTTTATCTTTCAGATTTTATCTGATGTTCCCTCACCACTCGCCGCAACAGGACTATTGGGCACAATCGCTTTGTACAAAACAATGACTAAAAAACAATGATAATTCTTTTCATTCTCTTTAGTACTACACAATAATACATACAACAGCAAAAAAAATACAGTAGAACAAAAAAAAGATGGAGCTCCTTCCTAGGATACATACTAGTTTTGCATCTAGCATTAATAACAATAGAAATTGTATGTATTTTAATTTCCGCCCTTTACAGTTCACTTCCACTTTTTAGGTTCTGCCTACAGTGATATACATTAACCATTTACAAACAACAAAACAAAAAACATATTTCCTGTGTGCAGTAAATAGGGCACTACGGTTCACTTAGTTTTTTCTGTCTCTACAAACGGGAGTTTCAACTGTTCAATATGAACTGACCGTCTCTTTTTGGGCTCTTTAATACTCTCTACAGTTATTAAATTATTCTCTCTAATGGCAACTACTCTTAATCGGGCCTAGTATCGTATCAATTCTTTCCTTCCATTCGTTCCCATTCTCTGGTATACGGTTGTTCCAATTTTTAAATCTCCCATCTTGTGTCGTATTCTTAAATTTTCTCTACCTCTTTTCCTTCTCTATTTTTCCTCATACTATTTCCCATGCCTTCCATAATTCTACCCTATTACTAATTACACTGGGCAACAAAAACAGTTTTTTAATGTTTCCAGCATTTCATGAGTTTTCAAATCTGGAGATCGGATATTTTTCGTCTATCGTTTTTTCATTTAGTCTCTGTTAATCTAACACGCTGTACTCTTCTTCGGTCTCACCCGGCTATGTTGTTTAAGCGCTTGCGGGTATCTCATCTCCTTTACGTACGTCACCCCCTCTTGCTTCAATGGGATCTTATGAACTGTCCTCCCTATCATGCTTACTATCTCTCCCTCTTTAAAGAAAATGTCTACAAATACCGATTTATTGATTTCCTCCAGTCCTGGACTCTATTTACTGCTGCTATCCGTGCTCTTTATCCCCTGCGACCTCTCTACATCTATACATCTTTTCCCCTAGCTTAATACTTCAGGTCCCGTGGCTGTTCTTTACTTTTTTTTGTTCTTCCCTACCTCGCCTTTCGGCTATACGGGGTTTTCCCGGGCCAGAGGGCGAGGCCGGGAAATTTAAAATCTCTTCCGGCACCGGGAAGCGAACTCGTACTGTTTTAATCTCTTATAACTTTGGTTATCTGGTTGCCGGGCAACACGCGGTGTTGTGCACAATAATTTACCGTGATATCGATTAAATCCGAAAAGTTACAAAAAGTCGATGCCCGGGTGCGCAATCTCAAATCTGACAGTATTTTCATAAATATTGCTCCCCAAAACGTCATAGTCGACCCTGATATCGTTTAAACCAGAAAAGTTACAAAAGGTCGATGCCCGGGGAGAGGGAGGCAATCTAAAATCTGACAGTATTATCATAAATAGCGCCTCCCAAAACGTAATAGTGAACCGTGATATTGATTGAATCAGAAAAGTTACAAAAAGTCGATGCACGGGGGCGCAATCACAAATTCGTCAGTATTTTCTTAATAAGCCCCCCCCCCCAAAACGTAAGAGTCGACCCTGATATTGATTAAATCCGAAAAGTTACAAAAAGTCGATGCCCGGGGACGCAATCTTAAATCTGACTGTGTTTTCATAAATAGAGCCACCCAAAACGTAATACTGGACCCTGATATTGATTAAATCCGAAAAGTTAGAAAAAGTCCATGCCCGGGGCGTAATCTCAAATTCGTCAATATTTTCATGATAAGCGCTCCGCAAAACATAATAGTTTACCGCACTAACGGATCCAGGATTTCATTTTGGGGGGGGCTTCAGCCCGAAAGCTGTTTTTTCATAAAAATTAAGATAATTACTTTGGAAAAAAAGAAAGAAACTAACTACCTGTATGAAATGGTGTTTAAGTGATTCCTAAAGCCCTTTTAAATGTAATTACACACGCAATAATACTTTAAGAGATACTTTTTTAATATTTTCTTCGATAAAACATGGCTATATTTTACTATTTTGGGGGGGCTTCAGCCCGAAAGCCCCCTCCCCCTCCGTAGATCCGCCCGTGGTTTACCGTGATATCGATTAGATCCGAAAAGTTACAAAAAGTCGATGCCCGGGGGCGCAATCTCAAATCCGACTGTATTTTTATAAATACTGATCCCTAAAACGTCATAGTCAACCATGATATCGATTAAATCCGAAAAGTTATAAAATTCGATGCCCGGGTGCGCAATCTCAAATCCGACAGTATTTTAAAAAAATGTGCTCCCTACAACATAGTTATCCGATATCGATTAATGGTTGGTTAGGGGTGGTCAGGTCCAGTATGGACGCTATTATCTAAGGAATTAAAAGAAAATATCTATACTCTTCATAATAATGATGAAGTAGTGATAATGGAATGAAATGGAATGGAAAAATAAAAAGTACTCAGAGGTATTTGGCTGACTACTTTCTGTAATTCCATATAACACTTCGAGTAGTTTCTGTACTTAACTAACGCATGATTAACGCTACGTGAGTACTCTCAGTACTCGCCGATGTCAGGCCGAGTAAAAAAAAGTACTCGATACATTTTCCTAATAAAAGTACTCAAATCATGAAAGTAATCGAGTGCTGCCCATCTCTAATACAATAAAATTGAAAATGAATAAATATAAAAAAACAAGATAAGAAAAGTTATAATAAATAAGCTATGTATGGCTTATTAGATTTAAAATGTGACTATATGTTAAGGAGATACAGTTTTTATGCACTTTATAATTAACCGGATTCTGTTCCATGTGGATGTGGATGGATTCGGAAATGATTCTTTTTTTCATGGTTGGGGACCGTTGCAAGAATGTAAGTTTTTTTTAAATCAAAAGAATGATTGAAGGTTAAGGCATGTTCTGATAGTTCAGAGGCGGAATGGTTCCGAGAAGTTATGGATGTTTTATGTTGGGAAATACGGGTTTTAAGATTTTTTTGTTTAAAAAATATAGGAACTATTGCAATTAGGAGTAGAGCAAGGTATCCGGTAAACTACATTTGATCGAAGTCGTAAAAGTATTGGATCCTTCACATAGGATCTTTTTCACCAACATGAAGGATCCTGTACTATACTAGCCAAATTCTTCTTTTTAGCCATCTGGCTACATGCTTTTTTGCAATAGAATTACTAAGACTACTATTCAAAATTGAGAAAACCTGTATTGGTTATAATTATCTCGAACAGGTTCTTTGCACTTTCAAAAACAAAAAAATTTTTTTTTCCATTTAAATTAAAATTTAGAACTGTACTGTGTTCAACCATAAGAAAGCATTTTTATTATTAAAATTGATAATAACAATTGTAATAGTAGATAAATACATGTAAATATTTTTCTGATTATTATATTTTGAAAATCCCGTTTTATAAACTTACTACTAGATGTGAATATTTGACTTTTTTCGATGTGAACGAATCATTACTTGATTATGAAGTATTTTGCTACAGGATCTCAAATGAGTCTGTGTAATCGTTGAAAGTACATGTTTACACTAGTTGATATGGCTTAGATTTATATTAATAAGTAATATCACTCGTGTTTTTATCAATTCAATACCCCTTTCTGACTACTTAATAGGACCTTTTCGTAAATATTTTAGTAAGTCTAGTTTCAAGAAGTCCCTGCTTGAAAAATGTTGATAAGGTATATTTCTTGATCTTATTTATTATAGATTTTGCGTGACTGATAGTTCAAAAACTCATGAATATGATATAATTTTGTTTTTGATTATTCTTTACCAATTTCAATTTTGAAAACGAGGTTTTCTGAATATCGTTATGTTTGTGAAAGTTGATTGTTTAGAATTTGAAAATAATTGTTGATATAAATATACTAAATTGCAATACGTTCATTGAGAACTTTTCTTGTCGATTTTCAAATATTTTTTTTAGATATTCCTACTACAATTTACAATTCAATAATTGACTTAAAGATTTTATGGGCATTTTCTTTGATTGGATATTATTTAACCACATTTTATTTAAATATTTATATCATTAGTTATTTTCATTCACAGTTATGGCTAAGAATTTAATCATTACATTATGTGAATTCTACTTTGTTCTACTTTTGTTTAATTTTTTTCAGTTATATTGTTATGAGAATGAAAAAAAATGTTGAATAATATTCTAATGATGTTATTCAACTCCATATCCCATTTGGTGTTTATGTTCAATAGTTAATCATGTTGTTTTATCTAGCTCGATTGTTTTGTCACATTCTTTTCGATCTGTAAGATGCTGTGACAATGAATGGTATAGTCTGCTAGTCTTTCCAGTTATATATAGTGGTTTGAAAAAGTCTTCCAACAAACCAACTTTTTATAAAAATGACGAATGTTTCAGTTTAAAAATGTTTTTATCTTTTCAATTGTAAATTTATTTAATCTTCCAGACATTGTAGATGTGATATATATTTAAATTATCATTATTTGCAATAAACAGCAAGGCAAAGGACCAATCCGTTGTGTTGACATTTTTTCTTCCACTTCAGTCTTTACTACTCTATTGTTAACATCAAGAGTCATTATATAAATGCAGAGATTTTAGATATAATATATATTTAAATTAGCAATGTTTTCAATTAACAACAAGCCAGGGACATTATTTTCAGGGCCTAAATATTGCTATCTTATTGTTTAAATTTCACTATTTATTTTATCCACATTAATCTTTATTCTTAACATCAATTGCGGAATATACCTGTAAAAATTGTTCTAATATTGGAATTCTCTCGGAGTTTTCTTTTCCGAAATTTAATTTAATATTACATATTTCATTATTTATTTTTATTTTCTATTTAATGCTACTTTTATTTCCAAAATGTCCACATTTTTTATAGTTTTCTTGCTGACAAATAAAGTTCAGCCCAATCAGCTTAATCCTAGATGTTATTACATGATATGTAAGAATGCTATGATACCGTTGTGCATCCAGTTTTCTATCTATTCACAACAGGTCTCCAACTCCAATTCTAGAAACTCACCCCTAAACCATAAAGAAGTCACTTCCATGTTTTTCTATTGGTTGCAAACGTTCATCTGAAAATACCACTTCAGAATTTCAAAAATACTGCCTCCTTCAGAAACTAAATATTTCAAATTTTTACTTATCTCTCCATAAAAATTTGCTCCATACTTCTTTCATCCAGTTTTCATGTTCTTTGGTAAAATTAAGTTGCTTTCACTTGTTTAGAAATCAGAAAAATGGTTTTCTTCTTTCAACACAATCTTTTAGGCCAAATGACAAGAGTTTCCTTCTGATCAAGGAGCACAAAACTTGTAACATCAGCTATTTTCTGAGCCTTTCCGTCTCAGTTAGATTTTTAATTTTTTCTCTGCAAACACATTAATTTTAAATGTTATTCAGCAGCAGAAATATGTTTTTAGACCTTCAAGTTTTCAGTTTGCTTGGTTTTTCTCTTGATGACATAATAAGTTCCAGAAATAGAACCTTCAACTTCTTTTGTATTTCCTTGTTAAGTCCTCGTTGATAAAAAATTATAATATTATATTGGTCGATCCCAAACTCAGCAATTAGAGACAAAGTCGGATGTCAAAAGAACATCCTTCACCTGATTGGGACTAAAAGGTTAAAGTGGTATGGCCACTTAATGCGGGTAGATGAGAACCGCTGGCCAAAGAAAATATTTAAATTATAAAGCCACCTGAAAGAAAGAAGCGTAGAAGGCCAAAGAAGAAATGGATAGAGGACGTGGAGGGAAGAATAGCAGCCAGAGGGCTCCATGAAGGAGATTGGATGGACAGGAAGCAGTGGTTTTTGGGTGTTGGGATTATGACTCCTTAAGTTGTAGAAAAACCCAAATAAAAAAATATATATATATATTGGTCGATAGTATATTTATTTTTTTTGCCATTTTCTGAAATAAAAGAAATGTTAAATAGAAAACAGAAAGTAATAGTGAAATATAAAATGTTAAATTAAATTTAAAAAAAAAACAAAAAACAAAGAATTTCAATATTCGAACAACTTTCACAGATACATTCAACTTCTTAGAGTTTATACAACGGCTTTTGATATTAACAACAAAGAGTAAACACTGATATAGATAACAAATTAATGAAGTTAAAAAAATAAGATAGCATTATTCAGAGGATGAAAAAATGTCAATATAAATTTGCTATGTCTGGAATTATGAGTACATGCTCTAAAAAATTGACTGGTTTATACCACGAAATTGAATCCTTGAACCAGGTACCGATGGTGTTGTTACAGCGAGTAAACAATTTAGAACTTGGAGTGAGGTGAGTTATAAAGCCTAAGTGAGCCCAATCCCAGAAAAAATTTAAGAATTGAATTTTAATTTTGTAATCAGCATTCCAAAACATAAATGAGCCGATTTAGAGAACTACCCAAAAAATTGTCTAGTGGAATTACTATATGACTAAATAACAAACATTTACAGAAATCGGTCTAAACATCATAGGCTTTGAAAATAAAATTGTTTACCAAGGAGTGAGTTGTTAGGGGAGAGGGAACCCTAAAAGGTCAATTTTTCAGTTTTCCGCTTATATCAGGGAAACTATGAATCTTATCTATATTTAGTCAAAACATTTATTTTGAGTCCTAGTTCTTTACTGGCTTTTATAAACGTTGTTGTATTTAGTTTTATTGTGTCCATGCCTTTGCTTAACAGGGTACTTTTAGTCTAAGGGGCCGCTACTGACTGCTATCTGGCAATGTTTATAACCTGAACACTGATAGCTCCCATAACGCAGTGATAAGCCTTCTCCTACTTCACATCTTCGTATTATTGTATTAAATTTGTATTATTGAAAGTGTAAACAGATACAAAAACAAATGTAATAACAACAAAAATACTTTTATTTGACGGCAAATATATTAATTAAATAATAAAAAAACACTTTAAGAAGATATGTACATATAAAACATCAAACATCATAACATCGGCATCATAACAAATTTAAAAGAACATATTTACATAGAAAAGAAAAAATATAAACACTATAAACAACGTATATACAAATTATTTTAAGTTAATTATTCACTTCCTTTTGTCTTATTTATTTTGGAAGGCAAAATTGTTTTATGCTACTTAAAATAGCGAGGAACGGGTCCTCTTCTCTGTGAACCCGCCGCCACAAAAATTCGCACAAATATGAATCGAGGTGTTGTCTGGCAGTTCCTCTATGTACTTTATTTCATATTCTAAGATTCATATACTGAATTGCCTGTTCTTCTGAAGACGGTAAATCCCATATTCTAAGATGATCCATAATATGACGAAAATAAACGAATTTCATATTCTAAGATTAGATAACGAATTTCATTTCATATTCTAAGATCATATACTGAATTGCCTGTTCTTCTGAAGACGGTAAATCCCATATTCTAAGATGATCCATAATATGACGAAAATAAACGAAAAAAAAAATGAAAAATAAACACCAAGGGGTCACAAACTAAAAAAAAATGTAAAATAAACACAAACGGACCAAAAACTAAAAATAAACACAAACGGGCCAAAAACTAAAAATAAACACAAACGGGCCAAAAGTAAACAATTTAATAAGTGAACGTAATAAGGGAATAACTGAAAACCAAACAATGCAATAACTCAAAAGTTTGGCGGGATAAGAAGAGGGAGGTTATGTAACATGATGACATGACGTTAGATAAGATAGATAAGAAGTGAGGTTTCAAAACGGCCCCTTAGACTAAAAGTACCCTTAACAGTACCAAATCATCAGCATACAGTACCAAGCACAGATATTGTTCCACCTATGTTCAAACCTTTTTTGGTATGTATCACCTCTCTAATGGCATATTCTAATGTCAAATTAAATACGACAGACGGATGAGAATCAAATTATTTTAAACCCGAACGAAACTCAAATTTCTCGGATAAATGATAACTACACCGTTGTACTCTAATATTTGTCATAAAGAAAATATTTTTTCGATAGTCGAACAGATCCGCCTAAATCCACATTGGTTGTGCCCAATAATTTCCTCGGCGTATTACGTGATTCAACTAGTTAAGATTAAAGTGATTATTTTACAACATACCGGAAGGAGTGAAATTCCTTGATAGTAATTGCAATCTGTCCTCGGTCCCTTTTTGTGAATTGGAATAAGAATAGATTCTTTCCATTCTTCAAGTAATTTCTCATTCTCCCAGATCTTTTTAACCAACAAATGTATTTTAGAAACTCCAGCTTCCTCACATGCCGTAATTAGTTCACTAGGAATATTATCGGTTCCCGCTATTTTATAAGATTTTAATTTTTCGATAGCTACTTCAACTTCCTCTTTACTCGGAAGGATGACACAGATTATGGTTTCTCGTATTTAAAATATTGTCAAAGTGGTTCTTAAACTTATTTAATATGTCTACCGGATCGGTCAGAATATTGTAATTTTCATTCCTAATTCCAGACTCCTAGGTATGACTTTGTTTTTATGTTTTTTTAATTTACTTATCTTTAGGTTATTTTATTTTTTTATTATATATAGTTTTTGATTATTATTTTACTTTTGTTAATTTTATATTTTCTGTATATATGGTGTGAATGTGTTCATATATCACTATAATTATTGTCCACGTGACAGATTATTATATTTCTAAATAAATAAAAAATGTTTTTAAAAATTCCAGATGAGATGGGTCCTAAACATTTACGTGATCTGTTTATACCTTTTTACATGTCTCTTATGTTATTTTTGATTTTATTAGATTATATTTCTATTATTTTATTTATAATCCTTTTTTTTATTTTTAATTTAGTCGTTTCATTCTTTGAGGTTCGGAAGATTGTCTTTGCTAGGATTAGCTATGGATTTAGTAGATTTTCTTTTATCACACATGTTTAAACAATTCATCGAATCACAGTTTGTTCTTTTTATTTTCCTTTTTCCCAAGACACGAGTTACTGACCGCTTTAATATTCTCCCTGATCCCTACCCATAACTTGTTTATATCATTACGGTCCTAGTCAGAAGGTTTGAAGCTTCAAACCTATTCTTAACTTCAAGCCCGAATAGAGTTCTAATTGATAGATTTTTTAATTTTCCTAATTAAAATTCTCGAAATAGAAACGGTTTTCTATATTATTTTGATATTAAGTTTTTGTCGAAGATTCACGATTACTAATTCATGATCTGACCCACATTTTGCCCTGCTTTCAGATCTTAAATTAACTATGCTAATTTGCCACCTGTGTTATATCAAGATGTGATTAATTTGATTTTGTGTTTGCGAATCTGGTGATGTCCAAGTATATTTGTGAGTACCCTTATGTTTAAACATAGTACCTTTAAATTATTAGGTTTTTCGAGATGGCAAAATTTATTAGCCGAATTCCATTTTCATTACTATAGTCGTGTAAACGTTTTTTACCGATCGTCAGAAAATAAACTTCTTCCCTTCCCGCCTTTGCGTTAGCATCTCCTAAAATTATTTTCATGCTGCTTTGCGTTAGTTTATCATAAACCCATTCCATTTTATCATAACATTCGCATTTTGGTTCATCACTTTATTACTTAACAATGCGTTTTAAACCAACTCCCCTGGAACATATTCCAGGCCATAGCCACCGAAATCCTATCGCTAAAGAATTGTATGTCCCTCAAAGAGGATAGAAATCCATTCCTAATAAGAAAGCCGATACCTAAATAATGGTTTCCGCTTTCTCTGTACAAAAAAGTATACTTACGTTCCCTTATGGATTCCTCTCCTAGCCAACAAACCTATTGCAATGCCACTATATCTAAATAAACAAAATAGTAATGTAAATAAGCATAGGTTATAAATGCCGGAATACAAAATGCTCATAGAAGAGTAGATTCGGAAAGTAAGCATAAGAACCTAACAAACTGTCGAACACGACTGGAAGTCTTCTAGAACAAAACCAGTGAATTGACCGATTCCTAAGGAATCGGGAATCGCAGATTCCATCTGAATCGGTGAACCGATTCACCAGGTTTGTTTTAAGAAATCTTCCAGCCTTTTAGCATTGTTGGCTGAGTTGTCTTAACACTTATCTACTCTTCCACTAGCATACAGGAACGGTTCGGAATAGAACTAGGCCCTAAAATTTCGCATTTTATTTTATTTTACCTTTTTTAGCTATCTGTGAAAGTCATGAGAGATATCAATATTGTTTGAACATTTTAAAAGTGAAAACAAAATATTGATATTTTATTAACAGCAAAATTAACAAAATATTGATTTTTATTAAATTTTGGCTTTTTTTATTTTTAAGTCATATTACAATGGCAGAATGAAGAAGGAACAAAACTAACAGTCTGCTTAGTCGTAATACAAATTTCTTGAACCGGTTGGATGAAACCATTCCACCTCTGGAACAGTTCGGAATGGTTCCATCCGGAACGATCTTTCTTGTTCGAAGTTGTCTTGAATTCCACCTTAGACGGTTCGAAATGGTTCCACCCAGAACAGTCTTTCTCGTTCCACCCGAATGGTATTTCTCGTTCCACCCGGAATGGTCTTTCTCACTCCACTCAGAACGGCCTTTCTCGTTCCGAGGAGCTTTGGAATCTCATTCCATCTGAATGTGAACGCTTTAACGTTCGATTACATTGCGTTTTTGTTCCAATTTGAGATTTCATTCTACCATCCGTTTGGAATGATTATGATACGTATTAAAGTGTCTACATGTGTTGTTATTTTTTAGTTTAAATTAGTAAGTCTTAAATTAATTAAATTGTACATATAATAAATAAAGCAAATTAGAAAACAGAAACAAATATTTATTCATTAATATTTTTCTGTAACTTGGGACAAGGAAATATTTAAGAAAAATTAAGACAAATATATGAGTTTTACCAACCAAAACATAGTTTTATTTAAAAAAATAAAGATAAAAGCAAACAAATACAAAACGGTAAGAATTTTATATAAATCAATTAAAAGATTGGAATTTAAAAAAAGCAGTTTTTACTTTGCCAGCTGATAGTCGAGTCAGACGTTCGTTAATCAACACGCCACTTTTGAAAAGATTCATTGGCATGGAACCGAAGTGGCCACTATACTCAACTTTCTTTGACAATGATGCGCAAATTAGGGTAGTTGTTCTGGAGACCAACTTACCAAATTTCCTCCATTGTCTAGGAACTATCTTTAAAAAAAAAATAATAATAAATTTATATATTATATGTAGAGAGTGCTACCACTGGGTAGTAACTCTTCAAGCCTGTACATGCCAATATTTATATTTGTGCATATTTACTTGTTGTATTTGTATACAGTTGTAAATTCCATTAAACAAAAAAAAAAAATAAATATATTATATGTTTTCAGAACTCCCATATATATGTGCAGACCATTACTTGAATATACTTTTCATAAAATAAAATAAAAAGTGTAACATGAGTATAGGTTTTGATAAGAGCTTACGTGACACTATAGGGAGCTGTACTCATTATTATTTATTTGAGGTGTTTGGTTTCAAAACTGATTACATCCATTTTTAAATATGTTTTAGAGCTGGTCAAAAAAGGTTGTATAGAACCACTTTTGATAGAAAATCGAATCTTTTGGTATTGATTTTGGAAAGATCTAAATGGTTTTGAAACAAATATATTTAAGTTTATAAAAATAAACATTTAACACTTGTGAAAAAAAAAAAAAAAATGAATAAAATGATGTAATCTGTTTTGAAACCAAACGCCTCATGTGAAACAGATTTCCGCTTTCTTGGGTAAAATTTATGGGTAAAAAACTAAGAAAAAAATGGTGAAAATCTGAAGAAAAAAAAATGGGAAATGTACAGGAATTTGTTGATCACTATGTTTTACAATATCTGTTGAATAAAATTGGTTTATTAGAAATTAAGTAAATTAATTTAAATATTGTAAGAAGTTTTATTTGAATCTAAAAAAACTTACATAAAGGAGTGTTAAATTAATATAGTTAATTTGTTATCTAATTCTTGTATATTAGTCAATTATATATTATATGTGTTATGTGATAGAGGCAACACTTGTCAGAAGGTTATTGAGTGTTATAGTGGTTGTTTGTTAGAGAACAAATGAAATCCAGGTATTGAATTATTATTGATTATCTAATTAATTTTTTTCAGTGTTAAGAGTAATGATGCAGGCTAATGAGGATTAAGCCTAGAATTTTTATTTGAATTCAATTTTTCAACATTTATTAATAGTAGTATAATTAATTATTTATTGCTATAATAATTTATTTGTTGTAGTTCCTTCTTATGTTTTTGTATACCTTTTGACTTTCATTAAAAATGATTTTACATTATTCAATTGCTATTATTTGTAATAAGACTTGACTGTCCCATAAATATCAATGTAATTTTTTCCCTTTTTTTCAGGGCTTTTCATAAATTTCTGGAACATTGGTGTTATGAAAAATATGTTGACATAATAAACACATAAGAGAACTTTTCAGTGGCTTTATTTTATTGCAATGTAGCTGTTATTGAATCATCTAAACCATAATTTTGAGTCAAGTAATATTCCAGTTATATAATAATTTATTTATTCTAAGACATTATCTGTTTTTATTAATTTATCTGTAGTAATTGTACTATTAGTGTCAGTTGAAATCTTTTCTTAGTAAAAGTTCTATATACACTGACAGGCAAAAAATTCCACCCACTTGATTTTTCCATGTTTTCATCTAAAAATATTTCTGTAAAGTTGTATTTGTATATAATACATGGTATTTGTAAATAATACTTAGTATTTATGGAATTTTATAATCTTTTTTACCTTTAATAATCAAAATGTGATTGGGTAAGAAAGATTAGAGAAAAAAAATTGAAAAACGAACCATTATTATTCTAAAAGAAATTAATTACATCATTGTTTAGTAGCGCGTGTTTCCTCCTCTTGCCTTCACTACTTCTTGAAGACGCCTTGGCATACTTTCCACCAGTCGGGAAATGTCCCTTTGCTGGAGGATAGCCCATTCCTCCCGAAGAGCCCTTTCAAGTGCAGTGTATCAGGAAGTGTTGCACACCACTCTTATTCGTCTTCCGAGGTTATCCCATAAATGCTCAATGGGGTTCAAATCTGGAGAACGTGCTGGCCAGGCTAAAACCTCAATATTATTCTGTTGAAGGAACGTCTGCACTATGCGGGCGACATGTGGGCGTGCATTATCGTTCATTAGAATAGAACGATCGCCGATTTCGTTGAAGATAGGCAACACATGAGGTTCCAAAATCTCATCTACATAGCGAATGGCCATCAAAGACCCTTCACGAACAACAACCAATTCTGTGCGATGCTCCATTGAAATCCCAGCCCACACCATTAAGGAACCATATTGGAAAGGTTGTCTCTGGGAAAAATTACTGGCTGCATATCTTTCGTTTCTTCTCCACACCCTGTCACGCCCATCTGGAGATCGAAGAGCGAATCTTGACTCATCTGTAAAAAGTACAGCACTCCATTCGTCCATAGTCCAATGGCTGTGTTCTCGAGCAAAAGCCAGCCGTGTTACTCTGTGAGTTCTGGTCAACTCTGGTCCTCTTACTGGAAGAAAATCCATTAATCCATACTCATTTAATCTTCTCCGAGTGGTACGTTCAGAAATTTGCACACCTTGAACTTCTTCGAGCTGATGAATCACTTGAACAACGGTAAGGTGCCGGTTTCATAAAATTCTCAAAGTCAAAAACCGGTCATCCTGTGGTTCTGTTACCCTAGGCAGTCCAGAACCTTGCCTTCTATTGTAAGAACCAGTTTCCCGAAAACGCCCGACGGCTTCTCGTAATTTTTCATATGGAACTCTGATGGCATTAGCTGCATATCTAATGGAACGTCCATCATCAATAAGTGCCACACCACGCGCAGCATCCTCAGCACTAAGAGGCATTTTTTAACTTAATATTGAAAAAATTAAAAGCCGGCGACTAAGAAATGTGCTGCAAGAAATGGTACTGAACTAATGATACTGAATAAACATTTTGATTCCATAGAAAGTAAACATTGGAATCTAGAATCATTTCATTGAATTAAGGATTAAGGGTTATTGTCCTCTATATTAACATTCCTAATTGAAAACAAACAAAAAGATTTCCTATTTATTCATTAAAAACAATAGACCAATCCAAAGCAGAAATATTTTTAGATGAAAATATGAAAAAATCAAGTGGGTGGAATTTTTTGCCTGTCAGTGTAGTAAGTTCTATATGAAAAATTTTATATATTTTTTTAAATTACACCTCATTTTAAAATGTATTGATTTTTGTATTTAATTTTTTTTTTACTATTTGAATGGTTATTAGTTTATGTAAAATTGAGAAATGAGGAGAGCTTGTATTTTATTTTATTCTTCATACCATCAAAGGATTTTGGTTTAGAGTTTTGGTTTCTATTTAGGGGGAAAAACATACATTATAAAATACCTACACTATTTTTTTTTTTACTTTCATTTACCTATATATGCAATATATAGTAAGGGTATTACGATCGTGAAAAATTTTGAATCTGAGTTTTCAACGGAAATATATGTTTTGAGTTCTCCTGAGTCCAAATAACCAAGTCCTGCAAAATGGTGTGTGTGTGTGTGTGTGTCAGTGTCTTAACATGGTAACGACTCCGGCTTTGTATGTAACGGACTCTATATCGGATCATAGAATGTTCGGAGCTTATACAGACCAGGAGCCGCCCAAACGGTACTTAATGAAGTAAAAAGGTACAACATACCGTTAACAGCCATTCAAGAGGTAAGGTGTCCAGATGGTGGGGAAACCACTATAGACGGCTACACACGGTTCTACACTGGGAGAAGGTCGTTGAAGGACTAGTTCTCTTGATGACAATGTTCTGCAACAACTATTCGAGAACTTGCCGAGAAACTTAACCTTAGCAAATCAACCATCAATGACCACCTCACTGCGATTGAAAAAGTAAAAAAGCTTGAAAGTTGGGTTCTATACACATTCAACGACTGCCAAAAAAACACCATTATGAAGTTTGTGCTACTGGGAGGAGGACAATAAGTTTTGAGAGGAGTAGATCAAGGGAATGGATATGATCTACAAGGTATGATTTGTCGGGAGAGTCGGAGGATAAGTTGGTATTAAAGTCGCCTGCTATTATTACATTGTTGTATGAAGGAAGGTAGGTAAAAAGAGAGGTTTCGAAGGCAGGATCAAATCGGACATGGGGAGAGTGATATGTAATGATGTAGAGAAGGGAAAAGGAATCTGAGAAAATTTCTACAAATAGGTACTCTAAATGGGGATCCCCTATCCTATAGGTCCTCGGATATCCTATCCTACTACTATCCCCTCCAGCGTTTCCCTGGTCTTCCTGGGGATCCCTCTTAACTCAATTGAATAAGAGAGCTGTGCTCGTTCTATACAGGTTAGCCTAATCTCCATATTTTTCATTTTTGTTTTGAGGCTGATATTTTCAGCTAACAATCTTTCAGTTAAAGCTTCCTGCCTTTTGGATCATTCTTCCATTGATTTAAGTCTTTCTGAGTTTTTGAAAGACAAACTTATTTGTTTGTCAACAGTGCTCTTGAGATCTTTTATTTCTTCTGTAATCTTGTCTAGCTCGGCAAGAATTGATGCAAAGTTTTCTTCCGTACTGCTTTGTTGTTTTTACTTGTTTTTTTTAATGTCTCAATATCTGTAGCATTAGCACATTTACTATGGAATATATTTTTGCTATTGAAGCATGCTAGGGCAGTTTTTTCTTCCCTATTTAATTCTAATTTCCATATTGGGCACAGCGCCATAGCGAGATGTGGAATTGGACTAAAGGTGATGGAATCAGAGATTTAGTCTCTTATCACTACTCGTTCTAATGCCTATTCTCCTGCTTAGCTACGATAATAGACTATCTAACGCAGTATTATCCACAAATGTTGTAAACATGCCACTAAGTATGTTTAATAATTTAATAAATATATTACTCATAAAATGTAATTTGTGAGTACACTATAGATTAAGATATCAAATAGACATAGAGGAGATGCTCACTGATTGGCAGCAGATGCCAGACTGCTAAGAAGCATATAGTTAGTCACTTTATATAGTAAGGATCATTTCCCTTAAAAGAGATCTATCTAAAAAAGCACTAGTTCATGTTTATTTTAGGTAATAAATTTCTAAAAAAAAAAAACTATTTTTAATTTTTTTTTTTTAATAAAAAGTGAATTTTTGTAATTAATTAGTTATAATACATCCCAGGTCACAATAAAACAAGAATTTAAAGCATTGTAATAATTTATTGTAGTTATTTTTGCTAAAAACGCTGGTACTTTTAGGTGGAAGAATATCAAATCACATCATTTTTTTTTTTTACAAAACTAGGGGTGAATCTAAACTTAGTTGGTGACAAACCTTAACTTGATTAATATGGACTTAGAGCTTATTAAACAATGGAGTTTTTCTGAAAGTGGGGTGGGTATCTGTAGTGCACGTTGAGGGTAATAAAGAATATTCTGAATAATACATGTTTTCATGAAAAACAAAACTTAATGTTGTTAGCTACTTCGAAGGAAATTCTGCCTAGTTTACTATGAAACAATTACCAATTAAATATTACCTCAATTATATATATTTTTTAGTTATCGCTGCCTATTCAACAAAAAACATGACACTTAAAAAACACAAAACTTAAATGAATTGTAACTTTTGAGATTTGCTATCACCCCTTTACTTATGGTACATCCTTTATTTCAGTGGTGTAGATGGTCCACACCTGGCTCAATCCTTCACTTCCTGATCCTCAAAACTCTACAGATTGGGAACCACTAATTTAAGTGATAGACAATGATGATCTATGTTTTGGGGAATAAGCTTGCTTGGCTAGTTTAATATCATTTAGGCTTAATTATAAAGATAAAGAACACTTAAAACGTGTTTATATCCTCAGATATTAACACATTTTCTCAATAGTAATAAAGATTAAAACTAATCCTACTGAAAATGAATAGTTACATAAGCTTTACAATTAAGTTTATTTGTAATAATTATAATTTTATTTATATATTATTCCTTTTTAAAAGGTATCATGAATGGTTTGAGCAATGGAACAGCTGAAATTAATGAAAAATGTAAAGATAATGATGATAACTTACAACCAAGCACATCTCATGGTGGAATAGTAGACATGCCAAAATGGAATTTGTCTACTAGACAGTTGTATGAAGATAACTTAAAATCAACTGGTATGGCTCCTCATACAGGTTTATTTCATCATATTCCAAGGGAGCGAGTCCCTTCAGTTGCTGAATCGACAAGTAGTGACGACAGCTGTGTTTATATGTACAAAGGTGATAATGAAAATAGGAATGGCAATGATGCAAATAAAAGTGCTGACTGTTCTTCTCCAGAAATGGATTATTTGGAAATGGATTTTGATCCTTGTCAGTCTAATGGTCAGGAATCATCTGATGGCTCCTATAGTTGTGGAAATGCTGAAATAGCAAAATTTGATAATGTAAATGAAGTTGTTGATGACACTTATGAAGATGTTGCCACAACTCCAATTAATTTTGATGATAAATATCCATCCACATCATCTTGGGTTGATGGAATTAATCCTGACAGTTTAGAACCTGTACCTTCAACAAGTAATTATCAGAAACCTGAAATAAGAGAAAATTGTGTTACTAAAATTCAGAATGCTGTTGTGGAATGTAAACCATATACCACTATAAATGAAAATGTAAGTATTGCTGCAATTTAATATCTTTTTTTATTTTTATTTTTCTATGGTTCATATAATTTTTAGTGAAATTTTCTTTTATACTGACAAATTTTACCTAGAATTGGTATAAAGTAGAATTTAATCTAATATTTCATTATTGTATATAAGTACACCACAAACCTTTATTTTTAATAGTTTATATAATCATGTTAATTGTATCTGATACTTTTCAGGATGAACAAGTAGAAGAGGCAGCCCCCGAGTTGTCTCAAAAAACAGTTTTGATAAAACACATTGCTGATGCAACTGGGAATAGTTGCTGTATGTCCTCGATCCTCCAAGCTGTTGTAAGATTATATTTTCCTTTTTTTATATAACATTGATAATTTAAATTATATGTGTAGATGGTTGACTGTATGATAAATCAAGGACAAGGAGATAGTCAGATTGGAGTCGGTCAGAAAAAAACATCAAATAATTGCTAATTATTTATTCAATTCACAATGTAGTAAGTCTTCATCAGGGATTTAAAGAAAAGGGTCGAATATGGAAAAACAATAGTATCTGATAGTTACATCAAACTATACATTACTATCTATCCATCTGATTTTTGGCCTTCCGCGTGGTCTTTTGTTTTCTATTGAGGCTTTCATTGTTATGTAGAGGCTTCCAGATGGATTCCTATGCCTGAATGAGCAAAGTACTCAACTTAAGGATTCTACCACCATAAAATTACTGACAGGTAATGAGAACATGATGTGAGGGTAGAGCTAGCCCATCTGGTCAATAGTTTTATTTTTATTTTTAGTCCTCATTTGACAAGCAGAAATGGAGGACCACCATAAGTTAGGTGATAACCGTTTTTTATTAAGATTGGGTTTTAAATTGTTATTTTTTGAATTAAGTTTTATTATTATTTGATTATTTTATAAAAAAAAAAAAATTATTGTTGTTAATTTTATTATTTAGCCTGATGAAGGTCTGATCAAAGACCAAAACCGGTTGCGCAGAGAGAAAAAAAATAAGGAATTATACAGGAAGACGTCTTTTTTATTGACTTTATTACATGTTTGCAGAAGTTTGAATATGAAGTAGGTGGTAGAATAGGAGTTGTTTAAAGAAATTTGTCGTTCTAAAAGGAGGTAGCACAAATGATGAAGGATTTACTGAAGGAAGTAGTTTTATGGGAGGGAATATATTAGTCCATATGTTAGTGGATAGAGGAGTGTAAAGTAAGGAGTTCTAGGATATAGGCAGGGTTTTTGGTTCTGAGGACTTTGAAAAGGAAAACACCAAGAAGAAATTTCCGCCAGAGAGTAGGATAAAGCCACTTCAACTCGGTATACCAGCAGGAAACATGAGAAAGCCTGGGAATCCCAAAGATGTATCTTATGAAGCAATTCATGATATATGTGGTGGTAGGAAACAGGACAAAGGAAGCTGTGAGACGAGCAAAACAAACATTATAGAAGGGATTCGGAGAAAAACGGAACCAAGATCATACAGTAAATATTAAGCAATTCTGGCGGAAATCTAAAGCTTTAACAGAACACAAAACAAAGCTATAAGAAATATGAAGAATGAGCGTGGGAAGTTTGTCATGGAGGATAAAGTTAAGAAGCTAAGAACATCCCAAGGAACTTAGTGGAGGCCATTCAATCCACTTACCAACACCCAAAGGGAATGGTTCGGCTGAACGGGTTGGAATCCAGTCACTTTAACTTAGCAAGGGGGGTCAAACTAGGATAGTTTAAACCCATTGTTATTTCTAATTTATATAAATGAAATGGAGTCCATCTGTAAAAGAAGAACAGAGAGGATGTTCCTGGGGAGAAGACCTTCGTCCGGTGGTGATTCAGCTTCTCCTATATGCCGACAATGTTGTTCTTTAGACTGATTCGGTTGAAAAGTTATTGCAGGCAGTGATGGAATGGTATGAGAAACTTTTGAAGGGATGGAAATATCTAACAGAATTAGCAAGGAAAATGCAGTCTTCTACCTTATTTACAACACTTGTAGGAAAGTGAGAAGTAACTAAGAATGTCAAGCTCCATGTATTTAAATCAGTGTACCTGCCTATACTTTTGTAAAGAAAAGTTGGTTATTGACAGATGGGCAGGAGAGTAGAGTCACTGCTGCTAAAACAAAATGATACCACAAAAACTTGAGGTCGCCTCATTGAAGCAGGTTTTGCAATTCAGTGTAATGAATTGAGAATTATAAAATATATCGCTATTTTTACTGCAATAGGTCGTATTTAACTTTTTTACATGTTTATTCTCTTTGCTCTACAATTTACATTTTTTACACTGCTAAGTAGGAAAATAGCAGAGGGAAATAAAGTGTGAAATGATACCAGTAAATCATAAAGAAATAATCTGTTTTTATGCTCTTCTTTTAAAAAACTCAATTTTTACATACAACCTTTTGCACTAACACCTCTTCAATTCAGTTTAAGCTTTGAATTATAACAATTACAGATAACAGTTAGATATTCTGTTGGCATCTTTATTATGACATTATGTTTATTTATCACCACCTTAAAATATCTCTATGCATATAATTAACTATGCTATATTAATTATACATTTAATTAATTTATCAATTCATCATTACTATAGAATGATAGTACCGTATACAATAATACCCTCATATATATAATTTACACATTAAAATAATTTAGTACCACTTTTAAACCAAAATAAACACTTCTTCACTTTAGTTCAAGCTTTAAGCTATAACGGTTACATATAGCAGTTGGATCGCCTTTTGAGTACAGTAACTTTATAAGACTGTGTGGTCATACAGAAGTGGCAGCCATAATGGTTCATGAAGAAACTAATATTTGACTAGTTTACATTGTTATTTCAATTTAAATAGTAATTATTGCAACAAACTATTATCTATGATGGTTTGGTAGATAGAATTAAAGTTGTACAAGTTGAATGAGACCTATGAATCACTTATATAAAATAAATAACAAAATCAAAGGACAATATTTTTTTATATATTATTTGATTTTTTCTAAACATATTTCAATAAACTTAGAGTTTTTCTATAATTTGAAAATGTTTATCTTCTCATTCTTTCTATATGATAGAGGATGCTGACTTTGCGTGTTGAATATCAGAAGCGATAGAATTAGAAAGGGAGACAGCTTGAATTAAAAAGGATTTGTCAAACGCAGCAGTTCGGTGAGGAGGAGGATAGAGGTCGGATGTACGAGATTTGGTGGGACGGAGAGAAAGGAGCATTTGAATTGTAGGACCTGTAGAATATGGGAGGGCCACCGAGTTCTAATAGCCTGGTATAGGAAGGTAGCAAGGAAATACTGACGGCGGTAGGATAGATAAAGCTACTTCAACTCAGTGTAAAACTGGGTGACATGTATATCCCTTGAGATCCCGAAGAAAAAGGGTATTGAGCAATTCATTAGACGTTTAAGTTTAGCTTTGAGTTCTCCTGAGAGTCCACCATACACCACACAGTCATAGTCGAAGTGGGGTGAAACAAGAGATGAAACCAAAAAAATTCAAAAAGGTTTTGAATGAAAGAAGATAACGTAGATGGTTAAACTGGTTCAGGGTGGAAATAGTACGGTGGGAAATTTGGTAGATGCGTGGTTTCCAGGAGAGGGTTTGATCGAGGGTAACACCAAGTATTTTAACCGTAGTATGGAAGGAGATGGTACTGAAATGGATTTTAGGAGAGAGGGATCCAATCAGGATAGCTTTTGTTTTCTCCGTATTTAATGTGAGCTTATTAAGGTTTGCCCATGTGCATATTCTATTGATGTCTTGTTGCAGTTTCAGGATGGCATTAGAGGAATCAGCCAGGTTGACGGAAAGGTAAAGTTGGAAGTCGTTGGCATATAGGTTGTATTGACAGTGCATGATAGTGGAAGGGAGGTGATTGATATAGATGGAAAAGAGGGTGGGAGATAAAGAGGAACCTCAGGGGTAATATGAGAAAAAAAAGGATTGTGATTAAAGGAGGGATAAATGAGGGGTGGGACTGGTGCTTGGAAAGAGGGATAGGAGGAACAGGAGACAAAATAAGTGTTGAGTACGTCAGCTGAAATAGAGGTAGTCTGGGTTTGCCTAAGGATAATTTACAGAGGATTGCCCACATGGCTTTAGAGTTTGAAGTGCTGGATAAGGATTGTTGAAATTAATGAGATTTGGTACGGCGTATCAAGGATTGCGTACTGTTTCGAAGCAGCTTGAAGTTTGTATAGTCTTCGGAAAGTAGTGCCTTCGTCTAGCCGCATCTCTTCGTTTAGTACAATCTTTTATCCCTGGCGCAAACCAAGGGGCTGGGGGATACTTAAGAGGAGTCCTAACTTTAAGAGAGGAGCATGACGGTCCAGGATAATGTGTAGATGATTGGTTAAAGTTTTTACCATAAAATCAACGGAGTTAGAGGAGTATATGGAGTCCCATTTAGTTGTATCAAAATCAGGCGTCAGAGTTTTGAACGATAGGAAATTAAGGTATCTAAAAGATATAGATCGGTGAGAGAACAGCGGAACAGGAAGGTATAGGAGACCTGTATGAGATCATGAGCTGACAAAAAAGGAACCGGATATTGTGATGTGGCGAGGAGTTTATCAGAAGAGTCAATAATGCAGAGATCAAGTCAAGAATCAGAGTACTGGGTGTGATGGGTACGGTCATATGCCGATGATGTTGCCATTATCTCTAGAACCCAAGCAGCATTATCAGGAACTTTACAGGAATTCAAAGAAGCAGCGGCTAAATTGGGCCTTAAGAGTTAATGGAAATAAGACGGTGTACATGAAAAGTTTAAATATGGAAAAGGAAGTGAATATGGAAATAGTTATTAAATATCACATCTTTAGGTCTGTTGACCAGTTCAAGTGCCTTGGATGCCTGGTCACATGCAATAATAAAATAGAGAATGACACAAAGGCCAGAACAGCAGCAGGAAATAGATGTTATTTCTCACTGCAAAGAGACTTGCAATTCAGATCACTCTCAAATCAAAATCCTCATCTACAAAACAAAAGTAAGGCCAGTAGTTATGTGTGGGTGTGAGGCTTGGACCTTAACCAGAAACTCAGAACGCACGCTCAAACGCTGGGAGAGAAAAATATTAAAAAGAATATGGGGTGGAATCTTTGTAAATGGAATTTGGAGAAGAAGAAAGAATAAGGAACTACGGGAACTTTATGGTGAACCTGATATTGTGGCATTGATAAAAAGAGCCAAAATCAGATGGTTAGATCATGTGGAAAGAATGCCAAAGAGGATGCTGCATGAGAAGCCGGATAGCAAAAGAAGTAGAGGGTGCCCTCGGATCAGATAGCTGTAGGATTTGAAGGACGTTCTGAGGCTGCTGGATGTTCAAAGATGGAGGGAGAGAAATTGCTCAAATCCGTGGAGAATGGTTGGCTGTAGTGGAGTAGGCCCGGGTTCTTGCAGGACCGTAGCGCCATTATAATTTTTTTTTTTTTTTTTTTAATTTCTTTATTGAGTATTATAACAATCTGTCTGTTCGACATTGGTTATAGTGAGGTAGGATGACATTCACACCATATGTACAAAAAAATAAAATAAATAGAACAAAATAATAATCAAAAGTATATACAATAGACAATAAAATAAAATAACCTAAAAAATAAGAAAATTAAAACTAGGGAAAAAAAAATAACATGCATACCTATATACAATCAGGCGAGGGAACTCCAGGAGAACCCTGCGCTACTCTTCCAACCGCGTCACTGGTACTAAAGCCAGCGGAGATTGGTCGAGAGCACTTTAGCCACATACACACATGTCTTGAGTGAAGAATCTGGCCATTGCCAGAACTCCAATTTATATAATTTACAAAAGGTCGCGAGGCCACTGCCGTTTCAACCTTCTTGGAGGATTATAGGGATGGGAGATGCTTGATAGAGATTGTGCAAGAGGATATGGGTGGTAAGTAAGGTTCTGGTGAAATTTGGAGAACTTTTCTGGGATAAGGTCTAGGACAAATGGGATGTTAAGGTCATGATGTAGGGTTTTGTTGGATACATAGAAAGGAGCATCGACTATTGTTCGAAGGACTTTAGACTGGAAGGATTGGATGCGCTTGATGTTAGAAAATTTTGCTGATCCCCACAGTTCTAGTCCGTAAGTCCAAATAGGTTTCAGTATTGTCTTGTAGATCAGTAGCTTGTTTTCAATGGAAAGTTTAGATTTTCTGCTTAGTAGTCGGTATAGTTGGCCGTATCGTCGGTTGAGTTCTTGTCTTTTGAGTCTAGTATGCGGGTTCCAAGTTAGTCTTCGGTCTAAATGAAAGCCAAGATACCGGACTGTGTCTGAATAAGGAAGCTGGATGGAATTAAAGAGTACTGGTGGACAGGAATTGCGTCGGAGTGTAAAAGTAATGTGTTGGCATTTAGATTCATTAACTTTAATGCGCCAGTTATTACACCAGTGCTCAATCAAGGTGAGATGACTTTGGAGATTTAAGGATGCTATTTCGGGATCAGAGTTGGATGATAAGATTGCGGTGTCGTCAGCGAATGTTGCAAGAAAAGTATCGGGATGAACAGGGATGTCAGCAGTAAAGAGGATGTAAAGCACGGGACCCAAGACGCTGCCTTGGGGAACACCGGCTTTAACGGAGTAGATATTGGAAAATTCTGTTCCACAGCGAACTCGAAAGGAGCGGTCAGAGAGGTAGGATCGGAGGACTAGGTACAAGGACTGAGGTAAATGGATTTTAAGCTTGGAGAGCAGTCCGGAGTGCCATACCCGGTCAAATGCCTGTGCAATGTCCAGAAAGGCACCCGAACAGTATTCCTTGTTTTCTAGGGCTGAGGAAATATGATCAACGACTCGGAGTCCTTGTTGAACAGTAGAATGTTGAGAGCGAAAACCAAACTGATGGGAAGGGATATTTTGGGATTCTATAATGGGTAGGATTCGTTTCAAAAGGATCTTTTCAAAAATTTTTGAAAGGATTGGGAGTAGGCTGATTGGTCTATAGGATGTTGAGCTATTGAGAGGTTTTCCTGGTTTTGGGAAAAGGATAATAGTGGAGTGTTTCCATAACAGAGGGAAGTGGGTGGTGCGTAGGATACAATTGTAGATATATGTAAGGAATATGACTGCTTTGGATGGAAGTTGTCGAAGGATTTGAGGTGTAAGGAGATCATGTCCAGGAGCTTTACGGAGGATTAGTTTTTTTAATTGAAATTTTACTTCGGAAGGATGAATAGCTTTTGGGGGCAAGGAAAGTGGGATTGGTGATGTAAGGAGTTCTTCTACTGTTACGGTGTGGGCAGGATGGGATTCCGGATGTGAAATAAATGTATTGGATAGGTGAATGGCGAACTCCTCAGCTTTATCTTCGTCAGATGCTGCCCAGGAGCCATCACCTCGTCGGAGAGGATGGGAAATGCGGTGAGGATTTAGGATTTTTGTTGTGGTTTTCCAAAGGGAATTGTCGCGAGAAGAGAGGGAGGATAGGTAGGAGTTGAAGGATTGTGATCTGAAGGTGGCTAATTCCAGTTTTAATTGTTTGCAGTAGTAATTATAGGAGCAGCGGTCGGTAGGATGTCGGGATCGTTGCCATAATAAGCTGGCACGGCGTTTGGTGCGGATTAGGTTAAGGAGGTGTTGGGGTAGAATGGTCTTTATAGGAATTCTGGAGGAGTCTTTTGGAAAGGAGGCAGTCCAGGCGGCTTGTTGGATTGTGGTAGTAAAGGAATTTACGGCACTATCAAGGTCATCGGGAGTTTTGAGGGATATGTTGAGATCAATATTATCGGAGATTATTTGGCGGAAAAGGTCCCAGTTTACTGGGCCCCTAATGAATGACGGTGGAGAAGGTTTGGGAACAGGTTCAAGTGAAACATTAAGGATTAGAGGACTATGGTCAGAGGAAAGTTCATTTAGACGTGTAATGGAACAATTGAGGGGACTTAAGCCGCTGTGGATAAAGAAATCTAGAAGATCAGGATTGCGGTTGGGATCTGTGGGCCAGTAGGTAGGAGAGTTGGGGGAAAGGAGGTGAAAACGTTGGGAATTGAGTGCAGACAGCAGGGTTCGGCCACGAGAATTCGTGGTTCTGGAACCCCATTGTTGGTGCTTGGCATTTAGGTCTGCACCCAAGATGAAGTGATGTCCTAAGGAGTCGAGGAGAGAACTGAATTGGGCATTGGATATGGATCGGTTAGGAGGGCAATACGCTGATGCAAGAGTGACCGGAAAGGAGAAGGTTTTTATCACGATAGCGGTGGACTGTAGGAAATCATGTATTGGTAATGGGAGTAGGTGATGGGAGAGGGATTGGTGTACAATTACAGCAGTACCGGCATGTGCTTTTCCGTCAGGGTGGTCAGTACGATATGTCAGGTATTGTGCTATATTGAAGTGCTGTTTAGTGGTTAGTCGAGTTTCAGTAATTAGTGCCACATCAATGTTCTTGTCAAGTAGTAAAGTAGATAGTTCGTCTGTATGATTTCTAACACCATTCGCATTCCAAAGGAGAATGGATATGGGTTTAGGGATGTGAGTCATTTAAGGATTTTTCAAAGGAGGGATGAGGTGAGATACGAGATTCGTGAGGAGTGATATGAGTGGAGTAACAAGGGATTTGAAATCGGTGAGGAAAGATGCTAACAAACTTGTGAGATCTGTTGCATTTGAAGGAGGAGGAATATGAGGAATTTGTTGTTGGTGGTTAGGTATATTAGGATGAAGAGGATTTTGAGGTTGGGTTTGAGGTTGTTGTTGTGGCAGGGCTTGACATTTATCGGTTAAAGTCTTACCTCTAAGTAGTTGGGAGAATGATACATCATTGTTTACAATTCTGGAAGGCTCTCTCTCTCTTCTTGTTCTTAGTGCTTCATCTTGAATCCGGTTTTTCTGGTGTCTGGTTTTGAGATTCTTGTAAATTTGGCAGCCTTTGTAGTTGGCCGGGTGTCCCTCCAAGCATAGGGCACATACTGCTGGATCTTGTATAGGTTTGGTGCACTCTACAGATTTGTGCTGTTCACCGCACTTCACGCAACGCGGCAGATGGTGGCAATATGTCTTCGTGTGGCCATAGGTCTGACAATTATGGCACTGCACGATGTCTCTCTTGGGATATGGCTTCTCAACTTTCACCATTGTATAGTATATTCTTGTGATATCATATATTTTTTCGATACCTGGTGATGCGCGCCATTATAATAATAATAAATTTTGATTTTCCATCAATCTAAATTTGATTTCACTCTATACTCCTTTAAACTTTTGTCCATACAAGGTCTGCAGGCTCATCCCTCTGTTAGTATTTCTCCCTCCCACAAAGTCTGGAGACTCATCTCTTTGTTTGTGGTGTCCCTCCTGCAGTGTTATAAGGCTCATTCCTTAGCTCACAAACCAGGAGTGATTTCGGTGCTCATCCTTTCTGGACTAGTTCCCTTTACCAGAACCACTTATTCTGGCATAAAAGGAAAATACTTTAGTTACATGAGATCTCAATAAAGTTAAAGATCATCAACTATACTCATATTTGAAATGTTGAAAGTAACAATAACTATAAAGGAAAACCAAATTTAAATTTTATAATAGAATACACTGACTTCAAAATTAAAATTTTGTTAACAAATAGTCACAAATTATAGACATTATCTTCATATAACCAAGTTTCAAACTTGATTTTCATCTGTTTCTTTCATTGCCACTGAATTACAAATGAAAATTAATAAAATAAAGTAAAAAATTAAAGTATACTCGTGATTATAAGTCTATGAAGAGGATACCAAACTTATCACTGTAAATACTAATACTAATAATAATACTAACTATTGAACAAAAACTATCTATTTATAAACTAAATCTATCTCTGAAACAACAAAATTAAACTTCTGAACTGAAATATCACTAATAAAATAAGAGTCTGTGAAGATGAAACCAAACCTATCACTTTAAACACTAAAACGTATAACTATTAAATAAAAACTACCTATTAATAAAGTAAACCTATCACTAAAACAACAAAATTAAACTTCTAAACTAAAATATCACTAATAAAATAAGAAAATTTAACAGTTTTGAGGTGGCTATAGACCAAGCAAGTAGCAAAGGACGAATCAATCAAAAATTTGACACTGTATGGCCACACTGTCTTTTAAAGTCACTGTACTTTTGGGTAAGACTGCTTCTCTCGATTCAAACACCCATTAGGTGTAGGAGGTAAGTTTTGACTTTTTTTTTAATATAATTTCTTCTTTCCTTTTCTAATCCTTACCATTTCTTCCTGTTATTTATTATTACTTAACTATGTATAAAATATCAGATGTTTCTATTGATATCATTACATCTCATTATTTTTTCCTAATTCTTTTTTGATCTAAACTTATTGATGTGGTTTGGAAGAGGAGTAATTCAGCTTTCCAACAATTGTACAGGTATTGAATTCAGAGAAAATCTTGAGAAGTTATGAATACTTTAGTTAATGGCTGGAAAAACAATCCTCCCAGAAAATCAAGTACTAAAATTTGAAATTTTTGACATCTGAAAATTTGTATTAATGAGTTTTAATGAACATTAAAAACGAATGTAACTTTCTTTTTCATAACTAAAATTTACATACCTTGCATAGCTGGAAGTGCCTTTTGGTTTTTATTATTTAAGATACTTTATAACTCATTTAATACCACAATCAATATTTTTTCGTATTTTGCACAAAAAAAAAAGAAAGCAATTGGTATATAATAATCTAAAGAATCTGGGCAAAGAAAATACAAAAATTAATAACATAAATTTGGTTTGAAATTATATAATTTTTTTTTTTGGGCTTCTAGGGTACATTGGCGAGAACTCGCAGATATGGTTCTAATATTTCTCGACCTAGTTTCAACAATGTTTGACCCCACGTCCGTAACTTCCAGTTTATAACATTAGGCCTACATCAGGGCTAAGTATCTTGTCTTTATTTAGCCCTGACGAAGGCCTAAGACTTAGGCTATAACAACGGCACAAAGAATAAATTTTATTGGGCGATTTCACCTTTGACTGCACCCATAACCAACTTCTACTCGTATATATATAAAAATCTGGTGCGCGCAACACATAACTTTCATTTACCGCTCAACTTTGAGTAGAAATTATTTTCTGGCCATGTTGGGCTGTTATACAATTTTTGAATTGCATTTTTAACTGGGCTAAAGCTAAAAAAATACAGCTAACAAATCATAAACACCATTAAAATAACAAAAGGTTCATTTATAATATCATCGGTTGATTATGCATTGTACGATCTGTTGATTATGGATTGTACGACTATTAGTTATTAAACTGTTACTTTCCATTGCAAAGTTTATTTAGGAAATAAGAGATTTGCACTGTCTGTCAGACAGGTCAAAAGTTGTCACACTAATTGTAAGTGGATACTGTTGGAATATCACAAAAGGAAATTTCATCAAACTATTCACTAATTAATTTTCTAAAAGGTTACATGACAATATTTCGGAATAAACGGACGTTGATACCTAATTATTTAAATATAATATCAGATCTAGAATTATTAAAATACAGTCAATGTATTTAAGATTATAAACATATGCTTTATACACCTATGGAATGATTTTATACTTTACTTCTTCTTTAACACAAGTACAATGGAATGTTTTTTTCAAACTTAAAAATATTTTAAAAGGTTACATTTAGTTAGTAAATTTCATTTAATTTCCTTGAAAACACGTGATATTTACGTTAAATATTATTAGTTTTCAAAAACTATTATTTATAATTTTTTCCACTCTCTTTGTTACCTTCTACAACTTTCTAAATTAGATATTGTTTTTTTCTAAAATTCTCTGCTTTCCAACGATATATTATACGTATACCTTCTGACAAGTATTTCCGGAGATTCATTTTCGACCTGGATAAGCATTTTTATTTTTGTCTCCTTTTATTCAATTTATCATTTTTTCATAACTCTTAATAATGAGAGATAGTTACGTATTTAAAATAAACCATATTAAAGGTACTTTAGAGGAAGACACATATGAACATTGGGCATTTAAGACCTGTAAAGTGACATCAACGGGGATATGACCTAAATGATATTAAAGACCACTTAATTATACAATGATACACCGAGTTTAATCAAAATTGTTAGAGCCGTTTTTGAGAAAATTGTAAAAATGTTTTTCACTGTTGATATAAAGTGGCACTTCCGGTTAGCTGATTCTAAGGAAAAGGTTGCTGTCACTTCTAAGGCATATACTTATCTTAAATACGTAATATCAGTATCTTATGACTTATCTTTTTTGAGCTAGACTGCTAACATACAAAGACACAGACCATTTTTCGGAACTTTCAACTCAGGGTACCCCAAAACGTGTACTTCCGTAGAAAACTCAGATTCAAAAATTTTCACAATCGCAATACTTACTCTTACTGTATATTACATATATACATAAGTGAAAGTTATAATTATATTATCATATATAACTATAAATATTTATTATATTATTATATAAAACCATAAATTGTATTGTTTTCATATTTGAAGTGTGAAAATGCAAAAGGGTCTGAATCCCTACACAAAAATGTTTCATAACTCAAGTTTTAGGAAAGATTGAAACCAGAAAATAGAGTTAACTAATGATTTTAATTGGTGAAAAGGATAGAATGGTCAACTGAGAGTTCACTTGGCAAATATAAATATTATTCATAGGTGTGAATATGTTTTATTTATTTTGCATGTCCTGTAAGTAGAGGGAAATATTTAAAAGGCTGGTAATCATCAAGATCTACAAAAAAAAAATATATATAGCATTTCCAAGTCAATTTCAACCTTTTCCAAATCAAATTCAACCTTTTCCAAGTCAAATTAAACCTTTTCCATTTCAAATTCAACCTTTTCCAAGTCAAATTCAACCTTTTCCATTTCAAATTCAACTTTCAAATTTTTGTCAATTTTCGATTTTTTTCGAAATGAAGGCCACTTACTATATTATCAAAGGCATAGCTTTTGAAAAATACAAAAAAAAATTTGATAAGGCGGTTGCATATCCATTTATTTTAACATTTTAGATTTTTTCAGTGTGATATTTCTATATCATTTCCAAGTCAAATTCAACCTTTTCCAAGTCAAATTCAACCTTTTCCAGATCAAATTAAACTTTTTCCAAGTCAAATTCAACCGTTTCCATTTCAAATTAAACCTTTTCCAATTCAAATTCAACCGTTTTCATTTCAAATTAATGTTTTAATTTTTTGTAAATCTTATATTTTTTTTTAAAATAATGGCCATCCCCTCCCCCCCTCCAATATGAAAGTCTATTATTATGCTCTCCTAAGTAGAATTTTCACTTACGGATATCGATTTATTGTACCTTTTCGGATTTATTAGGGACTAGTATTATGCTGTCCTGTACCTAGTTTTGAAAATAACAACCCCCATTTTAAGATTAAGTGACTGCGTTTCGAATCATTTAAGTTTTTTTGATTTATGCGATATAAGGGTGTATTTTTATGTTTCCCGATCAGTAAATGTTGAAAATGACATCCATTTTATGTTTACGCCACTGTGTTTTGACTTATTGACCATTGTTTTTATATATAGCATTTCCAAGTCAAATTCAACCTTTTCCAAATCAAATTAAACTTTTTCCAAGTCAAATTCAACCTTTTCCATTTCAAATTAAACCTTTTCCATTTCAAATTCAACCTTTTTTTATTTATTTAATTATCTTTAATTTTTCGATGTGTGGGTCTGTTATCGTATGAGTAGTTTTTGAAAATAACCTCTTTTTTAAGATTACGTGACTGAGTTTCGAATTATTTAAGTTTTTTTGACTTATTCGATATAAGGGTGTATTTTTATGTTTCCCGATCAGTAAATGTTGAAAATGACATCCATTTTATGTTTACGCCACTGTGTTTTGACTTATTTAAGTTTTTAGAATTTATCCAATATAAAGGTCTACTTTTATGTTTCTGGAGCCGTAGATTTTGAAAACGACCTCCATTTTAAGATTAGGCTACCGCGTTTCAACTTATTTGAGTTTTTCGGATTTTTTTCATATGAGGGTGTATTCTTATGTTTCCGGAGCCGTAGATTTTGAAAATGACCTCCATTTTAAGATTAGGCCACCGCGTATCGATTTCTTTGAGTTTTTCGGATTTTTTTCATATGAGGATGTATTCTTATGTTTCCGGAGCCGTAGATTTTGAAAACGACCTCCATTTTAAGATTAGGCCACCGCATTTCGATTTCTTTAAGTGTTTCGAATTTTTATCATAAAAGAGTGTATTCTTATGTTTCCGGAGTCGTAGATTTTGAAAATGACCTCCATTTTAAGATTACGCCACTGCGTTTCGGCTTATTCAAGTTTTTCGAATTTATCCAATTTAAAGGTCTACTTTTATGATGCCGGAGCCTTAGTTTTTAAAACGACTTACATTTTAAGATTAGGCCACTGTGTTTCGGTTTTTTTAAGTGTTTTTGATTTTTCCTTCGAATAAAAAACAAAATACGAAGGATTAATTTATTTTTCAATAAATAAATAAAAATATCTAATCAAAATAAATAAAATATGTATTGTCTCATTTTTAATTTATTTTAGTTATCTTTTTTAATGTTGTGGTCTCCTGTCACAAAATTATAAGATTTCGAACAATTAGCTGAAAAATATGAATACGGAAGGTTAAATTTATTACCAGCTGCTTTTCGGCTTTTTAGTTTGTATTCTGTTGTTAATTTAACTTTAGCTTCATAATATTTATTTATTTATTCATACTCGAAAACATTTTGATGAAACTTTGTATTGAAAAAATCCAAAATGAAGCCTAATTATTCGAGATGCAGCGGCTTAATCATAAAATGGAGCTTAAATATTAGATAAATTTAAATATTAAAGATTAGAAAAATTTCAATACGTCTCGGATAACATATAAGTAGATCCTTATACCGAAAAGGTAAAAAAAAAAACTTTTATAATCCAAAACACAGTGGCTTAAACTTGAAATTGGGTCATTTACAAAATGAGGGAAATATACTGCTCCAGAAACATAAAATTAGACCTTTATACTTGTTAAATTCTAAAAACTTAAATAAGTTAAAACGCAGTGGCGTAATCATAAAATAGAGGTCATTTTCAGAATCTACGGTTCCGAAAAAATAAAAGTAGACCTTAATATTGGATAAATTTGAAAAACTTAAATAAGTCAAAACGCAGCGGCGTAATCATAAAATGGAGGTCATTTTCAAAATCTACAGCTCCGGAAACATAAAAATACACCCTTACATCGAATAAATCAAAAAACTTAAATAATTCAAATAAGTCGAAACGCGGTGGCCTAATCTTAAAATGGAGGCCATTTTCAAAATCTACAGCTCCGGAAACATAAAAATACACCCTCATATGAAAAATAACCGAAAAACTCAAATAAGTAGAAACGCAGTGGCGTAATCTTAAAATGGAGGTCATTTTCAAAATCTACGACTCCGGAAACATAAGAATACACTCTTTTGTGATAAAAATTCGAAACACTTAAAGAAATCGAAATGCGGTGGCCTAATCTTAAAATGGAGGTCGTTTTCAAAATCTACGGCTCCAGAAACATAAAAGTAGACCTTTTTATTGGATAAATTCTAAAAACTTAAATAAATCAAAACACAGTGGCATAAACATAAAATGGATGTCATTTTCAAAATTTACTGATCGGGAAACATAAAAATACACCCTTATATCGAATAATTCAAAAAAACTTAAATAATTCGAAACTCAGTCACGTAATCTTAAAAAAGAGGTTATTTTCAAAAACTACTCATACGATAACAGACCCACACATCGAAAAATTAAAGATAATTAAATAAATAAAAAAAGGTTGAATTTGAAATGGAAAAGGTTTAATTTGAAATGGAAAAGGTTGAATTTGACTTGGAAAAAGTTTAATTTGATTTGGAAAAGGTTGAATTTGACTTGGAAAAGGTTGAAATTGACTTGGAAATGCTATATATAAAAATAATGGTCCAATTCACAGCAGAAAAGTAGGAAACTAAAAATTTGTGATTTTTTGAGTGATTCACGTTTTTTATTGAATAGAAAGTGATAACTACAAAAACATTTAATTTAAGTAATTAACAATTTCTTCACAGTAAACTAGATAAAATTAACTTCAAGTGAAAGTATTATAAAGGATTGTTTTTCCAGCTATTAACTAAAGCATTCATAACTTCTCAAGATTTTCTCCGAAGTCAACATCTGCACAATTGTTGGAAAGCTGAATTACTCCTTTTTCATACTACCTCAATAAGTTTAGAATTTCATTTGTTTTTAAGCTAGATGATTAGAAAAACTTTTCTAATATTTTTATTTTATATCTTCTATTCTAATTTGTTCATGGAAGTTGGGTTTGTATTATTTTGTATAGCATATAGAGCCCTAATTCTCTAATAATTTTCATGTGATTTGGGGTGAAGTCGTTCTGGAGTTTTCACAGTATTTTTGAAATTGAAAATTTTGAAAAAAATTGCCTAGGGAAAAAGTTTTAATGTTTCTATTGCTATGAAAATTCAATTTTAGACTTTTTTGAGGAGCAAAAAACAAATATTGACAATTGTTTTTCCTAAAAAATATTTACCCCCACATTGCTGCATCTTCTTTTTATATGGCACTACGTCCCTTGTAGAGACAAGGCCTCTTCCAGTTTGGACCCTCAGTCATCCCTGTTGCTGCTGCCTTCGAGTTCCAGACCCTAAGCATGGATCGGGCATCCATAGCTATGCCATCCATCCACCACAACCTTGGTCTTTCTCTCCTTCTTTTCCCAACTATTTCTTCCTTAAGTATGTTTTTTGGGACATGTTCAGTCCATCTGAGAGAACTTACTTTAATAAAGGTGACCACATCAGCATTCTCATATAGTTCATTAATTCGGCATTAGTCCGTTGTCTCCAGACTCCACTTTGGCATATTGCCCCCAAGATTTTCCTCAGGCCTCTCAAATTTTCGTTTCATTTCTTTCCTCGGCCCCTCTGTTAAAGATTCCCATTTTTGCCCTGCTGCCTGTTGTTTTTGCCAATTCTTGTTCTCTTCCTTGTAAAAGGATTTGTAGGGCAGCGGATGATTAGTTTGGCATTTCCGAGACAATTTGTGCGATTTCATCAGCTTTTTTGTTTTCTGGTTGACCACAATGGCTTGGAACCCATCAGAAAGTAACTCGGATTCCTTTTTTAATTAAATTGTCAATCCGATATCTACCACCTGTGACATCAGGATGGTCCAGGCCATTGCAGATCGCCAGTATGGCTGCTTTTAAATCGACAAAGAACACAACCTGGGGTTAACTGAGTTGTTTCTTTGTTATAGCCAGTGCCGATATAGCTTTGACTTGGCCATCAAAATTTGTTTCCCGGCTACCAGCAGAAATGGATAGCATAAACTCTTGGCAGTATATAGGTGGAACCAATTCTACTGGGAATAGCAGCAATTTATAAAAAGTAAAAAAATAAAAATGAAGGACTCTCAAAACCAGGATTGGGGGGACCGTTGTAGCATATTTCATTCTAATGCTTCTATATCTTCCTTTTTGGAAATAATGTTGACAGGGGAGCCATCCTCTCTTCGGTATTTGATTTTTCCTCTGGCAAACCAAAGGTACTTCAGCTTCTCTGCCGCCCTTTTTTGCCTTGCCAACCAGTATAAATGCTTGTTGCCAGGTCTCATTTCTCGTTGGTGTCCCTGCCCAAAGGTCTTGTTGGGAAATCCCTTTTAACTTTGCGCAGCCAAATGACTGTATTGTACCATCTGGCTGATAAACCACACGACAATGGGTAGTGGCCGAGGGTCAGCAGAATAGACTCCTTTTTCTTTCAACGAAGGCTAGGTCCTCAACACTCAATTTTTACCTTACCTATAGCTCTTATGGAACAAACTAGGCCCTCTGTCATTTTACCCAGCTAGCCCCGTGATACTTCTTATTTCCAAATTGTTTGCCAGCTGGGCTTGTTCTGTGTGATTAAGCCTAGCCTTGAGAAAATTTCAGAGTTTTATTCTCACCTTGTAAGTTTTTAATATTTTCTTGCTGGAGTGCCTACTCTTCTATCTTCCTCAATCTCAGGTGTAAGCTCAGTCCTGATCTCTCGCTTAACTGTCTTGATAAACTGTAATATTATTGCTTAATTTTTCATTTATTAGGTAATAATAACCCAAAATATCACCAAAATATTCATTAATCAGAGCGCTGGTGATCTTTAATAAGTGTAAAAAGAACTATAAACAACATCACTTGTAATGACAAAGTTATAACTTTAAAACCAAGAAGAACACCAATCCTACCAGTATAAAGGCTAAGTGTCTTTTTTGGTCTGTTGGTGAGATATATTGTATTTTTCTCCTTTTAACTGATTTAAGGTGTTTTATGGTCTGATGATGCCTGAATTGGCGAAACATTGATGAGTTCTTTTGCTTTTATCTGCATTTTAGAGACACAAGGCTGTGTGGTTATATTTTTCCTACTATACCCTAACAATTATTACGTATACTTACAAAACTCTCTAAATGAGGTTGAAAATATTTTGAACTTTCTTTTTACTGGTAGATCGAGGAATTTTAATAGCTTAAAACCTTCATGGCATAGTACAAATCATTCTAAAAGAAATTTCATGTAAAATCCTTGTAGTCCTAGTGGGTAAAAATTACAAACAAAAAATTAGTTGTCCTTTTATATATTACAATGATATAGAATTGAAACTTTATTCTGGGACTAGGTCGCTTTACAAATCACAAATATCTATATTAATAAAATACATTAATATTAATATACATTAATAAATTCAAGTATATACATTAAAAAATTAAATAAATAAAAAACTCTGTACCACTAGAACCAGTGAAAGGTCTTGGATTCAGTGGTATGTAGGGAAGTACTATCTCTTAGTCAACTGTTGTTCAAGGAGCTGATTTGATCGATATCATGCTCAACCGCAGTTTTTCCCCTTAATTAAGCAATTATTTAATTGATTATTAATTAATTAGTTATTTAATTACCCACTTTATAGAGGCTTTGTGTGCCCCAGGATCGATCTACATGGCTAATGAAACAGGATAAATAATTTATCTGCCATCAACCGAACTCAAACCTGAAACCTTAACCACTAGAAGTCAGCGCTCTACCACTGACCTACCCCACTCCCTTACAAAAGATGCTCAATACATACTCATGCATGCTCAACTATAAAAATTTATATTTAAGAAGAAGTTGGTCGTAGGTGATATTACTAAATATTGGTCATTAAGTGTTAAAGTGAATTAAAGAATCGTTAGAAATACAATATATTTTATAATTTATGGGCTGTAGTAGATTAATCATTATCAGTGTGAAGTATTTATTAATGTGATGGTAATAAAAAAAAATTAATTTAGTGTGTAAGTTAAAGTGTAAACTAAGTTGTAATTATGCAGAATAGTACAGAATATAAATGACAATTGACCTACAGTGTTTTTTAAAATGCGGTAATGGAATATTACGATATCGGAAGAGTATAACATGGTATAGAGTTAAAGGATAGATACATTAAGGGTAATACTAAAAGCTAATAATACAAGGGTAATAATAATATATTTACTGACTGCAACCCGTCCAACTTCTTCTTAAATTAGAATTATGGTCAATTATCTCCATACCATTAGTAAAAATATATAAACAGCAAAAAAAAGAAATGATGTATAATTGAGAATCGATAAGTAAGAAAATCGAGAATAAATTTAACTGTATAAAAAAAAAAATGAAAAATATGAATTGCTCCTTAAGATTTAAAACTTTTTTTTTCTATTTCTTAATGATATTTACAACTGTATAAAAGAAATACATTTAGTAAATTTGAACATATGGATATAATGATGTGAAAACACTTATTAAGCAACTACCCAATGGTTGCACTCTAAAAGATTTAAAACTTAAATATTGTTACCTAGGACTCCATCTGGACAAACGTCTAACTTGGAATCCTCATACCAGACTGAAACGACAAGAAACTTCAACAAGAAACGACTACTTCAACACTTACTAGACAAACGCTCTAACCTTCCAATGAACTATAAAAGACTAATTTACATGACGATAATAAGGCCTATATGGACTTACGGAGTTGAGCTATGGGGCTCCACCAAAAATCCTTACAATCCAAAATCCTTCGTAAAATCCTCAATGCTAAGGAGCATTGAGTAAGGACTTTGTTACAAATAAAATCATTCATAATGACCTTAATGTTCCTTATGTATCAGATTTGGCCCAATCCAGATATCTGTCCTTCCATAGTAAACTTCATAACCATCCCAACCCTCTTGTTTCTAACATTGCTTCCTATTCAATTCCTGATAATCCTCCGAGGCGTCTGAAAAGAAGATGGCCACGTGATCTCCTAATATAGACATATTATTAGAGTGCTACCAATGGGTAGTTTCTCAACATGTGTTTCATGTCATTATATCCATGTGCGAATTTACCAGATGTATTTTTTGTATACAGTTGTAAATATCATATAAATAAATAAAATAAAAAAAAATAAAAACTTAAATATTAAAACTATCATTCTGTTCCAATCAAAATTTTATTCTTAAATTAAATTTCATGATTCATGAAACTGAAGGTTTTTGGGATTTAAAAAGGTTATGTAATTTATAGGGATTTGAATGAAGGAAAGGAAGGAGAAAGTATGGCGGATACCTTATGATAGAGAATACAGTAGGCATTGGAGCAGCCTAGGAAACAATGTTCAAAGGGCTTATTAGCTCTGTAGGAAGGGATATAAAGGTTAAAAATGTGTAATCTTGTTTTCTGTGAGTGGATCAAGGATGTAAATTGCAAGAGACTGAAGATGTAGGAAGGATGCTGGGAGTTGTTTAACCTAAGGGTTCACTTACTGTCGAGAAATGTAGGCAAAATGGAGTTTCCTTGGCAAGTTTTGGTCAATAGTAATACTCAAGTTTTTAAGAGAGCTAAATGTGGTGGAATGATTATTTAGGTCCAAAGTAAGAAAGGTGGTAATAGATCTAAGACCCAGTATAAAATACTGAGTTGGGAAAAATTATAGATAAAAAGAAGAAACGGTAAGATTTCAGGAAGGCATAGTTTCAATAATTTAGCAAGTATTCCATCAAACCCAATAGAGTCGTTGTATGATTTCATTATGAAGGAAATTAGGTCTGTAGGAGAGTTATAGGAGAGAAAAGTTATCGCAGTTAAATTATGAAAAGGGAGAAAACTGGGAAGAGAGTGATGAGTAAGAGGACTTGCAAAGATATAATTTACTAAGTTAAAAGTTGTTGCTATTTTAATTTGAACTATGCTATTTAAATGTATATATATTTGTGAGTATATATTTAATAATTATGTATAATAAATCAATAATATATGTACAAAAATTCATATAAGTAAAATTATTTTTTATAGCTTTTTTAAAAAATATGTTTTAGCACACATTGTATAGTATGGAAAGTGCTGTGACAGAAGAAGAAATAAGTAACAAAATCTTATCAAACCATCAGAATGAATCAGATTTGTCAATCGTTGAGTATTTGTATCACATTAGTAAAGGTGGTTTAACTGTTCCTGAAATGATGAATGCCATGGATAAACTTTTTGATGGTTTCATCACAACAAGATTTTTTTTAACACAGCCTCGTAGGAAAATTAATTTGTCTTCATGGCTGCTTTATTGGTTGAAAAAAGGTAGGCTTTTAATGTACTCAAATTCACTGAAGGTTTTTCATTTTGTATAAAAATTTATTTTTTTAAAACTTATTTATAAAACTAATAAGTAATCAAAATTATTTACTTTTATGAAAAGTATCTGCCTTACTTTGTTTGTTTCTTATTATTTAATAACAAACAAGATATACTTTGTTAACCTGGACCTAATCTTAAAATTTATACAAATAATAAATTTTTTATTAGTAAGATATTTTTTAACCATTTTAACTTTGCTCGACTTTATTTTTTTTCTTTATTATTTTCTTAAAAGTTTATACTGGTCTATCACTGCAAATAGTTTTAAGTGTCTTGTCATAGTGTTAATTGTTTTGTATATAGTTTCGTTTGTTTTGTATATAGTTTCGTTTGTTTTGTATATAGTTTTGTTTGTTTTGTATATAGAATGTTTATCTTATATATTCTTTACATTATTTCTTTTTTTCTATTGCTTTTATTTAGGCCAGATGTAATCTTTTAATTTTGTTCTATTTTATTCTCAAAAGGGAATTTGTCCCAGAATAAAGTTATTTTCTATCTGTCTATCTATTTTAATTGCCAACAAATGTATCAATCATTCATCAAGAGATAAACATAAACTAAAATTTGATCAAAGACCAATATATTGACCAATATATTATTATATTAAGATTAGTAGAGTTGGAATATATATATATATATATATATATATATATATATATATATATATATATATATATATATATATATATCCATATCTAGACTGAGAGCCTGTGAGAAAAAATCGACATTATTTGATGAAAACTTTGAAAGCATTTTTTTGAACATTTATAAAATTTATATTTAAAAAATGAGAGTCTGCCAGTCAGATCTTGCTACCTGTAAATGGTGGCTGATTTAATGAATATTAAATAAGTAACCCTAGAAGTAACTTAAGGATCGTAACAGGAAATTCATAGCGAAAAGTTTTTATTTTATTTTTCTTGTATACAGGGTGTTTAAGGGTTAAGCGTCCAAACTGAAAATATGAACACCCTGTATGCAAGAAAAATAAATAAAATGTTTCGCTATGAGTTTCCCATTACGATCCTTAACTCCACCATACTGCCAGGTGATCTCCACGTTCCTTTGTGTATATTTTTTCCCCATAGGCTTCCAATCACCATAACCTTAGATGCCACAAAATGAATTACTTTTCATGAAGACTGTATTTCCCTATTATCAGTCTATAAATAGATTCCCTTCCTATTTTTGCATTAATATCTCCAAGAAATATTTTAATATCGCTACTTTTAGGGCAGCTGTCTACAGTTCGATCCATAAGGTCATAGAAGCCTTCTTTTACCTCTTCTGGTGAAACCTCTGTTGGTGCATGGCAGCTAAAAATGCTGTAATTATAAATTTTTCCTGATTCTCAAAATGCAGATGCGATGATTAACTAGCTTGAAGTCTATGATACGGTCCCTGACCTTCCCTAACGACAGTTTCCATTCCAAAAGCATGATGTTCCTGGCAGCTGTAATATATTTGGTGAAAATGCTTTTCAATAAGTTATTTGCCCTTCCACCCCACTTCTTGGATTAATACAATGTCTATGTCATATCTGTCTAGTTCAGATAGTAGTAGCCGAAGCAACCCCAGTCAGTGTAGAGATAAAATATTCCATTGTCCTATATTTAAGTCCTGTTAGCGAATCCTGTGTTGTTTTCCATTTATTAGTCGGGTTGATGTAGAGATGGTTGACCGTTGATATAATATGAGAAGGAGTTAGTCGAGGGTGCGGTCAAATAAATATAAAATTAAAATATATTAATTATTTTAATTTTTGCCGACGTTTTGATGGACACCGTTAATAGACTGTTAATGGACACCGTTATTAGTCGGGTTATTTTTCTTAGAGGTTCCATGATTTGTTTAAATTTAAGAAGAATGAGCTATCAACTCGATCTGCCTTTGAACCATCAGGAGGGGCTGCCTCCTCTGAGCATCCTGACTTTTTCTCCATTCCGTGGAATCTGCCTATTGAAGGTGGCCTTAGGGTGTGTACTGTTTATGACCTTAATCTGTAGTGTGGATGTATTGTAGTGTGCTAAAGTAGTGTAATATTGTGGTGAAGTCGGCATGGTTTACTTAACTGGGGATCTTGGTGGTGTTATTCACCAAAGGTGAATGCATGGCCCCTCTTCTGAGAGTATGTCTCCATGATTAGTATTTATTTTAATCAGATATTTTATTTGAAGTGGCCTAAAGAAAATAATCACAATGTAGTACTGATGATTGTGTACCTCATAATATATTTTATACTTAATTTTTATTAAATTCTTATTTTAATTTTATTTCAGATGTTGTGCCTATTCTTAGCATGAATTTTCATTTAACCGAAGATGACTGTGGCAATGCGGTGAATACATCATGGCACTTTCAAGTAGTTCATGCTGTTGGCCAGAAAGGCATTCATTTATTTTCCCAATTTGACTGTGTTTCTGAAGAAATAATTCTTAAATTATTAAATAATACATCAGAAGTGTTGATTTCTAGAGATGAAGTTATAAGTCGATGGACACCTGAAAGTGATCTCACTCAATTGATGACACCTCCTGACCATTCTTGGAAAAAGTATAATGTCCTCGGTAATATACTGCAAACTAATTTTTAATTGATAAATAAATAATGTAGCTCTATGCTTTCATTTGATTTTTTGTTTTCTATGGATTTATTATGTAGTAGTACTCTTCTTGTCAACTCTTTACTTTGAGTCCTATGCTTCTTAACTATTTTCCAGTTATAAATACCTCCTAGAATACTATAAATGATCACTGCTTTGTTTGTCCTCTTGATCTATACCATGTAATTCTTTAGCTTTTACTAGATTTTATTAATTTCTTTGATTCATGCATATGGCTAGTCTTCGGTAATGTATTTTATTTAGTTCTGATGCTGATTGAAAGTATAAATTTTACTTGTTTAGGGTGAAATAACATTTGTAGTTTTTACTTCCCCACCATATTCCTCCTCATTCATCTATATATACTTCACTATATATTTTGCTTTATAGAAGTAGAGTTTTGTTATTGGTGTTCACTGAACAAGTTAAAGACTTTAAAACCTTTGAACCTTTAAGGTACTTTGAGTGTTTCAGTACTTAAAGTACTATGACCAGATTAGCAATAATAGTTATTATAATTCTAATGTTATATGTTAGATATAAAAAAAAGGAATATATAATATTTAAAAAAAATTAAATATAATATAAGACAGTTGCACCACAAACAAAATAAAATGTTCCTTTAATATTTAGTTAATTATAAACACAATATGTACATGAGTGAAACAAGAAGATATTAGAAAAAAAAATTAAAAATAATAACTTAACCTAAGTCCAGTCCAGCAGCAGATACAATTGGCTATTATATCTTGATTTACTGGTGATATAAAACAGTTTTGACATCAATCTTTCTACTCCGGCATCTAGATGATAGAGGATGACCGTGAACATGAGACTATCCAATATTATCTGTGGTAGACTTGGTCCAAAATGCGAGATTACATCCAGTACTAAAAATTATTAAATATACTACTATAATTTATCCTTTTGTAAATAATTGGAGTATTAAATAAAAATGAATCCTCACCAATACAACAGAAAGCATCTCCTTGGACTTTTCAAGAGATTTTCTTTAGTATTCCCAATCTCATTACGGCATTACAAAACAAATACACTATGCGAGAATGAAAGACAAGTGTCTCTTCACAGTCACCTTTTACATAAATAACTGTAACCATGGGTTGTCATGTTGCAGTACTCACTGCCAGTGTTTCAATCTTTACCTCTGATTTTATTTCATAAATAAAACTAAGTTGACAGCAGATTTAAAGCTCTTAAATAAAATTACTGTAAAGCTCCTAGTAAAATATTGTTAATCATGCTTTCAAATCTATTTGCCAAATCTTCATTTCCTGATGCACTTCAAGAGTTAGAAATTCACTGGAATATTAGATTTTTCTGTTACATCCCAATTTCTTATATCCTATAGTGCTAGTCTATTATATGTTGCTTTTACAGAGCTTGAAGTAGTTACTTAGAATCATATCACTTTACAGATATTTTTTTGCATCTACTGATGTGCAGAACATCAGGCTCACGTTCCATGCCAGTATTACAGCATCCATGCTTTAAGATGGACCACAAGGCATCATTTTGTACCCCACTGCTAGTTCTGTGATTTGGTTATAAAAAAAGAGGTTATCTGGAAAGTTTTCCGGGAGTTTTGATAATGAGTAATTTTATAGATTTTGATATGGTCTTTCCGAAATATCTTTGTCACTCGAGCCGCCATATTGTAAAAATGGTGCCTAAAAGCAGTTTTTGACTATATTTCCTTTCTGACTCATTACACAATAAAAACATTTATATAAAAATTAAACTATAGATATCATTTCCTACAATTTATGTAATAACTTTTTTTTTGTAAAATCAATCGTTATGGCATATGAGCGGCGCCGCAAAGTGTAGTTCAACCCTTGCTTTGACCAAAAAACTCATTGCCACACTACCTTTGACATAGAGTAAGGGGCACCTTTTGTTTTATCATGGTATCCCCAGTAAGCCTAATCCAGATAGCATTCACTATTCCAAAATTTAGCGCTTCTCCTTCACTTGGCTGTTCTTGATGGACTAGGTGGTGTTGCGAGTTCATTGTCTTCAGTACTGATCGAAACATCACAGACCAAATTTCTTCTATATCATCGCGATGGGATTATCAGTTTAATCTCATTCCTTTTTTGTTCTCGCTTTCATTATAGGTTTGCTCGAAAATAGTCTTTGTTTCTTTCTCTTCATCGCTATCTTGTATTAGAACTTGCGAGTTATCACAAATGCCACTACAATTCGTGCACATAGCGGAACACTTCAACCCAGCCTTTCTGCATCCACAGGCTTTCTGACATCTCTTTTTGAATTTGCAAGGAATAAGTTCTAACAAGCTTTCCGGAGCTGGGGGCTCAAGGGGGGTTACAGGAATTAGCCCATTCTTGTGTTTTTTTCATCCTCGTTATTCTGTATTTTGTTCATTTTCATTCCCATACCACCGCTGAACCTGGTGATAGATTTGGGATGAATGTTGTCTTGTTTCTGCTTCTATTGGTGGTAGTGCCACAAAATTTAATTTATTTTTCTGTGCTGATGTTGTGAAGCATCCATATCTATACATGTTTAAAGACTCAACAAAACATAAAGATTGGAGGATTCAATTTTGAACTAAAAATAATGATTGATTTTTCCTGAAAAAGATATCTGAGGATTGTACTATAGAATAGAATAGAATAGAAAAACAAACTTTATTCTGGGACTAAGTTCCCATAGAATAACAACTATGAACAAATACAAAAGAAAAATATATATACGTCTTAATAAAGATTCTAACAATATATATATAGTAATTTCAATAAAAATAATAATACAGTAAACAACAAAAAAATAAGAATAAAGTCTTCTCAAGAATACTTATAGTTGTTATAGAAAAAAACAAAAATGCAAACAAAACAAAAAAGAAAACATTATATAGAAAGAAAGAACGAAAGTAAATTTTATTCTGGGACAATAAGTCTCCCTTAGAATAACTACAATGTACAATATAATAACAAATTTCTGGCATTAGAAATAAATTAAATGACAAAGTTATCTAGATCTAAAATTAAAATAAAGAAAAACCACTAGTAGACATATGGAATTATAAATTAATCCAGATGTACAAGTTCACATATTTGTACACATTAACAATGTGGATAGTATATAATTATCTATAGGATAACATTAAAAGCGACTAACAGCACTGAAAAATGTAAACATTATTTTACACATATTCGGAAGATTGATTGCTGATGAGATAGATAAAAAAATTATGTTTAAATTAGGTCAAGGATGAGGATTGGTTTGTGGAGGTTGAGAGAGAGAGGGGGGGGAGAGAGAAAGAGAGGGGGAGAGGGAGAATATAGGTGAGACACATGAGACCATCTCGAAGTACCGAATGGCAAATACTATTGAGATACAAATATAACACCCAGTTAGTACTTAGTGTCAGATTTTTTCTTTTAGTATTCATTGTGTTAGTAGTCATGAGTATGCACTTAAAACTAAACTAATTGATAAATGTCTTTTTTTTATTACCATCACAGGCACTGCAATCTGGTACGAGTCGCCTCCATTCATCATGTGCTAAGTTCTGCCAAGCTCTAGTTTCCAGAATTTTTTCTGCATCGGCTTTGATCTTATCTGCCCATCTTAGTCGTGGTCTTCCTCTCTTTCTCCTACCATTGACAAAACCGAAGAGTAGCTATTTATTGGGTGAGTCACCATCCACCCTTGGAACATGCCCAGTCCATCTTAGCCTTTAGAGCCTTATAAATAATACCACATCTGGCTCCCAGTAAATTTGGTACAACTCTACATTATACCTCAGCCTGTACTAGGTACCATATTTTACAAGGCCAAACATCCTTCTCAGCGGTTTTCTCTCGAATCAGCTAGCTGATGGTGTTTATGTGATAAGAGCCATGTCTCTAAGACGTATTTCAGTACAGGTCTAATTAAAGATTTGTGCAGAATGATCCTAGTGAATCTTGACAACAAATGACTCCTTTATATTTTTTCCTTGCCAAAATAACACCTGTTTGCTGTTGTAATTCGTCTTTGTTCTTATTGGCTATTCCTATTGTCTGCACAGACCAGAGACCCTAGAAACACAAAACTATTTACGCTTTCAAATGTGACTGTAGGCGGTAGTGGTCATGGATAGTTGACCATCATATATTTGATCTTTTTATTTTTTATACCAACTTATTTTGAAACTTTACTTTGGTCACTTATCTTAGACTAAAACTTATGGTTTAAATTAAATTAAAATTACTTTTGATTATGTCATTAATTTTTTAATGTAGCTGTCTTGTTAGAAAGTTTCAGTATGAATGCATAAAGTCAAACTTGCATTAGTGTAATTATTTTATCTGTTGTCAAGTTTTTAGTTTTTATTTATATATATGATATTAAACCTTTTAATTAAATTTTAAAAATCCTTTTGGATATCAATGAATCCTCTGAATAATCATTCTTTTATTAGTTTCTAGTCTTTTAGTTTTACACATTATATTACTCTGCAAAATTCAATTAATAAAAAGATGCTGTTTCTTAAGTATTGTTAAGTTGTAATTTAATCTGTAAATTTTTAGGTCAAATTGTGAATGTCATCAGAGAAGGAATTACTGGAAAATCAGAAGATGAAATGAAACATATTAAAATCCCTTCTCCTCATCGAACTGGAATATTACTCTTGATTCGATCTGATAACCCTCATCGTAAAGAATTAGTGGAAGCCAGTGATCTTCCATTATATGAAGACTTTCCAGAAGGTAGATAATTATTTTTTCCTTTCTCCAATATTATGATTTTTATAACTGCTATTTATTCTTCTGATGAATGTTACTGTTCAAACTTTGTTTTGTTATTACTTGGTTTTCTTATAAATACTACTTTCTTATAATATTTTTAATTATCATTGAAATATCATAATTTTAAATTAAATTGTATCAATTGATAATTTTCAAAGAAATGATAACATAAAAAAATGTTTTCCATTTCATTAATAATCACTTTTACAAACTTGCATCATCCTTGGATGATTCTTCTGAAACAGGTATTTGGAATTATAATTTTCAAAGTACTACTTGGCATAGGGAGGTGGTGGTCCCATCGCCCTATGCCATAGTCTATAAACTTCAATTAATTAGCCACTGAACAACTACTGTGATACTCGAACAGTGCACTTCATACAGCAGGCTTTTATTTTTTTTATCTGTGGTATAGTTAGATAATGGTAAAAAATGTGAATAGTTTTTAAAAAAAAAAAAAAAGAATTAAGCTTACTTTAGCTGCTCAAAAGTTCTCTTAAAATGGTTTTAACGACATCCTCTATTTTCATGTAAAGTAAATTGTGGCTAGTTCACAGTGCAGCAATTGGTAATTACATAAATTAAATAATTCTTTTGTTATCTCAGCCTATTCAGCAAAAACCATGACTAACTTAAAAAACACAAAACTTGAATTTCCTACTTTTCTGCTGAAAAGTGGGTCACTGTTCATATGAACTTTTTCGTAGTTTTGAGATCTGCAACAGTGTTGGGCAAAATTTATCTTAAATAATAGATAATAGATAACAAATAATTAATTTTTATTTTCAAATACCATTGAAGAATATTTTAATTTTATCTTCTATTTAAATAATAAATAAATTTAAGTTATCTATTATCTTTTTATTTGTTATTCGAGTTTTTCAAATAATTTAACGTTAAATTTATTTTGCTTCGATATAAGGGCTATTTATATGTTTTCCGAGCCCTAGTTTTTGAAAATGGTCTCCATTTTAAAATTATGCCACTGTTTTTCGATTTATTTGAGTTTTTCGGATTTCTTCAATATAAGGGTCTATTTGGATGTTTTGCAAGCCGCAGTTTTTGAAAATAATCTCCATTTTAAGATTACGGGTACTGGTCCATTAGCCAGGCGGGACGGACTGCTATCTACCAATGTTTATAACCTGAACACTGATAATTCTGATAAGGGAGTGATAAGCCTTCTCGTAATTCCTATCTTCATATTCATATTTATTGTATTATATTCGTATTATTGAAATTGTAAACATAATTTAATAACAAAAACACTTGAAGAACATATGTACATATAAAAGATAAAATTAAAGTGCTTTGACAGCATCTCCATTTCGCATCCCTGTCTAACTTCATTTGATGACCTTGTTCACACAATTTCATGTTTGCAAGTATCCCAACATTTTGAAAATATTTAATAGCCTGTTCTTCTGAAGAAGGTAATTCCCAGAATGTAACAAGATTCATAATTTGACGAAAATAACACAAACGGGCCAAAAATGAAGAATTTAATAACTGAAAGTAATAAGTGAATAACTGAAAAATAAACACAAACAGGCCAAAAATAAAGAATTTAATAACTAAATGTAATAAATGAATAACTGAAAAATAAACAATGTATTAACTGAAAGTGAAGAGAAGAATAGTTGGGGTGATCAGTCAAATAAGAAGGCAAAAATAAATGATAATATTCATTTTGACATTTGCCGACGTTTCGACCTGAAGTTCAGGCCATCATCAGGGCTAAGAAAAGAACTAGATAACAAGGTATGAGAAACATAAAAACTAAAGTAAAATGCAGTTGTTAGAATAATGACAATAGTAAGAACTAAGAGATAAATAATAATAACCAGTACAAAGTGTGGAATCTCTCGTCCGTATTTACGCTTCCGGTACTTTAGTTCAAACTTCGTCAGATAACTGTTGGAGATGACGCCACTATACATCCCTTCTCTCCACCCCCTACCTGACTAACATGCTCATTGCTTCGATTTACATCTTTGCAGTCAGGTGTGTTTTTCTTTTTCTTTCTTATTCTCTTTCTTATTTCAACCTTCTCAGTTTCTTTCCTCCTTCCTTTCATTCCTTTTCTCTGTTTTAACTCTTTACTATATTATACGTTGTCTGTACATCTTGATATACTTTACAACATCTCAATTTTCTATCTGACTATTCTATTTTCAATATCTTAATTTTACTATTTATTTCAATTTCTTATATAACTTCATATTTTTCTGTTTTACATTTTATTCTAAGATTCCCATTTCAATACTTATGTCATCTTTTTTGATTTTGTTTACTTCATCATTCCACACTTTGTACTGGTTATTATTATTTATCTCTTAGTTCTTACTATTGTCATTCTAACAACTGCATTTTACTTTAATTTTTATGTTTCTCATACCTTGTTATCTGGTTCTTTTCTTAGCCCTGATGATGGCCTGAACTTCAGGTCGAAACATCGGCAAATGTCAAAATAAATATTATCATTTATTTTTGCCTTCTTATTTAACTGATCACCCCAATTATTCTTCTCTTCATTATTCACGACAGTCAACCATTTACCTACAATTAATAACTGAAAGGTTTGGTGAGATAAGAAGAGGGAGGTTATGTGACGTGACGTTAGGATAACATAGATAAAAAGTGAGGTTTCGTCCCATCTGGCTAATGTACCAGTACCAGATTACGCAGTGCCTTTCGGCTTATTTGAGTTTTTAGATTTTTTCAATATAAGGGTCTATTTCGATGTTTTTGGAACCCTACATTTTTAAAATGACTCCATTTTAAGAGAACACCACTGTGTTTCGAATTATTTGAGTTTTTTTTTTGGATTTCTTCGATAAATGGGTATATTTTTGGAGCCATAGTTTTGGAAAATGATCTCCATTATAAGATTATGCCACTATGTTTATATTTTTTATATGAAATTTTTTGTAGCTTTTAAAATCTGCTATCACTCCTATAAAAATTTCCCTCTACTTACGGGACACCTTGTATAATGAGCGCTTTGCTTGATGTAGAATAATAATTGCATGTGTCTTGATGGTTTTTTTTTTCTGACATGGGGATGCACCGCGGTCTCAAGGAGGCCTATTGTTTGCCATTCTAAACTCTACTAAAACAGGCCAGATGCCTTTGCGAACTTATTAATACTAATAGGATCCATTAGTTCGCAGCGCTAGGGTCAGATCACATCCAAAGTGAAAGTATCGCAGTCTAGCCAAATCTACAAATAATGTTATAGGCTGTTTCATCCTCCAAGACACACAGCCTGCAGGTGGCAGTCTCACTTTCGCACAAGTTAAAGAGGTGCTTATTAAGTCGACAATGACCAGTGTACAGTCCTGTCACACCTACCTAGTGGTGCTCATGTCCATTAGAAGAAATGATTTACTTCTCTTGTGACAGGGCCCTTCTAGGAACAACTTAAAATGAGTTTGTTTTCTACTCTGTTCCCAATGAAGCCTAGATTTATTATCCACAATTGCTTTAATATACCTTTTGGCGCTGCCAAGGCTTATCACACAGATGGACTCGGGTGCAACCGGCACTTGTGCAGAGCCCTTACTAGCAAGGCAATCAGCCTTCTCATTACATGGTCTTGATGGTTTTCTGAATCAAGCATCTAGTCTGTCTCCTGCTCTCCCCGTCCAGCTTTCCCAAATTTGAAGTGTCGTACTCTATATGAGTATTGCAGAAGTTGATATCTATGAATCTCATTGGATCCTATGTATGATTCATAAACGATATGCCGTGAGGCTGGCCTTACAAGAATCTGTCTTTTGGGCCGGTCACCATGCTCATATCCGGTTCTTTCATAATATTAACACATAGACAATAAAATATTATTATGGTATGGTTCCATTTATTATGTATACATTTACAGTTTTTCACCATACCATACCATAATTATATATTTGTATATATATATATATATATATATATATATATATATTATATATATATATATATACCTGTGTTTATATCTGTAATTGTAATTAGTCTTATGATCAAATTTAATGTCAATTTGTATGACAATATTATCATTCTTAAGGGATTTTGTCCCAGAATAAAGTTTATTTTTCAAAAGAAAAAACAGGAGAAGCACTTGGACTCGCTGAAATTTACTCAAACTTGTATTGTTGAGCTCTCATCAAAGATATTTTATTTATTTGTATTTTACTGACAGTTAAAGACTGCATCTTCGTGTGATCAAAATCTGAAATACATGCAGTAAAAAGCAAAAATATATAAAATTGTGTACTTATCACTTTAAAATGTGCCAAAATCATCAGTTTTGTTTAATTTATTATATTAATTCATAAAAATCTGATCAAACCTTGTGTTGAGCTTCTTATTTAAAATCACATGTTATGATTAGAAAAAAAAAAAAAAATTACAATGGAATATTGAAAATGAAATTCTTAAGAATTTAAAGAAAACATTAAAAGTACACTGTAATACTTGAGATTTTCAAGTATTCAAATATTAGTGTTAATGTTGTTTATCTAGATCATTAAAGGAATATTTTTGGGACTTATGCTCTTTCCAAAAAAAAATTCAATATTTTAATTTAAAAAAATGTTCTAGCCTGTTCTACAATGAGCGTCTATCTGTGATTTCTTATCAAATCCCATTGATTTTTAGTAGGGCCTATAGAAGACAACTTTGCCATCAAAGTTTGACTGGTGATAATTAGATATCCAGAATTTAATTATTAATGAGAGATTAGATCCTACTTTCTGCATAATTTATTTTTAATTTTTAATAATAATGAAATTACTACAATTCACCTCAAATCCAGATGTAATAAAGGGATACTGAATGGCTAATGAATGAGAATTACAGTCAAAACAATATCAATAATGCCTTTCAAACAAAACAGCTTATTTTAGGAAAAAACTTTTTTATTGTTGTCTTATACATCAGGCAAGTTCTATTCAAAGAATATTCCCCACTTGTGTTTACTTCTTAATTTTGTAACATTAAATTCGAACCGTGCTAGCCTTAGAATTATTTACCTTCCTCATATTTTTCTTTTTTAAATTGTAAATTTAATATGGACAAGATAGTAAAATATAACAATAAATATTTAAACAGACATATATATATATTTATAAATCATCTAATCCAGCACAAAATAGAAACTGAGCACTAGGTTTCTCAATTTATAATTAATAATTGAAAATACATAAAACAAGAAATGTCTTATTTTTAGTAGTTAGTTAAAAAAACTACTAAACATTTTCTTTTCCTCCCTCCTTATGATTATCAGCATGGAGATGTTTCCAGGCATCCTAGTCTTCTAGCATAGATATGTGGTCTTCGTGAGACAGTTGAGGTCTATCTTTAGGTCTTTTACCTGTTGATCGGGCTTCACAGAACCTTCTGGGTTCTCTATATCCTCCCATTTTGGAGACACTACCATACCAATACCACTTATGCTGGTATTTCTCGAGTATTTGTCACAGTGGCTTTATGTTTAAAGCTACGCTATATCATCTACATACAATAAAGTTTGGAACTGAACATTTATCAGATTCTATAAGCACACTATGTTTCTAAAACCCACTGCTGACCTTGTGAAGCACTTGAGTGGAATTGGTAACTTGCACCCAGCAAGGGAGATAATTGTAAAAAGGCTACTTAATAAGAACCTGAAAAATACTAAACAAATAGGGAATGTATTGGATGCAACTTTCAGTGAAATGGAGCTCACGAATATGATTTAAACTCTAAAATTGAAAAGCTCCCCAAGCTCTGATGGCATTATAAATGAACTCATAATAAACCTTGGAGCTAAAGCCAAGAAACGCTTGCTGAAACTACTTAATACTAGCTGGAAAGAATGCATAATACCTAAAACTTGGAAAGAAGGATGTTCAGCTCCCTCTTGGTTTAAATCAAACTTCGAATGAAACCTAACTATTATTTAAATTAAGTCGATTGTGATTTAAAAGAAAGTGGGGTACTTTGTGTCCAGGGGGCCACTCCTGACTGCTATCTGCCAATGTTTATAACCTGAACCCTGATAACTCCCGTAAAGCAGTGATAAGCCTCCTCCTACTTCATATCTTCGTATTATTGAAAGTGTTAACAGATACAAAAACAAATGTAATAACAAAAAAAATACTTTTATTTGACGACACATATATTAATGAAATAATAAAAAAAACACTTTAAGAAGATATGTACATATAAAACATCAGAATGAAATAATAAAAAAACACATTTAACTTTTTTACCCTAACCACCCCATAGTCCTTTTATGTGTAGAGTATGAACCCCAGTTGATGGATCGACAAAATTATACCGGTGATTCACTTGGAAATGGTCATAGTTTGCTTCGTTCAGTTGTGGGATGTTGTATCCTTTCCAACAGTCCGAATAAATGGTCGTTCCCTCTTCTATATTTTCTTTAATGGCTTGTAATAAGGTTGTTGCCTTTCTGTTAATTATTCGATTCCTCGTTAATAATTCGATGACCTCGTTCACACAATTTCGCGTCGGCAAGTACCCCAACATTTTGAAAATACTGAATTGCCTGTTCTTCTGAAGACGGTAAATCCCATATTCTAAGAAGATCCGTAATATGACGAAAATAAACGGAACAAAAATGAAAATAAACACAAAGAGTCCACAAACTAAAAAAAAATTTAAAATAAATGCAAACGGGCCAAAAACTAAAAATAATGAAAAATAAACACAAACGGGCCAAAAGTAAACAATTTAATAAGTGAACGTAATAAGGGAATAACTGAAAACTAAACAATGCAATAACTCAAAAGTTTGGCAGGATAAGGAGAGGGAGGTTATGTGACGTGACGTTAGATAGATAAGAAGATAAGATAGATCAGAAGTGAGGTTTCAAAACGGACCTCTAGACACAAAGTACCGAAAGTGGATTGTATTTTGAAACATTTACGCATATTAATAATGAAAACATAAAAAATAAAATGAAATCAATTTTACACTTGTTAATAGATAAATTATAATAAAATAAACAATAGATAAAATAAAATAATTTCTAAAATGAAAATAAAGATAAGCTGAGTACACATGCTAATAAAAACAATTATGAAATATTTAATATAATATTTTGATGTTTGATAACAGAAATTAACTAAAGAAATTATATGTGAAGGGCCCAAAATTACAATCAATAATAGAAACAATTAAACAAACATATCAAATTTATTTAGAACAAAAAATAATAAAATTTGTACAATTTTACGTGGTCGCAAGCAGATGACGGCCGTAAAAGTGGACAAACCACTGGCACTCCAATATAGCGACTAAAAGTAGATTTTTTATGAACTCTCATATAATCAAAATGCAAGTGGGCAGCAGCAAGCACTACCAGAGAAGTAGGTCTCTTCAAAGGTGGACTGCAGTGGGCAGTATAGCAGTTGGCAGCATTAGGCTCTTTGGCGGACGGAGTCAGACTGTGTATTGCGAAGTCTATGGGCTTAGGACTACTGTTCATAGCTAGGGCTACAATCCATAACAAGTAGTTTAAGTATAAACTATTGACCAGTCTATTGAATATAAACAAGATAAGCTATGGCCCTATGAATGTGTATATATATATATATATATATATATATATATATATATATATATATATATATATATATACATTCATAGGTACCATTTGACCTTCTGTTGAAGGCAATTCAAGTAGTCGCCCCTCCATCTCTTTCAAATGTCTTGGGTGAGTTTTTGCAAAAGTTGGCACCGCGAGAGTCGGTTGATTGGGGTTTTGACAAAATTTGGCTCTGGAACAGCAACGAGAGGAGTGCCTATTATAAAGTGTCCCTAGGTCAATACATCCAGATTATCAGATGAATCAGACAAAGGATAGAGGCCTTGAATTGAGGATAGCTTCTATTCTAGTGAGAAGAGTATTCATTTCTTCGAATGTAAGGATATGGCCCCTTAAAACTCAAAACAAGGGATATTTGAATGTTTTTAGCCCTGCTTCCCATAATCCCCGAAATGTGGTGCAGCTGGTGGAATGAATTTTCATTCAACCCTGAGAGGATGGAGATGTGACTCAATGTTATTTTGGGTTTCTTCCTGGTTGAGCTAATGATAGACATCCCTTAAATACCTATTTACCCCTACGAAGTTAGACCCATTGTCGGACAAAATTTTACTCAGTAACCCTCGACGGGAAACGCATCCGTGGTTAACTATGACAGAAGTTCAAGATGCACAGCTCGAGTACTTAACATACAATTAAACAAACATAGGCTTTATTCCTATTACTTTTATGTTTATTGGACTCCTTAGTTATAAATGAACCAGCAAATCAACTCCAACGATTACAAAGGGCCTCCCTTGCTCGAACCTCGAAGGTGGGAGGTCGGTCATAAGAGGTGGAAATTTTTCAAACGAAATCTGAAGCAAGTAACACATTTGTGAACTCTATACCGAATGATTCGTCTGGCAGCTGTTCTATATCAAAAGGGCATTTAAGAGTTGTGGACCAGCTTTGAGATAAGTTCTGTGATAATGATCTATTAATAATAATGTGAGGTGTGGCTTTTGATAAGTTGATTAATAAGTATAAGTTAAATTAATAAACATACAAAAGATAGCATACTATTAAACATATAAATTAGAGTTTTAAAAATAGTATGTGAGGCAAAAGGCAACTCGAAGTGACAAAATAACTATTCTTATATCATTAAATTAATTCAATAAAGATATAATTAGTTTCGGTAATTATCCTATAGTCAAGGTCTGCTTAGTGACTTTGATAAGATTGTAACAATGCATAACTTACTGAGTAGTTAGGTTTAGGTTATCATCTACTCGGTTGCTAACCAGCTAGTTTATGTGTTGCTATTAGTGACAATAGTTAATTATTAACATTATACAAGTACATGTATTTTAAATAAATATATTTGTTTTCATCATTGTCTTATTCATTCATATCGTTTATATCTCAAGCATATAAAGATATGCTTGAATACAACAATAATATGCACTTATGTAAATTCAAGGTATGGTTTATGAAGGTACATCTAAATCCGTTTAAGATAAAAGATAAATTTGTAATGATTACTCACTTTAATATTAATAATAATAATATTTTTTTTGGCCCTATAAATTATCAATTATAAATAAATTATAAATTATATTGGTTTTACCGAAATATGTATATTTTGTATAATTGTAATTGTGTGTATTAGTATATTATAGTATTGATATTGTTTATGCTGTGTAATATGAAAAAGAATTTTTAGATATGTAAACATATGATTATATGTTTATAATATATAAAGAAGTGCTCCAAAAAGGGTGTTGCGTGTTCTGAGGAGAGAAAACGTAAGCACGCGGAGCTCATGAGGGGCACATGGGAGAAGAGGAGGCAGATGAAGAGGAAGCATTAAATTCATGATATTCGCGTGGTCTTTAAGGCCTGTTTTTTGGGGGGGGGGATGATTATGTGCTATGTTGAAAAAAAAAAAGGATTGATGAGTATGCTGTCTATCGAGCAACCCTATATAGTAGGGCAGCACTGCTTTAAATAAAGTATTGTAAGGCAGCAAAAAAAGGATTAATTTCAACTTAAGAGATCTATTTACAGGAAAAAATATATACTTATAGAATTTACAGAATACTTTGTGCAAGCAAATGAAATAAAACAATAAGAAAGAGAAAATTTAAACGCAATTAATATTAATATTAATTAAAAAGATACTTTTGGTGATAAATATTCAGGTCATTCATTATTAAAAAAAAAAAATTTTATTTGTGCCAACAATTTGGTTTCAACCCATGTTCAACCCAAACATGTGGGTCATCATCAGGGCTGACAATTTTAAAATACAATCAGAGATATAATGTTATTCGACCGATAATGGTAAATAATAAACTATAGTGATTGATGGTACATGAATCTTAACTATCATTACAATACACAATATTAAAAATGAAATTCTCAATCTGAAAATCAAGTTATCGGCTGGATTTGGATATGCCTTCACCATAAAAATGGCAAAAAAACCCTTTAAGTTTCGGAGGTTGTTTCAGTTTTTAGGGTATAACGCTGAAATGGCGCATCCTATAGAAAAATCACCCTTATCAAAATGAAAGCTAATAAAATTTATGAAAAATTAAACTAGAACCACCTCGCTATCTTTTTTCATTTGGCCGCTAGAGCACATTAAAGATTGACGACAAAATCATCAAATTAGTTCAGTGGAATAGTAGTTGGATGGGGAAAAATTCAAATAGTCTATTTCTCTTCGGTTTATAATTTTTTTTGGAATGTTGAATCTGAATTTGATTTTCCTGAATGAAATTTTACATTGCCTTCCGAGATATATGCAAAAAACAGCGGAATTCCAGCACTTTTTTTTAGTTTTTTTGCCATGACTCCGAAACTATGCATTAATTAAATTATTATTATGTACAAAGTTAAAGAAGATACAATCTACTGTCAATTTCATACATAGCTTTTTGATGTAGGTCCGATGGATGAGAAGTTAGAATACGCTGATTGTTTTCTTATTTTCGAAGAAATATCTCTTTTTGTCGGTTAAACAGCTGTTAAAGCGCACGGAATCGATGACGTATTTCACTCGTGGTATCTGCCACACTCAACAGCACTTTTTATCTTTTTCAATGCTTTTGATTCGGCTAATTTAACTATGTTTATAACAGAACTAGAATGTATAAACAAATGAAATAGCTTTTATATGTTTTGTTGACATGAGGGACATCAACATCCATAACAGAGAGAATCACTTTATTATCATAAAATAAAATAAAATGGTGCTGCCCAATTACATTGGGTTGCTAACAACACAGCATACTTATTAATCACTACAGACATTATTTAAAATTATTATACAATTATAGGATTAACAATATGTATGAGCATAGTATACAATATTTTATACGTATATATATATATTATTATTTTTTTTCTCCTTTTTTTTTATAATTTTTACTATTTCTTTCATTCATTTATTATCATTCTGTACCCTTTCTCTTCCTTCTCTCCCCCTATACATGTTCCCACTCCTCACATTCTCTCCTCTCTCTTTCTAACCTAATACATAAAAAATACATAAAGTACAGTGGACGTGTTCAATAAATAATAATATAAAAAATGCTGTAACACACGCATGCCTCCCCCCGCGAGCAAACTCTCCCCCTATCCGCTCCCATGCACATGGTGGTGGATGATTCCCAGGGAGTCGAGGATTATACTCTCTGCCAACCTTGCCACGTCCTTTATGTCGACACCAAGGCCCTCCATGAAGCTCCTTGTTGAGTCTGGTATCGTTCCGCGAGCTCCGAACCAAAGGCCTCTCACGTGGAACTCTCTCGGCCCGAAACTCTCGCGGAACTTTTCACTAAGGAAAGGGATGCATTTCTCATATGTCTGTTTTTTCTCCCTTTCCACTTTTTCTGCCTGATCGAGGTCGTTGGTCTCATATCTCACGGTCGGATCCAAAATCATCGCCGACTTTCCCGTCTTAGGGAATGCTACAATGTCGGCATATCGGGTGGATCCATCCGTATCTATACAATATACTTCCTCGAAACAGGCGTATTCTCTCTCTTCAAGGAGCCTCATCAGTTCATGCTTGACTCTGTGGTGACGGCGTGTTATAAGGAGGGAGTTGTTGGGGCATTTTCCAAGCACATGTGCTGGTGTTTCTGGCTCTCTGTCGCATTTGCGACAGAGGGACCCAACTTCTCTTACCTGTCCGCTGACACCTGGGACTCCACGCAGGGGAGCATAATTAATATTTAGTTTCAGGGCATTTGACCATTCAGACCCAGAAAGTACTTGCTTATCGTACATGTATTTATTGGCTTTCGGGGTCTCTTTAAAATGGCGAACTCCAATGCCCTGCCACCTGCAATTGGTCCATTCCTCAAACGAATTTTCTCGAAGCGACTGCCGTAGAGCTTTCATATTCCAAATACCCCGATCAACCCCCAATCTCTCGGCACATTCATCAACCTCAGCCGAATAATCAAAGATCGACTGAAAAAGGGCATCGGGCACATTGGACAGTCGCTGAGCAATGGACCAATGTTGTAGAGGAGCCTCCCATTGGCAGCGGATTAATCCTAATCCTCGATACCTCCTGGGAGCGTACAACATCGCCGTGGAGGTGTTCGCATACATAAAAAAATTAAGGATCTAAATGCACTTCAAAATCCTGGTTGTCCAATGACATTTCGTCTACTCGCATATTATGATTCTACATAAGCTTGAATTAAATTGAAAGTGCATCAACATTTTTATTGAGCTGGTTTATAATCGTTAACATATGAAAAGTTGAAAAGCCATTAGAGCACTTTTGGACTTTGAAGCGAATTCGGGTACTTAATTTTGTATTATTATGAATGTTGATGTCTCTTATATTAACTGAATATATAAAAGCAATGTAATTTGTTTGTACATTCTAGTTATATTATAAACATAGTTAAATTAAACTGAATCAAAAGCATTGAAAATATAAAAAGCACAAGTTGAGTGTGGCAGATACTGCGAGTGAAATACGCCTTCGATTCCGTCCGCTTTCTCAACCGCTTAACCATCTCACATATTAACTTTTCTACATGAGGTAAATAGGAAATTAAATGCTCTTTCAAATTGATTTTAAAACTGAAACAGCTTCGGAAATTGTATGGGTTTTTACCATTTTTATGTTGAAGCCATATCCAAATCTAGTCGATAACTCTATTTTCAGAATACACGAGAAAAACTCTTCAGCAATTTTTTTCTGGATCGACAACTTTCTATCACCGAATGATTCGACTGAAAGCGATCTTGGTAAATGTTTTTGGGTTGATTTACCAAAAATCTTTTCAGGTAAAATTCTTGTACCTGTACACATTAGTGTACACATTTGTTAAGCTATTCAATATTATTCTTTTATTTATAATTTTTACCACATTATTTTTCTTAACATTTTTTTTTAATTCATAATATTTGATTTTCAGGTTTAAAACATCATTAGTTTCAAATTGAATCACGTAGCTGACAACTTGAATCATAAATATCAACTTCTGCTGGTTTCGGCAGTACTAGTTAAAAAGTATTCATATTTTCACTTTAAGGTGATGAAAAGATTAAGATTAATCGTTAGTATAACATTTTATTTAATGAATCATTCATTGCTATTTTAAAGCGAATTGCATTTAATATGATTGCTATTAAGAGTTAAGTTTCTGAAGTTGAAAATGTATCCATCTACACTACATACAATATTGTGTTCCCTTAACTGTCTCTGTAATGTTCATATTTTCAAGATTTAATAGAACATCTTAAAAATGTTCGAAAATATTATAAATATATATAAAAATATATTTAACACTTTTAAAAAATTCTTTTTAATGATTTCTTTATACAGTACAATCTTGATAGTCCAACATTTCTTAATCTGACAAATTCGGTAATCCAACTAGTTCATTAGGTCATTGGAAAAACATTTTGACTGGTCATAATAGGGGAAGTGAATGGAGGTGGGGTTATTTTCTTGTCACATGTTTGGCATTTCTAGATTTAAATTTGTAATATTCATAATTTATGGTTATGTTTTATTAATAAAGAGTATCAATGAAGGAAATTTAGCTTTACATTATTTTGGCCTTATATAGAAAGTAGTGGATTAGTTATTAATGAAATTGCTTTGCTTACAATAGATTCCTCCGTTTTTTTCTCCTCTTTCTGCTTGATTTGATTTACCAATTTATGATGGAAAATTTGACATCATTGTTGCATTAATACAGCAAGATATAGAATTTATACTATTTTGGCCCAATATGGAGATTAGTAATGTCGGACTATTGAAGGTGTATTTAACAAGAAATAAATGTAAGATCATCCTACTACCTGTCAAATTTATTGACAATATAGCTTATTCTTAATCTTGCCCTCTTTTGCTGCGGAACTGTATGAAGGAAAAATCTTTTTGTCACCTTAAACATAGGTTTTTGATGTGCTAAATTAAGCATTAATATATCATTCATAATTAATATTCAACAATAGTAAATGTAAAATATTCTTTTAGTTTTTAATTGATTTATTTTATTTTTTTGTAATAATGAGCCTTTCATTTTTGTGTGAATTTTTTTTACTTATTGTAAGGTGCCCCTATCAACACAAGAAAATGCATTATTTTTTTTAAATGATGAATCAATTTTTAATACTTAAACCTACCTCTTATTGATTTAATTTGACTACATAGCCAATATAAAGATATTTCTTTTGACATGTTGGCAATCCTTTATATAATTTTTTTTTTTTAATGCTTTTGACAAATCTGCAATTTATTTTTTAACAATAGAAAATATAAATCTTGAAAATTTAAAAAAATAGTAATTGCACTAATATTGTGAACATTTCCTAAAATAAAGAAAATCAGCTCTTTATTATGTATAATGTTTTAAGATTATAATTTGTTTTCCAAAATAACTATATGCAATAACATCTTATTAAACTAAGTAGTTAAAATTAGGCATAGACTATTCTTCAAGTTATTTTTGTTTTGTTTTTATTTAAAACAATTACATTATTTAGTATCACAATACTTATTATCAACATTATATATGTATCTTTTTAAAGCAATCAATGATTTAAATAATTCATTTGTGGTTCAGAGCTACAAATTTATTCTACAAGAATCTGTATGTAGTTTATTATTTAGCTGTGTTTGGATATGGGTGTATCCATAAATGTTATTTATCTTTGTTTATTTCTTCTATAAATGTATGTGTAAACTATGTATATACTGTATGCAAGAAGTATATTGTTTATTGTATATAGAATGTTTATGTGTATTTTTTTTATTTTTGTGTATGTTACTTTTACTAACTGCTTGGAAAATATTGAATATTCAAAAATAATTGTCAGTATTTTTAAATTTTTTTTTTGTGGATGTTTATCATACTTCACTAATGTTTTTTTCTTCTGATAACTTGATGTTATGATACAAGTTAATAGTTGTTTTCATCATGTCCATAAAACTCTTGAGTTTTATATTTATTCAGATTAGACATAACTCATGTATCAGAATATGTTGCTTTAATACTTAATTTTTTCACTATTACATATTATGTTTATTGATCTGAGTATAGTTGTATGTATTCATTTATGCATTAGTGGGACCATAATGTTATGGATAAGCATACAATTTATGCATATTTGTTCTCTCTGTCTTATATGCTTTTTTTGTGTAGTATTACTCAATATCTGTTAATTAAATTTATAATTATTATAGTTGTGTACCAATCAAGGTTGTCCAACTTTAAGCAATGCGAGATTATGTTCAGTTTTCCTCATGTACAAGAATACATATTTTTATTTAGTAAGGTTATTATGTACAAAAGTAACATCTGTTATATAGTTAAATTATTCTAACCATATTATTTTGTCTAGTGTAGAAAGATATGTGTTTGATTTTATTAATTGCCACCAATAAGTTTTCTCTCTTAATTTGATTGATTGTTTAATTGGGTTGTTGACATTGTGCATGATTATTCCATTATAAAAAAATAATTTGGTGATAATAATTGAAATTATGTCCAATTACAAGTACCTCTAGGGAAAGCAATGAGCAATGACTTCAATAATGTCCCAATTTATAAAATCATGTTGTGATATAGTTACTTGTTTTGTTTATTTATCATTGTTAATTATATTCTGAATTAGTTTAAGATTTATTTTCTCTAAGGAATATGATTATAAACATTAATATCACTACAAAATATTTTTCTTGAACAGTATTTTAAATACACGACTTTGTAACAAAACCTGTACCAATTAAAATGTTATCATAAATGTATATAATATATATGTTTCTAGTCTCAAATTTAAATAATGCATATTGAAATGTTACACGTTAATAAAAATTGATATTTAAACTATTTTATTTTTTTTTATATTTTAGCTTATAAGATGTTTAGAATTGGAAATATTCATGTGTTTGGGTTTTCTTTAAAGAACACTATTCTGAATGAAATATTTTGCATTGTTGGTATATTGGTTAATTAATAAATCAAAGTTAAAAGTTCCCAAACTAAAAAAAAAGCATAATTTTTATTTATTGTATAAATTAAAAACGATATAAATATTTTTCTTCAAAAATAAAATAAACAAAACCAAATAAAATTCTTCTAAAAAATAAATTAATATCAACTTGAATAAAAATAAAGAATATTTACATACATTTTAATTTCTTGGATAATACCTCATTGAGTGATGTTCTTGTGCTAACGTACAACAATAGGCTAACGTAATAAAAATTGTAATAATGTATACAGTAATTTAAAAGATAATCTGTAAATACTAAAAATATAAAAATAAAATCTCAAGAATTATTAAAATATTAATGAAATGAAATATATATATATAAAGCCAAACCTGTAAAGAAGACAAATGAGCAAAAGTAAGTGAAGAAAAAACATAGATTTCTGATTTTTTAAAAAAATTATTTACATCTGTATTACACGACAAATACAACAAGTAAATGTGATATTTGTAACATGAGATGTACAACATGAAGAGAAACTACCCTTCGGTAGAACTCAAATTAAAGTTCTATATTAGAAGGTTCCGAGGCCATTTTCTTTTCAGACGCCTCGGAGGGTTATCAAGAATAGAAGAGGAAGCAACATTGGAAACAAGAGGGTTCGGATGGTTCAGAAGTTTATTATGAAAGGATAGGTATCTGGATTGGGCTAAATCTGAAACATATGGTACATTAAGGTCATTATGGATGATTTTATTTGTGACAAAGTAAGGTGCATTGAGGATTTTGAATTGTAAGGATTGAATACAAGAGGAATTCGATGGTTTATTATATCCTCAAAGCTCGATTCTGTAAGTCCAAATAGGCCTTATTATAGTCATATGTATAAGTCTTTTGGAAGTTTAGAGCATTTGTCTAGTAAGTGCTGGAGTAGTCGAAAACATCGGGCGGTTTCTTGTCATTTCAGTGTGGTATGAGGATTCCAAGTGAGTCGTTTGTCCAGGTGGAGTCCTAGGTATCGGATTTGTTCAACAGGGATAAGTGGGATATTGCTAAAGGATACAGTAGGGCAGAAAGTCATAGGTTTACGACGAAGGGTAAAGGTAATTTGATGGGAATTATTGGAGTTCATTTTAATCCTCCAGTTTTGACACCATTTGAGTTTGGGATGCAATTGATGGATCATTGTTAACTGATAGGATACATGTGTCATCAGCATAGGTGGTGTAGACAGTGTTGGGATTAGTTGGAATGTCAGCTGTATAAACTGTGTAAAAGATAGGACCTAGGATACTACCTTGAGGAACACCAGCAAACTGAGAAAAAAGAGATGGATAGGCATCCTTGTGATTTACTTTGAAGTATCTATCACTAAGGTAGGAACAGATAATGAGGAATGTAGGGTGTAAGAATTTACGGAGTTTGTACATCAGTCCCGGGTGCCAGACTCTATCAAACACCTGTTCAACGTCGAGAAAGGCTCCTGTGCAATACATTCCGCACTCCAATGCATAGGAAACTGCGTCCACCACACGATGACATTGCTGAATAGTGGAATGAGATGTACGGAATCCAAATTGGTGATCTGGGATTATGTGATTAGAATTTAGGATGGGGTTTTCTAGGATTTTGCCCATAATGGGTAAAAGAGAGATAGGACGGTAAGAGGATGGGTATTCTGGCGGCTTTGTGGGTATACGTATCATTTTGACAATGGATAGTTTCCAAGGGTCAGGAAAATATTTGGTTCGGAGTACAGCATTATATAGGGGAGGAATAATACGGCTTTCTGAGGAAGAAATTTTAGAATCTGGGATATGATTAGGTCATGGCCAGGAGCTTTGTGGGAAGGTAATCTGTGTATGATATAGGATATTTCTGAAGGATGAAATTCTTTAGATGGAAGGGTCATTTGGAGTGGGTTATCCAATTCTGCTTCAATACACTGAAGGTGGATTGGATTGAGGATATCTGAGTGCGGATTGTGAATGTTTTAAAGAGGTGCTGAGCAAATATTTGAGATTTTTCTTGGTCAGATCTGGACCAGGTTTGGGTTTCAGTAATAAGTAGGTGGTTAAAATCTTTGAATTTTAAGAGATTTTTAGTGGTCAACCATAGTGATTTTTCAGTAGTAGTAAGTTTTTCTGTCATGTTAAGTAAATTTTGAACTTTGTATTTTCTAATTTCAGCTTTTAGTTGGTTATTTAACTTCTTGTAATATGACTTATCTGATGGGTATTTAGTCCTATGCCACTTCGATCTTGCTTTGCGTTTTTCGCTTAATAAGATACAAATGTGAAGTGGCAAGTTAGTCTGTTGGGAGTTGTTATTTTTATTGGTTTATGTGTTTTCGTCAATTTTGTCACTTATTGATTTAGTAAGTACTTTTATGGCTGAGTCAATGTCATGTTTCACCTTAACTGGAATATTTAGGTCCAATTTATTTTCCAAGTCTAAACGAAAAGTTTACTCGTCCTGTAATTAGTGCAGGAGAAGAGGAGGGCTTAGGAACGAAGGTTGAGTGTAATGAAAGCAGAACTGAGGAGTGGTCATCCTGGGATTTGATAGTGACATAGAAAGAGGAAATCTGGGAGGTGACAAATATCTCCAGGATATCAGGTCGTTTTTAAGGGAGGTTGGCCAATAGATAAGATTCATAGGAGAGAGGATGGAGTAACTATTAAAAGTTGAGACAGAAGATAGTATGTTACCACGGGAGTTGGATGCTCTACAACCCCATCGTTGGTGTTTAGCGTTGTAGTCTCTCCAGCAATGAAGCGCGACCTGAAGGATTGTAATAAGGATTCAAACAGATTGTAGGTAAGAGTATGACCAGGAGGGCAGTATACAGCTGAAAGTGTTAAATAGAAAGGACGAGTTGAAATGATTATCGATGTTGCTTGAATAGCCTCAGATGGAGTAGAAGGAATGAGAGAAAGGGATAAGAATGCATGAACCGGCATGGGAAGTGTTGTCGGGGTGGTCTGATCTATAAGTGATGTAGTCACGTATGTAGAAATATGAACGTGAGTTTTTGTCAGTAGAGCAATATCAATGTGGTTGTCATGAAGAAAAACTTCAAGTTCGTCTCGGTGGTTTTGTAGTCCGTTAGGATTGCATAAAAGAACAGTTAAGGGCTTTGTGCTCATCGTGGGAGATTAAAGGGAACTTCGGTAAGAATTCTTGTAAGGAGGGTGATTAGTGGCTTAATCGTATCTTGGAGATCTTTCAGGAATGAGGCAAATAGGATACAAGGATGGAGTGGATTAATTCGATCGGGTTTTGTTGGTCAGGTGGAATTTGTGAGGGATAGCTCTTATGATAAGGAGTGTCTGATCGATGATGTACCCGTCGTAATGTACGAGAAGCTGAATCATAATTAGATGGAATTAGGGGAGGAGAGTTAATGTGAGGAGTAGGATGGGAATGAACTGCAGTTAGATCTTCAGGTGGCAATTTGACACGTAGAGGTAACCGATAAGGAGAGATTGGCTGACTTGGTGATTCTGAGTGTATGTGGGAGGTCTGGGGCTTAGGTTTTGAAGAACGAGGCGTCTGACGTCGCGGCTGCGGATTCTTTACTGTGGTGTCAGAATATAGCTGCCTGGAGTCCTGATAGGGTTGATTTGTTAATGTATAAGGATATTGTGTAAATCGTGGTGCTATTTCGGTCGGCAATTCAGGAAACGTTGCCAAACTTTGTAGTTCGGGTGCCTGTACTTGGGTTATGTTGTTGGGTTTTTAATATGCTATAAGCCCATTGCTTATATAGCATCTTGTAGACAATACAGCCCCGACTATGGGTTTCTGCTTGGGTTCTTTAAATTTTATTGTAGAATAAAGCTGAATGCAGACAAAACTAAGGCAATCCTCATCGGCTCCAAGCACCTTATTAGTTTCCTTTCTTTCTCTCCTCTACTTTACCTCAATAACCGTTCCTTCCATTTCTTTCCGGCAGTCAAAAACCTCGGAGTGATCTTTGATCAGAACCTCTCTTGGAACAACCACATTTCCCAGATTACCCGTATATCCAGAACTATCCTTAAACAATTGCTTAAATGTTTTCTCCAATAATTGCCGTAAAGAAAATATTTGATCAATAGTCGAACGGTTCCGTCTAAATCCGTATTGGTAGTCTCTGATAATTTCCTCGGCGTATTCTGTGATTCGACTAGTTAAGATTTAAATGAATATTTTATAACATACCGGAAGGAGTAAAATTCTTCAATAGTTATTACAATCCGTCCTCGGACCCTTTTAATAAATCGGAATAAGAATAGATTCTTTCCATTCTTCAGTTCATTTCTCATTTTCCCAGGTCTTTTTAACCAACAGATGTATTTTAGAAACTCCAGCTTCCCCACATGCCTTAATTAGTTCACTAGAAATATTATCGGCAATAAATAGATCAAAAATTTTACTTAATTATTCTTAACATCTAGCTCGAATTGGGTTCTAATTGAAGGATTTTTTAATTTTTCCAAATTAAAATTCTCAAAATCGTAACGGTTTTCTTTTTTCTTTTTTATATTAAGTTTTTGTCGAAGTTTCGCGATTACCAATTCATGATCCGACCCACATTCTGATCCGCGATAAAACTGTACATTAATTATACTGCTTTGCCAGCTATGTTGTATCAAGACATGATCGATTTGATTTCGTATTTGCGAATTCGGTGATGTCCAAGTATATTTATGAATATCCTTATGTTTAAACGTCGTACTTTTTATTATAAGGTTTTTCGAGATGGCAAAGTTTATCAGACGGATCCCATTATCATTACTATATTCGTGCAAACTTTCTTTACCAATCGTCGGAATATAAACGACTTCCCTTCCTACCTTTGCGTTCGCGTCACCTACAATTATTTTCATGTAGTTTCGCGGTAGTTTATCATGAACCCCATCGAGTTTATCGTAAAATTCGCATTTTACTTCATCGTCACTGTCTTCCATCAGACAATGTATGTTTATTAATGCGATTTTAAACCAACGTCCCTGAAATATGGCTACTGAAATTCTATCACTAATGAATTGTACGTCCCTCAGAGTGGATAAAATATATTCCTAATTAGAAACCCGGTACCTAAACAATGATTCCCGCTTCTTCCGTACCAAATAGTATACTTTCCTTCCTTTATTGAGCCCTCCCCTGGCCAGCGGACCTCTGCCAGAGCCACGATATCCCAATTGTATCCATTAACCTCATTCGCGACCGATTTTAACACACCTGCCGAATTCAAACTCCTTACGTTCCACATAGCAATACCTAAATCCCTATTTTTCAACTTGCGCCATGAATCCTTTAAAGCAGTCCCCACTCGGAGACCCGAACAGGGAACTAGTTTACCTCCGGATAATGAGCGTTTTACCTTAGGGAGATCTTTGAATATTTGTGGTGTATGGCGAACTAAAGATATATATATTTTTTATTTTTTTGTTATTTATTTATTTTTCACCCTCCCATGCTACCAGGGAAACACGGCTGTATGGAGGAGTGTGATGTTAAGCATTAATAAATAATAATACACTACTGCCATAATATCAGTTTACACACAGCTAGTTCTTCTACTTTTACTTATTCTTCAACAAATTTTTTTTTTCTTTTAATCTGTTTATTGAATAATAATACAATCAGCCACTGCATTCAACAAATTAGGAACTAAAGATATGCGAATAGCGTTCAATCCTACGCCACACTCCAGCTAGTCTGGAGGACCCCTTCCTTCATCAAGTCTGGAGGTCCCCTTCCCCCAGCAAGAAGTCTGGAGGGCCCCTCTCATTGTTGGTCAGCGAGTCTATCGAACTTAGCCGGGAGGAACTTCACAGGAATTTACACTGACCATCCCCGCATCATGAGCCAGCGCGAGGCGTTATTTACAGATAACTTGCGTTATCTATTACTCGTTATTTAAGATAAAAATATGATTCAAATAAGTTTTTGTAACTTTAAGGATTTTTCCGATATAAGGATCCACTATTTTAGGGGGCGCTTTTTATGAAAATACTGTCGGATATAAGATTGCTTATCAAGTTTCTGATACTTTTCAGAATCCATAATATGTTTGAATATAGAAACAAGGGTAGTACAGATTTTCCATAAACTTTTCCTCCTTTCTCTCGAGAATGGATGCTCGGTTTTTCACCATTCTAACAATATTCCGGTACAGTAATGAAACTAAAATAATAAAAGAAGCAGTTGAATAAATGAATACCCTTTTTGAAAACATTTTATAGGAACTGAAAAGTGTTAAGAATAAGACAGCGGAGCTTGAAAAGGTAAACCAGAATTTAAAAGAATTTAGTTCCTTTTTGTTTAGTTTATTTTATATGCATTTACTTTTAGTATTATTATTTTTCTATATTATTTATTTTTATTTATTATGAATGGAGTGTGAATGTACTCTTTGAACACTATTATGAATGGCCTTCATTGTGACAGATTGTAATATCTCTCAATAAATAAGTTTAAATAAAAAAGAAAAAAAAAGAAATAAAGAATAAAACATTAGGAGAATAAAGATAGAAAAAATAATTTAATATTATTTAATGTGTCTGAAAAGGATGACTCTAATACAGAAAATATATTAGGTGTTGTGAAACCAATATTTTAGTGTGATTGAATTATTAGAAAACTCAATAAATAACTGTTATAGGTTGGGTAAAAAGTCGAGACCAATCTTAATTTCTGTAAATAGTTACCTATTAAAACAAGAACTGATGAAAAAAAAAGGAACATTCAGAGAAAACAAAATTTATATCAAACACCCAGGAAAGAGAAGAAGGAAAACAAATTTACATGTGGCTCAATAGACTAGTTAAGTTCGACAGTACTGTAACTTAAAAAAATAAGTTTTTCTATATAAATCAAAATAAATTCCATATACCAGATATCGAAGACCTTTTTGTAAGTCTTGGTGAAGGAAGACTATCACCGAATTCATCACCAGCTCAAGCTAGCAAACGAAAAAAAACTAAATGACAAATTAGAGCAATTTCGATTTCGTGAAAGAAGGCCTTCAAATCAAAATAAATATATGATGAAATATGATATGTTTTCCCTACTTGAAAATTTTAATAAAAACTTGTTGTAGTATAGGGAAGATAATAGAAAATGCACCTTATTTGAACAGCTCAAATCTTGTGGAACTACTGAACCTACTATTAGTACTGAATCTTCTAGGACGAAAACATGCGATGTTATTTATGGAGAATATACCAATATATGTAAACACGAAGGACCTTCAGGAAGCCGGGATTATAAAAAAGATGAGCGACTAGAGGATATCAATACGTCACCCCCACGACTTCCCAGTCTACAACACGCCTCTAAGCTAAATGTAAATGATGAGACTTAATTTAAAAATAGTGTCGTATAATATTAACGGGCTGCAAAATAAACTGAAGCCAGATTTCCTTAATTATATAAAGAATTTTGAAATTATTATATTATTGGAAACGTTTGTAGAAGAAAGGGACGAAATAAAATGTTCACATTATTTTAAAAATTATAAATCACCGTGGATGTGTGCTACCCGAAATGTAAAATATGGTCACGCTGGTGGGGGAATTTTAGTGGGAATCACTAGCGGATCCAGGATTTAATTTTGGGGGGGGGGCTTCAGCCCGAAACCTTTTTTTTTCATAAAAATAAAGATAATTACTTTGGAAAAACAGAAAGAAACTAACTACCTATATGAAATGGTGTTAAGTTATTCCTTAAGTACTTTTAAATGTAATTACACGAACAATAATACTTTAAGAGGTATTTTTAAATATTTTTTTCCATAAAACATGGTTATATTTTTCCATTTCGGGAGGGGCTTCAGCCCGAAAGCCCTCCCCCCCCCCCCGTAGATCCGCCCGTGGCGGGAATTAAATTAGATATACTAGAAAAACAAATGGCTGATTTTGTAAATATCTCGGGATGCAATGTGATAAAACTAAATATTAACAGTAATGATATCATTTTGATTCCAGCATACCTTAACGGAGCTGAATTAAATAAATGGGAGTATGGATATTCGGACATTTATAACCTTTTATTGGAAAAGAATGATAAAAATTTCATCTTAACCGGTGATTTCAATGATCACTTAGGTGTATCACAACAAATTACAAAATATTTATTAAATGGGAAGACAATAATTAAATATAAGCATAGAAATAGTAAAGACCAACCAATAGATAAAAAGGGGGAAAAATATTAGAATTGTTCACGATCTCTGGTTTAATTGTGCTTAATGGTAGAACAGAAAACGACGAACTTGGTGAATTTTGTACAGGATCTAGCAATTTTAAAATGGTACTCGATGCCGAGTTGTAAGCATTACAGCCATAGCCCAATTTCGATCTTATTAGTGTCCTATACAGGGTTAGCATGCTTTTTCGATCGGCACCCCAGCTAGTGTTACTGACCATTCTTAAGAGATTCAGGGAGCGGAGGCAATTTGCTTTTAATTGTTTAACATGCTGCGTCCACCTGAGCGTTCTATAAAAGATCATTCCTAAGTACCGTACAAAGTGGGAGAAGGTGAGAATAAGGTAATAAGTTTGTCTGTCTTTTGCTAAAAAGACTCCCAACTGTCATACTTGATGAAATTTTAAAACCATTATCCATTAAAACCATTAGGTACTGACGCTGTCCAAAGCAGTTTGTATGTTATCTTGTAAGTCCATTACATGTTTTCCTTCGGTATACATTACAAGATCATCAGCATTGAGCAAGCCTATGACGGGTAGCCTAATAACATTCAACACCTGATTAAAGCAAATGCAAAAAAGTGTCGCACTCAATACACAACCCTGGGGCACTCCATTCTCCTGTTCAAATCCATGAGAAAGGACATTACCAATCCTGACCATAAAAGTTCCATTTGTTAGAAAATTATTTATGAAGGCAAGTACATGAACATCAATTCCAATTCTAACCAGGGTGTCAATTATTAGTCTTCTCCATGCCATATCGAATGCATTTTTTATGGCAATAGACACAGCTAAATTTTTTTTCTTGTTTTTAAAGGCATTTAAAATATCAGTCTCTAAACGAACCAAATTACCTCTCGTACTTCTCCCTCGCCGAAAACCACTCTGCCAAGGTGGCAGTACTTTTTCGGATTCAAGATACCATGATAATGTATTGCTTATTAATTTCTCCATCAATTTACATAGAAGACGTTAAGTTAATCGGTCTATAGCTGTTAACGCCGCATACGCTCAGATCTTTATTTTTTTTCTCACTATCCCTTTTTTAATGTTAGTTACATAAAATGTTTATTTATTTATTTATTTTGTAAAAGTTTGAGGGACAATTGTTCCTATAATGTATCTCAGTTTATAGTATTTAAATATTGGGTATTATTAGCGATGTATTATCGCGTTGTATATACACACCAGCCCGGAATTAATACCCTGTCTTAGGGATTAAGACATCAAAATAATGCCATAATACTGCCGGAAAAGCAGTCTGGAGCGAGCCTTCATTGTTATTGGGTCCACGTAGTAGACAACTTCTCTCACCTTCCCACCAGCTGCTCCAGTTAACTCAAACCCCACCGGCCTAGTATAGGGTCCTTTTGTTTTTTCGGAAGTCTGGAGCTGTCTTTCGTTTGTATTGGACGTTTACCCCCACCATTTTCACCAAGCTCCAGGCTCGTCTCGTCTCATCTTCACCTCACCTGCGCCATTTTGGAAGATCCCAAGCTATTTGTTTCATCGCGAGTTTGTACGTTTCATCAGGATCGATATGCATATCGATCCCTCCACCGTCGACTGCCTTGACAGCCGATCATCAGGTAACCTCTTTGGAAATATGGCCTCCAATTTGGGATATTTTCGTTTTCTTCTCTCACCGTTACCACAGACATTTATTTAAATATTTTTCCTTTATTTATTTCTCTTCACTAAATTTATTTTTATTGGATGAATTAATCTTTATTATTGGAAGTTTATTTTTATATATGTTTTATTTTGATGGACAATTTCTTTATTTTCCATTGAGTATTTTCTTGATGTTTTTAAATCCTCTATGTATATATATTTCATCTTTTTTTATTTCAATTCAATAAATATTGTGAACATTTAGAAGGGGATTTTTTTATTTACTTATCTTAACATCTTAACATATTAATGGAGTAATTTTATTTAATATTATTTGTTGTGCATGAAATTTTCATGTTTTACAGGTCTCATTTTTACTCTTTTTTCCCTTCTTTCCCAACATTTTTAATCTTACTCGAATTTTCCCCACCTTTGAGGAAACTCACCGGGGAAGGATTTGTGTTTTAATTTTGAAATATCCCCGGCCCCAACAATAGCTATTAATATGCATAGGATCTTTATCTTTCTTCAGAATAGGAATAGTGATAGCTTTTTTCCAGATATTTGGAAAACTATCACACAAAAACAATTTATTCAAGATTATTAGAATCATTGATTTATTAGAAAGACTCGAGTTTTTAATTCAGAACCGCGCCGAAATTCGCCCCCCTCTAAAATTAAAAGAACCGTCAAAATATGCCCCAACTTTCCAACAGCAGTCTGTGAGAAGCACCCAAAAAAACCGCATAAAACTCCCTTCTGGACACCCCTGTATATTAATTTTAAACAGTTTCATGGCCGCAAGTTCAAGATTCACATAGCTCTGTCTTTGTTACTATGTAATGCGGTTATTATTTAAAATACTGCAGAAAAAACTATATCAACAGTGACTATATAAACAGTTGTGCATTTTTGTATTCATATATGTTCAGGTGAGTAACTATTGATTAACAATGAAGCAGTAATAAATTAGTGCTTGTTCGGCAAGCCCAAGGGGCCCGTAATCTCTTGCGGGTTGTACCTTATATGTAATAAGTCCACGGTCAAGGCTCGGCTCTGTGTATACTAACATTCTTCGGGTTTGTTCACAGTTCGAATCCAAGACATTTAAGTTTTTTTTTCTTTATATATATATATATTTTTTTCTTTTTTACTATTCTCGATAATAATTTATCAAACAAGATTCCGAAGCTTCAAGATTTTTCTGACCTTGAGCCACCACCTGTTTTTGTTTCAAAAATTGAAAAATTCGTGTCGTTTAGTCAAGAAATTGCAAAACTAATAGGTCAACTAAATTTCCGCAGTTTCTCTAGAATCAATGACATTAAAGTGGTCAATAAATCAATGAAATTAAATACGATAAACTCGAATGGGTTTATGATAAACTATCGCGAAACTCCATGAAAATGATTGTAGGTTTCGCAAACGCAAAGGTGGGAAGGGAAGAAGTTTATGTTCCGACGATTAGTTCTAAAAGAAATTAATTACATCATCGTTTAGTAGCGCGTGTTTCCTCCTCTTGCCTTCACTACTTCTTGAAGACGCCTCGGCATACTGTCAGCATCAGTCGGGAAATGTTCCTTTGCTGGAGGATAGCCCATTCCTCCCGAAGAGCCCTTTCAAGGTCCTGCAGTGTATCAGGAAGTGTTGCACGCGCTCTTATTCGTCTTCCGAGGTTATCCCATAAATGCTCAATGGGGTTCAAACCTGGAGAACGTGCTGGCCAGGCTAAAACCTCAATATTGTTCTGTTGAAGGAACGTCTGCATTATGCGGGCGACATGTGGGAGTGCATTAGAATAGAACGATCGCCGATTTCGTTGAAGATAGGAGACACATGAGGTTCCAAAATCTTAATTGAATTAAGGATTAAGGGTTATTGTCCTCTATATTAACATTCCTAATTGAAAACAAACAAAAATATTACCGATTTATTCATTAAAAACAATAGACCAATCCTAAGCAGAAATATTTTTGGATCAAAACATGAAAAAATCAAGGGGGTGGAATTTTTTGCCTGTCAGTGTAATTAGGCTAAGTAGATATTATTTCCAAACTAAACTTTTTGGCAATGACCTTTTAATAATACCCTTTTCTCAAACAAATGATCAATCAACAATTTCATTCTAGGTGCATCCAACAAATTAGAGAACAAAAGTAGTAGTTCAACTGGCAGCGATGTGTGCAGCAGAGTGTTGTATTTTATAAAAACAATTTTTATCACAGTGAAGTCATCCATGATCTGTAAATTTTGACGCCAATCTAGTAGAAATCTTCAGAGTTTCAATTTAAACCCAATTCAATTTAACCACAGCGAGAATGGTATTTGTATAAAGAGAGGTGTTTGAATTATTTCCCATACTTCCTCATTATCCGTTCCTACCTTACTGATAGATACTTTAAAGTAAATCACAATAACGCCTATTCATCCCTTTTTTCCCAGTCTGCTGGTGTTCCTCAAGGTAGTATCCTAGGTCCTATCCTCTATACAGTTTATACAGCTGACATCCCTACTTGTCCCAACACTGTCATCACCACATATGCCGATGACACATGTATCCTATCAGTAAACAATGACCCAGCAATTGCATCCCAAATGCTTCAATCACACATCATAAATCTAGAAGAATGGTGTCAAAACTGGAGAATTAAAATAAACTCCAATAAATCCCACCAAATTACCTTTACCCTTCGTCGTAAACCAACGACTTCCTGTCCTACAGTTTCCTTTAACAATACTCCACTTATCCCTGTTGAGCAAATCCGATACCTAGGACTCCACCTGGACAAACGACTAACTTGGAATCCTCATAATAGACTGAAACCACAAGAAACCGCTCGACGTTTCCGATTACTTCAGCACTTACTAGACAAACGCTCTAAACTTCCCATTAATTACAAAAGACTTATATACTTGACTATAATAAGACCTATTTGGACTTATGGAGTTGAGCTATGGGGCTCCACTAAACCATCGAATTCCTCTCGCATCCAATCCTTACAATCCAAAATCCTTCGTAAAATCCTCAATGCTCCTTACTTTGTCACTAATAAAATTATCCATAAAGATCTTAATGTTCCTTATGTTTCAGATCTGGCCCAATCCAGATACCTATCCTTCCATAATAAACTTCAGAATCATCCCAATCCTCTCGTTTCTAACCTTGCTTCCTCTTCAATTCCTGATAACCCTCCGAGGCGTCTGAAAAGAAGATGGCCCCGTGATCTCCTAATGTAGTCATATCATTAGAGTGCTACCATTGGGTAGTTACTCAGCGAGTGTATTCATGTCATTATATCAATTTTGTCCAAATTTATTTGATGTATTTATGTAATACAGTTGTAAATGTCATAAAGAAATAAAAAAAAAAAAAGAAAAAAGAATTATTTCCCTACTTCAAGTTTAGTCATTTGCAGACTCAGTACGTTTATCAATAATAAATATATTTCACAATTTCTCTTCTCTCATTATATTAAGTCATTAGTAATTTGTTAGCATAAAATATGAATTTTAATTTACAATAATAATTTTATTGAAAAAAATATTTTTAATAATTTCTTAAGATAATTGTAATTTTCATTAACGAAAATTTAGTAAATGTAGAAATGTTTAGTTTTATCACTTCAATGATTTAAAAAAAAATCTCTTGATCATTTAACTGTAAAAAATGAATATATTTTTTCTGATTAATTCGAGCACTTCTTCCTAGGTCTTTAGGGGGAAATTATTTAAAATCATATAAATAAAAAAAATATTTGTTTTTCTCAACAATATATCGATAATATACTCTTGCATCTATCCAATGAAACAATCCAATAACTTTTCATGATTTCTAAGTATCTACTAGTTTTATTGCCAAAGATCATTGTATTAAAAATTTAGTACCATTGACCTTAAAAAAATTGCAAACTCAACTTTCATGGGCGAATACTAGTACGAACGATTAGCCTTACTGCATAACTTAAAGGTGCCTTCTCAATTTAATAATGCATTTTATGTTGTAACAGTTGACAAAAAGATAAGAACTTTAAAAAAAAAAAAAACAGGTGTTGGGATTGGGAGGTGACACGAGAGATGGACTTGTGTGAGATTGAAAAAACTATTTTTGGAAAAAAATTGAATTAGTTTGTTTCTTAAAGTTGCAAAATTTGATTTATCTAATGGTGTTAATCATTAAGCCACACCTCTAACGAGGAAAAAGTCTGTCTGTAAGGAAGGACTCACTCCCCGTCTACTGGGTAAGCCCTTTTAATTATAATCACACAATAATAATTTTTAAATTTAAATTGAAAGATACGTTACAATATATTTAAAATACATTTAATATATTTTGTATTTTAAAAATAAAATACAAAATGCAGAAAATGTATTTTATTTTGTATTTTAAAATACTGCCCTATTTTATTTTGTATTTTGAAATACTGCCCAAGTCTTATACACACACACACACACACACATATATATATATATATATATATATATATATATATATATATATATATATATATATATATATTTATATATATATACATTAACTCCCTGTCAAAAGTATCGCAATAATTTGAAATATTTGAACTTTACAAAAACGGCTGTTCTTTTTATAATAAATAAACGTTCTGAAGTCTATCCACAAATATATTATTACAGTAAGGCTCGAAATCGGTTTTGTACCAAATGTATGCTCCTGTCAGGCTCAAATACCCATTAATGGAGTACCGTTGGATTCAGAATTTCACGGGGGGTTAGCGAATCGTATTCTCCACTTTTGTTTTTCTTTCTAAAATAAATAAAGTCGATACAAACATTTTGCTAGGTTTCAATACAGGAACGGTTGTAGGTCTGTAGATCGATACGGGACAAACTGAACCTTGAATATTTTGATGTATACAGCAAGATAAGGATAGTTTCTCGGGAACTATCGGATCCTGCGTTTTTAAGCCCAAAAACGTACAATTTTCGAGATAACGCAAGGCATAGGGTTCGCATCCATACAACCTTATATTAATTGTAGTACTGCCGTTGAATACAAGTCTCATTTCGTCGACTTGAGGCCTCTATGATCGAGAGTGGAGGAGTTTACATTATTTACCGATGGTGTTTTTGATCAGCAAGCCATATCATCGTTAATTCTTCACCAAATCTCAAGATTTAGCCACCAATTTTGAAGGCTTCCTTCTCCTTCAGGCGGACAAAATAGTCCAATCAACCCAAAAATTCAGGCAAACAAGTTATGAAAGAAAACACACGTTATTTGGGAATAACTAAAAAATTACACACTTTCAAAAAAAAAAAAAAATCGATATCGGGCAATTTTTAGTAAAGATACAAGTTATTGAAATTTGTAAACATATTGGTTCCAAACATTAATGAAGATTTAAAATAATTTTTGTTACCTTCGTCGCTTATGTTTATCTATAAAGTAACAATTGATTTTCTTACAATTTGATACGTGGCATTATTTTTTTTTTCCATAATAATTAGGCATTTGAATACAATATGCTGTGCGAATTTTTCGCACGGGCGTATTAGTAATAAATTTTTTTAGACTGAACATAAACAAGTTTTATTAAAATAAAATACAATATTTCTTCCAATAAATAAAAAAATTAGAAAACTTACTTTAAAAATTTTCCTTTTTTACAATTTTAACTTTTAAATTACAATTTAAAATTTTAATTTACATTTAATAAGACATATTGCCCCCTCTGGCTTGAATGATTGCTTCCACTCGTCTTGGCATACTTGTAAAAAGATTTGAAGAAAACCTTAGGGTATATTGTCCCACTTCTCCAATACCTTTAGCATTTTAAGGGTAGTAGGAGGTGAATCTCGTGATCTTTCTGATGATATAATCTCAAACGTGCTCGATTGGGTTAATGTCAGGACTTCTTGCTAGCCAATCAATGATGTGAATATTTGTGGTGCTCAGGTACATCTTGCCTTGTGAGGACGGGAATTATCATGCATGAGCAACAATTCAGAGCCTATGGACGGCATAAATGGCACTACATGATGTTGAAGAATAATTTCTACATACCTCAAAGGTTTGAAGGCCCCTCCTTGGATTGGCACAAACTCGGTATGTGCCTCCCAAGATATGCCGCCTCAGAACATGATAGAAACCCCTTCCCCCTAAATGGCTCAGTTTCTAACATGCAGCACTGAATATACTGATCTCCAGGCCTTCTCCAAACTCTTTTAAGGCCATTTGGCCTGTTAAGGGCCACTCTCGTCTTATCAGTGAATAAAACTATACCATTTCTCCACAGTCCAAGATTGGCGTTTCCTTACAAATCTCAACCTCTCCTTAAAAATCTTTCTGCGGTGTTTTGCGATGGGAAGAGGACCTTTCACTGGCCTTCTTGATCTGAGGTTTGACTCTCTCAGTCTTCTAATGACTGTTGACTCCGAGATTGATATCACTCGAACACCAGCGATCAAGTTTTTAATGGAAGAAGCTTAATGAAGAGGTCATCTATGGGTTTAGTAATTCTGGGACGACCTGACGTTGGTAGCCTAGAATGACTACCAGTCTCCCTGTACCTTTTTATGGTCCTTGAAGTGGAAGAATAGTGCATCCCAAGGTGATTAGCGATTTATTGATAAATAAATTTAATGTTTTATGAGAGGAGAGATGACGTCATTGCCCAGAAGGGCGGTCCCGAATGTCTATGGCAGGCACTACCTGTAACTTCCTAATAGATTAAAGTGTAAAGCCAAATAAAGTCCATACTTGTTATCAGAAGAGCTTTAAGTTTCAAAGTCAATTTTATCTGGCTTCTTATTTTATTTATTTATTTTAATCCAGGACCTTTTGGGTGGAGATAGTTAGTCCCCTCATTAGTATTTCCTCAAGGAATCTTTATATACTTTAATCCACAACATAATTGTACTTCTAATCAGAAACTCATCTATGTCTTTTACAGCATACAATTATAATTAAAGAAACATTTTTTAGATATAAAACTGAGACAACATAATCTTTGAAATATTTAACTCTTAACATAACTACAGTAAAAACATATAGGTATAGTATGAAATCAATAATATTTAAACTAAAGTTTACTCATAAAGTTTATTCACAAATTAATTTATATTCCTACTTATGGAACCATTTAATCAGGCTGGAAGTTCAGTAAGCATTTATAACTTTTCTTGAAGAAGACTAATGATATGATTTTCAAGAACTGACTTCACTGAAAAAGGAGAAAAAAAATTAGTTATACATCTGATATACACAAAGGTAAAAAAAAATAGTATCAAATATATTGGAAAATAATTGAGTAATATTTATCTCCATTACTTAATTAATATAATTAGTATACAACGTGATTATATCAAATTTTCCTGCATAAAACATTACTTATGCAGAAATATAAAACTAAAATAATTTGTTTTATCATTAAATTCAAAATTTAATAATCGATGAAGAGATGTTGTGGCTGAGAGTATGGCGAGAAATAATAAGTATAAAAAAGTCAATAAATAATACTGATAAAAAAAAGGGTACTTTTAGTCTAGCAGGCCGGACTGAAACCTCACCTCTTATCTATCTTATCAAACGTCACGTCACATAACCTCCCTCTTCTTATCCCCTTTCAGTTATTGCATTGTTTAGTTTTCAGTTATTCCCTTATTACGTTCACTTATTAAATTGTTTACTTTTGGTCCGTTTGTGTTTATTTTTCATTATTTTTAGTTTTTGGCCCGTTTGTGTTTATTTTACTTTTTTTTTAGTTTGTGGCTCCTTTGTGTTTCTTTTCGTCATATTATGGATCTTCTTAGAATATGGAATTTGACGCCTTCAGAAGAACAGGCACTTCAATATTTTTAAAATGTTGGGGTACTTGCCGACTTGAATCGACGTGTGATCGAGGTCATCGAATGAAGTCAACCAGGAAGGCCAAATGGAGATGCTTTCGTAGGACTTATGACACAAAACTTTCAATAAGGAAAGGAACATGGTTGGAGGGCTCGAGGATTTCGTTTTTAATAGCTTTAAAATTGATTTATGGATGGTCCCATAGCTTGACAACGATGAAGTGGGCCAAAGAGCAGCTGAAACTATTCAACAGAGCTATGGTAACGTGGAACAAATGTCTAAGAGAGGTTTGTGCCCATGACATGTTATACAGGCCAAGAAAAAAAATTGGAGGACCTGGCAAAGTGGTTGAAGTAAAAGAAAGTCTTTTTTCTAAACGAAAAAATCATGTGGGGAGAGTTTTATCTCAGCAGTGGATGTTTGGTGGAGTTTGTCGAGAAACAGATGAATGTTTTATCTTTTTATAAAACCGATTTCGTTTTATATTTTTTCTTTTCTATGTAAATATGTTCTTTTAAATGTGTTTTTTATTATTTCATTTTGATGTTTTATATGTACATATCTTCTTAAAGTGTTTTTTTTATTATTTCATTAATATATGTGTCGTCAAATAAAAGTATTTTTTTTGTTATTAAATTTGTTTTTGTATCTGTTTACACTTTCAATAATACGAATTTAATACAATAATACGAAGATATGAAGTAAAAAAAGGCTTATCAGTGCTTTATGGGAGTTATCAGTGTTCAGGTTATAAACATTGGCAGATAGCAGTCAGTAGCGGCCCCTTAGACGAAAAGTACCAAAAAAAGTAAATAAACAAACAAAATAAAATAAAAACTTCTAAACACATTCATACCTATATACAATATATATATTCGCCCAGGAATCTCCGAGCCAGGCTTTTTCCCCCACATGTGGAAGGCAAAGCAGGACTCCAGGAGATCCCAGTGCCACTTTTCCAGTTGCATCACTAGTATTAGAAGCCAGTGGAGACAGAAAGAGGGCACTAGAGCCACAGACTCTCAGGACATGAGTGGAGAAGCTGGCCATTGCCAGGGCTTCAAAGGCATATTTACAAGAGATCTCGAGGCCACTGCCGTTTCAAACTTCGAGGGGAATGGTATGGATGCTCCGAGCTGGATAGGGATTGCGCTAGAGGATTGTGATGATGAATAATGTTCTGATGAAAGTTCGAGAATCTGGATGGGATGGTATCAAGGACATACAATATGTCGAGGTCATGGTGTAGGGTCTTGTTTGTGATATAATATGGAGCATTGACTATTGTTCGAAGGACTTTGGACTAGAATGATTGGATATGTTTGATATTCTGCAATTTAGTTGTCCCCCACAGCTCAAGTCCGTAGGTCCAGATAGGTTTCAGTATGGTCTTGTAGATTAATAGTTTGTTTTCTATTGAGAGATGAGATATTCTGTTTAGTATATGGCTGACCAAATCGTCGGTTTAGCTTCTGTCTTTTAAGTCTCATATGTGGGTTCCAAGTTAGTCCAGAAGGAAAAGTAGTTCCAACTTAGACAAGGTATCGGACTGTGTATGAGAAGAGAAGAGGAATTGAATTAAAAAGGATTGGCGGACAGGATCTGCATCGAAGAGTGAAAGTGACAAGTTTGCATTTTGATTCATTAATTTTGATGAGCCAGTTGTTGCACCAGTGCTCAATCAAGGAGAGGTGTCTTTGCAGGTTTCGGGATGCTATTAGAGGATCTGAGTGGGAGGATAGGATGGCAGTACCATCAGCAAATGTTGCTAGAAAGATATCAGGACTTGAGGGGATGTCGGCGGTGAAGAGGATCAGAACTGGGCCCAAGACACTGCCTTGTGGAACACCAGCCTCAATCAGATAATGTTTGGAGAGTTCGGTGCCGCAGCGGATTTGAAAGGTAGGATTTGAGAACTGCTCATTTAGTTCTCCTAACAAAGGTTAGGATAAATGGGTTTTGATCTTGAAAAGCAAGCCATCGTGCCATACCCGGTCGAAAGCTTGAGCTACGTCCAGAAAGGCACCAGTGCAATATTACTTGTTTTCAAGTGCAGAGGATATATGGTCCATAACGTGAAGGCCTAGTTGGATAGTGGAATGTCTTGAGCGGAATCCAAACTGATCGGAAGGAATATTGTGGGATTCGAGTATGGGTAGGATGCGTTTGAGAAGGATTTTCTCAAAGATTTTGGAAAGGATCGGGAGTAAGGTTATCGGTCTATAGGATGATGTATAATTAACAGGTTTAGGAAAGAGGATAATTATGGGACTATACAGTTGAATAGGTATGTAAGGAATATAATTGCTTTTTTGGCAAGTTGTCTGAGGATCTGAGAAGTAAGGAGATCGTGTCCACAGGATTTTTGAGGTAAAGAGATAGGAATCGGTGAAGAGAGGAATTCTTGAACTTCAGCCGTATGGGTGGGATGGTTTTCGGGATCAGGAGTGAATGTGTACAATAGATGTTTAGCGAACTCTTCTGCTCTATTCTCATCTGAGGAAGTACAGGAACCATCATCACGGCGGGGTTGAGGTTTGAAAAATGGAGTAGAATTTAAGGATTTTTTCAGTTATATTCCAGAGGGAGTTATCACTAGCAGATAGTGGGGAAAGATAGGAATTATAGGATTGGGATCTAAACGTAGCCAATTTTTGTTTTACCTGCTTGGAATAATAGTTATATGATTTCCGATCATCAGGATGCCTGGTTCTTTGTCTGGTGGTCCTAGAGCATCGTTTTCTATTAATAAGGTCCAGTAGGTTTTGGGGTAGAGGATTTACTTTGCGGTATTTTTAAGAAGGATCAGATGAAGATGCAGCCCAAACTGCTTGCTGGATCAAGGTAGTCATAGTATGTACTGCTTCATCTAGGTCTGCAGATGTTTTTAAGGAAACTCTGAGGTCAATATTATCATCCAATATTTGACGGAAGAGGTTCCAATTGACTGGCCCCCTGATAAATGAAGGAGTAGGTGATTTGGGAATTGGCGATGTGGAGACCGTTAGGATTAGGGGACTATGGTCTGAGGAAAGATCATCAAGTCTTGAAATGTAATAATTAAGGGACCTTTGTGGATGAAAAAATTTAGGAGATCGGAATTGCGGTTAGGATCTGTTGGCCAGTATGTGGGAGAATTGGGTGAGAGGATGTTGCTGTGATGGGAATTAAGTGCAGGCAGCAATGTTCGTCCTCAGGAATTTGTGGTTCTGGATCCCCATTGCGGGTGTTTAGCATTTAAGTCTGCACCTAGAAGGAAGTGGTGTCCTAAGGAGTTAGGAAGGAAGTTGATTGGGATTTGGAGATGGGTAATTTAGGCGGGGAGTATGGTGCGACTACTGTTATTGGGTAAATGGAAGTTTGGATTATCACGGCAGTGGATTGTAGAAAATTATGAGGTAAAGGGAATAGATGATGGGAAAGGGATTGATGGATAATTATGGAAGTGCCAGCATGTGCTGTTCGAGTCCGACCTTTTCGTGAACCTTGCTGGTTTCCTTGTTATTCTTCGGTATAGGACTACAGCATACCATCCTCATTCCAACAAGTGCGTGGAATGATGGCATAGGTCCCTTAAGGCATCCCTAACAGCAGCGATAAACACAGCTGGAGGGATTAAGACATACGAGGGAGAAGATAAGGGGGCCAGCGATGCGGAAATAGTTTTTGGACGACCTCTTTGACTTCCAGGAAAGTTATTCGAATAATCAGAATGTCGGCAAGACACATACAAGGCTCAGGAGCATCCGAGACAAAATGATGAATCTCCGACCGGCACCACACTGCAGCAGCACGGGGAAAACCTTTATCCACCGGAACTTTAAGGACTGCAGCCACGTGTTTCTAAGGGACGAGACAGTGAGAAAGCCTCTAACTCCACCTTACACCGGCCCTTACAAAGTCAACGTGGGACGAGAAGACGTTTCAGGTAAAGTTGCCATCAGAACTGAAGATCATCTCTGTGGATCGTCTGGAGGTAGCTCATCTTCCAGAGACGGCTGAAGGGAGATGCATCAGAGATCGACCCACTAGTCCCGCAACAGTTCCAGCCAAGCCTTTAATGACCTCGATACAGAGCAGCTTCCACCACAAGCAGTGTATCACACCCGCCAAATTTCCAATTTCAATTGGAGGGAGTGGGGTAACGAGTGTATAATGAAGTTTCAAAGAAGCAGATTATGTACACACAGCTGGTGTGGGCAAAGAGGTTGTGTGAAATGGATTTGTCACTATCAAGTATATTTTGTACTTTTTATTCCTTATATTAATATTTAGTTAAAATATGATTTTTGTTTACCATTAATTTTCTTAATTATTATTTGCAATATTATTTCTCATATTATTCTGTGACAAGTCCAATAGTAACCTATCACCTGTAGTAGTTTTGTGTAGCCCAATGAGGCGTTTTCTTTCTCTATTTTATTCACTGTTATCTATTATTATTACGGCAATGACCTGGATTATGTATTGGGTCTCTTTAATTTGGATATTGAATCTAGTAATGAAACAAAGCTGTTTGAAGAAGATTTAATTATTTCATTTTTAGCCCATAATCACTAAACTAGAAAAAATGACACTTATATTACACTAACCTTGACTGTAGCCTTTAGATAATGCAAAGGAATAGCAATTCGGCTCAAATAACAATGCACCACTTTGAAGTAGTTCATGAGCTGCATGTGAATGGTTTCCATTAATAGCGTAAATGAGTGGAGGATAACCATCCTGAAATTATTAACACTAATCATGTCTTTGTCTAAAAATAATAGAACACAAATTATTATCATTCCAAGGCTTTTTAAAAAATAATAAACTTCTCAACTTGTGTTTTTTATTTAATCATTGAAATAAATAAAAATAGTAAGCTGGACACAATGAAATATTAAAATTGCATAAAACAAAGGTGTAATCGATAATTTTAAACATGGATAATTTTAAGGAGAGAATGGAGATGGGTCTGAAATCGGAACTTTGCTCAAAGGATGGACTATAATTGTTTTCCAAGCTGATGGGAATCAGGCATTTTGAAGGGGAAAATTGTAAATACGCAGCAGGATAGGTAAGATGACTGGGAGACATAATTTGATTACTTTCACAGGAATTAAATGTGGACCATAGTTATTCCTTCTAGATTTGAGGACAGAGGAGAATAGGTCCTTTGGTGAAATAGAAATTTGTAGGGTCTAAGAAAGTTTTCAGAAGGTAGTATGATGAGGAGAGCGGAATAGAGGTAGGATTGGTAAAGTATGAATTCAGTTAATCAAGTTAACCTTAAAAAAAACAATATAATTTATAAATAAAACGTGAAAACAAACTGAAGAAAAAGAAGAAATTAAAACTGGCTATTATTAATACCAGTGATGAGTTTACTTATTTCTATTGATTTAAATAACTGTTAAAGGAAATGAAAATTATGAACAAGGAATTAGATTTCTAAGAAAACAAAGAAAATACAATTAACTTTAATTATCAAAGAGAAGAATATAAAATTATTATAGAACTAAACATTAACTTAGACTATACAATAAACCAATTACAAATATTTGAAAAAAAAAATAGATAGGAAATAAAAACTTATATATACATATTTATAAAATCTCAATGGTGAACTTTGTCCAATTGGCACATTAAGTTATCTGAGGAACACTAGCGGATCCAGGATTTATTTTTGGGGGGGGGGGGCTTCAGCCCGAAAGGTTTTTTTTTCATAAAAATAACGATAATTACTTTGAAAAAAAAGAAAGAAACTAACTACCTGTATGAAATGGTGTTTAAGTTATCCCTAAAGCCCTTTTAAATGTAATTACACGAATAATAATACTTTAAGAGATACTTTTTTAATATTTTTTTCGATAAAACATGGTTATATTTTACCATTTTGGGGGGGGGGCTTCAGCCCGAAAGCCCCCCCGTAGATCCGCCCGTGCTGAGGAAGAAGGAACTTATTCCACCTAGCGTCATCAGGGTGTTCACAGTACACCTCTTTAAGCTGTGAAAATGTTCATTCACCAACTTGTAAAATCAAGCGGCACTCGTCCGCTGGATAGGAAAAGAAAATCCGGTGTACACTGTAAAACTAAAGTATTTCACACACCCAAATCCTTAGCGTGCCTCTCTCTACACTCGCGAGGTTCCGCCATCTATCTCTAAACTGTCTTTTGTTTTTCTCTCTCACTTGTCGGTTGTTTTACTGAATTAAAATTAATATTTACAACTAATACTTAAAACTAATTTTTTTTTAGCTAATCCTCCTCGAGGTAAAACTAACAATTATTTTACGAACTATTTTTTTTTTTTTTATTTTGTTTTTCGTCACAAACTCTCTCCCTTCCTACCGAAAAAAAAATTAGGAGTAAAATGTGAAGGTTGTGTTGGATGAGGTTTCAAATCTTTGATATGCCAAGTTCCTAAAGGACACCATGCAGATCCTCTAAAAAGTAAATTAAATTGTCTTGCATTTTTCAAACAAAGGTGCCAGTTTATTAGAAACATTTTTTGAAACATCGGAAACCGCCTACCCAGGCACCCTCTACCCTCTTCCACACAAAATCTCCCACGTTCAGGTCTAAGTTCCTTCTCCGAAGGTTGTAATTCTGACTACTTTTTTCGTACGCTTTACGTAGCCGTTCTACCACTTCTTCATAAAAAAAATGACATCCTGTCAAATTTCTAAGCGTAAGACTTTCAATCTCCCATTTCAGGCAGGATCTCTGAGACCATCACCTGTTCATTCTCCTCGCCCGAAATTGGTAATTCTTGGCTGAAATTTATGTAGGCAGGCGAGTAGCCTGTCACTTCATGGACTGTAGTCTGCAACATTATAAATTTTATGGTAACATTCTAGTTATTAAGCAGTGGACTGCATCTTAAGGGATTGGTAGGTTAATGATTGTGCAAAAAAATAGCTTACTGTCTACATGGCAGCCTACATATTTTTTACCTTGGAGGGCCCTCCGCCGTCGGTCCTTGGTTGTTGAATGGTGGTCAGGTAGTGGCTTCCAGTCAACTAGTCTCTCTCAAAGCTTAAGTGTTATCTTTATCTTTTAGATCTGCCCCCACCACTCGCCGTACATTTAAACGAAAACCCTTCTTTGGCACAACCACTGGCACAATAATACTATATTTTGTGAAGCAGTCAGTAAACGCTGTAATAAACCTCTCCCAATTCACCGATAAGTTGGCAGCATTCAATCGCTCCAAGACTTTTTCTAAAGTTTTTAAGTGGGAATCGAAAGCCGACGAAACTACAATTATGTCATCCAAATAAACAAAAATGTTTGGCTCTAAGTCAGACCTCAATACATCATGAATAAGCCTTTGCCAAGTGGCTGGCGCATTATGAAAACCAAAAGGCATTCTACAAAACTGAAAGAGGCAACGGTTGGGGACAGTAAATACGTTCTTTTCTTTGCTCACTGTAGCCATCGGTATCTGCCAGTAAGCGCTTTTTATGTTGATGGAAGACAACATTTTGGCATCTCGTAACCTATCCAGGATATTTGAAACTTAGTATGATTTGGTCTCGTTAAAACAGTTAGGTTGTTCTGTGATACAGCTAAACACTCCTCCTCGTCAGCAAAAGTCCACGAGTACTAAGAAAAATCTGGGACTAACCTAAATTTATCCCAAAAATCTATGCCAAAAATCATCCCCCCAAACTAGGCACTACTATAAATTCGATTATTTTCACTCTACCCTCTAATGTAACTGGGACATTCACGCTTCCAACCACGTTGAGCGCGGTACCTCCAGCGGCATTTATTCGAATGTCTGGATTATCCTGTAGCACTACTCCAAGTCGTTCAAATTTCTTCCTTCATTTTTTGCCCATTAGTGACCTGGATGCTCCCTAATAAAATAGCCCCATTTCAATCCTTCCCAGGATATTTACTTTTAGAAATGGTCGTCCATCTAACTCGTTTGCCGGATGTTTTAGAATTTTCCACTTTTTTCCTTCGAAAACCTCCTTTACTATTGACAACCATTCCTTCCATTCAGCTTTGCTTGTGAACTTAATGGAACGTCCAGGATCCCATCCATTTAGACCTGGCCCCCTCGATCGTTTTCCTGTTTGTTATTTTTACAACGTTCGCACGATTTACTCCTAATACCTTACCAAACACAACCCTAGCAAAATTCTGTTTTCTTCGCCGGGAATGTTTTGAAAGAATGATTAATTCCTCCACAGCTCCAATAGCAAAAAAAATTATTGGGCTTAGTAACTTCTTCCCAGCATTCAATTGTTGTTTCTACTGCGTTAAAGTAGCTTGTTTGTTTTCTTTGAAGCGGCTGATAGGCCAAATCTGGTTCAAGTAACCCTTTACTTGGAGGAGGAGGTCGATACACGCATACCCTCCACCTTATTTCTTCTAACTGTCTCCCGAGAGTTATCAAGTTCTTCAAAGTGGTTATTTGGTGTAGTGCAAGTCGGTCCAAATAGTAGGGATCAATATTCTTTTTGATTATCCTCAACATTTCGTCTTCAGAAGGGACAGTTTATAACCTGTTTTAAATAATTTCTCATTATTGCCACGAATTATTCCACTTTTGTCCTTCGAAAACTTCCTTTACTATTGACAACCATTCCTCCCATTCAGCTTTGGTTGTGAATTTAGGGGTATGTCAGTTTTTTTCTTCTTTTTTTTTTCTGGTGTGATCCCGTTGTTCGTCTTCTGTCATTAATATATCTTTAATATATGTATATATTTTGTATGCTTTAGTTGTTTGGGTTTTAACATAAGTTAATCTTTTTTATTAACGTAATTTTGATATTTTCTCTTTTCTGAAGGTTTTGGTTTTGGTTTTTCTTTCTATACATGTAATTCCTTTTTTATTTTATTTTGTTTTTATCATTTTCTCCATAAATATAGAGATTTTATTTTATTTTTAGTAATTTACATACTATTCTTTAAGTTGTTGTATATATTGTTTGAATATTTATTAAGTTAGTTTTTGGCCAGATGTGTATTTTTTTCTTTTGTAACTTTTCATTATTGCTATTCTAAGGGGACATTGTCCCAGAATAAAGTTTATTTTCTACTTCTATTTCTATGTCCAGGATCCCATCCACTTAGAAAATAGTCAGCTAATCCAAAGCTGAATAGTCAGAAAATAATAAAACATGAACAAATACTAAAAAATAACTGGCTTAGGCAATAAAAGCACTAGTAAATTCAATGTTTTTAACAAAAATACTTTCAAGTTGAAAATCGAGCATCGTTTGTAATTAAACGGGCAATATTAACGCAAAACGTGTTGAAATAAAACATCTGGCGAATATATTTATTTTCCTAAAACACTGATTACTTTTTAAAATATTTGAAGCAGTTTCGTAAAAAATCCACTTAAGCGGAAGAAAAGCGGTACTGGCGCGGGTGCCTACAGGCCTTTACCACACCATTCAGTGCTCATAAATGGCTTAGTTATTGTGCTATAATAACGTTTTTTGTACATATTGATTGTATTATCAAACAAATATTAATGCAATAATTTAACTGTCCAAAAATTAAAAAAAAATTGTTCTTTTAAATTATTATATATATATATATATATATATATATATATATATATATATTTTATTGTTTTATTGAGTATTAATACAGTCTGCCACACTGAAAGGCATTGGTACTAGGGCTGTAGTATTCATTCATACAATAAGTACATAAGAAAGGAAAATAAATAAAAATAACCAAGTAAGAAGAAAAAGAAAAAAAAATATATGAATAAATAAAAAGATAAAGTAATATACAAGATAAGTAAAATAACAGATTAAAGCCGAATGATAATAAAACACATCCACACCAATGTACAATATTTATATTAATTTTTATTTATTTTTTTAAATTTAACTTCGAAAATGGCCGCAACTACAGTTTAATGCTTGAATCGCTCTGTCTTTGTCTCCTTCTCAACTGGCTAATTCTGCAAATACTGCTGCTATAATTTGTGAACAGTGAGCTTTTGTACATTTAAACATTTTCACATTAAATAGTGAGGTGAGAGATATTTATTAACAATTATGTTTAATAGTTAATTGATACTAGTTCGGTAGAGACAGCACAGCTGATCGGTAATTTCCTTAACGGGTCTTGCCCTATCTACGTAAGATACACGGCCAAGGCTCTATTTACTAACACTACTTCCTTCGAGTGATATCGAGTTCGTATCCAAACTGATAAACTATTTTTTTTTTTTTTCTTTTTTCTTCTCTCTTTATTTTATTTGTTTATTTTACTCTAAGACTTTTACTTTGGTTTAATTATGTATATTACGATTTTTTCTTACTTTAATTGTAAATAATGTAAATAGCTTAGTTTTAAGAATTTATTTCGTAATTTTTTTTTTTTTTTTTAGTGTTATAACAGGTACAGATTTTTTTTTTTTTTCTCTCTCATTATGGAACCTGACAATACGTCTGGTGAAGAATCGGAGGAAGAGACACCATTTTCCGAAGTCAGTGAGACCGATTCACAATATTTAAAAAGAAGGACTCTTCAAAAGCGCAATCGAAACTCTGCCCCCGGTTCAGCGGGCAACTCACCAAATAAGAAAAAAAATAAATCTGCCAAATCAAAAAAGGCATCTGAAACAAACAAAAATACACCAAACACGCGTAGCAAAATCACTTCAGCCATCAAATCAGAATCAATTTCACCAAACACCTCAATCAGTAACTCTGTTACAGCCAACAATACTACAGACAAGATTCTGGAGCCAAAAGAAACTTGTGATCATGAACCGCCACCCATCTTCGTCGCAAAAATTGAAAATTTTATGTCCTCCGGACAAGAAATCGCTGATCTGATTGGGCAGCCAAATTTTACATGTTTTTCCAGAGTCAATGCTATTAAAACAAATACCAACTCTAAAGAAAATTACAAAATATTAATTGAACATTTTACTTCACGAAAATACGATTTCCATTGTTACCAACTGAGACAGGAAAAAGCATACAGAGTCGTATTAAGAGGGCTTCCATATAACTACTTCTATAAGCGCAATCAAAATGGGTTTGGAAGAAATAGGCCATAGCGTAAGGAACATATCTACTGTGCTTCATCCTAAGGAAAAATACCCGCTACCGCTATTTTTCATAGATCTCGAACCTGCAAAAAACAACCCGGAAATTTTTAACGTAAAGCGTCTTTTATATTCAATAGTCCGTTTTGAAGAGCCCAGACAAAGACCTATAGTAGTGCAATGCACTAACTGTCAAAATTTGGGACACACAAAAGCCTACTGCCATCATCAGGCCAGATGCGTCAAATGTGCTGGGGCACATCCGTCTGATATTTGCCAGAAACCAAGGCAAGAGGCTGCTATATGTGCACTTTGTGGCGAGGGACACCCAGCGAGCTACAGAGGTTGCGTAGTTTATAAAAATCTTCTGAAGCTGAGATCACATAATATGGCTTTGAAAAGCCTTAACCTTGATCATAAAAGTGGGACTGAGGCTCCCGCAATCGATGATAGAACAAATTTCCCAGCACTGCCGTCGTCACCTTCTCAAGTCATCCAGCCTCAAGCATCCATCTCCACAGCTACGGACTATCCTCAACAGGGTTCGAGAAATTCATATCTCCAAACCACCATCAAGAACCAGCAGCCTCGACGACAGGCGCCTCAGGCTTCCCAATCCAAGCCTAAAACTGCTAAACCTCAGCCTCAACCTCCTCGTCCGCAAATCCCTCTTCACCATCTACCCTTAAGGGTCAAACTCCCGCCAGAGCATCCACCCCCAGTTCCATCCGTTCCTAATCCCAATGTAAACATCCCATCACAAGCCCAACAGAATATAGATCCAACTCCTCGCATCCCACGTCGGGCACATCCCCCTTCCAGCAATCCTAGTCGCTCAAATTACCCAACACATCCTCCTGACCTAAATCCAATTCACAGCCAAAAACATTCCGACATCAATTCTGTCCTTTCAACATTCCTGATAGATCTTCAAGAGACTATCAAACCGCTTATTACCCTCCTCACCAGACTCCTTTCCGAAATCCCGTTCAACTTCCTCCGATGAATACAAAGCCCCTAGCTATCCTTTTATGGAACGCTAATGGACTACTCAACCACCGAGACGAACTAGACTTATTTCTCCATGACAATCTCATTGACATTCCCTCCTGACGGAAACTCACTTCACTCAACGGACACATTTCTACATACATGACTACATCACTTACAGATCTGACCACCCAGATAACACTTCCCACGCTGGTTCCTGCATCCTTATCCAGAAATCTTTATCCCACTCCCTTATTCCTTCCACTCCAACTGATGCCATTCAATCAACTTCTATAGTCCTTTCAACGCGCCCTTTCCATCTCATATTCTCAGCTGTATAATGTCCTCCTGGTAATTCCATCTCCTATAACCTCCTTGAATCCTTATTTCAATCCCTCGGATCGCGCTTTATTGCTGGAGGAGACTACAATGCTAAACACCAACGATGGGGTTGTCGAACAACCAACTCCCGCTATAACATCCTTTCACGTATCTCATCTTCCAACAATTATTCAATCCTCTCGCCCATGAGTCCTACTTATTGGCCAACATCACTCAAAAAACGTCCCGATATCCTAGATATATTTATCACCTCCCAGATTTCCTTCTCACAAGCCTTAATCAAATCACTCGATGACCTTTCTTCAGACCATAGTCCAGTGCTGCTTTCACTACATTCAAGCTATGCTCCTAAACCAACATCTCCTAAATTGATTACAGGACGAGTACACTGGGACAACTTTCGTGATGACTTGGAAAACAAATTAGACTTGAAAATTCCGCTTAAGACAAAAGAAGACATTAATGGTGCCATAGAAAAACTTACAACATCAATAACAGACAGTATAAACAGTAACACCTTTAACAGTAAGATTAACAATTTACAAAAGACTAACTTGCCACAGCATATTCGTATCTTATTAAAAGAAAAACGCAGAGCAAGATCGAAGTGGCATAGAACTAGATATCCAACAGATAAAACTCATTATACCCAACTGACTAACAAACTAAAATCAGAAATTAGAAAATATAAAATTCAAAATTTACTAAATTTTACTGAAAAACTTACACCTACCGACAAATCACTGTGGACGACGACTAAACGGCTCCGGAAATTTAAAGACTTTAATCATCCACTTGTTACTGAAGGTCAAACTTGGTCCAAATCTGATGAAGAAAAATCCCAAATTTTTGCTCATCATCTCTTCAAAACTTTTAATCCACATCCTGATATCCTTAATCCAAATCAGCTTGAATGTATTGAAACAGAACTGGATATTCCACTCCAAATGACTCCTCCTCCTAAAGCATTTCATCCTTCAGAAATATCCAATATTATTCACAGATTACCCTCCCGCAAAGCTCCTGGCCACGACCTAATCAGTTCCCACATTCTTAAGCTACTTCCTCGAAAAGCCATTCTATTCCTTACTTACATTTATAACGCCGTACTCCGTTCCACATATTTTCCTGACCCTTGGAAACTATCTGTAGTCAAAATGATACATAAACCCAAAAAGCCACCAGAATACCCATCCTCTTACCGTCCTATCTCTCTTTTACCCATCATGGGCAAAATCCTGGAGAAGCTCATCTTAAAACGCCTGTATCCCATCCTAGATTCTAACCACATAATCCCTGATCACCAATTTGGATTCCGCACATCCCATTCCACTATCCAGCAATGTCATCGTGTGGTAGACGTCGTCTCCTCTGCATTGGAGCGCGGAATGTATTGCACTGGAGTTTTTCTCGACGTTGAACAGGCGTTTGATCGAGTCTGGCATCCGGGATTGCTTTACAAACTCCGTAAATTCCTTCCCCCTACATATTTTCTTATCATCAGTTCCTATCTTACTGATAGGCACTTCAAAGTAAATCACAATAATACCTATTCATCCCTCTTTTCTCAATCTGCCGGAGTTCCTCAAGGTAGTATCCTTGGTCCTATCCTTTACACAGTTTATACAGCTGACATCCCAACCCATCCTAACACTGTTATTACCACTTATGCCGATGATACATGTGTCCTATCCGTTAATAATGACCCAACCATTGCATCCCAAACTCTTCAATCACACATCACAAGCCTTGAAGAATGGTGTCAAAACTGGAGGATTAAAATAAATTCTAATAAATCCCATCAAATCACCTTTACCCTTCGACGTAAACCTATGACCTCATGTCCCACAGTATCCTTTAATAATACCCCACTTATCCCTGTTGAACAAATCCGATACCTTGGACTTCACTTGGACAAACGTCTAACTTGGAATCCTCATACCAGACTGAAACGACAAGAAACCGCTCGACGTTTCCGACTACTCCAACACTTACTAGACAAACGCTCTAAACTTCCCCTTAATTACAAAAGACTCATATACTTGACTATAATAAGACCTATTTGGACTTACGGAGTTGAGCTATGGGGCTCCACTAAACCATCGAATTCCTCTCGCATCCAATCCTTACAATCCAAAATCCTTCGTAAAATCCTCAATGCTCCTTACTTTGTCACTAATAAAATAATCCATAAAGACCTCAATGTTCCATATGTTTCCGATTTGGCCAAATCCAGATACCTATCCTTCCATAATAAACTTCATAACCATCCGAATCCTCTTGTTTCTAACCTTGCTTCCTCTTCGATTCCTGATAACCCTCCGAGGCGTCTGAAAAGAAGATGGCCTCGTGATCTTCTCATGTAGACAAATTATTAGATTGCTACCAGTGGGTAGTTTCTCAACAAGCGTGTTTCATGTAATAATATTTCTCTGTACAAATTTACTTGATGTATTTATACTAATACAGTTGTAAATATCATAATAAAAGTTAAAAAAAAAAAAGATTTAACTTCCTTTATTCTATACGGAGGTCGTTTAAGAAGACCTCTATCGTAAAAATGATATAATCATAATAATAATACTTAATTAGAAAATACTTTGCTGAATATCTTGATTTTTTAATATAATTTTTGCCATTTAACACTTTGTTTTGTATATTTACTGATTCTTAGAGGTAGTTTAAATTGTGTATACTTCCCACGAAATGAGTCATATTAATACCTGTTTTATAAACTAAAATAATATATACCTAATCTAAACTAAATATAATGAATAGTTGATGGGTTGTTTAGTAAAACTCATTGTTCAGAAATTGCGGAATAAATTGTTCGGAAGTTGGACCATATTATAAAAAAATAGGAAGTTTTAATATTTAATGCATTATTCTATCTGAACAAAGAAAGATGGAAGGCAAAGCTATAAGTTCTTCTAGGTAACCGGAACTGATTGTTTTTGGATTTGGTCTCAAAATGAGGGAAAACGCGAAATTGAACCCAAAAATTGGAAAAATCTTCTGGAGAAACCTTTTATTGATATGAATATATATATATATATATATATATATATATATATATATATATATATATATTTATTTTTTGTTTAAATTTAATCATGGTTCATTTTATTTTAAATTCATTGTAATTTATTAGGCTGTCTTGAATAACCATACCACCATTTATTTATAATTTTCAAAAAATCTATTTTGAATAATTTTTTTTTTTTAATTGTAAACCAAGCAAGTTTGTGCCTAGCCTGGTAATCACCAATCTCTGAGTTTGGTTTTTTTTTTTTTTTTTTTTTTTTTTTTTTTTGTGAAATGAGATATTTCACGGTGGGGGATATGTTTGTGTAAAGATAGTTCATATAGCGGGGGAGTATATAGACTCATTCTTATTCCCACCATGGACACTCCAGTCTATTCTATACTCGTTGGGCATATAGAAATATTTGTACCTGGCCTTTCCTGCTTTTCGGTGCGTAATCGGACCCATAGTTCAAAAAGAAGTTTTCGTTATTCAAGAAGTTTTTTTGTTAGTCCTTTAAATATATCCCATTCTATATAAGACAACCTGTATCTTGTAAGACAAACATTTTAAAATTTTATCCACCAGTTATTGTTTATAGTTAAAAAAAAAATTCTAAAACATTTTATAAAATAGTGATAGCTTACTTCATCAAGAATATTAATGTCAGCTCCATTTGATATCAATTGTTTCACAATATCATGATGGCCTCCAGCTGCAGCAAAATGCATAGCAGTTTCTAATCTATTTCCTCTAATGTGAACATCAGCTCCTTCTTGCAGAAGCAATGAGACAGTTAAATTCTGACCATATGCTGAGCCCCACATGAGTGCTGTTAACCCATTTTTGTCAACAGCATTGATGTCATGTACTAAAAATAAAATAAATATAAGTTATTTTTATCACTAATTGTTAACATGAGGATTTGAATGAGGATAAGGATAAACTTCCGTTTATTATATAAATCCATTTATCTAATATAATATTTAAATAATTAGGTATCTATCGTCCGTTTATTCCGAAAAATCATCATGTAACCATTTACAAAATTAAATTAGTGAATATATTTGATGAATTTACCCTTTGTGATATCCCAACAGTATCCACTTACAATTAGTTTGACCTGTTGATAACTCTTGACCTGTCTATGACAGACAATAAAAATCCCGTAATTCCATTTTAGTAAACTTTGAAATGGAAATAACAGTTTAATAACTAATAGTCGTACAATCCATAACCAACGGATCGTACAATCCATAATCAACCGGTGATATAATAAATAGGATTGTTGTTGTTTTAGTGGTATTTATTATTTATTAGCTGTAAGCTTTAAGCTTTAGCTCAGTTGAATATGCAATTAAAAATTTTTATAATAGTCCAACATGGCGAGTTAATAATTTCTATTCAAAGTTGAGCGCTAATTGAAAATTGTGTGTTGCATGCAACAGCTTTTTTTTTTTCTTTCTTATATACAATTAAGGCCAACACGTATCCTTCATAACTGATGATAACGCTCTTCTTATGATGTATTTACATTTTATCCAGCATTTACATAATCAGGTTTACTTTTCTAAATAAACACTTAGAGCTTTTTTGTCTCTTTTTCTTTCGTCATTTCTTAAAGTGTATATTTAAGCTACCATTTTATACAGTTTTAAATGTTTTGTCCATAGTTTTAAGTGTTTTGTTCATAATTTTAAGTGTTTTGTTGATAGTTTTAAGTGTTTTGTACACGTTTTTATCTGTTGATTGTCATCTGTATATAATCTGTCAAATTGTATATAACTTGTTCACTTAAAGTTTTCTTTACTTTTTTGTTTGTATTTTTAATTTTATTTATTGTTTCAAATTTTTAGGCCCGGAAGTAGTCTTTTATTTTTGAACAATTTTGTTATTCTAAAGGGATTTTGTCCCAGAGTAAAGTTGTTATTCTAACTATCAATCTATATATATATAAAGTCTGCAAATTCTCGAAGTTGACATATAAAATTATTATTGATCTATCTTTTGAACCGTTGAAGATAAACTAGTAAAATAATACAGGGAGGCTACCAAACTGTTATAGCAAAATTCTCTGACTATTCCTGACTGACCAAATTTCAGGGGCACAAATGTTAAATAACTATACATATATAGTTTATAACTAATTCATTTATTATACATGATTGAAAATTGAAAGATTAGAGTAAAAAAAGTCTGTTCAGTCTTTTAAATAACAAATATAATGTTCCAGAGAAAGCATTTTTTAAACTTCTTTAGGATTTTTTATTTTAGAAAACTTAACTTTAAGTAATTTATTTTTACCACCATTATTTCATTTTCTTAAAGTGAGATGATGCTTCAAAGTTGATACTTGACGCTTTTCTCTATTATTAAATAAAGAGGGGTGATCCTTATTTTAATATAGTTCCACATAAGCACTTTAGTTTTTATATTGGCACAAACAGAGTAATAATTATCAATACGATACCAAATGTAAGGCGGGATGGCCGAGTATTCCAGTCAATGAATGATTATTGAAGGAAATGGAAGGAACTCAAATTTTAACTTTAAGAAATTGCTTGGACTAGTAGGGAAGTAGACATACTAAAAGATCCCAATCCTAGCTGGTGAGTTAAATGTGGGGAGAGGGTGCCTAGGTCCCTTTTTTGAATTTTCACTGATATCAGGAAAATCATCCATCATATCAACAAGGCCGTTCCATTAAAAATGATAAAATTTGCAATATGATTGATTATATACATTTTTTCGCTACCTCGCTTAGTTTCTGAGAAATCCGTCAACAACTATGGCTAATTTTGAAAAAAAAAAAATATTTTTGCCAAAAATGTTTTTTGGGTTTTCGCTTACATCAGGAAAACTATACATTGTATCGAGAAACACGTTCTATAATGAATTAAAGCTAATAAAATTTGCAATATGATTGTATTTATAACATTTTTCACTATCTCGTTTAGTTGCCGAGATATCTGTCCTAAAATATCGCAAATGAGGAAAAAAATGTTTTTACCTAATGTTTTTTAGTGTATTTGACTAGCTAATTCTTCACTGCTTTCACTCAAATCCGTCCATGGGGAAGCTAAAAAAGAGCAGTAGACTGGTCCTCCACGAATTTACTCCTCAGCAATCAGCTAAGAAGTTAGAAATTTGTGAAAATTTATTCAAAAACCCTTCTGATACGAGATATTACCAGAATATTGTCATATGTGATGAAAAGTGGGTTTACTGGCGAAATCCGAATACTCGTGAGCAATGGCTAGATCGCGGTCAAACTGCTTTTCCGTTTGCTGCAAGGGGGCAATAAAAAAAAAAATCCATGCTTCGTGTTCTTTTGAATTTTGAAGGTGTTATTCATCAGGAATTTGTTCCTGATGAATGCTCTAGAAATTCTGAACTCCACTGCGAACAACTGGATAGATCTACCTTCAACTTGTTTTTTTTTTTTTTGTTTTTTTGTCTTCTCTCCACTAAGAGACATTTAAATTTTTTTTTTCTCTTAGTTTAATCTCTAATTTTAGAAGCTTATTTTTTATTTGTGCTATTTTTGATGACCATTTTTTTTTTTTTATTGAGTATTGTATTTTATGATTGGTTTTATTTCAGTGAATTTTTGTACTATTGTCTCATTTTGTTTTGTTTTTTAACTTTATATATATATACTTACAAATTGTCTTGAATTGACCTTTGAGTATTATATTTTAACCTAATTATTTTATTGGGAATAAGGTCACTTGATAATTATTCAATAAACTACTAAATGTTCATAGCTTCTGTGTTTATTCGACAGTTATGGTGCATATCCTTACATACCTGACGCAGCATTATCCTCCTCCTACAATCCTGTATATATACCCCTTTGTTAGTGGCAGAAGTCAGTCATTAGCAATCATTAGAGTTAGCATTATCTAGTTAGTAGTGTATGTAACTGTTTGTTTACCAATAAAGTTTTTTTAAGTTCCACTCTCACTGCCCCCTAAACCAATTTATCCTTCCGAAATGAAATTCCAATGGTTACCCCACTCATATTACTCTTTACAAATCTTGTATCTCACCTCATCCTTCCTGTTAAAAATTCCACAGTACATTACATACTGTACAGATCATAACCGTAATCCTGATATTCTTAATTTCTTTATCCACAGCGGCTTAAGTCCCCCCAATTGTTCCATTACACATCTAAATGAACCTTCCTCTGACCGTAGTCCTCTAATTCTTAATGTTTCATTAAACCCGTTCCCAAACCTTCTCCATCATCATTTATTAGAGGCCCAAATAATTGGGACCTTTTCCGCCAAATCTTCTCCGATAAAATTGATTTCAATATATCCTTAAAAACTTCCGATGACCTAGAGAGTGCCGTAAATTCCTGTCCACTAGTACACTTTAATTCCATCCAGCTTCCTTACTCAGACACAGTCTGGTATCTTTTCATTTTCTTAGACCGAAGACTGACATGGGACCCACATACTAGACTCAAAAAACAAGAACTCAACCGACAATATGGCCAGCTATACAGACTACTGAACAGAAAATCTCAACTTTCAATTGACAACAAACTACTGATCTATATGATGATAAGGCAACACTGAAACCTATTTGGACCTACGTACTGGAACTGAGGGGAACAGAAAAATTTTGTAACATCAAATGCATTCAATCCTTTCAGTGCAAAGTCCTTCGAACAATAGTTGATGCTCCGTTCTATGTAACCAACCAAACCCTACACCATGACCTTAATATCCCATTTGTCCTAGACCTCATCCCTCAAAAATTTTCCAAATTCCATCAAAATCTTACATCCTTATATCATCCAAATCCAATTGCACATTCCCTCTCTAGCTCTACTCATCCCTACAATCCTCCTCGAAGGTTAAAGCGGCAGTGTCCCAGAGACCTATTGTAAGAATATATTGGAGTTCTGGCAATGGCCAGATTCTCCACTCAAGCCATATATGTCTGGTTATTGTGTAGTGTTGCCCAAAATTGGTCTTGGACTTGCAGTCTTGGTCTTGGTCTTGCACTTTTGCAAAAACTTTTGCAAGAGCAAGACCAAGACCAGACCCTACTAGTCTTGCAGTTAAGCCAAACTGAGACTATTTTCAGATATTGTACGGTGCTTAAACATTTGAATCATCTAATCTAAACAGCGTTGTTTTTTCTTGTGGAATTGTATATTTGAGTATAGCTTTCTAAATAATAATAAAAAAATTAATATTTTTTTTTGTTCTCCCCCTACCTCGCCTTTTAGGTTATACGGGGGTTTTCGCAGGCCATGGATGAGGGCGGGGGAATAATGCCAGAGTTAAAAGATCTCCAGCGGGTACAACAATTATTTTATTGTCTCTAACTTTGGTTGCCGGGCAACGCGCAGTGCTGTGCACAATCACCTGTGCACACCACCCACCCCTAAAAATTAATCATTTGCCAGGAACGGAGCAAGATAAGAAAACAAAACATGAATGAAAATTAAGACTAAAAGGTTCCTAATACTAGCCCATTTTAGTTACTATAATGAAACTTCTCCTCAAAGAAAGCGGACACTCACAGGGAATCAAAAATTGCCCTCTACAGAGGGATGCTCGTTTTAGAAAAAAATGGAAGAAAAACAAGTTAAAAAAATAAAAATTAGAAAATTCATGAAAACAGGAAAGGGGATTCATGTTCTCAGAATATGAGCTTCACAAGTTCCGTATTGTCATCCCTAACTGGATATTTTTGGCTATAATTCTATAAATCCGTTTTCCTTGTTTTTTCGTTGCTATTATGTGAGCAATGAATATGTAATCAAAAATAATATATGAAAATACAAAAATAAATGACAGTGTGGTAGATAACATGAGATATCTTATAAATATATATATATACTTCAAATAAGATATTATAATTTATGTTTTTTTATCTTAATAAATTTGAAATTGGGTTCATCTACTGAAAAACTCGTTTCTCGAAAACTGATAGATTTTTTGTTGTAAATTTCAGAAAATATCAATATTATTAGACTTTCCGCTAGCAAAATAATATTTTTTTTATATATATATATTTTTTATACTTGTATTGATACTGATAAACAGGATTCAGAACTTCAACATAAAATTCAGTATGAAATTATTTTATCTTTATTTTTTAAACGCTTTTTTATTCATACCGTTCAATTCTCGTCCATGAATTGTTTTTTATTTTCCTTATAGTTCTTTATTCTTATAATTGATAATTTTTTTACTGTACATCCTACCAATTTTTTATCTTTCCTTTTGTATTTTATTTGATTTTTAACTTACGACACAGTACTACACTAACGTTTATTGTTATTCTGGTCATAATAGTCATTATAATTTACTAGTAATTTATTTATATAATTAATGATTTAATTTTGCCTTCAAGTAACAGGTATTGAGAAACGTCGACAAATATTAATCGCAAAGGGCCTCAAATCAACGTTGGCAACTATTATTTGTTAATTATTGATGTACACATCTCAATGAAGGTTTTCCAACAATTTTCAAAGAATGGATGGAATCTAAAAATTTGCAGTGGAAGGAATGCACAGAATTGCCATAGAACTTCCAAAATTACATATACTGTGAAATGATTCCCGATGAGCAAAATAAATGTAGTTTTTTTTCGTATTTCTATCCTCTAAAAAGTGGAAAAGAATTTTAGTGGACATTAACAAAGATTTTATAATAATTCTGTGAAAACTTAAATTATCGGTTAGCCAAATTCAGGCTATGTTGTACATATTTTTCAATACTTAAATTAAATTCAACAACGTATAATTCAAAAACAACAAAATCTGGCCGTGGATAGCTCAGAACTGATGAGTTTTGGTAGTGTTAGTTCAGAGAAGAACATAAAAAGTGTTATATCCATTTGGTACCACTGTGTTCACTCCGTTATGGAGAAACGTTTCAATCAAAATCTAAATTGAAAAATAAAGAACGTGAAGGACGCGCGGCACTTGTTCATAATCTCTAAGTGCCCAAAATAATGAACCCTAAGTACCTGAACTACTAATAAAAGCTTTTATGAATTTTATGGGCGAATCTAACACATGTGCTAAAAACATTAATCAATTAATTGTGTAAACATATGTATTTATGATTTATGAAGTTTAAAATTAACAGTATACGGCTCTAACGATTTTAATGAAACTTTCTTCTAATTTTCTACTTAAAGTCATTTAAATTTTCGTATTTTTAGTGAATTCCCGAGATTCAAGAAAAAAAGTTATAAAGAAAAGAAAATTGTTTTGGGGAGCTAACTCCCCACGTATACACCTATCGGTTTTAAACGGGTCTAAACGTTTCTGAGTCTGTTTTGAAGCCTATTTTTTGAAAGGTTATTAAATTTCTGACAAAAAAATCATCTGAATCTGACCAGTTTTAGCTATTATAGTATATATTGTTTTACATAAGCTGATTTTAATGGTGGTTCACTTGCCGTTTACATTGCTTGTTACATCTAATGAATCGTACACTAATGATTTCACTTATCGGTTTTTAGGAAAATGAATCTATTTCAATTGTTTTTTTCTAATGGACGCATTTAAAGTTGTATTTTTTTTTTTTAAATATATTGGAAAGTCTTGCAAGTGGACACAATAGATTTTTAATCAAAATCATTGGGAACAATATATAAATTGTCTTTACTCTACAACTCTTTCATTCCATAGAATCAGAGGGATGGAGGAGGGTTATCACTATCTTTCTTTATTATTAATTTTATTGATTTAATTGTACTTTGCCATGTTTATATCAATAAAACATCTAATTGTAATTATTTTGTAGCGTTTTTCTAAGATTTAAAGTAGCATATTAATAAATAGCAATAAGCTGATTGTTAACTGCAAGACTCTTGCGCAAGACCAAGACTAAGTACGCAAGACCAAGACCAAGATTACGTGTGCAAGAACAAGACCAAGGTTCGTTGACGCAAGACCGCCTTGGTCTCGTTTTGGTCTTGCGTTTGGGCAACACTATTATAGTGTCTCTGCTCAGCCTCCATTGGTAATACCAGTGATGCGGCTGAGTGAAAGACGCTGGAATCTCCTAGAGTCCTGCCTTTCCCTCCACTAGTGTGGGGAAAGGCTAGGCGCGGACACCTTGAGTGAATGGATATAGTAAGTATTGTGTGTAATCATGTGTGTATTTAAGTATTTATTTTGTTAGATTAGTTTATTTTTGTTTAGTTTAGGATATTTTAGTTTATATACAATTACATTAGAGCATAGTATGAATGAGCTACTCTTTATCACTATTACTATTGTTCTTAAATGTGACAGATTGTAATGTATCTCAATAAAGAAACGTTGTAAAAAAAAAAAAATGTAAGAATGAAAATTAAATGACTTTAATTATTTAAACTAAACCTAAACATTAATATGAACTGTTTGTTTTGTCACAAAATATCTCCTCACCCGTGGCAACAAAATTTACAATACGAGTAGATCTGGTACATGCAATATGACCTGCATCACTTTTATTGAATTAACGAATGTTTATGGTAGCACTATCTGGCACATTTTTTTGGTGCAATAAGGAGAGATAAGACTAATTCAGCTCTGCGGATATCTAGACTTCTGTCTGTCACTTCTTAACTGGCGTTGGTCCATAAGAATCCTGCATTAAACAGTACCTGATCACTAATTTGCTCAATGGCTGCCATTGAATTTAAAGGGTTTCGGAAATCGAATAAAAGTACACTTAGCGGCAGAGATCTAATGTTCATTGCGGATCCCAAGCATTAATTCTAGAGAACGAAACTTTAGTCTGGCCATTCATAAAGATATTAATAAAGCAGCCTTTATAAATGCTTGAAATTATAGATTGGGAATAAAACACAGTATTAAGTTGATTATAGAACGCGATTTCGCTTGCAGATTTTAAACTAGATAAATAAATCACGCTCTATTTTATCAGGTTTGTTAAAAATATTGAAATTAACATTTATTTATTGGGTCATGTTAGAAGTTCTTATAAAGACATCTCTCTCTTTTTACTTTCTATGAAATAAAAGTTTGGAACAGATTATTCAAATAAAAGAAGCAAATAAGGGATGAAGACCTATAACAACTGATACGAGTGTCAGGTAAGAACTTAAGAATTTAAACAAAATAACTTAATAATTGTTTTTAAAGCACAATTATTGAGTATATAACAATCATTCAAATGGTTTTTACTTACCATTCCTTATGTCTTTCAATGTAATATTACCACGCCCAGCTTTTTCATGCCAGGAAAATCCTGTAACATCTAACTGAGGCGTTTTGGCTTGAATATTTCCCCTTTGTAAATTAGTCAATACTGTAGCAGACTAAAAAAAAAAAAAAAAAAAAAAAAAAAAAAAAAAGAGAATAAATTTATAAATAATCAGACCAATTCTAATAACAATATGTTAAAAGATAAGAATTAATCATAACCTTTACTTTTAATGAATAAAAGATGATCTGTAATCATACCCATAGTCAAAAAATACAAGACAAGACCTAAGAAAATCCTGCCTATTTACATGCACCACTTTGATCAATTCTTGATTCGTCTTTGATCTAATCTAAAAGCTCACACACTAATTGATATTACTGTGATACAGTAGTTTTATGAGGTTTGTTCGAAAAGTTTATTCAAAAATGAAAACAACTTATTTTAGATTCGACCAGGTAATTCAATAATTCTGGAAGGCTCTTTGGTAGCCCTTGCTTAAAGGTTTTTCAGTTAGCTACTTGTTTATATTTTTTTTTATGTTTATGTTTATGCCTTCACATCATTAAAATATAGCCCCCAAGCACAATCTTGAATTAGAGAAACAAGGAACAGTTAAATGGTGCAAGATGAATAATAGAAGTGTTTCGTCGTGTTATTTAAATCGGCCCAAAATTCATTCACAATTAGTATAGCGATAATTCTTTTGGAAAAAAAAAAAAGAATGATTCTGACTACGGCATTGTGCATTGTCATGGAAAATCCACTTCCCCTTCTAACGCCAAATTTAGTTCAATCCGAGCCACAACAACATTGAGTTGTCTAGCAACATCAATGTATTACTGCCCATCAGCTGTCTGGCATGGAGGCAAGAATCCTTAGCGGATAGTGCCCTAATTAATAAAAAAGAGAATATATCAATAACCACTGTCTTGATATTCTTTCTTGACACTTTCTTGGCTTGCCAGCTTGTTTCTATCCCCTATTTTTTGAAAGAGATGGTTAAGGTTGCATTCAATAAATAGTTTTTACTATTTTTATAACTGACCTTAATCACTATTTTGACCATATTCTTCTTGAATAAAATATTTAATAATGTAATCTCTTGATATTTAGGATGGATTTTATAGCTCATTAGTTCTTACCAATTTTTGGAAAAAAATGGATCTCTATTTACTGCTTATCAAATGGAGAAAGTTTTCTGTCAAGGTACATCAAAATTAGTCTCGTTTGAAAAAAAGAGTGTGACAACCCAAATGACTCAAGCTGTGAATTATGTCCCAGAGAGTGTATTTTGAAGTAGGGTTATGCGATACCAACAAAATATCGATACCAGTAGAATATTGTAAGGGAATTATCGATACCAATAAAATATCGGAACCTAAGTATCGATACTTGTGAGTACTCAAATCATTTTATCGCTCATTTCACTATAATTAATCACTAATCATACTATTTATAGGGTTTTCCTATACCAACGGAGTATTAATATCACAATTAAAGTATCGTTACCAACGAATATTATTGAAAGTCGGTATAATCGGTACCAACCAAGTATAAATCAAAATATTGATTCCAAAGTATTGGAACAATAGAGTACTCTATTTATTTATTCTCAATTTTTTCTTTAATAATATGATTATCAGAAGTTTCCGATACCAACTAGGATTCGATACCACACTAATATTAGAGCAAATGTACCGGTACCAACCATTTATATGTATTTTAATTTATTCATGGTTTGTACCGATACTTTTTCTCTAATATTAGTGTGGTATCGAATCTTAGTTGGTTTCGAAAACTTATAATAATCTGATTACTAAATAAAACAAGTAACAATAACTAAATAGAGTACTCTAATGTATTAATACTTTATATCAAGTATTTCAATTTATATTTGGTTGGCACCGATACTTTTGCTTTTATATTAGTGTGGTATCCGATCTTAGTTAGTATCGGAAATGTTTAATAATCAGATTATCAATAAAAAAAATTAAATACTTGGTTGGTACTGATTCAACCGATACTACCAACCATACCATGTTAATATAAAATGAGGTGTTATTGTGTTCCTATTATTTAAATCTTGTATAATACTTCTATTCTTTAATGTATGCAAGACACAGCAAGCTTTCAATTTTCATTCAATACGATACTGACCGATACTGATCTTGTGATACGGTACCTGTATGTGGTATCGGAAGGAAAGTATTGATATCTAAAGTGCTTAGTATTAAAAGAAAAGTGGAAGAAAGTACGGAGGAAGCGGGAAGCATTGTTTAGGTACCGGGTTTCTAATTAGGAATAGATTATTATCCGCTTTGAGGGACGCACAATTCTATGATTGTGATTGTGAGAAGTGGAGTGATACAATTTCGGTAGCTATATTTCAGGGACGTTGGTTTAAAATCGCATTAATAAGCATACATTACCCGACCGAAGACAGTGACGATGAAGTCAAATGTGAATTTTACGACAAACTCGAATGGGTTTATGATAAACTACCGCGAAATTCCATGAAAATAATTGTAGGTGACGCGAACACAAAGATGGGAAGGGAAGAAGTTTATGTTCCGACGATTGGTAAAGAAAGTTTACACGAATATAGTAATGATAATGGGATCCGTCTGATAAACTTTGAAATCTCGAAAAACCTGATAATTAAAAGTACTACGTTTAAACATAAGGATATTCATAAATATACTTGGACATCACCGGATTAGCAAATACGAAATCAAATCGATCATGTCTTGATACTACATAGCTGGCATAGCAGCATAATTACTGTACGGTCTTATCGCGGAGCAGAATGTGGGTCGGATCATGAATTAGTAATCGCGAAACTTCGACAAAAACTTAATATAAAAACAGAAAAGAAAACCGTTTCAATTTTGAGAATTTTAATTTGGAAAAATTAAAAATTCCATCAATTAGAACCCAATCCGAGCTAGATGTTAAGAATAAGAAGCTTTAGAACTTTCTGACGAGGACCGCAAGGATATTGACAAGCTACGCACTGAAGGGCATTGGTACTAGGGCTCTAATATTCATTCACATAATATGTACATAAGAAAGGAAAATAAATAAGAATAACCAAATTACAAATTAGAAGAGAAAGAAAAAAAAAATATACATATATATATGATAAGGAGCGTATGTAAATAAAGATTGTAAATAAACAATGTAATGCTATAAAAGCCTATGTAAAAGGTAAATAAAGTCAGTATTATCCAGACCACGGTGGTGTTCACTTCGTGCCCTAGTCTCCCTTTTTTTTTTATCTTTTGAGTCCGTACGTATTTTAACTGGTGCCGAAACCCGGGACAAGTTGAGTGTACCCCAACAACGGACATGGAAAAAAAAATTCTGAGTTTCAGAATTCAAGTCTTCTGACCAAGTAAGTTGACAGAGTGTTCAGTCTAATTTTAGGGCGCACACATGCCACCTGTAGAGGGAGAGGATGTTCCGTTGGAACCAGTGGTCCACATGGACCAACAGCCTGCGGCGAACACCACCCCGGGGATAGTACAGGTAGTCCAAAATACCGATCCTCAGATGATGCAACTGGAGTGGGCAAAGGTGAAGACAGCTACGGCCACATATTTGAAGAATTCAGTTTCTGAATTAGAGAAATTCGGAGGTGAGTTGGGCCACCTCAATCACTTCTTGAAACAGGGAAATCAGATTTATAACCTGGTGGAGGCGAGAATCGCAGCTGGATGGGTCGATTCACTAGACGCCACGGAGCTTAGAGCATCCCTAGTGGGAAGGGTCAGGAGAAACGTGCTCAATGCCATACAAGCAGACGAGTTGACCCCATGGGATGAGGTTACAAGAAGACTAAAAAAGGCCTATGGAGGAGGGCGATGGACACCGGAGGAGGATGTCTACCGCCTCTTTACAGAAACTAGAAGGTCGGGGCAATCGGACTATAGTTTCGCGGAAACCATGCTGAACCAATTCACGGCCATCTCAGAAAAACTAGTAGAGACCGTAGGACAGGCGGAGGCAGCTCAGCAGTTGGTAATATATGGAAGGGTTCTGAAGGTACAGCTAGGTCGGAACTTGAGAGTGAAGGAAAAGCTAGCTGCTGACAAATCCTTCATTGGATGCGTCCGAGCCGTCATGGATAAAGGCGCCAGAGAGGAAGAAGAAGCAGACGGTCAGCAATGGAGACAGGTACCATTCAGGAATAGAAGGACCCATAGGGAACGATTTGACTACAGACTTGAGCCACCTCAAAATTCGAGAGTAGAACATAAGAGAAGCTTCAAGAATGCTAGGGATGGTCAGAGAGGCCCTAAGCCAAGAGGAACCAGGAGAGAAGACAATCGTAGATGCTACGAGTGCAATCGCTCGGGGCACATTGCTGCTAATTGCCCCTCCGTCAAATGCTTCGAATGTGGGGACAAAGGGCATGTTGCTAGAGCCTGCCCTTGGATTTACAAGAGAAGCCCCCCAGATGAACCGATGGAGGTGAATACACATAGAGCAAGAGGGCGCAGGGACGCATCAATTTCAAGCTCTGAAGAATATTCAGAAAAGAGTTCCACAGATGAAGAAGATGATCAAAGAGGCAGCTGGGTGAAAATAGACGGAAGAGCGGGTGAGCAGAGGAAGGGATCACACAACTCCAAAAAAGCAGACGCGAGGAAGGAAACCACTATCTGAAGTGTCGAGGGCAACCCATGCAAGCGATAGCTGGTAAATCGTGTATGTGGAGTGTGGGAGAGGTTGCCCATAGTGCAGGGGTGTGACATTAAGATGAGAGCGCTAATTGACACGGGAAGCACAAGTACCTTGATTAGCAGAGGAATGTTGGAGGGGCCGAATGAAGAGATCAAGGTATGTAAATGCTCTGTTGTTGCATTGAGCGGCCCTTGTAGAGTACTGGGGGAGTACATGTGGGACTTAGAGAATCTTACGGGAGTAAAGGTGAGCACGGTCGTGCACGTATTAGAATCATTAACTAATCACTATGATATGCTAATAGGGTGTGATCTTAGACAAAGTGGGCTATAAGATGGAGGGTGGTCACGGGAGTTGGGAGCTGACCATGGGAACAAAAATGTATCGCGGAAAATTGAGAACGATCGGTAACGAACATCACATAGAGGTGATTGAGAATGGGGAGTCAAATGTTGAGGCGTTACTTTCGGAATTTACCGATATATTTTATAAAGAGGGTTATGCGTTACCTGCGACTGGGAGAACGGAACATGAAATAATTCTAAAGGAAAATAAAGTTTCATACACGAAGGGCCGAAGATACCCTCAGTCGATGACAGGAATAATTAAGGATCAAATAAATGACCTTCTTCGTCAAGGGATTATAAGACACAGTACCTCACCGTTTAGTAGCCCCTGTGGATCGTCGAGAAAAAAAAAACTAAGTCAGCAAGCAGATCCCTCATATCGTCTCGTGATCGATTATAGGAAGCTTAACGAAAATACGGTAGAGGAACGTTACCCCCTTCCGAGGCTTGATGATATGTTAGATCGGTTAGCTGGTGCACGAATTTTTTCTACGCTTGGTTTAAAATCCGGATATCACCAAGTGAGGATGCGAGAAGGTGATATAGAAATAACAGCTTTCACGTTCGGTAGAGGCCATTATGAGTTCATACGAATGCCGTTCGGGCTCAAAAATGCACCTCTCACGTTTCATAGACTGATGGATGAGTTTCTCCGTGGGTTGGGGGAGGATTATTGTCAGATCTACATGGACGACCTTATCGTTTTTAGTCCAACACCGTCACGGCATATCATACATCTTAAGTTAGTATTCGAACGAATTCGTGAGTTTGGCCTACGGTTATCGAAAGAGAAATCTCATTTTTTCGAAACGGAGATAAAATTTCTTGGACATTTAATTTCTGAACGAGGAGTTAGACCAGATCCAGCTAGAATCGAAGCCATTACTCGAGTAAAACCTCCGGCCAACCAGAAGGAACTTAAAAGTTTCTTAGGGATAGTTAATTATTACCGTAAATTTTTACCAAATGCCTAAGATATTATTGCACCACTCACTCAGCTTCTAAAGGGCGGTCTTTTATTTTTACTGAGGAACATATAAATAGTTTTCAGAAATGCAAGGAGGCTCTTACAGCGGAACCTGTTTTGGCATTCTCGGATTTTTCCTGTACTTTTACGTTGACAACGGATGCAAGCGAACGGGCGCTCGGATCCGTATTATCTCCGGAATCGAACGCGGGAGACAAGCCTATAGCATTTGCAAGTAGATAACTATCCGACGCGGAGTCAAGGTATAGTGCGTTGGAACATGAATTACTGGCGATCATTTGGCCGGTGGATCATTTTCGACCGTATATATTCGGGAGACGGTTTACGCTCCGTACGGATCATAAGCCGCTTTTATGGACGGACGGACTGAAGGAATCGTCAGCTCGAGTCGGGCGGTGGAAGGAAAAATTACGTAAGTACAATTTCCAAATCCTATACCACAAGAGAACTAAAAATGTCGTAGCAGACTGGTTGTCGCGAGCTTTATACGCAAATCCATTGCAGGAGGCAGGACCCTCTGTGGATACTGTCGGAGACAACACGTCTCTCGACGAGGAAGACACAATAGATGCCGATGAGAGCCCAATAGAAACACGTCATACTGAAATCGATGAGACGGATACGATAGTCAACCAACACACGCGGCAGATTATTTGGAAAACACGTACGGAAGGAGTATCGCGTACGGACCATGCAAAATACGGCCGGCATAGTATCGTCACCGTATGAACTGTCCCCTCGGTTTCATCGGTGGATATTGTACGTATCCTTTACGACATTACGAAACAGGGCAAAACATACCATATGTATGTGGGAAATAAGACGGTTTTGGATCGTATTAAGCATTTGAGGGAAACGGAACGTATAGGGGCCGATAGGAATCTCATTTTCTGTGCAAAAATGGTGGAAACTGTTAAAGAGCCAGAGCGCCAAAATGAGTTAGTTAAGGCCTATCACGAAGGAAAGACTAATCACCGTGGGGTTCCGGAAACTCTAGCGGCATTACGGCGCAGATATTATTGGCACCACATGCGCCGATCGATTCGAGAAGTTTTGAAGGCGTGTACTATATGCCATCGGGCAAAATATCACAGACATCCACTTACAGTCCATCCAGAGGTATCGCATACCCCGAATTCACCATTACCAGACATATTTACTTGGGAGGGGTCTCACTGGCTGGCGATACTGGACAACTTCAGTAAACTAGCAATGGCGCATCCTCTGCAGAACAAAACCACGGACGCTGTCTAGGACGGAATGCTAGGATGGATGGCGTGTTACGGAGTGCCGCACACTATAACATCCGATAACGGGAGAGAATTTAAGAGCGCTCGTACGACGACTGAATGCGCAGAGTTGAACATGAAATGGCATTATAACTCACCTGGTAATACGCAAGGGCTCGGAGCCATTGAACGCCTCCACAATACATTAGGGGAACATCTTCTCCTGTTCCAACTACACAGAGGGCTTGAGGCTAATGCGGCAATGCCGCGAGCCATATTAGCGTATAATAACACGATCCATTCGGCTACGGGGTTTACGCCGGTAGAAGTAGTGTTTGGACATCCTTTACGGAATAGAGGGGATTTGCTCACGACCGCATACGCGCACCTACGGAACGCCATGATCCATAAACGTAAACAGTTACGGGACATATCTCAGAGAGTTCAGTCCAACCTTCTTAACGAAAAACTTTCCACGGCGAATCGTACATGCCTAGCAACGCCAGATGAATCACATAAAATTTCGCTGGGAATGACGGTATACTGCCAACCTCCGTCGGGACGGAAAAAGGGAGATCAGAGATATGAAGGGCCCTTCAGAGTGATAGCATTGCGTGAGCATAATATAGTTTCTATTCAGGTGCTCAGAGAGTCCGACATACTCACATACGGCACCTTCGCATTCCTCTCGAGCAAGAAAGGTCATAATTGTAAAAGGTCAATTTTTGTTATAATTACTGTTGTTTTCTTATTAAAACTGTGATTACATATTTGTATTAAACGGTATTTGATGTATAACGATATATATGTATAACGATTATACATAGTTTATACAATAAGAGATGTAAGAAGATTTACGTTTGTTTCTGTAATTTAGTCAGTTAAGTAAATTGTTTTATTTAAGTACTTTTGTTGAAATTAAGGAATTATTTATGTTGTATGTATTGAATACTTGATAATTTTAGTTTAGTTAATTGAAGAACCTAGAGTTCACTTTGTAAACTGGGGCGGGGGTGATAAGTAGCGTATGTAAATAAAGATTGTAAATAAACAATGTAATGCTATAAAAGCCGATGTAAAAGGTAAATAAAGTCAGTATTATCCAGACCACGGTGGTGTTCACTTTGTGCCCTAGTTTCCCTTTTTTTTATCTTTTGAGTCCGTACGTATTTTAACTTATATATATATATATATATATATATATATATATATATATATATATATATATATATATATATATATATATATATATAAGTTAAGGTACGGAGCGGGACAGTATTAGCTTTAATACCTAAAGCATTTATGTAAACAACTCAGAATGTATATATAGGAGATTATAAGGAGCAATAAAGCAGTCTTGTTTCTGACTTCATGCGTGTTATTTGTGGATCCTTTACTCTTTTTTTTAAGTGTTTGAAGCCCGCAGCGTTTAACTGGTGCCGAAACCCGGGAAGGTGAGAGTACAGAGGTACGTTTTTTTTAAACCACCGTTACGAGCATGCCTGAGTTTGCCATAGGACAGCCGGCTACCATGAATGCGCCGGAGATCCCTCCGTTGCCGCAGGGAACCTTGGCCTCGGCGCATGCGAACGCGATAGAGTGGATGAAAATCCGGGTAGCCACTGCACAGGACCTCAGGGAGGCTATATCCGATCTCGAGCGCTTCACGGGAGAAATAGGTGAGCTCAACCATTTTTTAAAGGGTGGAGATCGGCTCGTGGCGAGAATTAATGCGAAGATTGGTGAGAACCTCGTCAACGCTGGGGATGCGGAGGCCCTTAAGGCGGCCCTGGTGTGCAGGGTAAAACGGAGCATCCTGAGCCACAGCAACCTTAGAACTGGAGTGCCCTCGTCTCCGGAAAGAAGATTTTTTTTTTTTTTTTTTTTTTGGTTGTTGTTTGTTTTGTTTGTTTGGTATATAGTTAGTGTTCGGACATAACGTTGTGTATATTTTGAAAGAAAAGTGCAAATGCAGTGAAGTTTCATTTGTGAGAAAAAGGTATAGGGCAAAGTGTGTTATTTTTTTTTTTAATTTTATTATATAAGGAATAATTTTGCTTGTTTTTCATTACATTAGATTGTAAGTACTGAACACTCCGTACCTGTGTTATAATGTGGACAAGAGAACCTTGTCGTTGTACATATAAGAATTTTACTTTGGTTTTTATGTCTTTTTATTTTTTTTTTTTGAGTTTACTTGAGTGGGGAGTTAAGGTACGGAGCGGGACAGTATTAGCTTTAATACCTAAAGCATTTATGTAAACAACTCAGAATGTATATATAGGAGATTATAAGGAGCAATAAAGCAGTCTTGTTTCTGACTTCATGCGTGTTATTTGTGGATCCTTTACTCTTTTTTTTAAGTGTTTGAAGCCCGCAGCGTTTAACTTACATAAAGATAAGTAAAATAACAGATTAAAGCCGAATGATAATAAAATAAATAAAACACATTCACACCTATGTACAATATTTACATTCACCCAGGGGACTCTGAGTCATGCCTTATCCCCCGATGTGGAAGCCAAGGCAGGACTCCATTGGATCCCACTGCTTCTCTCCCAGCCGCATCACTGGTATTGCAAGCCAGTGGAGACTGATGGAGGGCACTAGAGCAACAGATGCTCAGGACTTGAGTGAAGAATCTGGCCAGTGGTAGTACTCCAATATATACATTTTTAAAAAAGGTCGGGGGGCCACTGCCGTTTTAACCCCCGAGTAGGGATGACTATGCTAGATAGAGACTATGCTAAAGGATTAGGATGATGAGTGAGATTCTGGTGAAATTTGGAAAATTTGTCTGGGATTAGGTCAAGTACAAATGGGATATTAAGGTCATTGTGTAGGGTTTTATTGGTTATATAAAAGGGAGCATCGACTAATGTTCGAAGAACTTAAGACTGGAAGGATTGAATGCGTTTGATGTTAGAAAGTTTTGCTGTCACCTACAGTTCGAGTACGTAGGTCCAGATAGGTTTCAGGATCGTCTTGTAGATTAATAGTTTGTTATCAACTGAAAATTGAGATTTTCTATTGAGTAGTCTATATAGTTGGCCATATCGTCGGTTAAGCTGTTGTCTTTTAAGTATGGTATGTGGGTTCCATGTTAGTCTTTTGTCTAAAAGGAACCCAAGATACCGAACTGTGTCGAAGAGGGGAAGTGGTATGGAGTTGAAATAAACTGGTGGACACGACTTGCGCCGAAGGGTGAACGTGTTGTGTTTGCATTTGGATTTATTTACTTGGATGCGCCACTTATTACACCAGTGTATTATTTATTACTTATTACACCAATAAGAGAGGGGTGACTTTGTGGGTTAAAGGATGCTGTTTCGGGATATGAATTGGAAGATAGGATGGCTGTTTCATCAGTGAATGTTGCCAGGAGGGTTTAGAGATGAGTAGGAATATCAGCGGTAAAGAGAATGTAAAAGATATGACCCAAGACGCTCCCTTGAGGAACTCCCGCCTGAATTGAATAACAGTTGGAAAATGCAGTTCCACAGTGGACTTGAAAGGAGCGGTCAGAGAGATAGGATCGAAGTGCTAGGTATAAGGACTGAGCTAGAAAGGTTTTAAACTTGAAGAGCAATCCGGTGTGCCATACCCGGTCAAATCCTTGCGGAATGTCCAGAAATGCACCCGAGTAATATTGCTTGCTTTCTAGGGCTGAGGATATATAGTCAAAAACTCCTCGGCAAGCATTGGATCTAGGCTAAAATTCCTTACGCTGGTCATTCATATTCTTGTAGAATATGTACATCCGGTTGACTCCTTGGTTCTTCGATTTCCTTTATTTTTTCTTATTATTTTTTCCTCTTTTTCCTTCTATGAATGCATTTCTCTTCTCCCCTTCTATCTTTATATTCCTTAACTGCTTGTTGAGTTATGTGCCTCTCTATCATTCTCCTGTAAGCTTCGTTTTTCCTGGCTGTCGCTGCCTTACACTCCGAGTGAAACCATTCAGATTTTTAGTGGGCTTCCTTCATACCCAAAACCTCTTCTGCAGTTTGCTTGATGGCAAATTTGCAGTGGCTCCATCTTCCGTTGACCGTAACTTCATAAGGGCCCTCTTCTAAAGCTTTATCAAGTCCCTGGGTGAATTCCTCCTTACACTCTGGTTCACGTACCTACCGAGTATTAATACTTTCCATTCGAGCCCTTTTCGTTTTATGAGCATTACTTATTCTAGCTCGAATTCGGGATACGACTAGGTTGTGATGACTGTTAACATTCCTTCTTCTGAATGTTCTATATTTATATTTCAAACTACTGAAGAAGCTAAATTAAATGAATTTTTTTTTAATAGATGGAATGGAAGATGCTCATGTTTCTTTTAAGGTAATGTCAAATAATGAAATTTCAGTAAAAAATCGAGTAACTATTTACAAAGTCAATAAACTCATTAGTGATAAAAAATACAAACAAATATTGAGAAATTATAAAATACCGTCAGTCAATAAAGAAACCAAATCAGAAGTATCATCTGAATCTGCAGGTTCCGTTTCAGTAAGCGACCAAAGTTTTGATACATTCGGGAATGCTTTATCAACAATAAAGGAGAAAAGAAGAACATTATTGTATTACAGGAAAACTGGAAAATTTTGTAAAACAGGGAAACATTTTATAGGCAAAAATCTTGAAAATTTGAATATGGTGTTTTTCATTTACAAAACAATAGAGCTACATTTGAAAAAGTTGAAAATAGTTTAATTCTGCGTACAGAAACATTAAGGGGTCGTAAAATCTTGTCAATTAATGATAACGAAAAAACAGTAGACATCGAAGACAAGTTAAAAAAAAAGAGAGAAAAGTTATTAATAAAAATAAATTAAATTCGTTTGTTATAAATAGTGGAAAGGAAAATGAAATTACTAAAGAAAGTAATTATGAGATGAGTATTATTCATTCGAATGAAGGCATTGAAACTAATTTGAACATAATTGCCGAAGACATGCTGAGTATAGTGGCCAATTCGGTTCCATGTCAAAGAATCTTTTCAAAAGTGGCATATTGATTAACAAACGCCTGACCCGACTACATCATTTTACAGCTGGTAAAGTAAAAATTGCTGTTTTTAAATTCAAATTTTTGAATTAATTTATATAAAGTTTTTACCGTTTTGTTTTTTAAATCATTCTAAATTTTATATTATAGATTTGTTTGTTTTTATCTTTATTTTTTTAATAAAACTATTTCTGTTTTCTAATTTACTTTTTTTATTATAAGCATAATTTAGTTAATTTAAGACTTTTAAACTATAAATTTTAACTAATTTTACACTATAACTTTTACACTATAAATTACACTAAAAATTTTACACTAAAAATAACAAAACATGTAGACACTTTAATCCATATAATAATGATTCCAAACGAATACTAGAATGGAATCTCAGATTGGAACGAGATTTCAAAGACCTTCATAACGAGAAAGACCGTTCCGGGTGGAACCATTCCTAACCGCTCCAGAGGTGTTTTCATCGAACCGGTTCAAAAAAATTTTATTACGACTAACGAGACTGTTAGTTCTGTTCCTTATTCATTCTGCCATTTTAATATGACCTACAAATAAAATAATAATAAAAAGAGCCAAAATTTAATAAAAATCAATATTTTTTTTTAACTTTTAAAATGTTTAAACAATATTGATATCTCTCATGACTTTTACAGGTAGGTAAAAAAAGTAAAATAAAATGAAATGCCAAATCTTAGATTATTTAAATCCAAATAAACCAATGATATAAACTTTCCTATGACTAATTTCATTTGCAAAAGAGAACCATATTTATCATTGGTCTTAATAATAATAATAATAAAATTTGATTAAAATGTTTATTTAATATTATATATAATTAATTGATTATTATTTTAATAGTTTATCTGAACTTAGCATTATTATTGTTATTTTTAAAATTTGCAAATTTCTATCTTAAAATAATGGTTAGGATCTTATTATATTTTATTTAATTATAGTTCTTTACAATTAATCAAACACTAAACAAAATTTAGTCGTTATGGTTCACTTTTGAAGCAAACTATCTATTTGGCTATTCCGTAATCCACTTCGACGGCAATCAGCGCATTAACCTTAATTGCTACAAATCCCTTTTGTACCTATTTGACTTTTCTGCCGAACCATCGAAGCCTAAAGACTTTTATATTCTTAGTTTCCGAGAGTCTCGTTCCGTTCCCCCTGGAACGGTCCATCCATATTCCTGTTCCAGATTTCGATTATTGCATTTTTTCCTTGTGACCCAGTCATTGTTGGCAGTCAGCGTTTCGCACTATTGTGGAATACAAGCTTTATAGAATTATTAAAATCAGATGTAAAATATAGAAAATGATAATAATCTATCCCAACAATATTACACTAATGTTACCCTATTAAAATTCAATTTCTTCACTTCTTAACCTTTAGTCCCGTTATCTGTTTATTTACAATTAAAGGTAACCTCCACTTGCTTGTTATCCACTGATATCTTATTATTATGTTATCTTATCCATATTTTAACTTTACTGTAACAATATTTATTCAATTTTCAATCTATTTATTCGTTAACATTCATGTATTTATTTTCTTTTATCTATTTTCTTATCATGTATTCATTTTCTTTATCTTTTATTTCTGTATCTGACAACTTCTTCGTATTTTATATATACTTATATTTATTTTTTATTTTATTTTTATTTTTTCAACATGTTTGTATCTTTTGTAGCCCTGAAGACGACCTGCAAAGTGGGTCGAAACGTCGGCAAAAATTAAAATAATTTATATATTTTAATTTTTTTATTTATTTGACCGCACCCTCGACTAACTCCTTCTCATAGAAAATGATAGTAGCAGTGTTCAAATGATAAGTATGCCATACGGAAACCCACGATAGTAGATAAAAAAAGAATGATAACATTAAGGCAGACTTATGTTTAAAAATATATATAATATAAATAAAATATATATCTATTAGATTGTTACAGCAATCTAAAGCTCAAGTGATGTTTGGCAACATAAAACAATCCTGATTTTTAATAAATAATTAATAACAATTCATAGTATATTATTAATATTGCTAATAGATAGATTAAAAATGGGATTAAGATAATAAATGAAAAAAGATTGATTTTCAAAAGGATAAAATTAATAAATTACGTATATTTATTAATTAATGTATATTTATTAATAATATAAAACTTATAAAGATCCCAGTGAAGAAAAATAATTAGTAATAAATAAAATAAGGTATATCAGAAAATTGGTGTTGAATGAGTAAAGGAAATATATGTCTTTATAATTTGCTTTAGTATAGGAAAGAGATTTATCTTTGGATCTGTTCGTAAAAGTTCGTTTGTTTCGAGTGGTTGATAGTAAAGATTTAGGTTTAAACAGATAAAGAAGTGAATGCACTTGAAAATTAAAGTACGATGAAGTATGTATAGAAATCAATTGTGCGATTAATACTATTTAATCCTAAAATTGGGAACTTATAAATCGTTAACAATTAATTAAAGATCATTAAAAAATTCCATATATTCTATTTTCATGAAGAATGTGACAAGCAGATAAGTGAACTTCAAGTTCTTTACAAATTCTATTGTATTCTCAGTTTCAAATACAACTTTCAGTCAATGAATTCTTATGGAGTTTCTCATATTGATTTCTAAGGTCTTTGCTATGCTGTTAAATAAATTACCGCGTATGGGGAGCGTCCCACGAGTGGCGGATGTGGGGATGGTCGGTGGAAATTCCTTAGAAGTTCCTCCCGGCTAAGTCCGATGGAATCGCTGACCAACAATGAGAGGGGCCCTCCAGACTTGCTGGAGTGAGGGGACCTCCAGACATGCTGGAGGTAGGGGCCCACCAGACTTGCTGGAGGGTGTGACGTGGGATTGAACGCCCTACTCACATATCTTTAGTTCACCAAACACCACAAATAGTCATGGATCTCCCTAAGGTAAAACGCTCATTATCCGGAGGTAAACTAGTCCCCCATTCGGGTCTCCGGGTGGGGACTGCTTTAGGGGATTCATGGCGCAAGTTGAAATATAGGGATTTAAATATTGGTACGTGGAACGTAAGGAGTTTAAACACAGCAGGGGGGCTAAAATCGGTCGCGAATGAGGTAAATGGGTACAATTTGGATGTCGTGGCTCTGCAGGAGGTTCGCTGGCCAGGGGAGGGCTCGATGAGGGAAGGAAAGTACACTATTTGGTACGGAGGAAGCGGGAATCATTGTTTGGGTACCGGATTTCTAGTTAGGAGTAGATTACTATCCGCTTTGAGGGACGTACAATTCTTTAGTGATAGAATTTCGGTAGCCACATTTCAAGGACGTTGGTTTAAAATCGCATTAATAAACATACATTGTCCGACCGAAGACAGTGACGATGAAGTCAAAAGTGAATTTTACGATAAACTCGAATGGGTTTTTGATAAACTACCGCGAAACTACATGAAAATAATTATAGGTGACGCGAACGCAAAGGTAGGAAGGGAAGAAGTGTATATTCCGACGATTGGTAAAGAAAGTTTGCACGAATATAGTAATGATAATGGGATCCGTCTGATAAACTTTGCTATCTCGAAAAACCTGATAATTAAAAGTACGACGTTTAAACATAAGGATATTCATAAATATACTTGGACATCACCGGATTCGCAAACACGAAATCAAATCGATCATGTCTTGATACAACATAGCTGGCAAAGCAGTATAATTAATGTACGGTCTTATCGTGGAGCAGAATGTGGGTCGGATCATGAATTAGTAATCTCGAAACTTCGACAAAAACTTAATATAAAAAACAGAAAAGAAAACCGTTTCGATTTTGATAATTTTAATTTGGACAAATTAATAAATCCATCAATTAGAACCCAATTCGAGCTAGATGTTAAGAATAGGTTTGAAGCTTTAGAGCTTCCTGACGAGGACCACGAGGATATTGACAAGTTATGGATAGAGATCAGAGAGAGAGAATCACTTTATTATCATAAAAGGGTGCTGCCCAATTACATTGGGTTGCTTTAAACACAGCATACTTATTAATCGCTACAGACAATTTTCCAAAACTAATATACAATTATATAGTATTAACAACATATATGAGCATAATATACAATTTTTTTTTTTTTTTTATCTATGCATATATTTTTGTTTATCATAATTTTTTTTCCTATATTTTTATTTATTTATTTTTTTTTTTATTAAGCGATATTAAAGCGGTCGGTAATTCGTGTCTAGGGAAAAAGGAAAATAAGAATAACAAGCCGTGGTTTGATGAAGATTGCTTAAACATGTGCGAAAAACGAAAAGCTGCTAAATTAAAAGCTCTAAATAATCCTAGCGAAGACAATCTGGAATACTTCCGAACCTCTAATAAAATCGAAAATAACGTAAGAGACATGTACAAAGGTATAAACAGACCACGTAAATGTGTAGGGTCCGAAACATCTAGAATTAGGGATGATAATAACAATATTCTGACCGATCCGGTTGACATATTGAATAAATTTAAGGACCACTTTGACAATATTTTAAATACGGGAAATTATGATCTGTGTCCTCCTTCTGAGTACCAGAGTGCTGAACCGTTGATAGAAGGACCGAGTAAAGAGGAAGTTGAATTAGCTATCGGAAAATTAAAATCTTATAAAGCAGCGGGAACCGACAATATTCCTACTGAACTAATTAAGGCATGCGGGAAGCTGGAGTTTCTAAAATACATCGGTTGGTTAAAAAGATCTGGGTGAATGAGAAATTACCTGAAGAATGGAAAGAATCTATTCTTATTCCGTTTCACAAAAAGGGTCCGAGGACGGATTGTAATAACTATCGAGGAATTTCACTCCTTCCGGTATGTTATAAAATATTTACTTCAATCTTAACCAGTCGAATCACGGAATACGGCGAGGAAATTATCGGAGACTACCAATGCGGATTTAGAATTAATCGTTCGACTATTGATCAAATATTTTCTTTATGGCAAATATTAGAGAAAAAATTGGAGTACAACGGTATTGTTCACCGTATATAGTAGCTGTATATCGATTTCAAAAAGGCTTACGATTCTATTGACTGCCAGAAACTGTATAATATTCTAATCGAGTAGGGGATTCCAAAAAAACTAGTAAATCTAGTCAGGATGTGCTTGACGGAAACACTCAATAAACTTAGAATCGGTAATAATTTGTCCTAAAAGTTTTAGGTTCGTTTGGGTTTAAAACAGGGAGATTCACTTTCGCTTGTCCTGTTCAATTTGGCATTAGAACATGCCATTAAGGAGGTAATGCGTACCGAGAAAGGGTTGGATCTGGGTGGGACAACACCCGTAATGGGCTATGCTGATGATTTGGTACTGTTAAGCGAAGACCTTGAAACTATAAAACTAAATACGACAACGTTAATGAAAGGCGGTAAAGAACTAGGACTCGAAATAAACGTGGATACAACAAAATATATGGTTAGCTGCAAAAATGGCGATACTACTGGTGATATCGATATAGATGGTAATATGTTTGAGCAGGTAGATAAGTTTAGGTATCTAGGTTCTACGATAACTAGAAAAAACGAAATTGAAGAAGAAATTAAGGTTAGACTGAAGTCGGGAAATGCTTGTTATTTTTCTGTGACAAAACTACTTAGTTCGCGCCTCTTGTCCCGGAACTTAAAAATTAGAATCTATAAAACAATTATCTTGCCTACAGTTCTTTATGGGTGCGAAACTTGGCCGCTTACATTATGGGATGAGCAGCTTCTTAAGGTTTTTGAAAATAAAGTATTGCGTAGAATATTCGGACCGAAGAAGGGAAGAGTTAACCGGAGAGTTCAGACGGTTACACAACGCCGAATTGCGTGAACTGTATCCGAATAATATAATTGAGATAATTTCATCGCGGCGAATCAAATGGGCTTGTAAAGTTGTTGGACTTAGTAACGAGAGAATTCCTAAAAGGTTAATATTTGCTGTGCCGAATGGTAAGCGTCCGAGGGGTAGACCGAAGCGAAGGTGGGAAGATTGCATTAAAGCTGATCTGAAGGGACTGGGTTTGGACGGCGAACGGTGGAGGGAGGTGTGTAATAAGCGATTGGTGGTGTCGCCATCGAACCTTCGGGTTCGCTAAGCCTTTTTATTATTATTATTATTATTAATATTTCATAAAATTGCATACATTATATCATCATTTTTATTGAGTGGTTAACTTTGGCTTCTTATTATTCGTTATTAAGAATTTTTCATTGTTAAGCGTTTTGGAGATTTCAGTTTCTTAACCTGTTTGATCTTGATAACTATGATAGTGATGATGATGATTAGTGAGAACAAAATATACTCAAAGATCAGATAATTGCCAGGTTGCAATATGATGTTGGATTTAAATATTTAATGCACGATATTTAAATTTATTAATGATAAAAATTACGTTGACGAAAATATATATACGCTTTCGGTATAGCTTAAAATAAAGGATTTCGAAAAAATAAATAATTTCATTGATATAATTATTGTTGATTATAAAAAATTGGATAAATGAATGTTCCTCATTAACAAATGTACCTGCTGTCATTGTTTATAAAAATAATCAATAAATAATAAATTAAACTTGACTTATAATAATAACGTATGGTTTTGAATTGTTACTATTTAAACGTTATAAACTATATATAATTTTAATATGGTATACTATAATTTTAATAACCTATAACTTCTATACATATACCCCTTTTAGAAGCATCATGAAATATTCTGTTCATCTGTCTACTATACATTCGTTTAGCCATATAATCGATACTGGTCCTTGTTTTCTTTTCCAAGATTTTGGCACTTCTTTTCTCGTTCGCTTAATGTATTTTTCCAATTTTTTGGTTCAATTTCGTGTTTTCCATCATTTTGACACCAAATCCAAACAATCAGTTCCGGTTACTAGAAGAACTTATAGTTTCGCCCTTTCCATCTTTATTTGTGCAGAGGGAATAATGCATTCAATATTAAAATTTTCTAATTTTTTATGATATGGTCCAACTTCCGAACAAATTATTCCGTAATTTCATAACAATAAGTTTTACTAAACAACCCGGCAGCTATTCATTACATGTAGTTCAGATTAGGTATATATTATTTTAGTTTATAAAACAGGTAATGATATGACTCATTTCCTGGAAAGTATATACAATTTAAATTACCTCTAAGAATCAGTGAATATACAAAAACAAAGTGTTAAATTGCAAACGTTAAATAAAAAATTCAAGATATTCAGCAAAGTATTTTTCAATTAAGTTTTATTGTTATGATTATCTCATTTTTACAATAGATGTCTACTTAAACGACCTCAGTATAGAATAAAGTAAGTTAAATAATAAAATAAAATAAAATAATAAATTTAAAAAAAATTGTTTAATTTTTTTCGTATGAATTAATTTTTTATAGTGTGAGTGTGCTCTCTGAACACTATTATAAATGTCCTAGATTGTGACAGAATGTAATATTTCTAAATAAACAAATAAAAAATAAAAATAAAAAAAGGTAAAAAAAAATTTTTTGACAATTAAATGATCGCATTTATATTTGTTAGTTAATAAAAACAATACAATGAACCAAAAACTTTATTATATCACTATAACTAAGCCATTTATGTGCACATAAATTTATGTGCAGAATGGTGTAGTAGAGGATTGTAGGCACCTACGCCGGCACCGCTTTTCTCCCGCATGAGTGCATTTTCTACGGAACTGCTTCAAATATTTTAAAAAGTAATCAGAGTTTTAGAAACAGAAATATATTCTCCAGATGATTTATTTCAGCACATATTGCGTTATTGTTGGCCGTTTAAATACAAACGACGCTTTGTTTTCAATTTGAAAATTTTTTTGTTAAAATATTTTACTTGCCTAAGCCTACTTTTTTTTTTTAATATTTGTTCATGTATTATTATTCTCTGACTATTCAGCTTTAATAAAAGACCAACCATGAGGTAATTAAGCTAAGTGATTCTCAGTGACCAAAAAACTATGTAAAGTCAAAGTCGTCAATCCGCCATCTTTGGACGCCATTTTGGGGCAGTGCGTTAACTTTTTTTTGTGGGAACATTGGAGTTTTTAAAATAAATAGTGGCAAGGAATGCAACGATATGCAATTTATAGGGATGTAGGGGGAGTGCACGATAGGGGGGTCTGGCCCACAGACTAAGACTAGACCCGCTCCCGAATTACCCCATTGTCTTATGTTCAACAATCGTTGGTTCATGCCAGGCGATCATATCATTTGATCAAGTAGTAGTAGTATTCATGTAATCATTATATAACAGGTGCAGAATAAAGTTTTCCTTCTTCACACCCAGACTTATCATTTGATGTGTATATTAATATTACTATGTATCGAACGACGGGGGATGATACCGTAGGGAAATCATTTTTGTTAGTCTAGTACGGTATCGGTCCCGCCGTCCTACAGCTTTATATCAGATATGATGATTATTTACGTTTGTATCTTTACATCTATTATTTTCTTTACATAACTTCATATTTATTTTCTCTGTTTTACATTTTATTCTATTTCAATCTCACTCGCTTTTAGCATTTCCCATTGTATACCTGTATGACTTAAACGATTGGAAATATATTCGTTCTGGCTTCTAACAAATTCATAAAGCTCTTTCAGCTTCTTAGCTGCTCCAATGAAATTAGTCTCTCAATCACTAAAAATCTAAGAAGGCAAACCACTTCTGGCAATGAATCTATCTAAAGTAGCAGTGAATGAAATGAATAAATGAAAAAATAATTTTATTCTGGGACTGCAGTCCCCTAAGAGTAATAACAGAGATACAAATTTATTGGTCTTAGCCAGGCTTAGAAGAGCACAAAATAAAAACTAATTAACTGCTGATTGTTATTGCAATTGTGCAGTTGATTGAATTGACGGAAGAAAGTTTATATGATTACGGAAGTTTGAGTGTGGAGTAGGTGATGGAACACGAGTTGTTTAAAGGCATTCGTGGAAGAGAATTGGCGTATGAAGGTAGGAAGAGAGTTCCAAAAGGAGGTAGCACGAATGACGAAGGATTTGTTGAAGGAAGTAGTTTTATGGGAGGGGATATATAAATCTATATGTTGAGACCTGGTATTAAGAGAGTGGATAGAGGAATGTAAAGAGTTCCAGGATGTAGAGAGGGTTTTTGGATCTTAGGACATGGAAAAGGAAAACACCAAGGAGAAATTGTCGTTGGGAAGTAGAATAAAGCCACTTCAATTCGGTGTACCAGAATGAAACATGAGAACGCCTGGGGGGGGAGGGGTCCCGAAGATGTATCTAATAAAACAGTTCAAGAGTTTCATCAATCTCTTTTCTAGCCTGGCAAATAGCCCTCCATATACCAAGCAGCCGTAGTCGAAGTGGGAGAATATAAGGGAGGTCACAAGGAGCTGTCTGGTTTTTAATGGAATATTATCACAGAATCTCAGGAGTCGTTTAAGGGCAGTTATGGATTTTTGGACAATCTGGGAGATATGTTTATTCCAGGAGAGGTTCTGGTCAAAGGTTACTCCTAGGTTTTTGACTGTTGGGGAAAAATGTATGGGACGGTTATTGAGGTAAAGTAGGGCCAAGTAAGGAAGAGAACTAATGAAATGTCGGGACCCGATGAGATTAGCCTTAGTTTTATCTGCATTCAGCTTTAACTCATTTATTTCTTCTATTTGTTGATGCAGTCAATATCCTCTTATAGCTTTCGGGCAGTGTAATAGGTAAAACTTACGTAGGCAAGGAGTGAAATTTAAGGTAGGAGATTTAGTACTAAATCTGTTTAGAACATTCGTGATTTGTGGATTTAAAGATTTAAATGGAAGAAATTTAAGTTTATGGTAAGCCAGCAAATTAAAACCTTATCGGAATGCATAGGGGTCTTAGCTCTTCCTTAGGGCACACACTGGGGCAAACGTTAGGTTCCTTGGACATCGGCTCTAACTTACTCGGAAATTGCAGTATACAACTCACATTTTGTCTGTTTATGTTTTTGAGGGTGTTGAATTTGAATTCAAGCCATTCAGTCGACAAGATGCATGCATTAGAAACAAAATAATAACATATTAATTTTATTTTATCTTAATATTTTTCAGTTTAAAAGGAATGTAAGTACAAATTAAATATTACTGTTGTACCACTATAATCTTCTGGTAATAATTATAGATCAAATAAAATAATTTATATATAGGTAGCTTAATATATGCGCTGGTGGACGGTGCTGAGACTGTCGGTGTGTCCCTGACCTGAGGTATCGAAGCTCTATTTTTAAAACTGAAGAGGATCCCATTGTTAACTTATAAAAAGAAAAATACCGGGATCGAAACATCAATAAAAACAGAGGGAATGAACATTTAGTAGTTTATTGAATAATTAATGAGTGAACTTATTCCAAATTAAAATGGTTATGTTTAAATATAATCCTCGCGCGGGCTCATTACCGCGTATGGGGAGCGTCCCACGGGTGGCGGATGTGGGGATGGTCGGTGAAAAATCCTTGGAAGTTCCTCCCGGCTAAGTCCGATGGACTCGCTGACCAACAATGAGAGGGGCCCTCCAGACTTGCTGGAGGGAGGGGCCCACCAGACTTGCTGAAGGGTGTGACGTAGGATTGAACGCCCTACTCACATATCTTTAGTTCACCAAACACCACAAATAGTCATGGATCTCCCTAAGGTAAAACGCTCATTATCCGGAGGTAAACTAGTCCCCCGTTCGGGTCTCCGGGTGGGTACTGCTTTAGGGGATTCATGGCGCAAGTTGAAATATAGGGATTTAAATATTGGTAAGTGGAACGTAAGGAGTTTAAAGGGGGGCTAAAATCTGTTGCGAATGAGGTAAATGGGTACAATTTGGATGTCATGGCTCTGCAAGAGGTTCGCTGGCCAGTGGAGGGCTCGATGAGGGAAGGAAAGTACACTATTTGGTACGGAGGAAGCGGGAATCATTGTTTAGGTACCGGGTTTCTAATTAGAAGTAGATTACTATCCGCTTTGAGGGACGTAAAATTCTTTAGTGATAAAATTTCGGTAGCTATATTTCAGGGACGTTGGTTTAAAATCGCATTAATAAACATATATTGTCCGACCGAAGACAGTGACAATGAAGTCAAAAGTGAATTTTACGATAAACTCGAATGGGTTTATGATAAACTACCGCGAAACTACATGAAAATAATTGTAGGTGACGCGAACGCAAAGGTAGGAAGGGAAGTAGTTTATATTCCGACGATTGGTAAAGAAAGTTTGCACGAATATAGTAATGATAATGGGATCCGTCTGATAAACTTTGCCATCTCGAAAAACCTTATAATAAAAAGTACGACGTTTAAACATAAGGATATTCATAAATATACTTGGACATCACCGAATTCGCAAATACGAAATCAAATCGATCATGTCTTGATACAACATAGCTGGCAAAGCAGTATAATTAATGTACAGTTTTATCGCGGATCAGAATGTGGGTCGGATCATGAATTGGTAATCGCGAAACTTCGACAAAAACTTAATATAAAAAAGAAAAAAGAAAACCGTTGCGATTTTGAGAATTTTAATTCGGAAAAATTAAAAAATCCTTCAATTAGAACCCAATTCGAGCTAGATGTTAAGAATAATTAAGTAAAATTTTTGATCTATTTATTGAATAATAATACAATCAGCCACTGCTGGAGGGCTATAAGTATTAGGGCTAAGAGTTCTCATTCAAACAATACATACAAATAATAGAGAAATAAATATAAATATAAAAAGTAAATAAATAATACTGATGAAGAAAGTAAAAAAAAGTAAACAATAACATAAAATAGAAACTTCTAAACACAATCATACCTATATACAATATATACATTCGCCCAGGAATCTCCGAGCCAGGCTTTTTTCCCCACATGTGGAAGGCAAAGCAAGACTCCAGGAGATCCCAGTGCCACTTTTCCAGCCGCATCACTAGTATTAGAAGCCAGTGGGAGAGGGCACTAGAGCCACAGACGCTCAGGACATGAGTGGAGAAGCTGGCCATTGCCAGGACTCCAGAAGCATATTTACAAGAGATCTCTGGGCCACTGCCGTTTTAACCTTCTTGGAGGATTGTAGGGATGAAGGGAGCTGGATAGGGATTGAGCTAGAGGATTTGGATGATGGATAAGGTTCTGGTGAAAGTTTGAGAATCTGGATGGGATGATGTCGAGGATAAATGGGATGTTAAGGTCATGGTGTAGGGTCTTGTTTGTGACATAATATGGGGCATTGACTATTGTTCTAAGTACTTTGGACTGGAAGGATTGGATGCGTTTGATATTCGAATGTTTAGCAGTTCCCCACAGTTCAAGTCCGTAGGTTCAGATAGGTTTCAGTATGGTCTTGTAGATTAAAAGTTTATTTTCAATCGAAAGATGGGATGTCCTACTTAGTAATTTATACAGCTGGTCATATCGTCGGTTAAGTTCTTGTCTTTTAAGTCTGGTATGTGGGTTCCAAGTTAGTCTTTTATCAAGAAGGAAGCCAAGGTAACGGACTGTGTCTGAGTAGGGAAGTGGAATTAAAAAGGATTGGCGGACAGGATCTGCGTCGCAGGGTGAAAGTGATATGTTTGCACTTTGATTCATTGATTTTGATGCGCCAGTTGTTGCACCACTGCTCAATCAAGGAGAGGTGAGATTGTAGGTTTAGAGATGCTATTTGAGGATCTGAGTGGGGGGATAGAATGACAGTATCATCAGCAAATTTAGCTAGAAATGTATCGAGATTTGAAGGGATATCGGAAGTGAAGAGGATGTTGAGAACTGGGCCCAAGACACTGCCTTGTGGAACACCAGCCTCAACTGGATAGTAAGTGGAGAATTCGGTGTCACAACGGACTTGAAAGGAACGATTTGAGAGGTAGGATTTGAGGACTAGGTATAAGGATTGGGGTAAATGGGTTTTGAGCTTGAAAAGCAAGCCATCGTGCCACACCCGGTCGAAAGCTTGTGTTACGTCCAGAAAGGCACCAGTGCAATAATGCTTGTTTTCAAGTGCAGAGGATATATGGTCCACAACACGAAGGCCTTGTTGGACAGTGGAATGTGGAATGGATTCGATTATGGGTAGGATGCGTTTGAGAAGGATTTTCTCAAAGATTTTTGAGAGAATCGGGAGTAAGCTTATCGGTCTATAGAATGATGTGTTATTAACAGGTTTACCTGGTTTTGGAAACAGGATGATTATGGAATGTTTCCACACTAAAGGAAAGTTGGTTGTGCGAAGGATGCAATTGTATAGATAGGTAGGGAATATGATTGCTTTTTTGGGAAGTTGTCTGAGGATTTGTGAAGTGAGGAGATCATATCCAGGGGATTTTCGGTGTTTTAATTTTTTTATAAGGAATTTGACCTCAGAAGGGTTAACAGGTTTTGGAGGTAGAGGGAGAGGAATTGGTGAAGAGAGGAATTCTTCAACTTCAGCAATGTGGGTGGGATGGAGTTCGGGATGAGGGGTGAATGTGTAGGATAGATGTTTAGCAAACTCTTCTGCTCTATTCGCATCTGACGAAACCCAGGAACCATCATCACGGCGAAGTGGATGGGAAATGGACTGGAATTTAAGGATTTTTTTGGTTACATTCCAGAGGGAGTTATCACTAGCGGATAATGAGGAGAGGTAGGAATTGTAGGATTGGGTTCTAAAAGTATCCAGTTTCTTTTTTACCTGTTTGGAATAATAATTATACGATTTCCGGTCATCAGGATGCCTGGTTCTTTGCCAAAGGGTCCTAGAGCAACGTTTGCTATGGATTAGACATAGTAGGTCTTGAGGTAAAGGATTTATGTTATGGTATTTTTTGGCACGATCAGGTGAGGATGCAGTCCAAGCTGCTTGCTGGATCAGGGTAGTGAAGGAATGCACTGCATCGTCGAGGTCTTCAGGTGTTTTTAAGGAAACTCTGAGGTCTATATTATCTTCCAGTATTTGACGGAAAAGGTTCCAGTTAACTGGCCCCCTGATAAATGAAGGTGGGGAGATTTGGGAATGGGAGATGTGGAAACGGTTAGGACTAGAAGACTCTGGTCTGAGGAAAGATCATCAAACCTTGAAATAGAACAGTGTAGTGATCCTGGACCTTTGTGGAGGAAAAAGTCTAGAAGGTCGGGATTGCGGTTGGGATCTGTTGGCCAGTATGTGGGTGTATTAGGTGAAAGGATGTTGCTGCGATGGGAATTAAGTGCAGATAGCAATATTCGCCCTCGGGAATTTGTGGATCTGGCTCCCCATTGCTGGTGTTTTGCATTTAGATCTGCACCTAGGAGGAAGTGGTGTCCTAAGGAATTCAGGAAGGAAATTATTTGGGATTCGGAAATGGGTGTTTTAGGCGGGGAATATGCCGCAATTAGTGTTATTGGGTAAAGGAGTGTTTGGATTATTACGGCTGTGGATTGTAGGAAATTATGGCTTGGTAAGGGAAACAAATGATGGGAAACGGATCGATGGATAATTATGGCAGTGCCACCATGTGCTGTTCCATCAGGATGGTCAGTTCGATAAATATTGTAGCCGGGCACGTTATTTGTCGTTTGTTGGTTAGTCGAGTTTCAGTTATTAGTGCTATGTCGATGTTTTTGTCATGTAATAAGATTGTCTGTTCGTTGATGTGGTTCCGAATACCATTCGCATTCCAAAGGAGAATGGAGAGGAATTTGGTGGAGGACACTTATGGATTTCTTGGCAGTGGAATGAGGTTGGATATAACATTGGTAAGTAGCGAAATAAGAGGGGTAATGAGAGATCTAAATTCGGAAAGGAAAGATGTCAGTAGGCTTGTGAGGTCAGTGGAATTGGAAGGAGGAGGAATGAATGTATGGGTATTTAACGTACGTTCGGGGATGGAGGGATATGGGTCTTGAGGTTGATGTGTGAATTCTTGAGGTTTAGATTCTTGTGGCAGGGCCTGAGATTGAGTATTTACAGTGTCTCCTTTGAACATCTGAGCATAGGACACTCTTCCGTTCACTATTCTAGAGGGTTGTCTTGGTAGCCTGGATGTCCCTTCTTCTCTAGGCGTTGCGTACCTTCGTGTTTTTAAATCTTTGTATGTTTGACAACCCTTGTAGTTGGCTGGGTGTCCTTGGTGGCATAAAGCGCATACTGCAGGTGAAGACTTCCTACAGTCCTCTGTTTTGTGTTGCTCACCACACCTCACACATCTAGGAATGTGATGGCAATACCGCTTCGTATGGCCATAAGCCTGGAAGTTATGGCATTGAACGATGTCGCGCTTGCTGTAGGGCTTTTCTACAACAACGCTTGTATAATAAAGGCGTGTGACCTTGTAGATGTTTTCGACATCGAGTGTTCTGTCAAGGTCAACGAAGAATAGTGGAAGAGGTATTTTATTTTTTATTCCAGGCTGTTCTCTATCCTCTTTGAATATGTTCACTATCTGGCGAACATGGAATCCCATACCCATGAGCTCTTCTTTTATAGCATCTGTTGGCGTAGATGGGTGCAGTCTTCTGATAACGACCCTGAACGCCCTCTCTTGACGCACTTGATACGTGTGGTAATCAGCCTTGGTATCAGATAAATATTTTATGATTTTTCTATAGGTTTCTGGAGTGTCGGGCATTAACTAGTGTCATTTGGCATAAATATTTTCCATATTTTCGGCTTTGGCATAAATATTTTCCTGAACCTACCAGATTATTCAATTGATGACACATCAATTGAAAATTTTTAATATTTTTAACAAATATTGGTGGGGGTTTGGGTTCTCTGGGGGTGGATGCTGCTTCCATTTGTTCGTTAAGTGTATTTGAAAGCACTTGAAGTGGATTCGAAGTGAAAAACGGCGATTCTTCACCCATAGCTTGAGTTGTCTCATAATTGTTGGGTTGTTGTGAGGAACCAGGTTGGGGTTCCACTTCTTCTATGGAGCTCCCTGGTGTGGCTGGTGGAGTGTTTCTTTTCGAATGCCTTGTCTTTTTTTTAATGGGAGAACTCATTGTAGTATCGAGGCTCCTGGACCTGGTGTTTTTGCCCTTACTCGACATTAGCATGTGATAATATCGCATTTCATATTAATTTTTGAAAGAAAAATTGATAAAAGTGAAGCGAGAAAATTTTTTTTTTTTTTTTATTGAACACGAAAATATAGAAGCGCTCTTGGAGAGCACAGATTTGCCTACGACGGAGGGATCTAGCCCACTAGTAGGATTAACGATGTATGTGGCTGGCCGTTATCTAACTAACCTAAGGTATATTTACACTGTTCACTCTTGTGTTGTAAATAAGTGATTACTCACCTTATTTTTTTGTCCAGTATCAAACGTAATTGTTAATGTAACTGATAACACTAATTGTTCACTTTAAACTTGTATACTGCCACTGATAAATGAGATTTTTATAAGAGACGACCTGACGTATGTTTAACTAGGGCTAACGCATGCGCAGAACTCAGATGTTAAGAATAGGTTTGAAGCTTTAGAGCTTCCTGATGAGGACCATGAGGATATTGACAAGTTATGGGTAGAGATCAGGGATAACATTAAAGCGGTCGGTAACTCGTGTCTAGGAAAAAAGGAAAATAAGAATAACAAACCGTGGTTTGATGAAGATTGCTTAAACATGTGCGAAAAAAGAAAAGCCGCTAAATTAAAAGCTCTAAATAATCCTAGCGAAGACAATCTGGAATACTTCCGAACCTCAAAGAATGAAACGACAAAATTGCTCAAAAATAAAAAAAGGGAGTATATTAAAAATAATTGTAATAGAAACGAAAATAACGTAAGAGACATGTACAAAGGTATAAACAGATCACAAAACCCGTAACGTCTGGAATTAGGGATGATAATAACAATATTCTGACCGATCCAGTTGACATATTGAATAAGTTTAAGGACCACTTTGACAATATTTTAAATATGGGAAATTATGATCTGTGTACTCCTGAGTACCAGAGTGCCGAACCGTTAATAGAAGGACCAAGTAAAGAGGAAGTTGAAGTAGCTATCGGAAAATTAAAATCTTATAAAGCAGCGGGAACCGATAATATTCCTACTGAACTAATTAAGGCATGCGGGGAAGCTGAAGTTTCTAAAAGACATCAGTTGGTTAAAAAGATCTGGGTGAATGAGAAATTACCTGAGGAATGGAAAGAATCTATCTTTATTCCGATTAAAAAAAGGGCCCGAGGACGGATTGTAATAACTATCGAGGAATTTCACTCCTTCCGGTATGTTATAAAATGTTCACTTTAATCTTAACCAGTCGAATCACGCAATACGCCGAGGAAATTATCGGAGACTACCAATGCGGATTTAGACGGAATCGTTCGACTATTGGTAAAATATTTTCTTTAGGGCAAATATTAGAGAAAAAATTAGAATACAACGGTATTGTTCACCAGCTGTATATAGATTTTAAAAAGGCTTACGATTCTATTGACCGCCAGAAACTGTATAATATTCTAATCGAGCAGGGGATTCCAAAAAAACTAGTAAATCTAGTGACGGAGACACTCAATAAAGTTAGAATCGGTAATAATCTGTCGGAAAAATTGCAGGTTCGTTCGGGTTTAAAACAGGGGGATTCCCTTTCGCCTGTCCTGTTTAATTTGGCATTAGAACATGTCATTAGGGAGGTAATGCGTACCGAGAAAGGGTTGGATCTGGGTGGGACAACATCCGTGCTGGGCTATGCTGATGATCTGGTACTGTTAAGCGAAGACGTTGAAACTATAAAACTAAATACGACAACGTTAATGAAAGCCGGTAAAAAACTAGGACTCGAAATAAACGTGGATAAAACAAAATATATGGTTAGCTGCAAACATGGCGATACTACTGGTGATATCGATATAGATGGTAATATGTTTGAACAGGTAGCTAAATTTAGGTATCTAGGTTCTACGATAACTAGAAAAAACGAAATTGAAGAAGAGATTAAGGTTAGACTGAAGTCGGGAAATGCTTGTTATTTTTCTGTGACAAAACTACTTAGTTCGCGCCTCTTGTCCCGAAACTTAAAAATTAGAATCTATAAAACAATTATCTTGCCTACAGTTCTTTATGGATGCGAAACTTGGCCGCTTACATTAAGGGATGAGCAGCGTCTTAAGGTTTTTGAAAATAAAGTATTGCGTAGAATATTCGGACCGAAGAAGGATGAGTTAACCGGAGAGTTCAGACGGTTACACAACGCCGAATTGCGTGAGCTGTATCCGGGTAATATAATTGAGGTAATTTCATCGCGGCGAATCAAATGGGCTTGTAAAGTTGTTGGGCTTAGTAACGAGAGAATTCCTAAAAGGTTAATATTTGCTGTGCCGAATGGTAAGCGTCCGAGGGGTAGACCGAAGCGAAGGTGGGAAGATTGCATTAAAGCCGATCTGAAGGGACTGGGTTTGGACGGCGAACGGTGGAGGGAGGTGTATAATAAGCGATTGATGGTGTCGGCATCGAACCTTCGGGTTCGCTAAGCCTTTCATTATTATTAAATTTAATACTCAAAGGTCGATTAAAGAAAAGTAGTAAATATATAGATGTATATATATATGTGTGTGTGTGGATTTTCATAAAAATAATTTCCAACTCACTTTCTAATTTACTTTTAGAACGCAAACTTTTCGCTTCCTGTGATATTGTACATTTAACCAGTTCCTAAACTTGATATGATGATTACTAACCAGAATCGATTAATAATTTTTAAATATATCTCTGCTATTATCAATCGTTGACTAAATAGATCTGTAGGAACTAGAAAAGTCCAATCTGTCAACTGACAACCTTACTCAATTTTTTTCTTTGGCTACCAAAAGTAAAATATTGTATTTATGCAAATGTTAGAAATATTTTGAAATTTGATAAACAGTTCTAATTTCCTTTTAATTCTTTAAAAAAAATATTCTGTGAACAAAATATTATTTGACATTATTGCTCTGAATTATCAAGTTCTATTTATATCAGGTATTTTATGCTAAATAATAAGTATTATGTGCAAAATATTTATTTCATGCAATATTAGTACAGCAAGTATAAGTGCATCAGGTAAAATAATTATTGTCAAAATATTTGCGGATACCAAGAGATTGTTCAAAATTCATGTCTTGTAGTTTGTATTGTAAACACTATATTGTTCAGATATTGTATAATCTTTTACCTATTTCATAACGACAAATTATACCAAAATTTATATATACAAAGTTACAGGAATTTAATAATAAAAAACATTTTTTAACTTATTTTTATACAAAACTAATACCAATGAAACCAAACCCAACAGTTTCGAAGAGCGATCTTTGACCTTTCTCATAAGTATCATTATTGTCAGATAAGGCAAAGAGAACTCGAGATATTTGAAAACAATGTGCACTGCCGGTCCACTATTGGTCACATTTGTCCGCCAAACCCTAAGAGATGAGTTGATTCATAAGCATAAAGTGGTAAGAGATTTTTCTAATCGTCACATGATCTGGCAGGAGAACGATGTTCACAAAATTTTCTTCAAGTTCACAAACGATGTTCAAAAACATTGAAGCAGCAATGACCTTGACCAACAGGCACCTGTACTGGCTGTCCAGACAAAGGTAGGCGGCTGGAAAAATAAAATATGTTTGGTTTAGTGATAGCAAAGTGAAGTGTATGGGAACCGACGGTCAGCCCGTAGTCGTAAATTTACCTTCTGACCTTGACCTCTTCGCTTGACTTCTCTGCTCTCGTTCCTCCACCCACCACCTCGTTTTCCAGCTGTTTTTTTTCTGTTTACTTAATTTCTATAACATTAATTTTTCTTTTAATTTGGTTTATGTGTATATTGCAGTTTCTCCATGAGAAGCAAATATCTTGATCAGTATTATTATTAGTGAAGAGAAGAATAGTTGGGGTGCTCAGTCAAAAAAGGAAGGCAAAAAATAAATTATAATATTTATTTTTTACATATGCCGACGTTTCGACCTGAAGTTCAGGCCTTCATCAGGGCTAAGAAAATAACCAGATAACAAGGTATGAGAAACATAAGTAATGATGGTAAAAAAGATAATAAAAAATGAGAAAATAAAATAAAAAAAAAATTATAAGAAAAATAAAATAGATAGATATAAAGTAAAATGAAATTGTTAGAATAATGACTAAGAACTAAGAGATAAATAATAAAAACTGGTACATAGTGTGGAATGATGAAGTAGGCATAATCAAAAAGGGGTGACAAAAGTGTTACATTGGGAATCTTAGAATAAAATGTAAAAACATAAAAAAGAAATATAAAGTTATATAAGAAATGAAAATAAAATAAATAGTAAAATTAAAAACATTGAGAATGGAGTAGTTAGATAGAAAATTGAGATATTGTAAAGTCTATCAAGATGTACAGACAATGTATAATATAATAAAGAGTTAACAACAGAGAAAAGGAATGAAAGGAAGGAGGGAAGAAATTGAGAAAGCTGAAATAAGAAATAAATAAAAGAAGTACTACCTTTCTCCTTAAGTGTCAAGGGGAGAATAAAGTCGTTACAAGGGAGGGGGAGAGAGAAGGGATGTGGAGGTGGCGTCATCTCTAACGGTTATCGGACGAAGTTTGAACTAAACGCTAGAAGCCTAAATAGGTACGAGAGATATATTATTTAGAAAAATTATGGAATATTGAACGAAAGTTAATAGAAAGTGAAAGAAAAATTCAAAAGAAAAATAACTATTGAGTAATAAGGAAGAAAAATTGAAATAAAAATATATCATATATACATAAATATACATATATATATACACACACATACATACATATACATACACGCATATATATATATATATATATATATATATATATATATATATATATATATATATATAAGGGAGTTGTCAGCAAAAAGGAAAGGAATATAACTATGGATGTTTTAATAAATTCAGAATTTGGGAATAGGCTAAAGAAAAGTTATTTTTGTCAGATTTAAGATTCACTGTCTTTGGTTGAAGCTGGATGTGGAGGGTTTCAGAAATGAGTCGTTTGTCATGGTTGAGAACTGTGGCAAGGATGGATGTTTTGTCGAAATCAAATGAATGATTGAGGGAGAGAGAATGTTCGGATAATTTGGAAGCGTTAAAATTACGAGAGGATACAGAATATTTATGTTGGGTTATGCGGTCTTTTAGGAGATTTTTGGTTTCACCAATATAGGATGAAAAACAATTGGGGTAAGAACATGGAATACGGTAAACGATATGAGAGCGGTGTGAGAGAGGAACCGGATCTTTTAGGGATGTGTATAGTTTTGAGAGAGTGTTGTGAGATTTGAATGCAAGTCGTAAGTTAGGGTTAGTAGATCGTAAAACTTTGTTGATGTTGTCTGAAAGGTTAGGAATATAAGGTAGAGATCTGTATATAGGGGCTGAAATGGGTTGTGGAGAATTAGTGGAGGTTGAGATTAAGGAAGAGCGATTACTGTGGTCTGTTATAAGTTTGATAATGACATGGAGAGGAAAATTATTGTTTGACAGGATCTGTTTTATGCGTCTGGTATTGGTAACATGAAATTGGGGATCAGAGAGGGAGAGACTACGGTGGATGAGATTTTTCGCAACGTTAATTTTTTGGTGGTAGGGATGTTTAGAATGGAAATTTAGGAGTCTGCCAGTATAAGTTGGTTTTGTGTACCAGTCAGTGGATATGGTGTTATTGGGATTTTTAATGATTAGAAGGTCGAGAAAAGGGAGAGGATTATTGAGTTCGCGTTGTACTGTAAAATTGAGGCGGGGGTGGTAAGAGTTAAAATGTGATAGAATATCAGGAATTTTATTTGGATTGATGATTAGGAGGAGGTCGTCTACATATTTCCGAATAAAGATGATATCGTCAGGGTATTTCAGCTTTCTCTATTTCTCAATTTCTTCCCTCCTTCCTTTCATTCCTTTTCTCTGTTGTTAACTCTTTATTATATTATACATTGTCTGTACATCTTGATAGACTTTACAATATCTCAATTTTCTATCTAACTACTCCATTCTCAATGTTTTTAATTTTACTATTTATTTTATCAACGCACAGTCGCTTTTAGCCCACATAGATGAATTCCATGGTTTCTTCCTCCACAACTTCTACGACCTAATTGCTATCTCTGAAACCTAGATAAAACCCACGATCACATCCTCTCAAGTTTCATCCCCTAACTATACCCTACTCCGTCACGATAGAGTAAACAGAATCTGAGGCTGAGTAGCCCTATTTGTCCACGATAGCCTGAAATCGAAAATCTTCGCTTTGTCTCCTTTTTTTTTTGTCTCCCCACATATCGAATATCTATTTGCTGAAATATCCATCTCCTCATATATATTGCTCATTGGAGCGATCTACTGACCTCCTACAGTTTCCTTTGATGAAACACGACCCCTTCCTACTCTTTTTTATTTTTATTTTATTTATTTATTTATTTTTTTTTTATTTTTTTTTTTTTGTTCTTTCCGGAGACTTCAATACCAACCTATTATTTCCTTCCTCTGAACAAGCCTATTTATCAAATCTCCTCTACTCCCTTAATTGTATATAGTCCCATACAACCCTACCTATTACATGCAATACTCAGATTCTTGGCTCGATCCCTGCATTATCAACTCTCCTGATAAACTCCTAGCCTCATCACAACACCCGGTTCTTTTTTTGTCTGGTCATGATCTCATACAGGTGTCCAATAACCTTCATGTTCCGCTGTTCTGTCCCCGATCTATATCTTTTAGAAACCTTAATTTCCTATCATCTTAAGGTCTGATGAATTGCTAAATACGCTTTTTCTTCGGGATCACAAGGGATACGCATATTACCCAGTTTTATACCGAGTTGAAGTGGCTTTATTCGTCCTACCGTCGTCAGTATTCCCTTGCTACCTCCCTATACTATACTTGCTATTAGAACTCGGCGACCCTCCTATATTCTACAAATCCTACAATTCATATGCTACTTTTAATCCCGTTCCACCAGATGCCGTACGTCCGACCTCTATCCTCCTCCCCACCGAACTGCTGCGTTTGACAAATCCTTTTTAATTCAAGCTATCTCCCTCTGGAACTCTATCCCGTCATCTGAGTTCCATGATTCTATATCTATTTCCATTCGATACGCAAAGTCAGTATCCTCTTTCAAATCTCTCCTCTTCAAACACCTACTCCATTTCCAATCCGGTTGATCACGAAATGCACTTAAAAATCTAATTTGTAAAAATCTCAAAGTACCCTCAGATACTTTGATTATTTTTTGATTTATTGAGATTTTGTTTACTTATTTTACTTTCTCTGTTTATTTTATATTTATGGACGTTTTTATATATTTTTATTATCTGTACTTTAATTTATTACTAAACATCCTGTAAATATTTAATTGTATTTTATGGACACACCAGAATATTAATATATATTCTGTACTTGTAACTTGTTCTAAAGGGACACTAGTCCCAGAATAATAAAAATATTTTCATCCGTTCATTTATACTAACAAAAACCAAACGAACTTATTGTTCCACCTTATAATATTTGATTTATTTAGATTAAAATATCCTTTTTTTATTTTTATTTGGTAGGGATTCTCTTAATTTTTGGTAAACAAGTATTCCTTAGTTTTAATAAATTATCAACTTTAGGATAGCCAACATGAAGAACACTCATTATATAAAACAACAGTAGTTTTTAATTTTTCTAAATTTCAATCCAGTAATATTCTGTTTAACGATAGTAAGACATCAAATTAAACCAGAAGTTTGGGATATTATCATGAGTATGAAAGGTCAAGGGCACCGGTAAGTGGATATCGCCGATGCAGTTGTCGTCCAGATTGTGGTCTACTAGGCTTTAGCCGGATTCAGAGAATCCAGAAGTACCAAGAGGAGACTGATTAGTGGATCTAAACGCATTATGACACTAAGGGGTGACAGAAATATTGCTATTGCTGCAAAAAGCAGTCCTTTTCATGGCAACTGACCCGATAGAACCTAAATGAAATGTCTTAATGTTCTGCCAAGGTTCATATAAACTCAAACCATTCGTAATCAATTGTAAGAAGTTGGCCTATTATCTTATGCCTCTTTAAGACAACCAGTAACAACAATTGGTCACCGTCAACTCCACAGATTATGTTGCAGCAAACACCTACATGAGGATACAAATTGGAGAACTGTTATGTTTACATACGAGTCGCATTTCTGTATTTATAGCAATCGTAGGCGACATCAATGTCTTGAAAATCTGGACATTTCACATCTATCCTTTCCCGTTTAGTCTCCAGATCACAATCCCATTGAACATATGTGGAATGCACTGCAGAAAAGGCTTTTTGACCACCATCAGAGAAGCATTATTGTGGTGCAGCACCATCAGTGTGGTCCAAGCCTCTGAACGGTTAGTGTGTAGCAATTGTATAGTCTGAGTTTAATTCGTGAATATAGTAGTTTATACAAGGAGATTTGTTGTATATATTTGCCAGACACATCTATTAAATGTGCTAAATCTACGGGTGAGATTGAATCTTTATTTCAACTGGATCTTGTGCCGAAAGGAGCGAGGGAAGTTAACCAGGATTTCAGTCGTCTTAAAGGTAGCTCGTTAGACATTTTAGTTGAGACTGGGAGTGGGGAGCGCGTGCGTTAGATAAGGCCTAGTTCTAGCCTCTATCAATAAGTCAGTAACCCCAGTGTCGAGGTTGGGGTCACGTAAATTTTCGTCACATTATTCAGCATATTTTTTTTTTCATTTCACATATTTTTTGGGTTTTACACTATTTTTATCAGGTAAGATGGTTTCATGCCCAATATGCGGACAGACAGATGCCAAAGAAGACAAGAAAACTCTGACATGCTCTATCTCTACATGTCAAGCTATTTTTCATAGTAAAGGCCATCACAGACGAAAGTGAAATTGAAAAATTAAGGGCATCACGGAAGAATTGGACATGCCCAAGTTGTGTAAAAGCCCAAAAAAGTACTCAATCGAGCGATAAGTGCTCTAGCCCAGGAAGATCAGCTTCTCAGAAACCAACTGCCTCCTACGCCGCGTCACAGCTGCTCATGATCGCCATCCAAGACCTAACGGCGGAGGTTAAAGGATTAAAATTCGCCCTAGATAATAATGAAAGCGAGATAAAGGAATTAAAAATAACGCTGGATAAGCAGACCACCATATTTGAAAACGCGGAAAAAATAAAAGCAATAGAGACCTTTCTGTAGACCCAAAGTTCGAAATTGGAAGGAGTAATGATGGAAAATACGACACTCAGGTTCCGGGTGTTGGAGCCTGAAACTAGACTCAACAGGTCCGGACAAATGCACCTATCCAGGTCGATTGAAATAAGGTGAGTCCCGGTGAGGTCTGGGGAGAAACCCATGGACTTGATGATGGGCCCCACGCCATATGGAAAACAAATGCAGGGAAGATCAGATACGTCTGGTTCAATGCGGGCAAAGTGAAATGCCGACGAGATGACGGCCAGCAGATTGTCGTGATTAACTCACCATCAGATCTGGACCATCAGATATTCACATGACATGCACTCGCATGTTTCATGACGCTGCATATTTTAATTTTCATTACTGTATTTGCCATTTTTTATTTTTATTTTCTACATTAAAATTTTGCTGCTTATAATTTAATATATTTTGATAATAGTTTTATTTTTGTTTATAAGAACAGTGTAAGTTTTACTCTTTTAGACATTTTAATTCACGTCAATATTGGTTTTTTAGCTTGTAGAGCTTTCGTTTAATAAATTGTATATTTTTTACTTCCCAATATTAATAATATCTAGAAAATTAGTATTCTTTACTTCTTGCTTAGCTTCATTTATTATTATACTTATGGTTCTTCTTAATAGAGGTGTCACCAACAATTATGTACGCAGGATCTCGACGCTGCCCAGTGGGACCCCACCCATTTATTCCTTAAAATAATTGACGTCATGGTAGAAATCCTTACCATGTTCCTCTCCTAACTAAAACTATCCAACATCCCCCTACTCCTTGGCTGACACCCGCTCTGAAAGTGCATGAGAAGAAGAGATGCTGCAAGACGGCGGTCACAATTGCTCACTAGTACCCTTAATTGGTTCCAATCCTTCCTTTACGGCCGCTCCCAGTATGTTGTAGTCCCCAATAACCCCCCATCAGAATCTTTACCCTTGTCCAGAGGGGTCCCATAAGGCTCCTCCTTATCTCCCACTCTTTTTTCCATCTACATCAATGACCTTCCATCCTCTATCCTACACAGTCAATACAATCTATATGCCGACGACGGCCAGATTTACCTCTCCTTCAATCCGACCGAATCCTCTGACGCCATCCAAAAATTACAGGAAGATATAAACGGAATTTGTGTCTGGACAAACTACAATAGAATTACTCTAAACTCCGAGAAGACGAAAGCCATCCTGATCGGAACTCCCCGACTCCTCAAATCCTTACCGACACTAGCCAATCTTTTCCTGAACAACTCACCTATCTCATTCCATACTTCCGTAAAAAACCTTGGTGTTACCTTTGATCAAACCCTCTCCTGGAAACCACTCATCTCCCAAATTTCCCGTCGTACTATCTCTACCCTGAAACAGTTTAACCGTCTCCGCTATCTCATTCCATATAAATCCCGACGACTTCTGGTTTCCTCCTTGTGTTCCCCCAATTCGACTATGGCTGTCTTGTGTACGGTGGACATTCGGGAGAGTTCGAGGCCAAACTTTAACGCCTAGTGAACTGTACAGTACGCTTTATTTTCGGAATCTCAAGAGATATTTATTAAATCTCCTCTACTCCCTTAATTGTATATAGTCCCATACAACCCTACCTATTACATGCAATACTCAGATTCTTGGCTCGATCCCTGCATTATCAACTCTCCTGATAAACTCCTTGCCTCATCACAACACCCGGTTCCTTTTTTGTCTGGTCATGATCTCATACAGGTTTCCTATAACCTTCATGTTCCGCTGTTCTGTCCCCGATCTATATCTTTTAGAAACCTTAATTTCCTATCATCTTAAGGTCTGATGAATTGCTAATTACGCTTTTTCTTCTCAAGGGATACGCATATAACCCAGTATTACACCAAGTTGAAGTGGCTCTATCCATCCAACCGCCGTCTGTACTTCCTTGCTACCTTTTTATACCAAGCCATCAGAATTCAGCGACCTTCCTATATTTTTCACAGCCTTAAAAGCCGCATTAAAATTTAAATATTCCATTCAATCCCGTCCCACTAGATCCCGTACTTCTGACATCTATCCACCTCCTCACCGAACTGCTGTGTTTGACAAATCCTTTATAATTCAAGCCGTTTCCAACTGGAATACCTTCCCTCCCGATATCCGACATGCGCAATCAGTTTCCTCATTTAAATCTCTCCTTTTTAAGCACCTACTTCTTTCCCAACCCGATTGATCATGAAAAGTAGATAAGAAAACTTTTTAAGTTCCTCCAGAAATGATTTTGTTTACCTATGTTATCTTATTTTCACATGTTTGTATTATATATAACTCTATGTATTTAGTGTTTTTATTTTATTTTTCTTCCAATATTTTAATTTTAATGAGAATTTTAAATATTTAATTTAATTTCATGGCCACACAGGCATTTCCTCTGTATTTATAATTTGTCCTAAAGGGACACCAATCCCAGGATAATAAAAATCTATTTTCATTTCATGTCATCACCATGCTTATGGTATGAAATTCTTTGTGAAATTAGTGACATTATAAACAGTATGTCCAATAGGAGCAGAGAGGTAGTGCGTAACAGAGGATATTACACAAATTATTAAATGTTACAAAATTCCTACAATTTTAAAGTATACAAACTTCTAATTTTATTATTTTTTTAAAACACCTTTTATAAAGTTTCGTGAGTTCAAATACAATCTTATTTGTATTAATTTTGAATGTATTTTATGATAACAATTCTAGGGAAAATAAATCATACATAACTAACAATATCCATATTCATTTTTGAACAGTTTAATTTAACTGCTGTACATTCACCCATTGGGCCAGTTAAATCATAGTTTTATAGGAATAAATTTTCCTGACTTTTAGCTAATATTTTATAATCAACCTGGCAGTATGAAACATATTGTAGGTTTATTGCAAAAAGTCACTATGTACATTGGAGATAGAGCAAAACTTTTAAGTGCATAGTTGTTAACATATTTAAACTCTTTGAATTTTAACTTAAGTTCAACAAAATAACACCCACTCTATTATGTCAACAATTTTTGACTAACTTGTACAAAGTGCAAAAGGTTTTCATTTCACAGAGGAAAAATTTATCAAATTACTTTATCAGATCAAATTATTTTTTAAATTAATTTTTGTTATTTAATTTTCTAAAATGTTACTCAATCACTTTTCACAATAAACCAACAACATGACTATCATCTGCACTTCAATTAAATGTGTACTGTAAAAGACCATTGGCCTACTTTTTTTCTTTTAGAAATCCTCATAAAACCTGATTGTTTTTCTGCAAACTATAAACAGGTCATTACTTTTAAACATGATTAAAAAAAACATTTATAAATGTGTTTCCATTATTTTAAAGAAACACCAATTAAAAAGAGTAAAATAAAATATTTTTAATTTTTAAAACGTCTTATATGGGCTGTTTTCCGTAACTAGGAACTGCAGAAATTAATGTTCTAGCAAAAATTGGGTTTCCATGTTGATTTTTTCAAAAGATTTCTGATCTTAAAGAGAAGTAGGTACTGTTGATTGTATGAATATTCACACATTCACCCGAAAAAAACTATTTTCAATAACCAAAAAAGCAACAGAATGCTTTAATTCTCACTTGTCCCCTGATCTGGGTTTTAATCTTTCCATCCATATATCACTGGAATACTATTAAAATTTAAGTACTTGATTGCCATTTTAACTTCTTTTTTTTCTATACAAGGCTTTAGCTAGACACCATTAGCCAAAATTTTAAATAGTAATTATTCCAACTGATTATTTAGCTGGATCATTAACTAACAGCTTTTAGTTTTTATAATTTAATACTTATGGAATTTACAAAGTGACTTAACACTTCCAGAACAGATTTGGGACTTGCTATTATATCAATACAAGATGGACTATCTTTATTTATTAAAGTTTTAATTTTATTGATAAAATGGTATCTCTTTGCAACATATTTAATGCATGACATCAATATATGTTTCTAGTATAATGTGTGTCTATTCTCTTAATCATATATAGGTAGGTACATGAAATAGCATGATATGATAATTCTCAATCTGCACATTGTTCTTATCCAAGCTCTATGAGCTTTGTTATTACCAAACCAGGGTTCCATTGTTAACAGTGGGCATTTTCATAAATTTCCTGCAATTTGGTCTTCATAGAAATTTTTAATTTATTTATGATGTCTGAAAAAGGTATGTGATATTTTTCAACCTTGAAGCTTTTTTTTTATTAGATTAGCCCCTATCCACCATTTCTGGCATACGGGGAAGGGGAGGGTTGTTATAGAGGTACAACTAAACCTCTTAAATTGTGTGTCGAACAAATACCTAAACTTAATAATTTAGGTAAGTGCTATGGTAGAAAATCACGGTCAAGAAATGCTGATTTTTCCAAATTCGTCAAAAACTGAGGTAATTAATATTAATGGCCGTGTAGCTTGGAAATAGTTCCCTAAGAAAAAAGACTCATAGAATCTAAGTAGTAGGACATCAAATTCTGCGTCCACTGACAACTAACATTTTTAATGTAGCACAATTATATCTCTCGAAACGGGATCTGTTATTTCTTCATGAAGATCGGTATATTTTGGCACCTCGTTTCTCAAAATCTTTCACTGCTGAGAGGAGGAAAAAGAGGCCTATACTGCATATAGCAGACCAGTCAATTGACTTTGCCGCTTCTTGGGACCTCACAGGTGGAAGCACTATCTTTCCTCACAAAGCAACCCATAAAGGAACACGGATATCATCGGATAGAACTATGACCAATAAAATTCTGTATTCTGGTAGACAACATAAGACACAAATCAAAACTCTTAAATGTAAGTCCTCAGAGGTGCAAATGTGGACTCAGATTACTATCTGAGCATTGCCCATATATATGCCAGAATAAGATGTATCAGGCCTGATCTATCCAGCTCTAAATTAAAAAATATGAGATTAGGAAGATGAAAATGCCTGACTCTCTGTAAGAATACATAAAAGAAGTATAGGTAAAAATATCAACAAGGAGTAATGGAGATTCAAATTTTGATTCCCAATGGGAAGCTTGCTGCAAAGCACTAGAAACTGCAAATATCGTGCTTGCGCGCGCGCCCAAAAATAACAAATAATATTTTCTTTGTTTCATTTAGAGGGTAATGCGACCATAGATATGAAAAATCTGGCCTGAAAACTGATGAATCAGAAAAGATCATAACAAAATATGGAGCAAAACCGGCAGAAATGACAACAAGAAAAGCATATGAATCGCAGAAAAAGAAGTTTTGGAAAATAGAACAGATTGACAGGAAATAACACTCGCTGGTTCTGTAAGACTATGTTCCTGACATAGAGACAAAAAAAAAATTCTTGGAAACATGTGATTGTGTTAGTTTTCAGAAATTATTATTAATATTTTTTTCGTCACACTCCGTTATCTTCTACAACATTATTTATTTGATATTATTTTTTCTGAAATACTCCACTTTCCAAGGTTATACTATACTTATACCTTCTGACTATTGTTTTTGGAGATTCATTTTCGACCTCGATAAGCATTTTTCTTTTTTTCTCCTTAATTCAATTATCAAATTCTTTCAAAAGTTATATTTAGCTTTTTTCATAAATCCTAACAATGAGAGATTGTTAATTATTTAAAATAAACCAAATTAAAGGTACTTTAGAAGAAGACATTTTGAACATTGGGCATTTAAGCCCTGTTAAGTGACATAAATCGGGATAGGACCTAAATGATATTAAAGAGTACTTAATTATACATTAATATACCGAGTTTAATCAAAATCGTTAGAGCTTTTTTCAAGAAAATCAAAAAAAATATATAATATTGATTATATAAAGTGGCCCTTCTGGCAAGTGGCCTACTGTAACGAAAAAGTTGCTGTCACATCTAAATCGTATACAAACCTTAAACGCAATTTCAGTTTCGTACGACTTTTCGATTTTGAACTGTGCTGTTCACACGCACACACACACACACACACACACACACACCATTTTGCGGGACTTGGTTATTTCGACTCAGAGGCAACCTCAGATTCAAAAAGTTTCATGATCGCATTACTTTTCCTTACTATACATTACATATATGGGTATGTGAAAGTAAAAATGGACTACACTGAAGATTAGTGAACAGGAATCGCAAGTATTCAAAAGGAAGATTCTTTGTCAAATAATTAGAGCAGTTAGAACTAGAGCTTGAAACAGAAATAATAAATATTTATTTTTAGAAAGTTCTGGTATCCCTGAAATTTTTATTGTCAATAGATTTTCAGTTCTTTTTGAACTAGAACTTTTTTCCAACCAAATTTTTTTATGTAAGTTTTTATAAAACTTTTATTTTAAAAATCTATTAATTAGGAGTTCCATTCGAGCAATACATTTCTACAAGAAGAAAATTTAAAAAATGGTAATTGTAAACATCATTTTTAGATACTCAAACAAAGGAATTGTAAGAATTAGGGAATTTATTCAAGAAAAATTATATATGTACCTAATATAAAATATATTACTCTTTAAATTCATTGGTATTGAAAATATTTAGTTTGACTGAATGCTCTTCAACACTTATTGTTGATGTACAAAATGAAATAAATGCAAAAATTTATTGATAATATTCTGCATTCAAAATCTCTGCTACCTTTGATGACTGGGGGTAAAATTGAATAATATAACAAATAAAAATCATTGCAATATAATTGTTTATTCTGTAGAAAAAAAAATAAAATAAAATAAAAGCAATCTTCTGTTAATTCTTTCACTTACCCTTAACAACATAAACTAATAATCTACTTCAATACAATCATTTGCCTTACCCTAATATTTCCACTTTAATCAAATGTTTCATAATCATGGAAAAACCTTTAAACAAAACAGACTTATCAAGTATTAACTGTTATTTGTCTACTAATAATTAATAATTGTTAATGAGTTTTCTTTTCTCTCCAGATGATGCCTGATTTGGCGAAACACTGACGAGTTATTTTATTAATTACCTACATTTTAGAGAAACAAGGATGTGTTGTTGGAATTTTTCTAATTATAAACTAACTATTGAGGCCACATACATTACTATTTTTGTTCTTTATTTTGAATATTATTATTGAGCAAACCATTTTATTTTGTTTGTATATCCAATTATTAAATTTAGAGAATCCTGTCACATTTAAGCTACAATTTATTTAATGACCATGATCTTGACTACCGGTACAACTGGCCTCTCATCGGGAGTTACATGGCCCGAGTCAGTATGGTGCTTGAAGTATAAGTGATTTATGTCACGTCCCTCAACATATTGCTCTTCTCACTGGAAAACCCGAAGTTTTCCAATCCAGGCAAAGGACAGTTAATCCGCATTTGGAGCATCATCGTCCTTTAGGAAGTTCGTCCATCCAGCTACACTTCTCTGAAATCCAAAAGAGGTTTGATCGACTGGCTACAGATTGAACGGTTCTGTTAATTATGGGAAATTTGAGGATAAGTGTTATTTTTATTAATATAATGTGACTCCCTGGGCCTCACATTTCACAAGATTATATAACAGACATTTGATTTTCTTTACAATATTTCAACTTGAGGCAGGTCTTTAATAGTGTTCATGTTCACATTAATCAAATACAGATACCGGTGGCCTAGTGCCTATAGGCTATAGTGCCCGACTGATATAGTCAAGGTCCTCAGTACAAAACTGGGTTTCTCATTTTTTTCTTTTTTCCATGTAAAAATATAATTTTTGTTTATATATTAATTGAGGATTTCATGAGATTTTATTAAATTATAATTAATTTATTAATTTCCAAAATTATAATTAATCCTTGTTCTTATCAGGTATGGCACAGAATACATAGTAGATATATGAGTTTAGTTTTATTTTATTAAATCATCATGGTTAACTACTATGGAATAAATTTATACGTAATAATTTTGTGGATTTAGCTTAAAAGGTTTAACTATTTTATTTTATTATTATTATTTTGAGGAATGGAAATAGTTTTAATTTATTTTAATTTTATTTGGCATGTATTATTTAATTAATTTTTTTTCTCAGTATAATTTAAAATAATTTACAGCTATTCGATATTTCATTTATGCAACCTTATAAATTTATATTATTTTATGAATGTACATACATATGTATATAAATTTATTATATCGTTCTCTACATTTATTACATGGGGGACCCAAAAACCAAAAAACGGGAATTTTGTCATAACTTCTTTATTTTTTACTATTTTACATCAAATTTTGATCATCTTCAAAGTATTCTCCCTTAACCACAACGCACCTCTCCAAACGATTCTTAGATTGTTCACATTTTTTAAATTCACTTATCAGGATGTTCTTTAGGCCTTCCAGCAATTTTTGTTTTACCTTCTCCACAGTGGCAAACTACTTTCCGTGTCCCTCGTGTCCCTTTTGAGTCTGGAGAACAAAAAGAAATCACAGGCTTGATCCAGTGAGTAGGGGGGTGTCGCCTGAGCTCCAAAGATCTGCCTTTTTCTTCCGGATTCTCACCCTCAATCTTTTCAAAACCACCAAGCTGAACTTCTGGTTGACAGTTTGACCTGGGGGAACGAACTCCACGTGTACAACACCTATGCAATGAAAAAAATAAATGAGCATTGTCTTGATGTTTGACTTCACTTGGCAAGCTTTTTTGGGACAAGAAGAGTCAGCTGTCTTCCACTGGCTTTATTGCTCCTTTGTTTCAGGGTCATATCCATAGCATCACGATTCATCACCAGTAAACACCTTGCGAAAAAATTCAGGGTCCTCTTTGAGCTGATTTCGAAGTTGAAAACATGCCTGAAGTCGCCTGTGAGAAGTTAAGGGACAAATTTGGCTGCAACTCCTCTCATGTGCAAATCTCCGGATAAAATCTTCTGGATTAATCCCCATGATATTCCATACATCTCAAAGAGTTGATCAATAGTTTGGCAACGGTCTTCACGAATGAGAGCAATGATTTTGTTGCCATGTTTGTCAATTTTTGACCTTAAGGGGCGTCCTGCATGGGTTTGGTTTTTAATTAACAGTTCTCCATTTTTATAACATGAAAACCACTCGTAGACTCTGGTTTTACTTAGGGCAGCATCCCCATAAGCAGTTTTAAGCATTACAATAGTTTCCACAGCCAATTTCCCCTTTTTCTCCGATTTCCTGATTGCTCTTGAGAATCGGACATCACATTTTTGGCTAAATGGAAAAAGTTGTTTCACTAAAAAAACATTTCATGGCCAAACCGATGCACTCACAGCGACACAACTTTGCACACTAACTTAGGAGATGTGTCCCTAATGGACACCGGATCGAACAATGGGTTCTCCCACTCTCCCTCCCCACCGCAGCCCAATTCTTATTACTTTTGGGTCCACCCTCATATATATAATAATAATAATAATAATAATAATAATAATAAAAGGCTTAGCGAACCCGAAGGTTCAATGCCGACACCACCAATCGCTTATCACACACCTCCCTCCACTGTTCGCCATCCAAACCCAGTCCCTTCAGATCGGCTTTAATGCAATCTTTCCACCTTCGCTTCAATCTATCCCTCAGACATTTACCATTCGGTAAAGCAAATATTAGCCTTTTAGGAATTCTCTAGTTATTAAGCCCAACAATTTTACAAGTCCATCTGATTCACCATGATGAAATTACCTTAATTATATTACTCGGATACAGATCACACAATTCAGCGTTGTGTAACCGTCTGAACTCTCCAGTTAACTCACCCTTCTTCATCGGATCACAGGTCCGAATATTCTACTCAATACTTTATTTTCAAAAACCTTAAGATGCTACTCATCCCTTAATGTAAGTGGCCAAGTTTCGCATCCATAAAGAACTGTAGGTAAGATAATGGTTTTATAGATTCTAATTTTTAAGGAGCGAGCTAAGTAGTTTTGTCACAGGAAATAACAAGCATTTCCCACCTTTAGTCTAACCTTAATCTCTTCTTCAGTTTCGTTTTTTCTAGTTATAGTAGAACCTAGATACCTAAATGTCTCTACCTTTTCAAACATATTGCAATCTATATCGATATCACCAGTAGTATCGCCATTTTTGCAGCTAACCATATATTTTGTTTTATCCATGTTTATTTTTAGCCCTAGTTCTTTACCGGCTTTCAACGTTGTCGTACTTAGCATTATAGTTTCCACGTCTTCGCTTAACAGTACCTGATCATCAGCATAGCCCAGCACGGATGTTGTCCCACCCAGATCCAACCCTTTTTCGGTATGGGGTTTCCAGGAGAGGTTTTCGTGAATGGTGATGGTTTTTAACAGAGGAGCTAAATGTGATGGGATGATCGTTTATGACTAAGGTAGGAAGGAATGAGTTGGATTTAAGGATTTTAAAAAAATAAAAAAATGCTAATTTGTTAACCTTCATTTTCTTTATCTGTTAATCAACAGTTACCAAGTGTAACTGTTTACTAGTTTGTTACCCGCTCATATCTTATATTTTTATCACAATCTGTTTACTTTTAACTTACAAACTATATTCACCTTTTTTTTATTTTTGTTTTATGTTCTATACATACAATGCTTTATATTTTAACTATACTATCACCCTCTATATTACTGATGTCTTTTTATTAGTTGTTTTATTTCTTTATCAGACAACTCTATTTTATTTAATATCTACTGTAATATTCATTTAATTTATTTTTACTATATACCTTTTAAAATTTGTATCTTTTGTAGCCCTGATGAAGACCTTTTATTTATTTATTTATTTTTTTCTCCCCTACCTTGTCTTTTTAAGCTATACGGGGAGTTATAGGGGGTGAGGGCAGAGAATTTAAAAGACCGCTATGCACCAGGACGTGAACTCAAAATTTTACTGTCTCCAACTTTGGTTATCAGGTGGCCAAGCAACAGGCAGTGCTGTGCACACACGTTAGCCCGTTCAGCCAAGGCAAAGTGGGTTAAAACATCAGCATAACGATTAAAATACTATTTTAAAAATTTAGTATTTATTTTACTACACCCCCCGACCAACTTCTTCTCATATTATACCACAGCCAACCATCTCTACACCATTAATTAATAAAAATATTTGGTACTTTTAGTCTAAGGGGCCGTTTTGAAACCTCACTTCTTATCTATCTTATCTAACGTCATGTCATCATGTTACATAACCTCCCTCTTGTTATCCCGCCAAACTTTTGAGTTATTGCATTGTTTGGTTTTCAGTTATTCCCCTATTACGTTCACTTATTAAATTGTTTACTTTTGGCCCGTTTGTGTTTATTTTTAGTTTTTGGCCCGTTTGTGTTTATTTTACATTTTGTTTTAGTTTGTGACCCCTTGGTGTTTATTTTTCATTTTTTTTCCGTTTATTTTCGTCATATTATGGATCATCTTAGAATATGGGATTTACCGTCTTCAGAAGAACAGGCAATTCAGTATTTTCAAAATGTTGGGGTACTTGCCGACGTGAAATTGTGTGAACGAGGTCATCGAATGAAGTTAACCAAGAAGGCCAAATGGAGATGCTTTCGTAAGACTTGTGACACAAAACTTTCAATAAGGAAAGGAACATGGTTGGAGGGTTCGAGGATTTCGTTTTTAACAGCTTTAAAATTGATTTATGGGTGGTCCCATAGCTTGACAACGATGAAGTGGGGCAAAGAGCAGCTGAAACTATCCTACGGAGCTATGGTAACGTGGAACAAATGTCTAAGAGAGGTTTGTGCCCATGACATGTTATACAGGCCAAGAAAAAAAATTGGAGGACCTGGCAAAGTGGTTGAAGTAGACGAAAGTCTTTTTTCTAAACGAAAAAATCATGTGGGGAGAGTTTTACCTCAGCAGTGGATATTTGGTGGAGTTTGCCGTGAAACAGATGAATGTTTTATCGTCAAAATAATTGATAGAAAGGCAACAACATTATTACAAGCCATTAAAGAAAATATAGAAGAGGGAACGACCATTTATTTGGACTGTTGGAAAGGATACAACACCCGACAACTGAACGAAGCAAACTATGACCATTTCCAAGTGAATCACCGGTATAATTTTGTCGATCCATCAACTGGGGTTCATACTCAACACATAGAAAGATTGTGGGGCTCAGCTAAGTGGAGAAATAAAGTACATAGAGGAACTGCCAGACAACACCTCGATTCATATTTGTGCGAATTTTTGTGGCGGCGGGTTCACAGAGAAGAGGACCCGTTTCTCGCTATTTTAAGTAGCATAAAACAATTTTGCCTTCCAAAATAAATAAGACAAAAGGAAGTGAATAATTAACTTAAAATAATTTGTATATACGTTGTTTATAGTGTTTATATTTTTTCTTTTCTATGTAAATATGTTCTTTTAAATTTATTATGATGCCGATGTTATGATTATAATTTGTTATGATGTTTGATGTTTTATATGTACATATCTTCTTAAAGTGTTTTTTTATTATTTAATTAATATATTTACCGTCAAATAAAAGTATTTTTGTTGTTATTACATTTGTTTTTGTATCTGTTTACACTTTCAATAATACGAATTTAATACAATAATACGAAGATGTGAAGTAGGAGAGGGCTTATCACTGCGTTATGGGAGCTATCAGTGTTCTGGTTATAAACATTGCCGGATAGCAGTCAGTAGCGGCCCCTTAGAATAAAAGTACCAAATATTTATTCTTAAGATTATGTGAGTATGACAATATTCTTTATTAGGTATGTAAATATAAGATCATTTATTTTGCCACAAAAAAAGAATTAAAAGTTCCCGGTTTTTTTTTTAATTCCAAGTTTGAGAAATTCCTGTACAATTTCCTGTTTTCCCGATTTTCCCGGTCGCAGGAAATCCTGGTTAATCCTCACCAGCCCCGGACTAAGCTAGCCCCTGCGGGTATTTATTGTCAAGAACATTCATTATATAATATTTTATATACATTTATATTGTTTATATTATTAACTAGGTTGCAGAAGTTTACCGGCCAATGGAAGGTGAGAGGTTTTGGGTAAGTTCATTTTTTTTTTCACCCACCACCGCAACATTTTGGTCCTCCAGTTTGCGAATAGTAGTTAATTAATTATGAAATAATAAACATTTTATTACTACTTTTTTGTAACCAGCTTTTAGCTCAAAGCATCACTTCACCTTATAACATTTTCTCTTCTTATTTCTTTAACCAGCATACTTTTTTTATATATAATTCATTGCTCTTATTTCTTCATCTTCATCATTATCATGGAACTTCATTTAACCAAACAAGTTGATCTTCTTAAGATTAAGTTCATTGAGACAGACAAAGAAATGAATAAAATTGTAGATTTAGGTTGATTTTTTCTCTTTAACACTAACCAATTTCATTTATTCAAAGCTTCATTCGACAGTCTTATGGCTCACTTCAACTCTATTTCCATAAAATGGGATGACATAGATTTAGTTTTTATGAATGAGTGCACTTTTTTATTTCCTACTAAAGCTGATAAGGAAAGGAAGAAGCAATCCATAAATATTAATTGAACCTCACTCCTCTGTATTAATTGTACTTTTTTTTTATTCTGAAGGGACTTCGTCCCAGAATAAAATTATTTTCTATTCTATTCTAATCGCCTTCAATCTTTTTCCCATATTATTTTCTCTCCTCCAACAATAACCAGGACTCATAGTCCTCATTCTATCTTTAATGACCACTCCATCAGTTCAAGTACTATTACATACTCAATTCAGACTAGTCCATTCTGATGACCTTTTCATCACCTCTAAACTACTCTGTATTAACACTGAAGTTAACCACATATCTTTATCCTTTAGCTGTTCTACATCTTTACTCATAGTAGAGAAAGTCTAGGAAGAACCAAAATGACATTTGTGGTTTGTAATACTAGCAAATCACCAATATTTAGTTTTGGAACTACATTATGAAAACAGTAGCCAAAACCTTCTGATTAACCATCTTCCATTTCACTTTGACTAGTACACTAGAAAAAAAAAAAAAAAAAAAAAAGTACTGCTACAACCCATGAAGGGTCTGGGGTTCAGTAATATTTAGGGAAAGTACTGTTACAAGGACAACGGTGTTTCAGGGAGGGGATCAGGCCAGGATCAGGCTCAACCATCAGGTTTTTCCCCTTAATCAATTATTTAATTAAGGGTACCAACTTTGTAGAGGCTGAGTGTTCTCCAGGAGGGTCTCCCTACCCCAGGGTCGCCCCACAGCCAATGAAACAGAATAAATAATTTTTCTGCCATGAGCCGGGATTCGAATGCCCTCGAGCATTGGAAGCTTAGTGCCCTACCACTGAGCTACCTCACTTCGCCATGGTCACTTAGTTTATAAATTTAAAATTGTCCATCCCTAACACTTAGGAAGTTGAAAAAAGATCTCTGCATCCTTATTTCCTTGTGTCATTTTTATATATGACTTCAAATAGCCAGTCATGTTTAAGGTAACTTCTAAAACATTTCGGTGCTTACAACATTCATTATTCATATTCCTTACAAATGGTCTATGAATGTGAAGCTCAGATTGCTATACTTTATTCTTAAAACTTATTTGGCCCTTTCGTAAAATCATTTGACTCCCATTGTCACTCTCTCTCATCTCATTCAGTTGACAAACAATTCTTCCCAGAAGAACTAGAAAATTTCCAGCTTCAAGCAAACACCACGCATTTTCATGGGCGGCCTTTCCTCTGGGCTCAAAACAATAAGTTTCACAATCCTGTATAGATTTAAAATCATAATAAAAGTTTTGGTGGGCGGAATGTTAAGGCCACATACATTATTATTTATTTTAAATATTATTATTGAGCAAACCAGTTTATTTTGTTTGGATACCAATTGTTAAATTTTGAGCATTCTGATACATTTAATTTTTGTTTATATATAAATTATGGATTTGTCATTTTATTAAATTATAATAATTCATTAATTAAATAATTTCCAAAATTATAATTATTTATAGTTCATATCAGGTACGACATAGTTTACATAGTAGATTTATGAGTTTAGTTTTACTTTATTTAATCACCATGGCTTGCTACTGTAGAATAAATTTGTATGTTATTATTTTGTCAATTTAGCTTAAAAGGTTTTGCTAGTTTATTTTATGGAATGGAAATAGTTTCTAGAAAAAGAAAAAATTTCTTTTAATTTTATTAGGCATGTATTATTTAATTTTTTTTTCTCAATATACTGTATAATAATTTACTGCAATTCAACATTTCATTTATACAACCTTATAAATTTATATTATTTTAATATTTAAAATTAATTAGGGTTGAGAAGTTTACCAGCCTATGGAAGGTGAGCAGTTTTGGTTATGTTTATTTTTTTGAATACCCATCGCCACCATGCTAATAATTAATGACTGTAACATAATGCCTATGTTTATATTATAGGAATACTTTTTTTATATTGAGATGATAGAAATTAAGTTTAAATTAAATAATAAAGTTGAAGAGAAAAAAATGCTGATTCAATTGTTAGAAATGTATAAAAAAAAAATTTAAAAGAAAACTAATAATATTCTGACAGTGAATGTACTTACTTATATTGAATATTTATAGAAATTTATACTTAAGGGAACCCGGCGAGTTTTTAAAAATAATAAGACATGTTAAGTCAATAAATTGAAAATAGTTATTAGATAAAAAATTATTGTGAATCTAATTATTAACTACATATATGTTTAAAAAAAATTTTCCTTGGAACTTTCATAAAACATGAATTTTTTTTTTACTTAATATTTAATGAAACTTTTTTTAAGAATTCAGATAAATAAAAGTTATACTTATATGATAAATTTGCAAAAAAAAAGTTCTTCTGAAGTTCTAAAATAAAACTTTTATTTCAATAAAATTCCTTCGAAACTTTTAAAACCAACACTACAATAGTATAACTCAATAAATCGTATCTTGTAAGTACGCTCTTACCTCATATTTAAATGAAATAAGACTCAGAGTCCAGTAATCTTGTACATCATAAGGTGCATGAAATGGGGGTTGAAGGTTTTTTTTTTTTATTTCTAGTATGGGATATGACTGAGATGCATAATCCAAGTTTTTGATCTCAGAGCCCCCCACCCCTCAGATCATTTTGAATATCCCAAAAACTGCTATATTTTCGGTTTTTTCTCAATTCAACCATGAAGAAGCACGTTTTCAACAAAAAACATTCTATACATTTTTAAATGAGAATGCTACAATTTAAGACCAGAACAAGCTTGGTAAATCAAATAAGTTTTAGAGTTTTCAAAATTGAAAATTTTAAGCTGTATATCCTATCTATTAGATCATATTCAATTGTCTCTATATCTTCAATAACCTGTCTGATATCAGTAATTGAAGTAAATTTTTATTCATTTCAACATTTTGAAGGGAGGGATGGGGTAGGAGAGAAAGGTGTGGTAGGAGAGGGAGATACCACTATTCACAACCAGATCAGAACAGTTACCCATCACCTCTTCATTGATTTTAAAGACGCCTACGATAGTGTAACTCGCCCGGAGCTCTATCAGGCCTTGTTGGAAATGAACGTCCCAAGTAAACTGATTCGGCTCGTGAAAATGACGATGTCAGGCTCAAAGTGTGCAGTACGAGTGGGAAGTGACTTCTCGGAGGACTTTCATACTAACTGCGGTGTAAGACAGAGAGATGCTCTAGCCTGTCTTCTTTTTAACTTCGCTGCAGAGAAAGCAGTGCGTATGTCCGGTATCCAACTCCAAGCAACCCTTCTTAACAGTACCTTCAGCTTCTTGGGTACGCTGACGACTTTGATATTGCCGCCAGATCAGAATGTGCATTAAGAGAGTCGTTCTTGGCCATAGAAGATGCAGCAAAGAAACTTGGGCTACACATTAATGAAGCTAAGACCAAGTACATGAGAGTCGGAGGAGATGGGCCAGGGACCGGATCTTTTGTGGCGGAAACATTTAATTTCGAAAGTATGCAGCTTTGTTTACCTCGGGTCTGAGGTCAACTCTGAAAACGACATCTCTAGAGAAGTCAACAGAAGGATAGCAATGGCAAGACGGTGCTACTTTGGTCTTTCGAAGCATTTTGGAAGCAGGTTCCTCTCTAACGGTACCAAGATCACTCTCTACAAACCCTTGGTCCGCCCTGTTTTAACTTATGGATCAGAAGCATGGGCATTGAAGAAGCACGATGAAAATAGACTTCTGATCTTTGAGAGATCAATCTTGAGAAGGATTTTTGGTACTGTTAGAGAGGGTGGAATTTGGAGAAGGAAAAATGCCGAACTCGTTTGCCTTTGTAAGGACATAGACTTGGTGAGGTTTATCAAAATAGGACGACTTCGATGGGCCGGGCATGTAGCATGTATGGATGATTCGGCGATACCCAGGAAAATGGTTTCCGGAAAGATGCATGGACGAAGAAAGGTTGGCAGGCCAAATGTAAGATGGGAGGATTCAGTGACATCGGACGCACGGGCTCTACTGGGAGTCCGAAACTAGAGAGCTGCTGCAGCTGATCGTATCGACTGGCGAAAGCTTTTGGAGGAGGCCCAGTCTCGGTGACGGGATGTAGCGCCATATATGTATGTATGTATCAAAGAATACTTTAAAGCAATAAACAATAAAAAACAAATAATACTTATGTGAGTCAACTAAGGCAAACAACTCCAATGAGTTCAAAACAGGCAACATTCAACTTATTGGCAACTTATTTATGCAGTGGAGTGTATTTTGATGAAGTGGTAGGTTACATGAATTGTGCCAATTGACTAACACTTTTATGTTCACATAGACATCATACTTAACTGAGGGCGCCCTCTAGTCTGCTATTTCTTGCCTCTGTAGATATCTGTGATGGAGTGGGACCAGTCCTACTGGACACTGGCATGGATTAAATTTTATCTTTTAGATCTTATCTAATCTGCCCCCACCGCTCGCCGCAATGCAACAATTGGGCACAACAGCCATATACCATATACGATTACTTTCCGATTATTAAAGAAAACTTGGTAAACAAATGGTCCCTCCACAATCAGGAGTCTCCCAAAGGCAGATTTTATAAGTCCAATGTGCCGAAAATTCTAAACAAGCCATGGTACTTTGGATTCAACCTACCAAAAGATATAATTAAAAAAATTTCTAGACTTAGAACAATCATGGGCTATGTAAAGTATACCTACAGAGCATTGGAGTTAAAAATTAATATAAATGTAACCAAAATGAAACTCTCCAACATATAAGTATGGAATGCCCTGCTTAAAATAATCAGATAGGGAAATTTTCTAAATCCATACAATGATGTCAATCTATATAAAAAATTATTAACATTGAGCAATCCCGAGGAAATTATCAATGTCATGCAATATTTTTATTCAATAAATAGATATATTTGAAATGGAAATAGTGAAGAATAGGAACACAACTAATAATTTTATAATAGCTGTACAAAAAATTCTAATTCTGCAAAAAAAAAAAAAAAAAATGAAAATTAGCTTAACATTTCAAGTTTCGAACAGTTCATTTACAATTTTTGTATGCACTTGATATAAATGTTTTTTAAATAATTTTTTTATTTCAATTTTAGTTGTCTAGTTGTGAACAATGATCTCCCCCTCTCCCACCAAATCTCACCCCTCCTTCAAAATGTTAAAATCAATAAACATTTACTTCACTGAATCATATATGATAGGTTATTGAAATTATAAAGACAATTTCATATGATCAAACATGAAACATAGTTTAAAATTTTCAAGTTCAAAAAATTTCAAAATCTTTGTTTCTCAACGGTGACGGCTGAGGTCGACAACTTGGATTTTACATTCCATATAAGAAAAAAAAAATTGTTTACCCCTTTGAAGCATTTGATGCAACTTAGAACCCCACTTTCATGAAAAGGTTACTAGGCTATCACACTTTATCTCAAAAATTCCCAATGATGACAAAACATACAATCAAATGACTATTTTAAGTATAAAAAATACAATGTATTTTATCAAAGTTTAAGTTGATCAAGGCCTCTACATCTTTACATCACAATATCATCAACACAGTATCACTCTTTTTTTTTTTTGGTAATAAAATACCTGAGTGTTTCATAATTGTGTTGAGGTATAATTATTTTCAGGAATTAATTTCTTTAAAAACTTTAAGATTAGACAAGAAGTTCGACAGTGGCAGTACTATAAAATAAGTGTCATAGACGTATATTCAAGTTTATCAATTGATAAATTTTAATCGTACTCATTCTTATTTTATTCATGCAACTGTAAAATTAAAAGTTCAAGAGATAATACTATGTATAAAAACAATCATAATTTCTTTACTTTATATGGCTGGAAAGCACTTCTTCTTGAACCATCTTCCCAAGAAGCAGACGGCCAAGTAATCCCAGTAAATGATTTTACTACCTTTTCAGTTTCTTTATTGATAATGAGAGTTTCTTCATGCTTCGTAACTTCCATTTTGAAATTAAATTAATGATTCTAGAACAAAGGATAAAATAGATAAATACTTATGTAATTAGGGAAAAAAAGTAAGAATTATAAAAAATAGTTATGATACCTAAATCCTGAACTTATACAAATTATGTAAAATTTATGACAAACAACCTTATTTTAGTTATTCATTTTAAGTGGGATCTTTTTTTAATTTTTATATTTTATCCATTATATGTATATTAAGTTTTAAAAGAACAATAGTCCCACAAATACATTGAACTAATAAAAAATCCTTTTAACAAGAAAAAAATCTGGTGCGCACAACACGCAACTTTTACTTACCTCTCTACTTTGAATAGAAATTATTTTCTGGCAATGTTGAGGAATTATAAAATTTTTGAAGTGCACTTTTAATGGAGCTATAGCTTAAAGCTTACAGCTAACAAACCATTAAATCCAATAAAATAACAAAAACTCTATTAACACATTAAAGGCGGGGATCTTGACGAAAGTATGCTAATTGAGATAAATCGTAGTACTACGACTCCCGCCTTTATGCAGCCCCCGCCTTATCTGAGAGAATGTATGAGAAGAGAAGCTGCGAGAGAGCGGTTCAAAATAACTCGTCTTCCTGAAAATTATCTCTCCTTCAAAAATTCCAAAACAGCACCTTATCTGCAAAATCCCTTTATTTCCATCAATCCCTGTCCACCACTCCAAATTCCAAAGCCAAGTGGGCTATCCTCCATAAATTGTCCTTATGTCAGCCCACCCAAACCCAGTCTATCCCTATTTCAGCTAATGTACTCAATACTCACTTTGTTTCATCCCCCTCCCACTCCTCTTTCCTAGCGCCAGCTCCGGCTCCAATTCTTCCCTCCTTTCATCCTATATTATTCCTGATTATCTCCTTAATTCCATTCGTAAATCCCAAAACCATGATTTTGGACTAGACAATATCCCTGTTAAATTGATTAAATACTCATTTTCCTCCATTCTCCTAATCATTTATCATATTTATAACTTCTCGTTGCAATAAAACCTTCAATCCCACTACCCCTAATGATTCCCCCCCTCCAATTTCCCTATTTTCTAACCTTTCCAAACCTTTAGAACGATTAGTTCAATCCCAATTATCCCACTATCGACCAAAAGAACCTTCTAGACTATCACCAATCCAGTTTTAGACCCGAATACTCTACCCATTCTACCTTCATTAAAATCTCCCAAGATCCCCACATAGCTATATACCAATACAAACTCATCATCCTTATTTACCTTTATTTTTGTGGGGAGAGAGGGGGACAAATGGGTAGGGTAACATGAGGGCTGGAGAGGGAGATAGGTGCGGGAATCTCCCCCCACTCCTAGCGGAATGATCAAGCAATAGTACCATACCCACTGCTTATGACTTCCCAGTCCTTCCTATTTCAATTAACGTTTACTGTCACCTCCTTGTGGTGACAACCGGGAAGTCTGATGGGACTCGTGAACGACAGAGGCAGGGATCTACACTTCTGCCTTCTTGGCATTTGTTTAAATCCTTCTACAACACTCAAGCTAGGTGGAGGGAGCTCGAGCCATGACTGAGTGGCAGGGGGTGTCTTAAATAAAAATACACTGTCAATTCGACCTATTAGGGGCACCTGGTGCACTCCATTGTATATAATGCCTTCTGCAGGGAGAGAGGGTAGTACCGGTAGCGACCTTTTTCCACCCCCGTACTCGTGGGAACAAAAATGCAGTCAGCACACATCACCCAAAAACATACGGACAACACTGGTAACGATACGTCTTTGTACTTAGAATTACTCACAGAAATGGAACTGTTAGAAAAGGAAGTGGTTGGGAGATACTCGGAGGGTACATGGACCCACTTGAGGACAATTCAATAAGCTCGACTAAGACTATCTCAGTCAAAGATTCTGAGCTCTCTGTAATAACAGAGGAGGCTAAGGGTCTGACTGGTGGAACTGGTGTAACACCAAGACCCAAGTTTTCTGGTGCTCAGAGAAGAAAGTGGAAGAGGTTGAAAGGCTCGAGGCGAAGCCTGGGACTGAGCTACCGGTTACAGCAGCTCCGGCTGCAAAGGACCCCGTTAGTGAAGAACCTGGTCCCAGGTCCTCATCAGGGAACTCAACGCTTGTGGCGAAGAGGGCCAAAAGGGCTGGTGCAATCTCCTATCTTCTAGCAACTGCGGGCAGTTGGGTGGCGATTATCCCATGAGGATATCTGTCCGCTCAGTTCACTAAGGAGCAGAGTGGGAAGTAAAAGCCCAGGTGAACAGCTCTGTTGTGGCTTTAGTCCCCATCTGGGGGTTGTATCATCATCTGTGATGATCAAGCCACCAAAGAATGGATTCACGATGTTGTGGGAGGCTTCACTATCAGTGGGGGTATTTAACTCTGTGCTGGTAGTGTTGAAGAACTCGAAAAGGCTGTCAGGATAGGGTCATACTTCCCTGGTGAGAAGATTTCGGAGGAACTACTTTTAAGGAGACTTCGGATCTAAAATGGCAGGGTCCAAGACATTGATAGCTGGCAGGTGTTGAGAACTAATGCAGAAATGAATGGAAAACTAGAATCAAAAACCTTGGGGGTAGGAATATGATGGTGACGTACGGTATGGCCAAGATAGCACTCAAGGTGTTTGAACTTTTTTTTTTTTATTATTTATTTTAAATGATATTTACAACTGTATACAAAAAATACATCTGGTAAATTCGCACATTGGTATAAAGACATGGAACACATGTTGAGAAACTACCCATTGGTAGCACTCTAATAATATGTCTATATTAGAAGATCACGTGGCCATCTTCTTTTCAGACGCCTCGGATTGTTATCAGGAATCGAATAGGAAGCAAGGTTAGAGACAAGAGGGTTGGGATGGTTATGAAGTTTATTATGGAAGGACAGATATCTGGATTGGGCCAAATCTGATACATAAGGAACATTAAGGTCATTATGGATAATTTTATTTGTAACAAAGTAAGGAGCATTGAGGAGTTTGAACTTAAGCTTCCACTGGAGGAATTGTAGTAGCGTCTGAGCCAGCAGAGGAGGGCTTATCTCTGTTGGGTCTTGGGGGAGTCCCCGGACCAGAGAAACATGAAATCGGGAGGGTGGTCCTCCTGTAGCTGGTTCTCTATAATGATGGTTAAGCTGTTGCAGGTTGATCTTCATCACTGCATGGCAGCTTGTGGTGTGCTTTAGCATTACGTAAGAGGTAAGGACATTGATATCATATTTATTCAAGAACCTTACCTATTCAAGAACAGGATTAGGGATGACAGGACATGTCTGGGTATAGCATTATTGCAGTGCCTGAGTGTCCGAGAACCTGTATACTGTTCGAGAATAGAATAAAGCAGATGCCTTTGTGGCATCATTGTTTTAGGGATCTGGCTTCAGCTCAATTAGCCCTCTCTAGGGGTAAAGATGGGGAGAAGATAATAGTGGCAGCGGTATATCTCCCCTATAGAGAAGACATCCCAACGGTAGCTCTAAGAAGCCTGGTGGAAAGGGACGCAGTGATAGCAGCAATGGATGCTAATGCTCATCACAGGATCTGGAGAAGCTCCAAAAACAACCAGAGAGGTGAGTCTCATTTAAAGTATTTACGTATCTTCGACATTGAGATTCTAAATAGGGGCAATGCTGCCACCTTTGTTAATAGAATCTGCTCGGAAGTAATTGACATAACATGAGGCACACGTTGCTCGAGTTTTAGGATAAATGGATGGCATGTTTCTGATGAAGAATCATGCTCTGATTATCGTTATATCAGATTTCATTTTTCTGGATATAATGTGGCTGAGACTGTATACAGAAACCCAAAACGAACAAATTGGGATAGATGCTGCATACAGCTCGATGAAGAAGTTAAATGCTGTCCTAAGACTTTTGGGAAATCTTGCCTCAATTCCAGATTATCTGAGACAATTATGAGGTCCTACACTGATGATAAATGTCTGTTCCAGATTGTAGTTCCTATGCTAGAGTATGAGGTATTACGGCAGGCTGCGGACATAATTAAAAAACCTCCAGTCAACTGTTATGAGACGTTGCAGGCTCGTCTCATAGAGACCTATACGGAGTCAAAGAACAGGCAAATTCATGCATCCGAGTCAATGTTAAGATCCCTTTGGCTCCGTACATTGCCTATTAGCACACAGGCAATACTCTCTGCTTCCGATGGGCTAATGTCAGACAAGTTAGCTCCCATAGCAGACAGAATTCATGAGGTCTATCACCATGTTGAAATTAATACTGTTAATTAATTAATTAATTAATATATATATTAATTAAATATATATTGTTAATTAAATTAATACTGGAATTAATACAGAAACCGCTTAACAGCTACTTGCATAGTTAGAAAGAATGATCAGTGCCCGGTTAAATGGACACCTGAGGCTGAGGAGACATTTGAGAAGAGCATGGAGGATCTGCAGAATGTCACCTACCTTGGTCATCCTGCAAATGGTGCTCGCATCTCCCTGGTTTGTGACGCCTTCGATACATGTGTTGGAGCAGTACTATGGCAATGGGAATGTAACAAATGGGTCCTGCTAGGTTTCTGCTCAAAGGCGCTCACACCTCTGCAGCACAACTACTCCCTGACCGTGAAGTACTGGCCATTCTCATGGCTATTAAGTATTTTTTGGAACATCAATTGAGGGGAGGCAATTCACAAGCTTCAGGGACCACAAGCCTCTCACCTATGTGCTTCAGCAATACCCATCCAGATCCGTTGGCTCCCAATTTTCAATGGACATCCAATACATCGAGGGTGTCGCCAACACCGAAAGTCACAACATCACAGATGCACTTTCTAGGGTTGGGGAACTGTCCCTGGATGAGAAGTGGGATCAGTTAACCAAGGAGCAGGTAGCCAACAGAGAGCAGCCCAAACTGCTTGCCCAGCAGAATCTACAGCTCAAGAAATTTATTCTCGCTGGTGCTAATCTTCAAATCTTCACATCTGGTGCGAAACCTTTAAGCCTCAGGCAAGACCTTACATCCCTCAGGCCTAACACCACAGCTATTTGGCAAGATGCCATGAAAACAGCCTCCCATGAGTGAGATCCTGTCGACGTCTTGTGGCAGGGAAATATTTTGGGGCGTCTATCAATGAAGATATCGCCAACTGGGCTCGTGGATGAGTTTCTTGCCAGCACTCCAACACGCGATACTTTGCTCCTCCTGGTGTTATATCTGGTTGCAGACAATTTGAACATGTCCACATTGATCTCATCAGCTCTTTACTGACGTCTAAGGAGATGATATATTGTCTCACCATGGTAGCCATTTTACATGCTGGCCAGACATCACTGCAGAGACCGTTGCAAGAGCTTTCTTTGAGACCTGGATTGCCCAATTTGGTTCACCTAGCAGACCAGTATTGGCAAATTGAGTTTGTCCTAGATCACTTGCCTTTGGTTCTACTAGGCCTCTGTTCCACCATTCGAGAGGATACCAGCACGAACGTCTCTGAGTCTGTGGACAGGCAACCTCTTCACCTTCCTGGGGAGTTCCTGGTTATTCACACTGATCTGCAATTTCTACAGGAGCATCTGATCTGGTTGAGGGACGCCATGTCTACGCTGAGCTCAGAACCGTTTGGCATCCCAACCAAAATTATTTGTACATCCTGCGATGAGCTCCTGGACTCGTTTGTTTCTGAAGACAAGGTTAGAAAGCTACTTCAGTCCTTGGTCCCCTCCTCCTGGACAGCATCAGCAATAGATCTTCAAGGCTCAATTCAACAATATCAATCCATTAAGACAGATGATTAAAAGAACGGTTTGGTCCAAAAATAAAATTATTACAGTTTTGTCGCTAATTAATAAATGTTCTAAGGTATTACCTAGCAGCAACACAATTGCCAGGGGGCTTACTGTATTAAAAAAATAGGGTGTATAAAAAAATGACGGTTTTATCAAATTCAAGATTTCAAAGAACAGTAAATATTTTAATCCTTACCAATACTTAATAATCTCTTTAGAACATTCTCTAAGCTTGTTTAATCCCATTCACCTTCTTTAAAAAAAGCCTCAGTTTAGTTATTTGTTTCAAAGAGGAAACAAGACAGTGTCCACGGATTTGCATTACTGGAAAACATTCCACAGTAGCTAAAGAAACTCGTGAAATTATTAAATATGAAGGGGAAGGTGTCCTTGACCAGCGCACTGCGCGCCATTGGTTTGAAAAATTTAGAAGTGCAGATACGACGTTGAAAAGGAATAACAGCTCCGGGCGACCATTAATCCATATTGATAAGGTTCTGCAAGAAGCTGTTTAATCAAATCCATCCGCAAGTACTCACAAACTTGCCAGGGAGTGTGGTGTGTCAAAAGATACTGTTAGTCGCCATCTACTCTCTATAGGGACGGTGAAAAAGAGCAGTAAGCTGGTCCCTCACGAACTTACTTCTCAGCAATCAGCTAAGAGGTTAGACATTTGTGAAAATGGTTTGAAAACCCCTTCTGATAAGAGATTTTATCGGAAGATTGTCAACAGTGATGAAAAGTGGGTTTACTGGCGAAATCCGTATACCCATGAGCAATGGCTAGATCGTGGTCAAACTGTTTCCGGTTGCTACAAGAGTGCAATTTGAAAAAAAAATCCATGCTTTGCATTTTTGAAAATTTTGAAGGTGTTATTCATCACAAATTTATTCCTGATGAATGCTCTATGAATTCTGAACTCTACAGCGAACAACTGAAATGATTGTATGCAAAGTTGTGTTATCCTGCTTTGATCAACCACTTTGATTTAAGTTTTTGAAGTAAAAGTTGCATCCATTGTAATGAAATAAAGAATACCTTCAACATAAGGTTTTATTTAACCCATAGAATACAACACTATTAACGAATTATAATGTTTTCAAAAAGCGATTGGTGATGTCGGCATCGAACCTTCGGATTCACTAAGCCTCTTATTATTATTAATGAAGAGAAGAATAGTTGGGGTGGTCAGTCAAAAAGAAAGGCAAAAATAAATATTATCATTTATTTTTGCCTTCCTTTTTGACTGACCACCCCAACTATTCTTCTCTTCATTATCCACAACAGTCAACCAATTACCAATTATTATTATTAATGTTTTCAAAACACATGTTAATATAAATTAAGATAAATTCATAACAAATTATAATTTATATAATCACTTAATTTTTTATAATTTAATTTAAATTTAGTGATATTATTTTAAAGGCTATGAACGTATGTTTTGGTTTAAAAAGTCATATTGTTCTTTCGTGAAATCAAGTTTTTCACAAGGTTTATAAATCATATATTACATACACTAACTAGATATTGCAAAAAAATCAAACAGTTGCCATTAATAAACATTAGAAAATAACAACAATGATCTGAGAGTTAGAACTTATTGCACAAAATATAACTATTGGGTTGGCAAATAAGTCCTTCCGGTTTTTCAGGGTGAAATAAAACTCAATGTGTTATAGACATAAAATTTATTTTAATCTACAATATATTGACCATTATTTAATGACATTTTCCCATCTTTCCACTGACTGCATAATGCCATGTTCATAGAATGTTGGAAGTTTATTGTTAAAAAACTGATCCAAGTGGTTTTTGATGTCCTCTTCCTTTTGAAATTTCTTTCCATTCATGGAGTTCTGTAGAGACAGGAATAAGTGGTAGTCACTTGAAGCTAGGTCTGGTGAATAGGGAGGGTGGGGCAAAAGGTCCCATCTAAGGCTCAATAACTTATTGCCAGTGAACAATGATGTGTGGAGCCTACCATTATCTTGGAGGAATACAACAGCATTGCGATCATTCATAATTCTTCAGGATGTTCTCCAAATTCGATGTTACTACATCCGTTGGAAAGCTTTCCTGTGGATATATGATCCATATATGAAAGTTTTTATAATTTAATGCCTACATAAGGAATAAATAAACAAAACTACTTAAAGGTTTTTATTTTTTATCTCTATTTGTAGTTTGTTTACAAAGGACTTGTTGAAGTTATTTTGTGTAGTTTATGTGGCCCTAAATTACTGCTAAATTTCTTGTAGATAGCTAAAGTCATTTTGAAGTTATAACATTTTTTGTGGTTTTACAAAAACAATCATGTGAGGGATCCAAACATTAAGCCTGGAAACATAGCCAAGCTTGTGCAAATGGTTTTCTACGCTTATGTGCGACATATTTGGGGCCATAGCAATCTCTAGCACTGATTGCGTGGGATTTCGTTCAACAATAGCCTTAACATTGCTCGTTTCAATTTCATGTGGGTGACCAGACCGTTGAGCATCATTGATGTCAAAAATTCCTGAATGAAATTTGGCAAACCAGAAATTTGACAGGTGTGTTTGGTTGAGGCATCATCTCCAAAAACACTGCAAATTTTTCTATGAGCTTCTGCAGCACATTAATCTTTTTTAAAATAGTACAATCAAATATTCCAATAATGAATAATATTATCTTTCATATTCACAGTGCAATAGCAAACACAATACTAAGCTAGTTTCAACTAGAGTTAACAGATTAGTTGTTGACATATTATGAACAGGATAAACAATCCACCTTAGGGATTAATTCACAGATAAGAAGTGAATCATAGTGACAAAAAAGTAAAACAGAAAAACCGAAAGGACTTATTTGCCAATCCAATATTTGGAAAAACTGACATCTATTCCTATTATTTGATTACCTTATAATTTCATCCAACATAAAACATTCACAAAGACAATTATATAAACAACTTTTTTTAAGGTTACTTATACCTACTGCAAGATAAATTCCCCTAATACTAACTCAGATCTCAAAAACCATTACTTATTTTTTAAAAACTAGGAATAGTCAAACACTAAATGATCATTACGGCAATCCCATCATCTTAGAGCATTTCATACTTTACTCAAAACTTTTGAAAAGAAAAACTTATAATAACCTGCAAAAATGACTTAAAAATATAAACAAGGATACTCGATACCAAACGATATGAGTACAGTATCGATATTTTTCTATCAATACCAAGTACTATTGGTATCCTTTTATCCTTTGCTTTGCTTACGATACCAAGTACCGGTATCGTTACTTAAATATAAGCTTATTAATACAAAATTAAATATAAGCTTGCTGGCTCTTAAATACATTAAAAAATATAAGTATTTAAAAACAGTTGAATAATAGGAACACTATAATATCTTAATTTATATTTTATTATTGTCACATATATATATATATATATATATATATATATATATATATATATATATATATATATATATATATAAAGTCGTTTGTAATTCATGAGCGTTTGTGCGTAGCGTAGTCTGGTGTAGTCGGAAACGTCGAGCAGTTTCTTGTCGCTTCAGTCTTGTATGAGGATTCCATGTGAGTCGTTTGTCCAGGTGGAGTCCTAGGTAACGGATTTGTTCAACTGAGATTAGTGGGGAATATGTAAAATATAAATTAAGATATTATAGTGTTCCTATTATTCAACTTTTTTAAATACTTATATTTTTTAATGTATTTAATACCCAGCAAGCTAAACTTTATTCAAAATTTATTTATATATATTTTAATTGTTTAAATATTTTTTCATATATTTGTTGATGTCAGGTGTGTGCATGTTTTCATATTTTATTTCATGTTGTTGAATTTTATATATATTTATTACCTTATTTTTCACGCATGTTTAATTTATTTTTACAAATATTTATTTAGTTGTATATATTCCATTCGTTCATATGTATAAATATTTATTTAATTGCTTAAATTTCATTCGTTTATATGCATAGCTATTTATTTAGTTATTTATATTTCATTAGTGTATATGCATAAGGATTTTTTTTTTATTGCTTATATTTCATTAGTGTATATGCATAAGGATTTTTTTTTATTGCTTATATTTCATTCGTTTATATGCATAGGTATTTATTTATATTTCATTAGTTCATATGCATAAATATTTATTTAATTATTTATCTTTCATTAATTTATATGCATGAATATGTATTTAATGGATTTATATTTCGTTTTATGATAATCTATCGTATCTTGCATTTGCATCTGAATCTTTAAATATTTTTTTCTCAAATCTTTCTTACAGAAATTAAAATCAGGCAAATTTCGAAGTTTTCTTTTTAGATCTTTCACAATTTACGATTTTGTTAAATATATTTAGTAATTATCTCCTCAAATTATAAATTCACAAGGAACCATGGGTGGCAGTAACGAACAGTTGAACGACTTTTCCGGCCACGGAGACGCGCTTGAGCGTAAGCTTCGCCATCTCAAGCGCGATCTCAACAAATTATTTATCCAAGCTGCGGATATCGGCAGTGGGGACTTCTTCGAATACGAAGTAATTTACGAGGTGGCAAAACAAATGTGGGATAAATATGAAATTCTATGAGAGAAGTTGGATGCTCTCTACACGTCCTAGGGTACTCCAGTCTATCCGCCCGACTGGGAAACAAGCTACGATACCATTCAGAGGGAAGTACGGAAAATACAGGCGAGATATCGGAGGTTAAGCTCGCATCGTGCCGCGGTTGATAATAACGCCAATTCTGGCTGAGCCCACTCCATTTATCCACCCCAACTTCCGATCATAGAGGTGCCTATTTTCAATTCAGTAAGGCCATTAAGGTTGCAGAAAGTTATGGTTCTAGGCAGGATCGGAGGGGTTTGGATATTATAGGATATTTGGATTAGGTCATGCGACGATAAAAAGGAAACTGGTAATTGGGAAGAGGAAAGGAGGTTTTGAGCGGAGTCAATAATGTACATGTCCAACCAAGTCTCAGACCTTGCGGTGTGATGCGTAGCAGAAAAAGGAACGATAAAAAGATGAAGAGAGAAAAAAAGGTTTTCAAGGTATGATTTGTCGCAGGAGTCGGAGAGGAAATTAGTGTTAAGTCACCGTAAATGATAATTTTGGAATAAAGGGGCACAAAATTAAAGAGGGAAGCTTCGAATGACGGATCGAATGGAACAAGAGGAGGACGATATACTACGGAATAGAGGAGATGAGATGTGTTACAGGAGATTTCGACGATCAGGAACTCGACTTGTGGCTGATCGAGCGGAGAAGAGCAATGGAGAATTTGGGTCTTTAGTCTTGCATGAACGTACATAGCTACACCTCCGCCAGTCCGGCTGTCCCGGTCGTGGCGAATTAGGGTGTAGTTAGGAAGGGAGACTTAAGAGGATGTAGGGCTTGAGCCAGGTTTCGGAAATCGCGATGATGTGGTAAAAGTTTTGGGGTAAAATATAATATTCTAAGAATTCATCGTAATGGGCTGGAAGGGATTAGGAGTTGATGTGACAGGAAGTCTTACTTTATTTATTCAATTATTTATTATATAAATAATACTTTATTTATTCTGGGACGAGTCCCTTTATAATAATACATAAGGACAGTAATGTGGGCTAAGGAGCCTCAGAGATACATAAAAAGAAATGTTGAGTAATAAAATAGTCATATTAAAAATTATAAGTTACTTTCTAACTTAAAAAAGTTAATAATAAAAAATTGGAAATAAAGTAAAAATAATGAAGAACAATCTAATAATTTATATACATATTTACAGTGGTATCTATTTACAATTTTATGGGAACTGGATAAGAAATTATTGAACAGGCGGGATTTGAAGGTAGGAAGGGTATTGGATTGACGGATGTGGGAAAGGATGGAGTTCCATAAGGATGAGGATCGGATAATGAACGATCTGTCGAAAGCAGCGGTTCGGTGGGCCCTTATGTATAAATCAGAAGACCTGGAACGAGTATTGCAGGAGCGAACAGAGGATTTGAATTGGAGGAGCTCGGAGATGTATGAAGGTCGGTGGGATTGGATGACTTGAAAGAGGAAGGATGCCAGGAAATACTTACGACGGTAGGAAGGATAAAGCCACTTCAACTCTACATAAAAATGGGAAACAGAGGCGTCCCTTGGGATCCCGAAGATGAATCGTACAAAGCAATTTATCAAGCGTTTTAGTTTCGCCTCGAGATCCCCAGAGACGCCCCCATATACCGTGCAGCAATAGTCAAAGTGGGGAAAAATTAAGGAAGTGACCAGGAGTCTACTGGTTTCAAGGGGAAATAAGTGACGGAAGTGGTTTAGGCATTTTAAGGTGGAAATGGTCCGGCAGGAGATGTTGGATACATGGTTTTTCCAGGAAAGCGTTTGACCGAAGGTTATTCCAAGGTTTTTGATAGTGGGATAAAATTTGATGGGATTACCATGTAGGAAAAGAGTTGGAATATGTGAAACAGTTTTAAGGAGGTGATTGGAGCCAATTAAGATTGCCTTTGTCTTTTCCGCATTCAACTTCAACTTGTTGGCACTCGCCCAGTCGCAAATCTTATCCAAGTCTTCTTGAAGTTTTTCTGTGGCTGATAATAGGTCGGAGGGCGGGAAGGACAGGTATATTTGCAAATCATCAGCGTAGATATGGTATTGGGAGTGACGGATCAGGAGAGGAAGGTCATTAATGTAAATGGCAAACAGAGAAGGAGATAGAGAGGAACCTTGAGGGACACCACAGGAGAGGGGGAGGGTCTTAGATGGGAGTTGACCTGGGACTACTACATACTGGGACCGATTTGAACCAACGCAGGACACTGTTGGATAGAGGAAGATTGTGCAATTTCGTAAGGAGGATGTCATGGTCAACTGTGTCGAATGCTTTGGAAAAATCTAGAAGGATGAGGATGGTAAGGTTTTGGTGTTCAATGGAGTTTTGGAGGTCATGGGTTATTTTAAGGAGAGCGGATTGCATTGAATAGCCAGGTCGAAAGCCAGATTGAAATGGATTGATAAGGGAACGTTCTTCTAGGAAGTTGGAGAGTTGATTTTGGACAAGACGTTCTAGCAGCTTTGAAAGGTTGAATAGGAGAGAAATAGGACGGAAATCTTGCAGTGAGGTAGGGTTTGGAATTTTATTCAAAGGTCGGACTAGGGCAGTTTTCCAGGAGGATGGGAATATAGAGTTTTCCAATGAAAAGTTGTAGATATGGTAAAGAACAGGAATTAGGGCAGGAAGGCTGGATTTTATTAGTTTTACTGGGATATTATCAGGACCACAATCATTAGTGTGGGATTTTAGGATGGTGGGAAGTTATTCATCGCAGGACACATGGGAGAAAAGAAGTCTTCAGGATTGAAATTGTGGTGTTTAATATCGAAAGTAGGAGAAGAATTGTGAGTGAAGGATAGGAAATGGTCATTGAGATCATCTGGAGTAACCGGGATGGAACTTAGTTTATTGAATTCTGGTAGGGATAGGTTACGGAGTATTTTCCATTTGGATTTGGAATCAGGAGCAATGGAAAGGGTATTATGGAAGTAGATGGAATTAGCAAGTTGGATTGTGGATTGGGTTACATTGCGAAGTTTCTTAAAAGACGCACAATTAGTTGGCAAACGGGTTCAGCGGTATTTGCGCCTTGCTGCATTTCTTCTTTTCGTCATTTCCTTTATTTCAAGAGTCAGCCATGGGTATCTAATAAGGATTGTTGGTTTGAGTTTAGGGTAGATACCATAGGATCAATGGAGTCATAGGAAGATATGATGTCCCATTGGAAAGAATCAAGGTCAAGTTGTAGGGATTCATAGGACAGAAGGTTTAAATTACCGTATGAAACTATTTTGGGTGTAAAGGATTTCACGGGTAGGTAGTATGTAATTTGGATCAGATCGAGTGATGAAAGAAATGGAACGGGATGTTGAGAACAGGAGAGGATTTTTATGTGCGAGTCAGAGGTGTAAAGGTCTAACCAGGTATCGGAAAATTGGCTGTGATGGTTAGGAGAATAAGGAACAAGATAAAGATTAAGAGAAAACAGTAGGTCGGTTAAGAAGTATTTTTCAGGAGATTGTGAAAGCATATTCAAGTCGAAATCGCCGGTGATAGTAATATTGTTGTAAAGGGAGACCAGGTTGATAAGCGAGGAGGGCGGTAAACTATGGCAAATCATAGAGGAGAGGTAATAGAGTAAATTTATACGAAAATGTATTCCATGTGAGAAAAGTCATGAGAAGGAGACTGCAGGAGGATTTTGGCCTTAAGACTGTCGTGGATATACAATCCGACACCACCTCTCGTGCGATCAGATCTGTCGTGGCGCAGGAAAGAATAATTGGATAGGGAAATCTGGGAGGAAGGGATAAAAGGTTTTAATCAGGTTTCAGATACTGCTATTATGTGATAAAAATGATCAAGGAAGTGATTCTGAAATTCATCGTAGTGTGCAGTAAGGGATTGTGCATTGATGTGACAGGAATTCAGGATATTAATCATGACTGGAGAGTTGGGAAGTCGAATTTAGGAAAAAGTGATCGAGGATGAAGGATAGGAAATAACATGTTTTAAGCAATAAAATCAAATTTAGAAATATTAAAAACAATGTAAACATAAAATAAACTTTGAGATAAAAAAAATTAATTTCCAGTATTGCGAATTAAATATTCCGATAAAATTAATTTATAACATAAGAAAATATAAATATCCCCTATGTTTGAATGAATTGATAAAGATATACAAAAAGTCAGATAAATTTCTAAATAATTTATGCAAGATTAAAAAAAAATAAAAATATTTCTGATGAAGAACAATTTATACAAAAATAAAAAAGGTGCATTTATAAAAAATAAAAAAAAAGCTGGAAATGAAAATTAGAATATTTCTAGCGAAAAAAAATTCACTGCAAACTGAAGGTGACTTGTATACAACATTCAACTGAAAACGTCTAGATCGCTTGGTTTTCCTATGGTTACAACTGGATATCAATCTGACTGTCTGCAGCGAATTTTACCCCAACTAAACCAGACGTACTTTATTTTTGCAGTCATCCTTTTCTGCCTAGCTAACCAATAAAGGTGTTTATTGGCGGACGTCATAGCTTCACTCACGTAAACGCGATGCGAGTTGTTCTCTTCCCAGCCTAGATGGCGTGTAGAGAAATCTCTCTTCGCTCTTCGTTGCCGCACCAGCTCATCTCTCACCGCTTGTCTGACGAACCTTACTATAATTGGGCCTGGAGTACCTTCTTGCTTGGACTTGAGTGACTCAAGTTGAGTCTCATGGCGAGGTCAAGATCATCCGGACTTAACTTGATGCCCAGACCCGCTCCGACGCTAAGGATGGTGCCAGTTTCACACGGCTTTTTCGGAATTGATCTAATTTCTATTGAGTTTTTCAGTTGAAATTGTTCTGTGGAATTCAGACGACTTTCCAGCTCTATTTTTGTTTTAAACATGTTGTTTTCCATGGTTAATTTTTCAACATGTTTGTTTTGCTCTTCTAGGAGGGTTTCAATTTTTATTAACCGGTCCATACTCTCGTAGGATAGTTCTGATTGTTTCTGAAGGGTTTCTTTTATCTCCTTCAGTTTGTCTATACCCTGAAGTTTGGACTTCATTTCCTTCACTTCATCGGCCAGCGACCTCAGTAGGTCTATGACAGTACTAGGCTCAGAAGCTGACACTGTACGCGATACTGATTCGCAATCGGTACATTTCCATTTTTTAGTGGTTTCTTTTAGGCCTTCTGAGTTGGTAAAGTCTATTTTCATGCATTTAGCATGAAAAATGTTTTGGCATGTCATACAAGTTAATTTAGTCTTGTCTTCTCCACCTACTGATTTTCCATATAATTTACGGTTAATCATTTTGAAAAAATAAAATAAAATAAATAAGTAAATATCACAGTTGCTTTAAAATGGTGGGAGAAGACGAAAATAATAACAATAGCAAAGACACACCTGTTTGTTTGGATGAAGGCTGATAGGATTAAGCTGTTGCTGCTGGCTATTCCCACTATCCAACTGGCTGCTTCTATCACGTTTATTTTCTCACTAGATTACCACAACAAATAACTGCAGTGAAGCTGTAATATTAATAAGATATTACGAGATGGAATAACTGATAAAATAAAGAAGAAAAAAAATAGCAGGAATGTCTTCGAGTAACTGTTTTAATGATGTTATATAACAAGAAGCACTAGTTGAGCTCTTAACTGATAGAGAGATAATCGAATACTATATACATATATATATATATATATATATATATATATATATATATATATATATATATATATATAAGATAAAGACCGGAGACTGGCGATATCAGCCTTAATACCATCTGGCAATGTAAACAAACATGCTAACTGTATATAAGGAGACTTATTGAACGAATAAAGCAGTGTTTATTCAGAAGCCGTGAGTGTTGCATCTCTATCCCTTTCCTTCTTTTTTTTTTATTTTTGAAGTCCGACGCCGCTTAACTGGTGCCGAAACCCGGGACAACGTCAGGGAAGCACAACAAGTAATTTTTTTTTGCTAAGTATATTTTTTTTTATTTAGCCATAAGGAAAAGGAGAGATGCCGACCGAGGGCTTAATTAGACCGGGAGTATTAAGCGCACCGGAAATTCCTCAACCTCAGGAAATCCCTCAGATCAACCAGGTACCCCAGATCACGCCTCAGGTACCTCAGATACCTCAAATCCCTCAGGTAGCACAGATCCCTCAGATCCAGGAGATCCCTCCCTTACCGAGGGACACGTTGGCAGAAGCGCACGCCAACGCCTTGGAATGGATGAAAATAAGAGCAACAACTACGCAGGACTTACGGAGGGCCATTGCGGACCTGGAACGCTTCGGAGGCGAGGTAGGTGAGCTCAACCATTTCTTGAAAGGCGGAGATCGCCTCATGTCAAGAATCGAGGTAAAGGTGGCGGAGGACCTGGTGAACCTAGGGGACGCAGAAGCACTAAAAGCAGCTCTTGTGTGCCGAGTAAGGAGGAACGTCCTGAACCAGATTCAAGCGGACGAGGAGACTCCGTGGCCGGTGATTAAGGAGCGGTTGAAGAAGGCTTTCGGAGGAGGTAGATGGACGCCGGAAGAGGATATCTTCCAAATGTTTAGGGAGCGGCGGTCCCAACGACAAACGAGGGGACAGTACGCGGGAGTACTCGTGGCGAAGTACAACCGCATAACCGAGAAGATGCGTGAAACGATGAGCGTGGGAGAGGTCGAAGCCAGGATGGAGTTCCTGTCGACAATACTGAAAGTCCAGCTGGCTAAGGAAACGGGGAAGAGGGACGGACTGCCCAGAGAGCGATCGTTCCTCGAATGCGCCCAGGAGATGATCGACCTAAGTGCAAGAGAGGAAGAGACTCGGATGGACGTGGAGGAACCAGGATGGATCCGAGTGACGGATAGACGACCACGGACAGCCCCGACAGGTTGGAGGAAGAGGGACACAAGGCAACAGAGTGGAGAAAAGGCCATGATGGGGGAAAGAAGATCCGGACAGTCGTCGAGGCCGAGGAATGGTCCCCGGAGGGAAGAGAGAAAATGTCACGGGTGTGGGAAGCCGGGACATTTAGTAGCGCAGTGTCCGCGCACTAGATGCTTCGAGTGCGGGACCGAAGGGCACATAGTGAGACAGTGCCCATACATGTTTCGCAGGAGAGAGAGACCTCAGGACGAACCGATGGAGGTGAATGTGCAGAAAATGAAAAGGCGAGCTAGGGTACAGCAGAGGGACGGATCTTCGGAGGAGGCAACCGAGGAGTCGGGAACTTCAGGAACGGAGACGGATGAACCAGGCAGCAGCGGAGGCGAAGGGGCAGGCGCAGCCAACGGAGCGAGCAGCGACGAGCGGCGGCAGTAAGGAGGAAGCGGGGCGACATCTGAGGAGTGTGTCAGCAGAGAGGCGACCGCACAGCAACATGCAACAGTGTCCGAGGTAAGCCATGCTGGTTGCCAATTATTGAAGTAGATGGGGGAGTAAAGTGTCTTGTGGACACGGGTAGCTCGAGCACTATCATGACCAGAGGGGCGTTAGGGAAAGTGTGCGGGAGCGAGAGGGTACTCCGGGTACAGAAATGCGACTGCCAGCTGATCACTCTGGGCGGGCCCTGTAGCGTAGAAGGGGAGGCGATAATTAGGCTTGACCGATGGGCAGGGAAAGAGGGTGAGGTAAGGGTGCATGTGGTTGAGAACATGACACGGGAATACCAAGTCATAGTAGGGTGCGATCTGTTAGGGCAGGTGGGGGCGAGCATCAGAAACCATAAGGGAGCCTGGAGTATTAGGCTGAGAAAGAGGAAGTTTTAATGTGTAGGGGTCGCGAGAGAAAGAAGGGTACGGATAGGAGCGGTGAACAGGGTAGAGGACTGGAGGAAGTCGCTACAAGCGGAGTTCGATGATATTTTCTTCAGGGAAGGCGAGGTATTGGGGGTAACGGGGAGGGACGGTGCATGAAATCCCACTGAAGCAAGATATGGTAACCTACGTGAAGGAAAGGAGTTACCCGCAGGCGCTGAGGCAGCATATTCGGGAGGAATTAGACAGCCTAAAGGAGCAAGGGATCATCGTTGATAGTACCTCACCATTTAATAGTCCCCTGTGGGCGGTGAAAAAGAAGGCAGTGCCGGGGGATAACAAGGAAAGATACAGGGTAGTAATAGACTATCGGAAATTGAATGACAACACACTGGATGAGAAGTACCCGATCCCCAGATTCGAAGATATACTCGATAGGTTGAGTGGGGCAGTAGTATTTAGCACATTGGACCTCAAAGCGAGATATCACCGAATACGGATGCACCCAGAAGATCAACACAAAACGGCGTTTACGTTTGAAAGGGGGCATTATGAGTTCACCAGAATGCCGTTTGGTCTGAAGAATGCGCCCATAACGTTTCAACGTCTGATGGACGAGTTTTTGAGGGGTATTGATGACTCGGTATGCCAAGTGTACATGGACGACCTGCTGATCTTCAGTAGAACGGAAGCCGAACACGTGGGGCATCTGAGATCAGTTTTCGAAAGGCTGCGGCAATTCGGGCTGAAATTGTCGAGCGAGAAGTCCCTGCTGGGGCAAACGCGGATTAATTTTTTAGGCCAAACTATCTCTAGCGAGGGGGTCAGACCGGATGCAGCAAAGGTGGAGGCAATCACACGGATGGCGGTACCACGGGACGTTAAGGGGATCCGGAGGCTTCTCGGGACACTTAACTATTACCGGAGATTCGTGCCTGAGATGGCAGAGTATTTGGTACCTATCAACAATTTGCTGAAGAAAGGCGCGAAGATTGTGGTGACACCGGAAATGGAGAACAAGATCCGGAAATGCATGAGTAGGTTGCAGGCAGAGCCTGTATTGGCGTTCCCGGATTTTGAAAAGCAATTCAACATAACAACCGACGCGAGCGAATATGCGTTAGGGGCCGTTTTGTCTCAGGGAAGCAGTGAAGGGGAATGTCCGATAGCATACGCGAGCCGTCGGCTTACGGGTGCGGAATCAAGGTACAGCGCTTTGGAGAGGGAGCTACTCGCGATAGTGTGGGCTATCGACCATTTCAGGCCATACGTATTCGGTAGAAAGTTTCGAGTCCACACCGACCACAAACCCCTTCAGTGGGTAGGGAAACTCAAGGAAACCTCAGCTAGGGTCACGAGATGGAAGGAGGTCCTTAGCCAATACAATATAGAGGTGGTGTATAAGCCCGGAAAGGAAAACGTGGTGGCAGACTGACTCTCTAGGGCCATCATGATCAACGCGGTTGAAGAGGACGTGGGAGGATCATCGCGGGACGTGCGTCAATTCTTGAGTGAATGGACTCCTGATGGCGAAGGGGCAAATGATACCGCAGGTATAGAGGACAGGGGAGAGTCCCCAGAAGAGGAGAGCTCAGCGGAGGAAAGGGCAGCGGAGATGGACGAAATAGATGAGATCGTTAACGACAAACATCGTCAGGTGATCTGGAAGACACGAACAGCCGGGATCATGAAAATAGATTTCAGAAAATATGGGAGGAGTAGGATTCGCGTCATTTGGTCGCAACCCGGGGTAAGCGAAGAACAAATCTGTACGGCACTGAAGGACGCCTCGGAAGCGGGTAAAACGCACTATCTATACGTTGGAAACAATACAGTATGGGATAAGATAAAGCGAATGTGGAGATCCGAGCGAATAGGCGTGGACAGGACATTCATCCGGTGCAAATATGCGGTGGAGACGATACAAGACGAAGAGCAACAGCAAGCAGTCACATTGGCATATCACCAGGGGAAAACCAACCACCGAGGCGTGAACGAGACGTTGCAGGCATTACGTCGAAAGTATTTCTGGTGGGGCATGAAGAAATCCATCCAGGAAATCATTGGGAAATGTGAGATATGCATGCGCACAAAATACGATCGACACCCCCCCAGAGGAGTTCAGGAGGAGACACCTACAGGGAATATGCCGCTACAAGACCTCCAGATCGATACTTTCACCTGGAAAGGGTTCAAGTGGGTCACTATAATCGACGTTTTCAGCAAAGTGGCGATGGCACATCAGGTCATGGACAAATCAGCCAATGCAGTGGCAGAAGCCCTACAAACCTGGGTGCAGTTCTATGGGGTCCCCGAGAGGATTACATCAGACGGTGGTAGGGAGTTCGATAATACCGCGATTAGGGAAGAGGTGAAGCGATTGGAGATTGCGTGGCATTATAACACCCCGGGACATCCTAAAAGTAGAGGCGGCATCGAACGGTTGCACAGCACGCTGAGTGACCACATCCGTGTATATCAGAGAGAAAAAGGGTTGGAGCCGGATGTTGCGATGAGGAAGGCGGTAACAGCCTATAACCACTCGATCCACTCCGTAACGGGATTTTCACCCGTAGAAGTTCTATTTGGGACGCGCAGGCCAAGGCGGGATTATGGGGAAACAACGATTACCGAACCGTTAGTAGAGCAAATTCAGAGCAATAGGGTAGAGGTAGAGAAGACATGGGGAAAGGTAACGACGAGAATTAAGCGGGAAAAGAAGAAGCGGGTGGAGAGGCAGAATGTGCAGGTACGCGACCGAATGGGAGAACTAAAGATCGGAACAATAGTGTACCGTAGATTAGGAACCAACAGAGGGAAACAATTGCTACGGTACGAGGGTCCATTCAGAGTGGTTGCTATTAGGGAGCATAATCTGCTAACTATCGAAAGCGTTAATGAACCCAGAAAGAGGAGAACTGTTCACATTGAACAATTGAAGCTCCCAATGATAGAACCGGAACATAGACCAACGGATTCGTAGTACCCTCACCGCTGTATATAAGAAATATGTTTTTTTTGGCTGTCAAAACATAAATATAGTGTAATTTTTTTTTTTGTAAATAGAATTATAGCAATACTGTAGAGGAAATTGTATTATTTTTTTTTGTTTAGGTTATTAAGAGTTCTGTTCTTGGAAGCAAGTGTTGTGTTTAGTTTCTGTGTTTTTTTTTTTTTTTTCTCTTTTTTTTCCAGCTGAGTGGAAGTGAGTTTTAGTATCTTTTAAGGGTATACTGTAAGAACGATTGTAAAGTGTTACGGCTGGTCACCGTTGGCTCCGATCTAGGAATATTTAAGTTTCCGAAAATCCTGTTCGTAAACTGGTGGGGGGGAGATAAAGACCGGAGACTGGCGATATCAGCCTTAATACCATCTGGCAATGTAAACAAACATGCTAACTGTATATAAGGAGACTTATTGAACGAATAAAGCAGTGTTTATTCAGAAGCCGTGAGTGTTGCATCTCTATCCCTTTCCTTCTTTTTTTTTATTTTTGAAGTCCGACGACGCTTAACTTATATATATATATATATATAAGTTAATTTTAATATGGATTAAAAAAAAAATGTCAAGAAGTTAAAATTACAATTAAATATAATAAATTAAATTAAATTAAATATAATAAAAAATTACATATATGTGTCCGACACCATATCCTTCAAGCAAATAAGCCATAAAAGAAGCTGCATTCCTCATGAAAAAAAAAAGTATACCCAATTAATAGCGTGTATACATACATGCGGAATATCGTTATTACGATATTTATTATTTTCCACTATTAAAACAAGCCAGGCTAGTTCGATGACAGACACCAGGTTGAAATCGGCAGATTGGTGACAGCTGACAATGACCTTGGCAGCCAGCTGGTGGAGCACGGTGGTGGGGAGGTGTGGGTATATTCCTTACGGTAGATAAGCGCCATGCCTGGGTTATGAGCAGCTTAATTCCTAAGACACTTTTTCGATTTTCTTCAAATTTCGTACCATGCTCACAATCCTTTCCAACGACATTCGAGACAATTTTGGACTCGAACGGATGAGAAAAAACACAACAGAGGTGAGTATAACATAGACCCGATGTTGCTCCGTCATAGGCTCAAGCCTAACTCAAACAAAAAGATTTGGACGCGGAGTGAGCTACGAACTCGGAACCTATGAGTTTAAAAGGTTTTCGGGTAATTTGACATGATAATTCCAGGACAGGTATTGACCGAAAATTAGTCCGAGACTTCTGACAGAAGTGTGGAAACGAATAGGTAGTCCATGGAGGTAGAGTAGGGGACAGTATGGAATGGAAATAATCGACTAAGGGCTTTTGAATTCTCTCTTACACAAACGATCTACTTTAAAAATGAGGAAAAACTAACCGCTTACACTTACTAAAACCCATATGGACTTATGTATCACAAATCTACGGGATAGCTAAGGAGAATCTAATTAAAAAAATATAGACTTTCCAATAAAAAACTTTAAGACTCTTCACGCGTTCACCCTTGTATGCCAATAACAAAACATTATCTACAGTCTAACATACATCCATGGTATAGCGCGTCCACTCGGCTGCGCACCTCTACCCACCGGCAAACTTATCTTAGACGGACTCTAGAAGATCGCATTATAAGAGGACATAATTAAAAAAATTGAATGTCAAACTTCATGTACTCACCAACAAACTTATACAAACATGGCCATAAGGAATGTGGCAGAAAACGCGCGACGAAGGCTGAAAAAGAGCTGGTTAAGAGAACTCCTGGATTAACTTTTTGTTTTTTATTTTAAGCTATAAGTAGGTGCCGACGGGTACCGACCTCCCTCATGCCAATCCTGACATGCTAATTATATCAATGAAGATCACATCCGCTTATTGTTACAGGCTGTGACAGGTGTGGGTTTAAAAAATAAATGTTAAAAAAAAAAACTTGATGTTTTTAAAATAGTTATGAAACTAATTCTCAGTAGTACCTCTTTGTACAAGTTGTTAGGCGCTCAAAATGTCACTTTCCCTGCTTCAAACCTATAATACCTGGTTTCTGGAGGAGTTTTATATATTTAGTGTCTGTCATTTTGTTTAATAATACTAGCCCATTAAAACGCAGGTCTGTTATTTTTTAAAAAGCATTTAGGCATTATTATTATCATTTTCTAGTTATTTGTTTTGTGTTTGTATTATTAATTACGGATTTATATTCATAATATTGGTGATTGCATAGAAATTTATTCCTGAATTAATGTAATATTGAGTGTCGGTATATTTATACTTTTTATATTATATTAATTTATTATTATGAAGTTCTTAAATTATATTCTATTAACATGTCGATGAAGGTATCTGAATTTATAAATTATGTGGTTGTTAAAATGATGTTATGAAAAATATTAGTTTTGTTGTCTTAATTGATTATCTTTCTTGTTTAAGAGTACTCAATAAAACAAACTTGATTGATCATTACTACTTTATTATTCTTAATTTGTATATTTTCAGTTCTGAACCTACTTTTAGTCTATTTTAGTGTTTTCAATTTTTCGGATAAAAATAAGTCAAAGCTCGTATTGTAACATGTTGATTAGCGATATATGTAGGGCTTAATTATTCAAATTGCCATTGGGTCAGTCATGTGAATTAAATATGCTACTGAAGATATTGTAATTCTGAACCTTGCAAGGTATTACTGCATAGTTGACTATTATACATCTCTAATTTTCTATCTATGAAAAATCAGTAATTTCTTACAGTAACAACAAAGTTTATAATCGTTCATCAAGACATGGAGTCACTTTCTTTATTCTTTAATATCCTACAAGTTCAATTGGTATCTGTCATTTATACTTATCTCCATCATTTATTCTTAATTTTAAATATGCCTAGCTTGTTTTATAAATTACTGCTCCAGGAATTTTTTAGACAATTGAAAGTGAACCATGGTTCCCATAGCTTCTATAGGCGATCTCTTTGGGTCCATTCTGGCAGTACCCTTCTCACAGACTCCCTCGGGTTCATGGACTGTGACTAATATGTTTAGGTCCATATATTATGGCTGCTTAGATTCAGCAGACGCACTGGACTAGTTTACCTGAAATTTTTTAGTAACTCCATTTATTGATCAGGATGTATTATAATATATTTGATTTGTAAAAGTTAATTGAATCAAATTTTAATCTTTTCAGTATTCTAAATTTGTAAGTATTAGATTCCAATTTTCAACTAATGAATTTCATTATTTGACTCAAAATTCTTCAAAGCAAGCCTAAAAACTTTTCTCACTTTAACACGGCATTCATTAAGTTTATAAATCTCGTGATTTAAGCACCAATCACTGGTAAATGAATAATAATGAATTGATTCTGTGTTTTTCATGACCAACAGGGATATAAGTAATTGTTATCAGTACCCAAATACCTTCCTTAAAATTTAAAATCACTTTCATTGAAGATCACTTGAAATGAAGGGATAATATTTGCAAAAAAATAAATTTAAAATACATTAGTATTTGCTAAGTTATAATCTCACTGAATGCTCATATGTCTTGCAAATTATGTCCTTAATTCAGGAATACATTTTTTTTTATACACTTCAGTGATCTTTTTACTTTCACTTATCTATGTATGTAATATATAGTAAGGGACAGTACTGCTCCAAATCTCAAATCCGAATTTTTAATGGAAATACATGTTTTGAGGTATCCTGAGTCAAAATAACCAAGTTCCGCAAAATGGTCTGTGCGTGTGTATCTAAGTGAGCAGTCTATCTTAAAAATGGAAAGTCGTATAAAAGTGAAATTGCATATTTAAGATTTGTATATATCTGGGATGTTACAGCAACTTTTTCGTCAAAAGCGGCTAACAGGAAGTGGCACTATGTATAATCGATTTTATACATTTTTATGATTTTCTTGAAAAAGGCTCTTAAAATTTTGGTTAAACTCGGTATCTGAGTGTATAATGAAGTGATCTTTAATATGAACCATGTCTTATCCACATTCATGATTTTTTTTTTATGAATATGTTGACTCAAAGCACCTTGACCCTTGAAGGATCTATTGTGAGCCAATTAAGCTATTCGTTTATTCTCAAAACATTATTTTTGCCGCTTCCGCGTATTTTAGTAGGCTAGTTGGATTGATCGACTCATAGCTACTGGGGTGATCCATCCGTTCCTCCCCCAATAGTTCCAGTCTAAGCCTTTCGAATCCATCACATCGACAAATGATGTGAAAGACTGTTTCATTCTCCTCTTGACAGAATCTGCATAGCGGATTCGTCGTCACTCGGAGATTGAACATGTGGTAGTTTAACTTACTGTGGCCTATGTAGATCGCTGTAAGCTTTTTAAGAGCTGCTCTGCCCATACTCAGTAGCAGTTTGCTTCTTTCTTTACACGAACCTTTAATGAACAGCTTCGAATGGCGTTGTTTCTTCTCAGTCCAATATTGTTTAAATATGTTCACACAAATCTCCCTAATCCTACTTTTGGCAGTACTAAGGCTGATTCCACAAACATGTTCAGGAGGTATGGGAATGGTATTAGAGCCTAATCTGGCTGGTTTGTCTGCCTCTTCGTTGCCTAGTATGCCCGAGTGACCAGGCACCCACTCAACTGGAACTCTATTGCGCTCAGTCAGTTTGTTAAGTGCTGTGCTGCATTCCTCAATAACCTTTGAATACACATAATAATTGTTTAGAGCATCTATTGCTGCCTGACTGTCAGTGTAGATTGTAATCTTTTTCTCATTCACATTGTTTTGCAGTAGGTTTTGAGCACAATGGCAAATTGCTAGTATCTAAGATTGAAACACTGAAGCATATCTGCCAAGAGGTATTGAGTCTCTTTCTTTGTTATCTTTGTTAGAGAGCCATCTGTATAACAATTAATACCATTTTTTGGTTTGTGTTGTCTGCTGATGTCTATCTCAACCCCATATTTGCAGTGCAGATATTCACGGATTAGAGTGTCAGAGTGCATGGCTAGTCACATCCAATCCTGTTCAGCAGTACTGAGTGTCCCCCTTGACAGGAGATTACGGACAATCTCTTCAGCTTTCTTATCCTGTATAATGTATTAGTTGCTCGAGCCTCCACCTCCAGCTACAACGGTGCCATGTTCAACAAGACCTCCATAGCAATCTTCGGTGTAGAGCCCATCGCACCCATTATCATCATACATGCTAGTCTTTAGATTTTTCCTAATAAGGATGAATTAACTGCAGTCTTTGTTTTATACCACTAAAGCAAAGCTGAGTATTATATGGTAGGTCTAACTGTCGTTGTATACAGCCAGTATGCCATTTTAGGTTTGAGTTCCCAGTTTTTCCCTATTGCTCTTTTACAGGCCCATAGGCATTTGAGGGCTTTACTTATCACATACTAAACATGTTTAGTCCATGACAGTTCATGGTCAGCTATGTGTCAGTTGGATACCATTAATTTCCGACATTTTAATAAACACCTTTTTCTTCCTAGTGAAGATGCACAAATTTATTTTCCTAGGGTTAATTGCGCTCTTGGCACTTCTTCTTGTGATTCCTCAGGAGCAGGCTTATTGCTCGAAGACAGATGCCTGATTACGTATATGCCACAACAAGCCTGCATTCCATGTGTTGTGAGACTCTGGAGGCTGATCTCCGGTATGTTGAACACTCCGAAGGATCCTCTTTCTAAAGCCTTAAAGTTAAAGGCTACTAATGCCAGTTATGGACGGATTCTGTATCTGAAGCAGGTTGAGATAATGTTCAGCAGGCAGAGCCTTTCCTGGAAAGATCTCTCCGATCCTGGTGATTTTTGTTAGTTCACCTGCCTCACAGGGTTAGACTTTCTTTGATTGTGATGCTTAGTGTAATATTCTTAAACCATTCCACTGTATGGTCGTACAAGCAAGACACCAGACATCCACCGAGTTTGTTGAGTGCTCCAACAAACTTAGGGTGGATATCTCCTATTTTAAGTCCGTTTGTCTATCTTGCTTGTGATAGCTTCCTTAAATTCTTCGCACTGGTCGTAACTGAGTTGGGTCTGCGGATAGTCAACAGGAACCACTGCTACTAACTGTCCTCTCACGACCTTTGTATAGTTTTCAGGCCCTTCGGCTTTCCTTGGTTTCTTAGCTGCTGTAGCTGAGGTTCCTAGGGATGTCCTTGCACATTTTTCCACAGTCAGTCTTGATCTGGGTCTTCACCTTTGAGTCCTCGCAGTCTTTGTTGCTGGCCTGTGTGTCCTCACAGACTTATATGCTGCCTTTTTGGGCGTCACCTTCTCTTCCTCTGTTTGTAGTATTGAAGCTCCCCCCTCCGGCACGGTAGCTTTGTTTGCCAGGCCTTTTGGGGACTATCCTCCACTACCTGCCCTTGAGTAGGCTCCAATTTGCTTGTAGTCTGCCCTTGATCTAAGGCCTCCCTCTCAATACTCTGCATTGTCCGCTGGGCCTTTTAGGGCCCTTGCTTCCTCAGGAGAGTGCTCTACAGGTGGCCTCTTCTCTTCTGGTGTGTTCAACAGTTGAAGGGCTTTTGCTTTTCTTCTATTATGCCTTTTAACATTCTTGATCATCCTCGACGTGGCAGGCCTTGGGTCCTTGGGCTCGTGGTCTCCGCCTTCCGTCTGGTCGAGTCTAGACTGTGAAGGGCTACTTCCTATGATGCCCATTTCTGATTTGTTATTATCATCTACATCCATTAGTTCGGTTGGGCACCATAGCACTGGCCACCTCCATAACTTCCTCTTCCTTCCACTCCGTTTGGACGTGAAGTGTACCAACATCTTCTGTTAGGGTCTTTAAAATTTCACATTGATGTTAAAAATTTAAATGCCCAATATTTAATATTTCTTCCTCTAAAATACCTTTAATTCGGTCTATTTAAAAACATTAACTGTCTCTCATTGTTATGAATTATGAAAAAAGACTATACATAACATTTAAAAGAATTTGATTACTGAATAAAGGAGAAAAAAATAAAAATGCTTATCTAGGTCGAAAATGAATCTCCGGCAATAATTGTCAGAAGGTATACATATAATATATTAATGCAAAGCTGAGAATTTTAGAAAAAATGATATCTAATAAATAAAGTTGTAGAAAGTAACAGAGAGTGATGAATAAAATATAAATAATAATTTCTGAAAACTAACATTATTTAACATAAATCACATGGTTTAATCGAAATTAAATGAAATTTTCTTACTAAATGTAAACTTTTATAATTGTTTATAAGTTTGAATTTGGAATCTACCGAATCAAGGCAATGATATTGTTTAAAATGCTCTTTCATTGTACTTCTGTGAAAGAATTAAATATAAAAATATTCCATGGATGTGTTTATAACCTTAAATACATTAACTGTAGTTTAATAAATCCTATTTTGATATTATATTTAAATAAATAAATATCTGTCGCCTGTTTATTCCGAAAAATGATCATGTAATCTTTCCGAAAATTAAATTAGTGAATAATTTGATGAATTTTCCCTTTGAAAAATTCCAAGATTGTCCAGTTACAATTAGTGTGACAACTTTTGAATTATCTATGGCAGGCAATGAAAACTAATAATTTAATAACTACTAGTCGTATAATCCATAATCATTTGCAGGTTAAATATATAATTGTAGTTTCAAATCTCTCTAGGCATATATGAGCCTTCCAATTGACTGAATGACTAACTCCAATTTCAACATTGTTTATTATTACTACTCAACTCCTTGGCGCTACAGACCAATGTGGTCCTTGGACTCCTCAACAAGTCATCGCCAGATAGTTCGGTCTTGTGCCGCTGCTCGCCAATTGGAGATGTTGGCAGATGGCAACAGTATCCTCACATCTGAGACGAGATCTTCCTCTTTTTTTTACTACTCACAAAGTAACGAACACCAGTGATGACTACGATTTAATGATTGTAATAATAAGGCTTAGAGAATCTAAAGGTTTGATGCTGATTTCATCGCTGCTTCAAACTAACTCTCACTCAAAAGGGTTGAAAAACTCCCAACAGGTCCTTTTCACATGAGGTCAGGGGACTCAGACAGTTCATCTGTCTTGCTCATTGTGTCCTTAACTCAGAAATACAATTTTTTTTTTTTTACTACTCAAAGTAACGAACACCCCTGATGACAACGATTTAATAATAATAAGGATTAGCTAACCCAAATGTTTGATGCCGATTTTATCACTGCTTTCGATTTATGCTCACTATTTTTTTATATCAGGGTTAGTTGTGAAATGGTTCATTATTTCAAATAAAAAAATTAAAGGTACTTTAGAGGAAGATATATCAGTATTTAGGCTTATTATAAATTATCAATAATTAGCCATTTGAGCCTTGTTAAAAAACATCAATGAAAATAAAACCTACATTATATTGAAAACAGCTTAATTTAACACTGATATGATGAATTTAATCAAAATCATTATAGCAGTTTTTGAGAAAATCATAAAATTGATTATATATAGTGCCACTTCCGGTTAGCCAATTTTGACGAAAAAGTTTCCATAACATACCAGGTATATGCAAACTTTGAATACGCAAATTCACTTAACATACAACTTTTCGTTTTTGAGCTACTGTTCACACACTCACATACAGACCATTTTGTGGGACTTGGTTATTTGGACTCAGGAGACCTCAAAATATATGTTTATGTTGAAAACTCAGATTCAAACATTTTCATTATCGCAATAATTTCTCTTATTATTTTTTTCATACATAGGTAAGTGAAAGTAAGAATAGCAAATAATCCATAATTTTATAAATAACTGAACTTAGCATATGTTTGCTGCTTAAAAGTCCTCTTAAAATATTTTTGATAAAGACAAATTCTTCTTGTATTTAAAGAAAATTTTGTTTAATTTTCTATGAGGAAATTGGTAATAACATAAGTTGAACCATTTCCTATTTAATAAAAAAACTTACTGAAAAACACATTTAAATTTCTTGCTTTTCTGTGTGGAATCAGACTATTGTCAATCTAATCTGTTTTTATAGCACTTAAGGTCTTCTATCACCTATCTAAATTTCTCTATTACTTAAGGACACCCTGTATACATATTCTGAATAGGGTATTATCAGAGTTCATGCAGATTAATCACTCCACAGTTTTATGTTCAACGTTTTCTTGACCATGAAGAGCACCCTTCTTATAAAGAAATATTGTCAGGGTATCTACCAGACCTGGAATACATAGATAAGTCAGTAAATTTTATGAAAAACGCTAAAAGTCAGGGAATTTCATAAAAAGAAGAAAAGTCAATTTTATTTGGCGGCATAAAAGTTCCTTAAGAATTATAATAATGAACATCAGAAGTGTCATTTATCTGGTGTAAAATGGCAAAAAATAATTAAATTGCAGAGTAATGTAATCTTAGAATTAATATAAAGAATAAGCATAAATCAACAAATAAAATTATAGATAACTAATTTATTTAATATTTAATAAGTTACTGTCAATATAGAAGCTGAGACTTTTTTAAAAAGGTTTATTTTACAAATTTACAAGTAAATAAAACATAAAAAGTCTAAATAACAATATCAGAAAGAAGAGTGGCATGGAGACGGGCTCTAATCAGACTGAGATCAAATTACAATATTTTCCAAAAGATATATAGGAAAGAAGAGTCTAATTCTAGGAAGGTAGATGCAAGGGTTAACAGTTCACTGGCTTGGCTAGTGTTCCCACGAGCTCATTCTTAGAATCAACATTACAATGATAAAATTTTATATGGAATAAAGGAAAATATAACACAAACACACACACACACACACACACACACATATATATATATATATATATATACCTTGTGCGGGCTCATTACCGCGTATGGGGAGCGTCCCAAGGGTGGCAGATGTGGGGATGGTCGATGCAAATTCCTTAGAAGTTCCTTCCGGCTAAGTCCGATGTACTCGCTGACCAATAATGAGAGGGGCTCTCCAGACTTGCTGGAGGGAGATGACCTCCAGACTTGCTGGAGGGAGAGGACCTCCAGACTTGCTGGAGGGAGAGGACCTCCAGACTTGCTGGAGGGAGAGGACCTCCAGACTTGCTGGAGGCAGGGGCCCACCAGACTTGCTGAAGGGTATGACGTAGGATTGAACGCCCTGCTCACATATCTTTAGTTCACCATACACCACAAATAGTCATGGATCTCCCTAAGTTAAAATGCTCATTATCCGGAAGTAAACTAGGCCCCCGTTCGGGTCTCCGGGTGGGGACTGCTTTAGGAGATTCATGGCGCAAGTTGAAAAATAGGGATTTAAATATTGGTACGTGGAACGTAAGGAGTTTAAACACAGCAGGGGGATTAAAATCGGTCACGAATGAAGTTAATGAGTACAATTTGGATGTTGTGGCTCTGCAAGATGTCGCTGGCCAGGGGAGGGCTCGATGAGGGAAGGAAAGTACACTATTTTGTATGGAGGAATCGGGAATAATTGTTTAGCTACCAGGTTTCTAATTAGGAATAGATTGCTATCCGCTTTAAGGGACGTACAATTCTTTAGTGATAGAATTCTATCACATTCTAGAATATTTCAGGGACGTTTGTTTAAAATCGCATTAATAAACATACATTGTCCAACCGAAGACAACGGCGATGAAGTCAAATGTGAATTTTACTATAAACTCGAATGGGTTTATGATAAACTACCGCGAAACTCCATGAAAATAATTGTAGCTGATGTGATCGCAAAGGTGAGAAGGAAAGAAGTTTATGTTCCGACGATTGGTAAAGAAAGATGATATTGGGATCCGTCTCTACGCACAACTTGTCAATATCCTCGTGGTCCTCGTCAGAAAGCTCTAAAGCTTCAAATCTATTCTTAACATCTAGCTCGAATTGGGTTCTAATTGATGGATTTTTTAATTTTTCCAAATTAAAATTCTCAAAATCGTAACGGTTTTCTTTTCTCTTTTTTATATTAACTTTTTGTCGAAGTTTCATAAAAAGTATTAATAATTCATAATCTGACCCACATTCTGCTCCGCGATAAGACTGTACATTTACTATACTGTTTTGCCAGCTATGTTCTATCAAGACATGATCAATTTGTTTTCGTGTTTGCGAATCCGGTGATGTCCAAGTATATCAATCAGTTCTATGAGAAGGAATATAAAGGTTTGTGGGATGGAATTTCGTAGTTAAAGGATGGATAAAGGAACAAGGATTAAACAAATCAAGAAGTAAAGAACATTTGTTGGTTGTAAAGGTTCATAAAACAAACACACCTAGGAAATACCGAAGGAAAACTGGATAGAGCCACTTGAATTCAACATACCAATTGCAGACGTGGAAGCACCTTTTGGGGACTCTAAAGATGACTCCTGATAATTCTATAATATTTTCACATTTTAATTAAAATTCATTTAATGAGGACAGAACTTGGTATAATAATACCTCTATTTTCGTCAAGTCACATAATCTTTGAGTTTTAACCAACTAATTTCTTCTGGCCTATTACATAATATAGATTATTTCCTTTCCTTCTTCATGTTTTCTTGTTTCAATTTAAGATAATTTATTTTTACTTTCCTTAACTTAAATATGTATTGTATAATAGAAAGGGAAAGTATTGCGATTGTGAAAATTTTGGAATTTGATTTTTTAATGGAAATACACGTTTTGAAATCCCTGAGTCCAAATAAACAAAATGTTTAAAATTTATGATATAAAGTGGTAGCACTTCTGGTTAGCCGATTTTCAGGGAAAAGTTGGAACATCCCAAGCATATACCTAACTTAAATGGGTAATACCAGTTTCGTACAAATTTTGATTTTCGAGCTAGGCTAATCATTCACTCACACATGCGGTTATTTGGACTCAGGGAATTGATTTTGTATTTGTTCCATTTGGTCTGTGTTATTTTGTTAGTTATTTAAACTAATTTTTCATTATTAGAATTTAAAAAATATTATTGAATAAATTATTCAATGCTTATATTTTATAAAATATATATGAAGGCTTTTTTATTTTGTGTTAAATAATAATCTTTAGCTAATAATTTTCTTTCTCTTTGGTTATAATCATCGCTTTGATTTCTTCTTAAAATGATCTTATTTTTTTCCTCATCTATATTTATTTGTTACAATATTAATTACAATGGTTTCAAAAAATTTAGGTTTTTTATATATAAATATTTTGTAAACTTGTATCTTCCTTTTGTTATATATTTTCATCACTTTCATTCATTTAGGAATTTCAAGCTTTTACCTCATTCTTAGAATCATCTAACAAACATTATAAATAACAAAATGAATATAAAGTTCACACAATTATTAACGTAAAATTGAATGACAATAATCCATTTTGGATGATTTTGGTACAATGTTAATTTTTAAATAAAAGTGTTTCTAAAGGTCTTGAAAGATACAAAGCGGATGTGAAATATCTGCTTGAGTGGGAAGGAACAAAAATCAGCATTGTACCAAAGTCTCTCAATATGTAACATTGTCATCCCATATCATTTGGTGTTTTTAGTTGGTACTCTGCTTGTGAATTTTCTTTTAGACGCATGCATATTAAATGGACAGCTATTAAATTCTTAGTAATTTATTACTGATCAAATATTATTTTTTTCATTATAAATATTTGATTCATAATTCTGCAATTTTAAACTCATTTCCAGATGGCTGACTCAGACTTTGTTGTGGACGGTAATAAGGTTGTCGAATTTAAGCTAGGTAAATTCTTTACTTATGTATAGTTGTGTTTCTTTTCAATCTATATATTTTTAATAATTATTTTGGGGTTTCAAGAATGAACTTGCCTAAATTAACTGCCTTCTATGGATTGGTAAAATTCAGGATTTAAATTTACTTTAATTAATAATGAATTATAAAAGGTGAAGTAAAAATTAAAACAGAATATAAATGTTAAATATCTACAAAATAAATAGTATAGTCTTCCAATAAGGAAAATTGTTCCTGATAGTAGACAAATTCAGATACCTTGGCTCTTTAATAACCTCAATAAATGACCAATGAATGTTCTGAAATAGACCAGCTTATAACAAGTGCAGAGCTTTCTTCTCTCTTACAATGGTATTGAAATCCCGAAAAATCTCAGATATAGGGAGTACAATGCTATGATAAAGCCAGGTCTAATATATGGTTGTGAGACCTGAAAAATAACTTTAAATAAATTATTGAAAGATTGAGAGAAGAATCCTCTGCACGATAACTGGAACGATCAGAGATCAGAGTACTAACACATGGAGGAGTAAGACCAATATAGAGCTGCTTATTGAAACTGGTCAGTCAATATCTCATGATATGGAGGCAAGGAGGTTAAGATGGGTGGGGCAATTTGCTTGGAGCAAACTATCTGGAAGTCTTTACACGACAATGAATGACTCAATAGTAGGCAAGAGGACCACTTAGGATGCCAAAACACAGAGGGATAAGTAGAATCAACAAAGATGCAATAGAGCTGCATGCAGATAACTGGAAGAAAAATAGCCCAAGATATGTATAGAGGGAGTAGATGTTAAGGCAGCAAAAGATCTACAAGATATGTAATGCCAACAAGAAAAAAAAAGTCTTCCGATAATAATATATACATTCAGCTATTAGTAATGATATTTATAAAAAAAAGTTAAAGAAATATAAATTGAAAATCATGATGAATTATATAGTATTATATATTATACAGGTCTACTACCCAAATGCTGAGTCTGGGCATGCTTCAGCATTGACCTCCAGTCATTTCTGTTTTGTGCTGTCTTCCAGATGTGAATGTCAAGTATCCATAATGCATTGGTAGCAACATACATCTTCTATTAAATGGTAGAAACTTCAGAACTTTTTAGAACTGTCATGATTTTTACTTTTTTTTTTTTTTTTTTTTCTATATTTACTTAAAATGAAATTGTAAAACAATATTTAAATTACTGTTCTACATTTATACATTTGTTCATGAAAATAACAATATATCACTGAATATTTACCTAGCATAATTTATTCCTAATTATTTCATTATGTACCCAATACCCAAGAAGATTTAGTTAGTCTCTGATTGAGCAGAAACTAATAAGCTAAAGTTGAATAGACTCCAATCACCTTAGAAACTGTCCCTAATATCCCAACCCTCTACCTAAATGATAATTCCATCAAATTTTATTCTGCCATCAAAAACCTTGAAATCTTTGATTTAACCTTCTTTTTTTTGCTCCATAATAGGTGCACCGCGGCCTCATAAAGGCCTATTATGGATCGTCCTAAACTTAGTTAAAACAGGCCAGATGCCTTTGTGAACCTATTGATAATTGTAGGGTCAGTGATACGATCACATCCAAAGTGAAAGTATTGCAGTCTTCTGCCACATAGCCTGCCGGTGGAGGTCTCACTTACACCCAATTTGTAAATGTGCTTATTTAATTGACAGTGACCGGTATACAGTCCTGTCACACCAGCTTTGAGTGACTTGCATATCTATTCAGGGCCCCAATTGCCACTTGACTATCCGTATATATTGTTATCAATCTATTCACAATGCCCTCCTTAATGAGTGATTCAGCACAGAAATCGATGGCTAAAATCTCAGTTTGAAATACGGACGTATATCTACCTAGAGATATGAATATTCCCACATTAGGTTTATCCTTTCTCCAGATAGCAGTCCCTCATCCCTGTTCCATTAAGGAGCCGTCGGTATAACAGTTAACTCCATTACATGGTCTATATGAGTTACTCCTGCTTATGTTCAAATTATGTAGTATATCCTTATAATTATCAACTTGAAGGTCAGAGTTCATCGCAAGCACCTCATTGCTATCAATCCTATCAAAAATGATCCCATGGCCCTGAAATGTCAGGAATTTCGATCTCTTTACCAATTTATCCAATCTATAGACAGTTCTAAAAGCATGTACTTCCACCTCTAAATGCAGTGGTGTCAGGTTTAAAAAAACCTCCATTGCAGTAGTGGGAGTAGTGCTCATAGCTCCCGCCGTCATAAGGCATGCAAGACTTTGAAGCTTGTCAAGCAGCATTCTAGGTCTGCCCGCAGCTGCCTTATGCCACCATACCACAGTTTAAGAGAGGATTAAGGGTCTAATCGCAGTTCTGTATAGCCATAAGGCCATGCTGGGTTTCAGCCCCCACGATTTGGCAACAACTCTTCTGCATGCCCATAAACAGCGTATAGCCTTACCACTAATCTTTTCAATATGATTTAGCCAGTTTAACTATCTGCTTCCTCTTCAACTCCTCCATTTCCCCCTTCCTTCTTTTCTCCTGGGACATCTTTCAATGACGCCGATTTTTATTTTTCAGATATTTCTCCCACAGACCTCATATCCGCCGTGATGAAATCACAATCTAATTCTATTGGTCCAGATGGCATTCCCGTCAAATTAATTAAATTATGCCTCCCTGAAATCCTTCCGGTACTCCTTTTCATCTACAATTTTTCCCTTCAAAATTCAGTATTCCCTTCCTTGTGGAAAAAAGCCACAGTCCGTCCTTTAAATAAAAATTCTAATCCGTCTTCCCTTGAAGATTTCCAGCCAATCTCAATCCTTTTTAACCTTTCCAAACCTCTGGAGAGAATCATGCAATCCCAAGTTTCCAACTTCCTTGAACAGTCCAATCAATTTGACCTTTACCAATCTGGTTTCCGACCAGGTTACTCCACACTATCCGCCCTAATCAAAATCATTAATGATGTTCAGTCCACCATTTATGACAAAAAACTAACTATCCTTATACTCCTTGACTTTTCCATAGCCTTTGATACCATTAACCATTCCATTCTCTTTTCCAAATTAAAATCATTATCCTTTTCCCATAGTTCTATCCTGTGGTTTCAATCTTTCCTCTCCCAACGCTTACAAGCTGTCACTATCCCTAATCAACCCTTGTCTTCCTATCTTACTTTGTCCGCAGGAGTGGCCCAGGGCTCTAGCATATCTCCTCTCCTTTTTAGTTCTTATATCAATGACATCCATAAATCAATCCTTCACTGCTCCCCTCACCTTTACGCCGATGACTCCCAAATTTACCTTTCCTTCCATCCCTCAGAGTTGTATAAAGCGTTTGCCAAAATTCAAGAAGACTTGAATCGAATCAGTGCCTGGGCAAACTTAAATGGATTAAGATTAAACGCTGCTAAAAATCAAGCCATTGTCATTGGTTCCAAACCCAATGACCAACATCTCAGAGCCAATACCAACATACCTATCCTATAACTAAATGACCATCCCATTAGATTAGCTTCACCTCCTCAGTAAAAAAACCTAGGCATTTTTATAGACCAAACCCTCTCCTGGAAACACCATATTGCTCACATTTCCCGACGTTCAATTGGTACCTTGAAACTATTCCATCGCTTCTGCCATCTCCTACCCATCCCCACACTCCTAGTAACTTCCCTCATCTTCCCCCACCTTGATTACGGCTGTGTGGTGTACGGTGGCCTCTCGGCAGAACTCGGGGAGAGACTGAAAAGAATTATGAATGCCTTCGTAAGATTTGTCACAGGGACCCTGAGGTATACCCGTGTTTCGCACCACTATGCTGAATTAGAATGGCTCTTCCCTTCCTTCCGAAGACAATATTTCCTAGGCACATTCCTTTACCAAATAATCAGTAGTCATCGTCCGTCCTATACATACAATCTCCTACAATTCAAATCATCTATCCACACCCTCTCCACAAGATCTCGTCCTTCTGACCTTTACACCTCTTTCCAAAGATCTACATCATTTAAACATTCCTTCGTTGTCCGTTCTACTACATTCTGGAATACCATCCCACTAAAAATTCGCCATGTATCATCCTTATCCACCTTTAAAACCAAACCCTCTTATTCCAATTCCTCTTCACAATCCAATCAGACGCTGGTTAAATTCATACTATATTATAAGGCTTTAATTTTCTTTAGACATTATTTTTTCTCTCCTATTTTTTATTGTTTTATTCTGTGTTGAACGTGAATTTTCATCACCACTCACTAAGCATTGTGAGTAGATAAAATTTGTTTTTCTTAATTTCTAATTTTTTTATTCATGAAATTGTATTTCGGTGAAATGTATTTTATTTTCTAATCATCTTCAACACACTTCTCGCTATGTGTATATATATGTATACTTTATTATTTTATTTTTTCTTCTCCTAATCTTTATGCATAATCACTTAAATATCTTAGGGAACATATGTATATCATTTTTTTTTTTTTTTTTTTTTTTTTAAAATTTCTTTCCTTACATATTAACAGTTATTATTATTTTTTAAATTTTTATATTCCATCACTACAATGCTTTGCCTATAAAATTGATTTTGTGTTTCTCTCTAATTTCATTCAGTGATTATTATGCTATTGTTTTAGCTCCAATATTGTAGTACTGAACCCCTATTACCCAACTGTTCTCGTTAATTTATCCTAAGAGCTTAATTAATACTCAATTTATTACTAGTATTTTGTTATTATTCATTGTAATAAGTCTTTTGGCCAGATTTATGGTTAATTTATATGAACAATACTGTTATTCTAAAGGAACCTAGTCCCAGAATAAAGATGATTTTTCTATTCTATCTAAAGTAATCCCAAGATGTTTTACTTTACTACATATATTTAGTATTGTCCCATTTGATGCTGGTGGTCTTATGTTAATATTTCTTCAATTAGTGAAGATACAGAGGTTTATCTTCTGGGGGTTTATGCCAAGGCCATTTCCCTGGCATAATTCTTTCAGAAATCTCATACTGTTTTCGAGCAGTTCAGAGATAATATCTGGAAACTTGCCCTCTATCAATACCGCAATATCGTCAGCGTATCCCTGAGAATAAAATCCCACCGCATTCAATTTAACAATCAGGGAGTCGACAAACACCACAAAAGTGGAGACAGCACATCCCACTGCGGACACCCTCTAACAGGTTTAAACCACATTACAGATAATAGTCCCAACTCAGATTTAAGGACTCTTCCCCTCAGAAACGAATTAATCCATTCCATAGCCACGTGCCCAGCCCCTCTACTTTCCATTGCTCTAGCCATTGTATCATATGGGGTACAATCAAAGGCACCTTCAATATCAAGAAGGATACCTGCCATAATCTCTTTCTGCGATAAACTTTTCTCGATTCTAGAGTCTAGATAATGCAACGCTGTCTCACAAGATTTGCTGGCTTGATAGGCAAATTGGACACCGTGTAGTGGTCTTTATACTAATGTAGAGTCCCTAATGTGTCTATCCATAATGTTTTCCAACGCCTTCAACAGAAAAGAAGTCTATATAGGTCTGTATGTTTTGGGGTTGTCATAGGACTCTTTCCCAGGCTTAGGTATATAGCAGACTCTTGCTTCCCTCCACATATTAGGGATATATGCAAGTGCTAAGCTACCTCTAAATAACTCCAAGAGATAGGGTTTAATTACAGGTAAGACCTTTTGTAGCGGTTGATGGAGAAAATCCCATCGATACCAGCTGATTTGAATGGTGCAAAAGAATTGATTGCCCACTCAACTCTCCTAGAATTCACAATCCTTTGGTTTCAACCCACTTGTCTTTGCCACAGATGTAGCTATCCATAGTGGGATTAATTATGTACTCATCAAGCATTTGACAACCAGGAAAATGAGCACTCACCAAATCCTCCAGAGTGGGTGTTACCTCCTTCATCCCTGACTGAGCCATCTATTTGCTTTGACAAGATTTTATGGACTCTGCATGTGAATGATATGTTATTAATGTTGCTGCAAAAGTTTTTCCAAGAGTTTCTAATGATCTTTTAGGACAGCGTTTGACTTCTTCCTCTAACTGTATACAGTATCTCTCCCAATTTGTGCATTTTGGGTTTCTGTATACAGACTCAGTCACATTCTATCCAGACAAGTATAGAATATTTCAATTTTTTTTTTTTTAATATTTTTTTTATAATAACGATAAGGGGTATAAAAAGAAATGGCAGACATAATTTTTGACTCTGGGAAATTGTTTGGGCTAGTAAGAAGATAAACGTACTAAAAGTCCCAACTCCTAGGTGGTGACCCAGATGTGGGAGGGGGGTGTTAGAAGGTCACTTTTTTCCGCTTTTCGCTTATTTCAGGATAACTATCCATCGCATCGACAATGAAGTTCTGTACAAAATTAAAGCTGATGAAATTTGCAATATGATTGATTATATACATTCTTCACAACCTCGCTTAGTTTCCGAGATATCCGTCCTCAATTATGGATAATTTAAAAAAAAAAAATATTTGGCTCTTGTTGATCTTTGTTTTTCGGGTTTCCGCTTATATAGTTGTTGTTTTTTTAATGGAAATTATGCCTGCAAAACACAATATTTTTTCATTTTTCAAGTAGTAAATAATAAAAGGAAATCCTAGAGATTCTAAATGTCCAACGGAGAAGTTTATAACTATAATAATTACGGTGGCATAAGCGAAAAAAGACAAACAACAAATATATTTAATTTAAGTGATTAAAAATTATTTCACAGTAAACTAGACAAATTTTACTTAAAATGAAAGTAGAACATCCCATTGTTAAAACTATTTAAAAATGACCTTTTAGTACTTTAGTACAAAAATTGTTCTCAAAGTCTCCTAGGTGGTGAGCCAGATGTGGGGGAGGGAGGGAGGGTGGGGTGCCTAGAAGGTCACTTTTTTCGCCATTTTTCTTATATCAGGAAAACTATCCATCGCATCAACGAAGACATTCTATAACAAAATAGAGCTAATAAAATTTTCAATTTGCAGAAAAACATTAATCTTATAATAAACCTTATTGTATGAATATATGTGAGTATATATACATAGAGTTTTAAATGTATAGAGAGTTGGAGCAATATAATAACAAATATGACATTTTTTTTTTTTCAAATTCTCGGAATTGACATATAAAATTATAATTTTGAACCAATGAAGATAAACTAGTCAAATAATGTATAGTCTTGAAGAAAATTTAATTGCTAAAAACTCTCTTTCGCATGATTTGATCATAGAAGGAAGCAGTCAAGAGTTAGCTAGTCAAATTCATTTAAAAAACATGAGTACAAATTTTTTTTTCCACATTAGCGATAGTTGAGGATGGATATCTCGGAAACTAAGCTAGATAACGAAAAAAACTAAATTGCTTATATGGAACTATATTAAAATAAGAATCCCTCGTAGCTCACTTTTTTTTATATAATAAATAAAAGGCTCAAGTATCAACTTTTACATCCTCCCATTTTATGAAAATAAAATAAAAGCGATAAAAATAAATTACTTAAAGTTTAGTTTTCTAAAATAATTTCTTAAATAAAAAACCCTAATCAAGTTTTAAAAATGCTTCCTCTAGAACCTTATATTTGTTATTTAAAATACTGAACAGACTTAAAAAAAAGTTTAAAGTTAAAAAAATCTTTCAATTTTCCTTTATGTATAATAAATGTATTAGTTTTAAAACTATATATAGTTTATAGTTATAAACTAAATATGTATAGTTATAAACTATACATTTTTAACATTTGTGTCCCCTGACATATTGGTCAGGAAATTTTACTCTTATCAATTTGGTAGTCACCCTCTATACCTATGATTCTTTCAGTTTTATTTTCTTTGTTCATAACCAAGATATCCTGGAAGTTATGCAATACCTTATGGTTCGTTATTATTTTTTCATCCTAGTGCACTTTTATATTTCTATTTTCTTCAAGTTTTTTGTGAGGTGTATTGATAGTAGGGTACCTCATCATTTTCCAGTAGTCTGAATGTTTTGTATATACCTCGGTGGTATATTTTTGCGACATTATTATCCCTCATCAGGTATTTTGTTCCCTCTAAAGTATCACAGCCGTTGTTTACATCCTGGATACATACATTTATCTTCGAGCAAAGGTGACATTTATCCGTGACCAGATTTTCTTTTGGTTTGTTTCCTAAAAGCCATGGCTGTGATAACTTGATCCTGAATAGCTATTGAAAACCTTTTAGTCAATAGTCATATATTTGGCCCAAATTTAACTATTCAACTAACAACTCATTGTCAATCTTAGGCTCTTGTAATTGATGTTTAAATCTCCCATGCAATTCCTTTTTCTTCCGTATTATTTTATAATAGTCATTTCTCACTTCAGGTCAATCGAATTACTAAAATTCAGGGCAGTGTATCTTTCATCATGGTGATGATTGCAGACACTTTTTCATAAAGTACTTCAGAGATTTTTTTTGTTTTTGGCAAGAGTTCTCAATTAAACATGTCCAAGGCCTCCTTCTTTGGCAAATAGAGTCTTCCCACGGATATCTTTGGGTGATGATGATGAATCTTAGTCATCATTGCACGCATCTTGCTTGAAATTTGCTAGTTGACCAGTTTATTAAACCAAAACTGTATGCTTTCAGCCGTATCACCTATGCATTAATGACATGGATTTTGTTTTTCCCATTCAGATGACTTCTAAGAATCTGATGCACCCTTATTTTGAACTTACTAGTTATTTTACCAAGTACCACTTTCTTGGCTATCTTAATAGCTTGCTCAATACCTAGGTATTTATAAAATTATTCTGCTGACCGGTGTCTCATGATCTCTCCTGACGGAGGCTGCATGGAAATGTTGCCTTAATTTTATAATATTGAGTGTGGCACACTTTTAGAGACTTAACAACATAAAAATTGATTACTGACCGTTAACACAAGTTTCATCATGCATTGTAACTGTTCCTTATATTTTGCATATAATTTGAGCTTGTCCACATAGACACTATGGCTAATGATAGATCTCTGGTCATCTATCTCCAACACGTTACATGCTGAGCATGATATCTCTTTAATGTTTTTCCCGACGATATCGGTCACCGGCGACTGACACTGGTTATGAAGTTCCTAATGGCATCGGACGCTGGAGACATGCATCAGTTTCGAAGTATAGCACTATTTTTGGACAACAAAGGTGAACTAAATTCCCTATTCAATGTCTCTATCTGTTGCTCGTGTCCATATTAATGGCCAGCAATCCTAGGAGTGGACTCTGAAGTCCAATGCCGTTTATATGACGAGTTTTTTATTATTTCAGTAAAAAAGTGTTTTTTTTAGGGATATAAATCTTAAATATTGAAAATTAAATGAGATAAAGTTTATTTATTACATATATTTATAATTTTCATTATATAGTTTGTACATTATTTGTGTAATACTTTTTCATTGTCAAGACAAGAATGGAATTTACAAAATCGAAGTTACATAATAAGTACTATATTGTGGCAATGTAAGAATAATATAGGTATTTGCTTATTCACTATTGCATTGGAATTTATTTTTACATGTTAGCTGCGGTTACGGTTCCCTGGGTCCGATATTCGTCTCGACTACCAAACGACCAGGATTGTTTCGAATTTTGTCTATCTTATGAAATCGTAAGATTCTTGTATTAAAGATACGAGCATAAATAATTATTATATCTGATAAAAAGTTTTTGGACTCCGGAAACCGATACCGTACCAGACTGATAAAAAATGATTTCCCTAAGGTGTCATCCTCCACCGTTGGATAGATATTCCTGCTGTGGCAGTACAATGCACATGCATGGCCTTGTCATCTTCGGGCTTCTGTCCCTCAGTAGCTCTTGATAGTTCATCTTCATAGGACTGTTCCCCTTGCTTATTTAACATGAAAATCAATTATGTATATATATATATATATATATATATATATATATACATATAAATAATAAATAAACTTTTTCTCATTTCATTTTCAATATTTAAGATTTATATCACTAAAAATAACACTTGTATACTAAACACAATTCTACAGAATTTCCATTCCAACACAGTCCTCACAGAAACTAGTGACTTTCTGTGTTTTCTTATTTGCCTCCCTACTTCCTAGGATATTTGTTAATTCTCTGTAGCATTCACTGCACTGATTTCGCTTTATTTTCCCTTGTTTGAAGAATGGACACAAAGCATCAGACGTGGTGCAGTGGTTGGCGCTGAGTTGCGAATTGTTAAAGATGATCCAAGATTGACCACCAACACTCCAAACATTATCTCAATCACTATGCATGTGCACTGTCCTGTCACGCCAGGAATATGTATCAGACGCCGGGGGCTGATACTGTAGGGAAATCATTTTTTATCAGTCTGATACGGTATCGGTCCCCAGTGTCTTACATCTTCATATCAGATATAATGATTATTTACGTTTGTATCATTGCACCTATCCAACTCTCATTCAAATATTCTTCTTCAGCATTCTTCCTTATATGACTAGGTCAGGAACTAAAATAAAGAATTCGGTAGTCCTCCTCAGGTCCTTCAGTCTTCCATATAGTTTCCTTTCTGCTTCAGTTGTTTCTGGTCAAATCACCCTCCTTTGCTGGGAGTAGACCATGCATGTTTGTAGGATAAGTTCCACATTCTGTACACCCTCACCGCACTCGCAGATGGGACTAGAGCCAATTTCAAACTTACTGAATAGGTGAGCTTTGAGCCTGTTGTGTCCCTCTTTAATATTTAATAATAGTTGTTTTCCTATTCAGTATTTTTAAAAATGACCATTTTAGAGACTTTGTAAGATAGGCAAAATTCTAAAACAATCCTGGCCGTTTGGCATTCGAGACAAATATCGGACACCGGTGACCGTAACCGCAGTTAACGTGTTAGTTGATATCCAAGCTTGTTGATTTGGAGGATGTGACTTAATGGTGCTAGAGCTAAGCAAAACCATAGTGGGCTTAATGAATCTTCCTGATAGATTCCCTTACAATTTTTTATTGTTTCAGTGTTTAACCTGGATAGCCTCTACCCACTATCATTCTAGTGCTCCATGATGCCATTATTTTTCTTAGGATGTTTATCATGTCTGGATGGATTTTATATTATTTTAGACCTTATGATTGATTGAATCAAAAACTTTTGAAAAATCAACGAAAACCAGGATAATAATTTTGTATTTGCCTAGAGAGATTCTTGATTAATTTTCAATTAAGCAGATTTTGTGGGTTATAGGGATCTAAAACCGAACTTGAAAGAATTTAAGAGAGCTTTTTGCTCAGGGTAGTCATTAAACTAGTAGTGGACTAGTGTTTCAAGTGGTTTCGTTCATTAGGAGAGAATGGAAAAAGGTTTAAAATCAGAGACTGTTTTTCATTTTATTTATTTTTTTGTCAAGGTATTGGGAAAATGGAATTCTGAAGGTAAAAGTTAAAATGAAGCAAAAGGATGGGGAAATAGGCAAGAAAATATAGTTTAATTATGTTCATCTGTGGGGAACAGCAAAATTTACTAACATCAAACGCATCCAATCCTTCCAATCAAAAGTCCTTCGAACAATAGCCAATGCTCCTTTCTATGTAACCAACAAAACCCTACACCATGACCTTAATATCCCATTTGTCCTAGACCTTATCCCAGCAAAATTCTCCAAATTCCACCAGAACCTTACCCATCATCCAAATCCCTTTGCAAAATCTCTATCCAGCACCACCCATCCATATAATCCTCCAAGGAGGTTAAAACGGCAGTGGCCCCGCGATCTTTTATAGTTTGTAAATATTGGAGTTCTGGCAATGGCCAGATTCTCCACTCACGACATGAGTGTATGTGGCTAAAGCACTCTTGCTCAATCTCCACTGGGTTTAGCCCTAGTGACGCGGTTGAGAGAGGAGTGCAGGGAACTCCTGGACTCATACTTTTCCCTCCACAGTTGGAGGGACAAGTCTGGCTTGGAGTTCTCTCGCCAAGTTGTAAATATTGTATGTAGGTGTGCATGTGTTCTTTTTATTTATTTATTTTTAGGTTATTTTATTCTTGTTTATTGTATATATATTATTTTTCTGTATAATTTATTTTATTTACTGTATATAGAGTGTGAATGTGATCTGTGAACACTATTATTAATGTCCCTGAGACAGATTGTAATATATTTCAATAAATAAGCTATTAATTATGTTCATAGGAATTTTCACCATCCATTAGGTTTGGATTTGAGAACAGAAGAGAGTGGTTCTTCTGGAGAGATGTGTAGAGAATAAAAATTTTCAGAGTCAGAGGAAGTTTGTGAGGGAGGGTGCATAATAGGAAGAGGATCGGAGAAATAAGAATTTATTTTGTGAAGAGTAGTATAAGTTAAGCAACAATTTACAATGAACAATTTTATAAGGGTTTTTCATCTAGACTTGGGATCAGAGACCTATAATGAGGAATTAGGTAACAATTGTGCTTTAGCACCAAGTAAAGAAGATTAGATTAGCTTTAGCAGAGACTTAAAAGATGAGTAATAATGAATTTATTAGACGAAAGACATCTCATCAATGGAAGAAGAGGATAGGTGGGTTTTAGGTATCAGGAAAGTGAAATAAGGAAAGGATTTGCATTTTCTGTGATTATTGAGTCAGCAATCTAGAAAGAAGTATTGAAAGATTTGAGAGGAATATCCTCTGCACAATAACTAGAGTGATCTACATCTAATAATGTGTGGAGGCCAATAAAGAACTATTTACAGAAACTGGTCATTCAATATCTCATGATATGAAGGCAAAGAAAAAAAAATGTAGCTTCAGAAAGCCTATACACAACAATGAATGTCTCAATAAGTAGAAATTCAACAAATGACCATGTGGATGGTCCAAAACCAGACTGCCAGCTTAAATTAACAAAAATGCTGCAGAGCTGGCATGCAATGCAGAAAACTGAAAAGCAGTAAGTAGTCCAAGATTGGCAGAAATTGTTTAAGCTGTTAAAGATTTACAATCCATAAAACCAATGGGAAAACAAAGTATACATATCTTTAGAGTGTAGAAATAATGTTGAAGTTTGACAATGAACGATTTCGATTAAATTAATCATATCAGTGTAAAATTAAGCAGTTTTAAATAAAATGTAATTTTTATTCTAATTGATGTTCTCTAATATTGCTTAAATGTCTAATTTTCAATATTACCTTCCTCTATTACCTTTATTTTTTTTTTTTATTTGAGATAATTAACCATTTCACATTAATCTTTGATATAAACAATAGTTAAATATAAAATATGAAAGAATTTGATAATTAAATAAGAGATCATAACGTATAATAGTTGTAATAGAGGAATCAATGGAAAGCGAGCACGCCCGAAAGATTACAACAGGTTTCCATACGTAACATGAGTTTAATATAATACAGGCTCCGACAATATTATGTACATATATATATATATGCAGTTTTCATAAATGCTATCGTTGGTAATATTTAATATTTTATTGTATGGAATACAGCAATATAAAAATTAAAATTTTTATATATCAGGTTATTTAAACAAATAAAAATACCCACAATGAAATGTAAATAAATATAGCGTCTATGTTTTACTTTCACTCATCTATATAATAAGGGAAATTTAATATAAAGTAAGGGAAAGTATTGCAATCTTGCAAATTTCCGAATCTGAGTTTTCAATGGAAATACATGTTTTGAGGTACCCTAAGTCCAAATAACCAAGTCCTGCAAAATGGTCTGTGTCTGTATGTTAACAGTCTAACTCAAAAACAAATAGTCGTACAAAACTGATATTACATATTTATGATAGATATATGTCTTAGATGTGACTGCAACTTTTTCTTTTAAATCGACTAACCGGAAGTGCCACTATATATCAACGCTGAAACACATTTTTACAATTTTCTCAAAAACGGCTCTAACGATTTTGATTAAATTCGGTGTATCATTGTTTAATGAAGTGCTCTTTAATATCAATCAGGTCTTAAATGTCACTTTACTGGCCTTAAATGCCCAATGTTCATATACGTCTTCCTCTAAAGTACCTTTAATATGGTTTATTTTAAATAATTAATCATCTCACATTATTAAGAGGTTCTAAAAAATGCTAAATATAACTTTTGAAAGAATTTGATAATTGAATAAAGGAGAAAAAAATAAAAATGCTTATCCAGTTCGAAAATGAATCTCCGGAAATACTAGTCAAAAGGTATACATATAATAAATCGTTGGAAAGAGGAGAATTGAAAAAAAAAAACAATATCTGATATAGAAAATTATAGAAGGTAAAGGGGAGTGTCGAAAAAAATATAAATAATAATTTCTAAAAATTAACATTATTTAATGTAAATAACGTGTTTTCAAGGAAATTAAATGAAATTTTCTTACTAAATGTAAACTTTTAACATTGTTTATAAGTTTGAAAATAGTATTTGGAATCTACCGAATCAAGGCAATAACATTCCTTAAAATGCTATTTCATTGTACTTTTGTGAAAGAAGAAGCGAAATATAAAAATATTTTATGGATATGTTTATAACTCTAAATATGTTTACTGTATTTTGTTAGGATTCTCGAATAACTCTAAATCTGATATTATATTTAAATAATTATCAGGTATCTATCATCCGTTTATTCCGAAAAATCATTAGTAACCTCTTAGAAAATTAAATTAGTGAATAATTTGATGAATTTTCCTGTTGTGATATTCCAACAGTATCCACTTACAATTAGTGTGACAACTTTTGACCTGTCTATGACAGACAGTGTAAATCTCTTAATTCCATTTTAGAAAACATTGCAATGGAAAATAACTGTTTAATAAATAATAGTCGTACAATCCATAATCAACTGGTGATATAATAAATAGGACTTTTGTTATTTTATTGGTATTTATGATTTTTTAGCTGTAAGCTTTTTTCTTTACCTCAGTTAAAGATGAAATCCAGAAATTTTATAATAGCCCAATATGCCCAGAAAATAATTTCTATTCAAAGTTGTGCGGTAAGTGAAAGTTGTGTGTGTGCACCAGATTTTTTACTTTCACTTCCCCTTTGTCTGGAAATACTTATTTCCTCTAAGAAGAGGGTGGTAAGTGAAAGATGTATGATGCGCGCACCAGATTTTTTTTAAATTGTCAAAAGATCTAGGTTTAATTCATGAACAAGGCTACTATTGGAATCTTTCCTCTCCAATCGGCAGCATATATGGAATTTTTCTTGCAAGGAAAAACTTCTTGCTCTTTCATGTTCTTATTACAGAACTAAACAGAAATATGAATTTTAGGTTAAAAGTGGGGAGTAGCAGTTAATATTGGCAAACGATAGATATTTTTATTCTGTTGGCATTTGAGACCATGTAGATCTTTTGCCGCCTCCATCTCTGCCTGTCATGGGCCATTTCTTTCCATTTGTCTGCACGCAGCTGTGTTGCATCTTTGTTGATTCTATCTATCCATCTGCTTTTTGGCCTTCCTCGTGGTCTTTTACCTTCTATTGAGGCATTATTGTTACGTAGAGGCTTCCAGATGGATTGCTACGAGCTACATGCCTCAGCCATCTTAACCTCCATGCCTTCTTATCATGGTTTATTGATTGACCAGTTTCTGTAAGCAGTTCTTTATCGTCTTTCTTCTCCATGTGTTAGTACTCTGATCCCAGATCGCTCCGGTTATCGTGCGGAGGATTTTCCTCTCAAATCTTTTAACACTTTTTTCTAGGGTGCTGGTTAGTGTCCAGGTCTCACAGCCATATATTAGAACTGGCTTTATCATAGCATTGTACACCATTTTTTTGAGATTTTTCAGGATTTCAATACCTTTGAGAAGGAGAAGAAAACTCTGTTTGCGCTAGTCTATTTCTGCCTGTTGCTCATTGATTGAGGATATTGTGGAGCCAAGGTATTTGAATTTTTCTACTCTCGGAAATTATTTTCCTTCTACACAGATCCTTTTATTGGGGTGGAATTTTAGGCTTATTATCATATATTTTGTTTTGTCTTCATTTACTTGTAGGCCGATCTGCTCTGCCTCTCTTATCAGTGTTGATTAGATAGCTATATATTATTTGAATTCTATTTTGCATTATATTTTAGTTAATTAAAGTGGCTACGGTTGGTGTAATTTATTGTCGGGCAAGCACTCATTCGTTCAATCCGTGGCGCTCCTTAAAAGAGCATTTATTAATGTCACAGTTGGTGTCATATGGATAATTATTACACTGTTTATACTAATAAAGAAAATAAATTACTTATGAGAAGCTATATTGATATTAGAGTCTCCTCTAGGTCACTTTATTTTACAATAGAGAAAAATTAGAGCTTTATATGTCAAGTATCAACTTTTACCTCCTCTCCCAGGGTGTCCAGCAATCTGGAAAACTGGGAATTGTACGAGAATTTCTCAAACCGGAAAATGTACTGGAATTTATAAAAAATAATGGGAATTTTTTTTTATTTATTTATTTATGCTCCTTTATCCTATAATTTTTTTCCTATAAAATGAAAAAGGTCAACTGCTAATATTATTATATATTCCTGACGATGGGAAGAACATTTGTCGAAACATCGAACAAATATAGTAATAAACAAAGAATAAAATTCAATAAAAAGACGTCCTGTGTATAATTCATAAACATTTTTATTTTAAACCCATATTTCCAACCGTATTTACTCCCATAAAAGAGAATACTGTTGTATTTACAAATGTTAATAACAGTGCTGTCGAATTCATCAGCAGTGAATTTAGGAATTACATATAAGGTAAATTTTTTTAGAAATATTTTAATAATGGTAATTACATGAGAGGAAAATGTAGGGCTAAGAAACGAAATACAGAAACATTGGTGCTTTCAGAGATAAGATGTTTATTTACTTTTTGTTAACACGTGCTTACATCTTGTAACTTTATGTACGTTACAATTTAAAAAGAATACATATTATATTTAAGTTCACAAATTGCACACAGAAATAAATATAGATAAAAAAAAATATATATTTTTCCATATCAGAGGACTACAGCCCAAAAGTCTACTCATTCCACAGTAATTTTATTTACATATGTAATAAAGAATATTGTTATATTCACATAAAATTATTGATAAATATGTTTTATTTAAAAAATATTTGTTTTCTTTAGAATAACAAGTCTAAATACATAATATTTTCTATCTTATTCACTAGTGTAAATACGAATATGGTTGTATTTACATGTGCGGTAAAGCATTTTGTTATGTTCATTTAAAAGTATGAATAAATATTCCTTATTACTAAACAAATAAAATTTAAAATGGTTTTATTTACAGACGTTGTAAAGAATATTGTCCTATTCACATAATCTTAAAAATAAATATTTTTATTAATTAAACAGCCTTTGAACAGTCACATTGTGGAGGTATTTTTCCTTTTAAGTTTTTAATGTTATTTGGTTTCTCTGTGATGAAAATACTGTCTATATTCATGGGAGCCCAGTCAGGGAAACACGTATAGGGTGGATATGGACATGGATTTCAGAAGCTATTAATTTTTGCATGTTTAATGTATATATATTGTTAATTTGTGTAAAAATAAATTTATAATAAATGAAGAAGCATATCTCATTATAATTTTTATGGGAATATAATTGTGTTCATTATCACTCCTGTAAATATGAGTGTATGCATTTTTAAAGGCATGTATTTTGATGCAAATATTTGTACACAGACTGATAAATTTACCTTAGTATTAATATTTAATTAAGAATGTTTATACATACTTTTATGTGAATATGACAATATTCTTTACCACAACTGTAAGTATAAGTATATTCATATTTACAGGATTGAATACGATTGTTTTGGGTCGTACCATCATTTTTTATATGATCGGGTACATAGAAATGCTTGTGCTGATAAAGAATTCAGTGGACTGTATGATTGATATAAATATAATTGTATTTAATATTACATAGAGATGGGGGTTTGAATTAAGGATTTTACAATATGTTACTTGGCTGTGGCTGCATGATGACTGAGGTTATGGATAATGCTGATCGGTACAATGGTCGGCCGGCTGTCTCATTCCCTTCTCACCTCCACGGGTCCGGCAAGTCTCGGAATGTTCTACTCTCCCATGGTAGAACAAGAAAAGTAAAGTCTAGAAGAGGGAAGAGAAGTCGTCCTCTCTTGGCTTCAGTCGATCATTTTCTCCGCCACCGTCACTGCAGTGTTACCTGCTTGGCGATGTTTTGCATGTACCCCATGAAGGGGGAGGGGAGTAATATCAATTTAGGGTGATCAACCCTAAACAACGATAGTAAATATATGTATTTCGACTCATAAATTTGAAAGAAAATATATATTTTTTAAAGAAGAATATTTATCCATAATTTTATGTGAATATTAAAACATTCTATATCAAATATTTATATTCAATTACGAGGGGATAAAGAGACATATATGCCCAACTCTGATTTTTAAGCATGGGTTTTACTTGATTTCGGTTTGTCGTTTATATCGGGCAGATCTAAAGGATACTAAAAAAAAAAAAAAGTATTAAAGAATATTTTCTCGTGTCAGGCCATACATCTCATTTCAAGGACCATTTTGTAAATTTTTCATTGTCATAAAAATAGTATGGTAAAAAACACAAGCTGTACCTAAAGGGAAAAGAATGGATTTTCTTGAAAAATCAGAAATCAAGAAAAAAAAATAACGTATTGCGCTGAAATGTCAATAATACTCAATTTTGAGGATTCTGCACTCTGTAAATTAGTAGCGGTTAACGAAAACATGATGTAAAGGGGGTGGGGTAGCCCATCTAAACAATCGTTTTATTTTCATTTTTAGCCCTCATCTGACAAGCAAGAGAGAAGGACCGTAATAAATTACATGATAATTAGTTTTTATTTAATTGTTAAACTTTTATTCATTTTAAAGATTGTTTTCTTAATTTCGTTTTTTTATTATATTATTGTTGCTATTTTTTATATTTTATTTAGCCTTAAGAAGAACCGAAACTGGTACTAAGAAAAAATAAACAATTGTATACAGAAAGGCAACACCTTTTTATTGAATTGTTTTTCTCTCCAGTAACATGAAGAGCAATGAAACAAGAAACTTCTCAACTAATGAAAATATAAGAAGACATTTATTTTGTTTAGCTAGTCACTTTAAACTTAAAACTAAAAGTTAAAAGTAATGATTCTTGATGACATTTTGGTTATTTTTCTTTTTTCCTTGCAACTTATGATTTTTGCCGTTATAACTTCTTAAATATACGGTATAAGTTCGGGGGTCTTCTATTAGCCTTTGTGGGGTTAAGATATGAGAACATCGACCTAATTAGATGAATTTTTATTTAATATGTTAACAAGTCTGTATTAGTGCAATAAATTTAATTGGCAGAAACAATTAAATTTTTTTTATTTTTACTCCTTTTGTTCTGTTTTCAAGACGTATTAGATGAGCTCTATTGTAAGCTATATATTATTATGATAAAAAATCTAAATTTATGAATTTACAACAGCTGAATATCTTTAATTATCTAAATAAGCGAAGCGAAACGATGGTAATGTGTTTGGGTCATCTGCTAATAGCTTTATAGCGCTTTGTTTAAGTGAAAGGCTGGAATGATTTTTAAGTTTGATGGCTAAATCTACTGAGCAACTGTATTAATCCGCTAAAATTAAAAAAAAAAAAGAAGCTGTCGTAGTTAGGTGCCTAACACACCCCCAACGAAACTCGAGACTTTAGGATATTGACACGCACTGATACATGGAAGGAAATCTATTTGCTAGGAGCTTTAATCTGTGGTGAAAGGCACCCGACTATTGCAGCAAGTATAAAAATGCGTAGATGTCAATTTCCCTATCAATCCCATATATATGTAAACAGAAGTTTACAAGATATTATAATTACTAGTTCCCGTCCTGGCTCCGTAGGGACTTTTAACTCTGACATTAATCCTCTGTCCTCCTCGCGAGAGAAAGTAAAAAAAATATCTCAATTTATTTACAAAACTTATTTGATATAAAGACATTCTTTAAAAAAAAATAATAATAAATTTATATATTATACCTTTTCAGAACTCCCATATATATGTAAACAGAAGTTTACAAGATATAATAATTACTAGTTCCCGTCCTGGCTCCGTAGGGACTTTTAACTCTGACATTAATCCTCTGTCCTCCTCGCGAGAGAAAGTAAAAAAAAAAATTTCAATTTATATACAAAACCTATTTGATATAAAGACATTCTTTAAAAAAAATAATAATAAATTTATATATTATACCTTTTCAGAACTCCCATATATATGTGCAGACCATTACTCGAATATCCTTTTCATAAAATAAAATAAAAAGTGTAATATGAGTATATGTTTCGATAAGAACTTACGTGACACTCTAGGCAGCTGTACTCATTATTGTTTATTTGAGGCGTTTGGTTTCAAAACCGATTACATCCATTTTTAAATATGTTTTAGAACTGGCCAAAAAAGGTTGTATAGAACCACTTTTGATAGGAAATCGAATCTTTTAGTATTGATTTTGGGAAGATCTAAATGGTATTTGAAACAAATACATCTAAGTTTATAAAAATAAACATTTAACACTTTTGAAAAATAAAAAAAATAATTTCTTAAAAATAAATCGATGTAATCTGTTTTGAAACCAAACACCTCATGTGAAAGAGTAGTATTTATGGGTAAAAAAGTAAGAAAAGAACGAGAAAAAAAAACAGTGAACATCTGAAAAAACCGGGAAAATTGCTGGACACTATGGCTCAGTTTATGAAAATAAAAAACCCTAATCAAGCCAAAAAAATTCTTCTAAAACATTATATTTGTTATTTAAAAGTCTGATTTTTTTTTTACTTAAATCATTTTGTAGTCAATTTTCTTTCATGTATAATAAATAAATTCAGTTATAAATTATACATTTTTAATATTTGGGTTCCCAGACATATTACTCAGGGAAAACTATCAATAAATAGGAAAATGTCTGGGAATTTTACTTTAATTGTCTGATAACCATCCTGTTATATTAAAAATTGTTTGGAACAAAATATATCCACGAAGAGGAGAATAAAATACCCTCAAAAAATTGGAAAATCGTAGCATGTAAGGATAGATGTTTATATTGAAATTGTAATTTGATATAAAAATAAATTTTTAAACAATTGTTCATGATGACTGTGAAAAATAAAAAAAATAATATTAAATATTAAAAAATATTATTAATTCAATTTAATTTAAAAATAATATTAATTCAGCTATAAATACATTTAAAAAAAAAAAAAACATGAAGGGTGCAGTACTATGTGGGGAAGTACTGTTACAAGGCAGTTGATTGAAGGTTGTGCAGGGAGGTGATGGGGTCGATATCACATTCAACTGCCAGGTTTTCCCCCTTAATAATTTTTTCAATTAAGGGTATCCAATTTTTAGGAGCTGGGTGTGCCTCAGGAGGGTCTCCCAACCCCAGGGTCGATCCAGGGCTAATGAAAATTACTAGTCATTAGCTGGATTCGAACCTAGGACCTTGAGCTCTGAAAGTCAGTGCTCACTCACTGAGCCACCCCGCTCCCTATAAATGCATTACAATTAAGGTAAATTCATCGCAATTAGCAGTTACTAGCTACTGTCAAGGGTTGGCAGGAGGAGAGGGGAGGTGTCAAAGGAAGTGGTGATTTTCTCTTTAATATTCACTTTTTGCAGTTTAGTTAAATTTTGAATGATTTTTAAGTCTTTACTTATAAAAACTTGTCATTTTTTATGTTTCAAATGATATTTATTTAACCTTGCATATATCAAATTTTAATTTTATTGATACACTTGTATTTTAATATATATATATATATATATATATATATATATATATATATATATATATATATATTTTAATACTTTCCCTTTGAATTTATTGATTTTTTTCTTTCCTTCCACAGTTAAAATTGGAGACGATTTGCTTGATAACTCACTGATCTTCAGACCACAGATGTGTCATCAGATATTTGGTGATGAGTAAGTTGTATATTGATAAAAAATATAGTTGTTTACAGGAATTCATTTAATTAGCCATGGGTATATATAGGCAGTAGAACCCCTGTTATCCGGGGGAAATGATGGGTATGGAGGTTCATGAATAATCGAAATCTCCGGATAATCAAATTACTTACTTCATTTTATTGACTTAATGTGATAGATCAGAAGGTTAATTTAAAAAAAAAAAATTCAGAAAATCATCACTATTATTAACCAGCAAACGTTTTATATACATTAAATTATAATATAAAAAATAACATAAGAATGAATTCATGCATGTTTTTACATATATATTGAATTTTCATTTGGAGAAAAAAGCAGTAATTTTATTCTATTTTTATTATACATTTCTTTTCTGCCCTCAGCTCATTTTTGCATGAGCCATTGATAGACGGCTTCATCTATATCTTTTAATGTAGAGTTCTTCATTGTTTTCCAAGGACATGATTTTTAGGCCAACAATGATACGAAGTCTGAAATGTCTTTCTTTGTCTTCAAAATATCGCAAACAGTTTGCTCATCAATTCCTAATTCTATTCGGTTTGTAATAGTTAATTTTTATTCAAGCATTAAAAATAATGTTTTTTTTTTACGAAATTTCGTTAGTTTGTATTTAAATGGAGACTAAACCATAACTGAGTAAATAATTTTGTTTTGTTGTCAAGCCAGTTGGAGTTTTAAATAAAGACTCGAAAACATTACCGTTTCTAGGTTTCTAGAATATGAGTTGGACTAGTAGTTACCGGAAACATCTCACCCATACGATACCAGCTTCTTTTTCTATTCATTGTTTTATTTCTTTATTTGTAAGAACAATACATAATTAACAACTATGTAATCATTAAAAAAACCTTATGTATTCATTTTTTACAATAAATATTATACATATAAAATAAATGGTGTAAAAAAAAAAAAAAACACCTTATTAAAACAAAACAAAAAAATTGGCCCCTTGGACCTCTAGTTAATTAAGCCCTGGATAATAGGGGTTCTTACTGTATAATCATTTTGTGCAACTTTTCTTCCTTTCTTATATTTATTAAACTAATCAATAGTTTAATTAACTATATATATATATATGTATATATATTGTTAGCTAATTTAACTATTGGCTAGTTTAATAAATATAAAAAAAGAAGAAAAGGTGCACAAAAGATTCGAACATAGATTGAATTACAACTAACTTTATTTTATCAAGTTGTTGAGATTTTCACAGAAAGTTATTGAGATAACATGTGTTTATTTGCATGAGAAAAATGGTTTTAAATCTGATACCCTCTCACCCCATACCTTAACTTATATATACATTTTTGTACATATGTCACTGACAATCTCAAATCCCCTTTTTTTGTCTACAAACAAGGAAAACCATGAAAAATTTAGGAATTTTATTTTTTTGGAAAAAGTCAGGAAGTATTTAGGCATTTTTGTCAAAATCAGAGAATTTTGTGATTAAGTTGATTTTTGCTGACTTTGTAGAGACCCTTGTTGGGTTTGTCATGAAATTTTCTCTGGAAGAAATAACTAGTCCTTCAATTTCTCCTATTGTGTCAAATTTCTTCATGAACGTGACTTGGGTTTTAAAGCCTCATTGAGATAGGTTTACATTCCTACCAGTAGTCAGTTTCCAAACTCATCATCTCACTCTTGATGGGTTCTATACACATTTGGAGCTGCATAGCTGCAATAGGGGATGATTTTGGGGTACCAGTAATAATTCGGAGGGCCTTATTTTGCACTTATTCAATTTTTTGGGTGTTAGACTCTGGTGCTGTTATAAATAAACAATATAATATATATTAATATAATAAACGAAACTATATTCAGGTAAATCAAAATTTTTAAAAGTTTTGATTAAACTTTGTGATAGCTTATTTATGTGTGTACATTTTTTGTATTTTATGTTATTCGTGTCTTTTACATTTCTAATTTTATTTATTTTTTCTATATTTAAAACCTTGTTTTTGATTTTATTTATTTGATTAAGAAAAAAAGGAGAAAAAAAAAGGAAAAAAAAAAAAATATATATATATATATATATATATATATATATACGTATAAAATAGTGTATACTATGCTCATACATATTGTTAATCCTATATAATTGTATAATAATTTTAAATAATGTCTGTAGTGATTAATAAGTATGCTGTGTTGTTAGCAACCCAATGTAATTGGGCAGCACCATTTTATTCTATTTTATGATAATAAAGTGATTCTCTCTCTCTCTCTATTTATACTAGCATTCCAAAATTTTAGTGATATTTATCAGATATAAATTATCTAAAAACAATTCATGTATCTTTGTTGTTGTTGTTTCTTGAGGTTTTAAGGCGTAAAATATCAGGGTCATGAACACCTGTAAATTAATTTTGTTTATCTTTGGATTAAATTTTTAAGAGATTTTAAATTTTTCTAAACAAATCGTTTGATTTCAAGAAACCTAACACTAACTTTATTGTGTCTTTGTCATCCCTTAAAATGTTTGCTATTGGCGATGTAAGTCCTGAACTATTTAGACTTGATATGCTAAAAGGACACTTCTATAAAATGTGGCTGATTGTAATTTGTGGTGGTGGCTGTTGGCTAATGATATATGAATGGATAAGATTGGTGTGGCCTATTCTCAGTCTGGTTAAGACAACAAATATGACAAATGTCACAAAAGACATTAATATTTAATACTTTCAATAAGAAAATGATAGGGCGAAGAATATATCCATCGTCGTGTGGTTCGTTCACCAGACTGTACACGATGAGGTCATTCGTCTGCACATAGTAAAAAGGAATTTCTCAATAAGACATTTAGGCAGGGACACTGACGAGAGGATATACGTAGACGAAGGAATGAGCCCTGGTTGGCGAGGCAAAAAAGGGCGACAGGGAAGCTGAAGTACCTCTGGTTCGGCCGAGGAAAAATTAAATATAGAAGAGAGGATGGCTTCCCTGTCAATATCATTTATAAAAAAGAAGATATTAAAGCCATAGAATGAAATATGTTTCAGCGTTCCCCACAACCACCATGTTTTGAGTCTTTTATTTTTATTTTTTAACTTTGTTTACTCATGCAGTTGTGTATTCCACTTTTTACTATTATTGGAACGTAGAAGATTTTTATTTTATTTTAAATTAAACATTATTTCTTCTACGGTCATTCCTGTTAACGTTTGTTAATTATTGGGGGAATTATTTACGTGGGAGAATTATTGGTTGAATTTATAGAGAATAACTCCTTTGTACTTTTAAATGGTAGAACAGTCAGCGATAATCCCGGTCAGTATACTAACATCACCTCAAATGGTAAAAATGTGATTGATATGGTGAGGTCATATAAACCACAGTCATATAAATTTAATAGCTGATTTAAAAATAAAGCATATGTTTTCAGGTTCAAAGCAATTCCCTATTAAGACAACGCTCTTTATTTTCCCTTATTCTCCTAATAGTTCTTTAAAAAAATTAAATCATGGTACTACTCTGGTCAAATGGGATGACACTAAAAATTTAATATACCAACAATTAATTATGAGTTCACCTAGGGTAGGTTTTCTCATAATCTCTGAATCAGTGGAAATTATTCAAAATGATATATTGTTAGGTATACATGAGACTTCGAACTTACTCGGCTTAATAAAATCTCATACTAATTTTTAACGCCCCATACACACATATCTTTAATTTTTTCATTATTATTTTTCTCACCATTCACCCCTTTTTATATGTCAGCAATAAAATGATTATTTATTTTTTTTAGTAAAAACTGAGGGATAATTGTCCCACAATTGTACATTGTATATTTAGGATTATTTTGCGATGTGTTGTCGTGTAGTATATACACACCAGCCCGGCAGTAATACCCGGTCTTAGAGATTAAGACACTAAAACTGCTGGGCTGCGGTCTAAAGTCAGTCTGGAACTAGCCTTTGTTGACATAGTAGTGGACGTCTACCCCCTCCAGTCCAGATTCACCTCACCTGGTAACATCCTAGCGCCATTTTTTGATAACAGCTGTTGGGCACAGCTGAGTCATCGATCGATCGATAGGCTATCGATTCGATTTCCCCACCATCCACTGTTGGACATCGAGAAGGTAACTAGGTTGGAAGCAGAACCTCCGACTTGGCTCGTTTTTTTTGTTTTTTTATTCTCACCATCACCAAGACATTTGAACATTAAGTTAATTTTCGTTTCACCTGTAAATTAATTTTATTCTTTTAAACAGTTATTTATTTTCTCTTGATTTTGTATATAATTTTAGAAGTTGGTTTTATTTATATTTTTTTTCCTAATGTTTAATTTGTTTTTATTTTCTCTGAATATTGTATCTTATGTTTCATTTTATTTCAGTGCATTTTAATACTCTTCTTTTATTTTGTTTTGTTTTCAACATTTGTATATATCTTTTTTTCACCATAATAAATATTGTAAACATTCAAAGGGGGATCTTTTATTTTCCACATATTTAATTAATTGAATAATTTTATAATATTTGATGTTCATGCTTTTTTTCTCTTTTACAGGTCTCACTTTTATTCACTAATTTTTTTTCCCCTTCCTTCCCTTCATTTTTTAATTTTATTCGAATTTTCTCCGCCTTTGAGGAAACTCACCGGGGTAAGATTTGTACTTCGATTTTGAAGTACCCCTGGCCCCAACACTAATTACAACAAAAGAAATAAGCCATGGTTCGATGTTGAATGTGTGTTAACTAAAAAACATGTAAAATTCGAATTAAAATCAATGGTAAAAAATGGTTATCTTAACAGTACCGTCCATAAATACATTGCTACTAAAAAGAAATTTAAAAATATAGTTAAATCGAAGCATTTTGAATATGAGCTTAGTGTTATGAATGATCTGGGCAATGTACATGATTCAAACACATTTTGGGGAACAATAAATAAATTTAGAACTCGGTTTAATTTCTTTTCACTGTTGTACCTCCCGCAGGAGCAATCTGATATAGTATTCTGTGGTGTCCTCCATCCACTTCTAGATTCGGAAATTAGCCTTGAGGAGCTTCGAGCCTCTTTAATGAAATGTAAAAGCGGCAAATGCCCTGGTAGAGATGGTTTCAGTTACGAATTTTATAAAAATCTACCTACTAACTGGCAATTATATCTTTTTCATTTATATAATGAAGTATTTTTAACTGAGACTATACCAAGCTCCTGGGTAAAAACAGAATATACAATGCTGTTCAAAAAAGGTAACCAAAATCTCCTGGAAAATTATTGTGCGATTGCCCTGGTTAATTGTATAATGAAAATATTCACTCAGATAATTCTAGATAGATTGATCATGTGGTGTGATGAGATAAAAGCTTTCCCTGAAGCACAATCTGGGTTTCGAAAAGGTAGAAACTGTCTGGGTAATCTGTTCAATTTGAACACTTTAATTCAGATACAGCTCGGATTGTGCGGAAGAAACTTTTTGTCTTTGTTCGTTGATTTTAAGCGAGCTTTTAATTCGCTCAATCACAATTTCTTATTGTGCCACTCTCTACACAATCTGGGCATAAGTAATAAAATTATTAGAATTGTAAAAGATATTTACCAGAACGCTTCAGTTAGAGTATGATGTAACGGTATATTCTCGGATGAAATTAAAATCACACTTGGCCTGCTGCAGGGGGAAGTATTATTGCCTTATTTATTTAACCTATACATCAACGATATAGAAGAATTTTTACGGGGCCGAAATGTAGGAGGTATTAAGATAAATAGTTTATGTGACATACTATTGCTTCCCTACGCGGATGATTTTATTATTGTAGCCGACAGTTACAATGATGCTAAAATCTAGCTAAATATTTTAAGCGAATATTGCTTGGTAAAAAGGTTAGAGTTTAATATCGAGAAAACTAAAAATATTATATTCCCACAGGGGCGGATATAGAAAACTTGAGAAATCGTTTTATGAAAATGTAGAAATTTAAAAAGTTCCTGAGTATTATCTAAGTATACCATTTTCGGACTCAGGTTTGTTCCACAAAGCCACGAAGTATTTTGAATCAAAAGCTAAGGCAGCAATAGGCTAAGTAGTAGTCATTTGCACTAAATTGAAAATCAGATCGTGAGAAAACAAAATTAAAATCAATAACGCCATAGCAATGAGTCTTCTTTACTACAATGTACACCTGTGGATGTTAAGATATATTGATAGGCTGGAGAGCATAAGTTTAAACTTTTATGAACGATTATTCTCCTTATATAAAAATAGATCTTTTTCGATGATGAGACTGGAATTGCAACGTTCCTCACTGTTCCGTTGCAATATTAAAATTCACGCTTTCATGGGTGCTAAAAATCCTTAAAATGAAAAATGACAGATATCCTAAAATCTGTTTTAATAAATTGAAATGGCAATGTCAACAAAACGGATAAAAAATTCAATTTGTTATATCAGCTGCAAACTCTGTTATGCACTGTAAATAAACAGTTTATTTTGGAATTAAAAGACCCAGGTGCATTCCAGGTAGAAATGAATGAAACCCTGATCCTATTTAAAAGCTATATGGAGGTGCGCGATGAGTTAATACTGGTCTCCCCCACTAAGTACAGCCGTGTTTATAGAGTGTGATAAGCATCAACCTTATCTTGTGTTAAATGCCCGGTTCCCCATGACAAAAACATAAGCACAAATAAGGCTATCTGGAAATTACCATATTAAATTAACATTTAATAATATATATTACCATTTTAAACCTAAAGTAAATTGTACGCTATATAATTTGAACGAAGTAGAGGACCTTTTTCATATTTTCGTCCGGTGCCCAATTTATGCTCCTTTCCGCCATCATTATCTGCCTCATTCCGTCAATATGACCAAGTTGAACTACATGGCATTATTTAAAATTGAAAGTGTTGACTCCCTTAGTAAGCTGTTTTATTATACAAAACAATGTTGTTGGGTAAAATCATTTATTGTCAATGAATGACAGTACAGTAATTTTGATTAGATTTTTATTATATATATATATATATATATATTTTAAAACTGAATTATGTAAAAACTATAACTTTAGAGGAATATATGTATATATTTTTTCTTATTTGTTTAATATATATTATTTCATATTAAATGATTTATATTGATTTGTGTATTTATTATTATTATGGATTGTTTTTCTTTTTATTATTGTATAGTATTATATTATATTTTGTTAATGTTTGCTGTTCAAAGAGATGTTGACACTGTAACCCGAAGAATTGTTATCTTTTTCATTATCTCCTTTGTATATATTACTGTTAATGGCCAACTATTTGTATGCGGTATTCCCCGAAAACAAATAAATTATTATTATCATGTTTGTTAATTAAAATTTACATTTCTCTTTCTATTCTATTATTTTCATTATTTTACAATATACTGTTTAAAAATGTACCCTCTCCTCAAATCTTAACTTCTGTCCCATCCTACTATTTATCATTTATTTAATTCCTTGATGACTAATTCCTTAATCTACTGCCACGTTAACTCCCAATCCCTTCCTACACATTTTCAGAGAAGTATATACATTTTAAATCACCTCTAAGAATCATTAAACATACAAAACAAAGTGTTAAATTGCAAACGTTAAATAAAAAATTCAAGATATTCAGTAAAATATTTTTGAATTTAGTTTTATTATTATAATTATATCATTATTACTATAGAGGCCTTCTTAAACGACCTCTGTATAGAATAAAAATAATTAAATTTAAAGAAATAAATACAAATAAAATCATTTAAAAAAATTGTTTAATTTTTTGGACAATTAAATTATTGTATTAATATTTGTTTGTTAATACAATCAATATAATGTACTAAAAACGTTATAATAGCACTATAACTAAGCCACTCATGAGCACTGAATGGTGTGGTAGAGGGCTGTAGAGGCACCCATGCCAGTACCTCGTTATTGTTGGCTGTTTAATTACAAAACAACGCTTGATTTTCTACTTGACTTTCTACTATTTTTTTGTTAAAAAATTGACTTTACTGCTGTTTTTTATTGCCTAAGCCAATTATTTTTTGATGTTTTTATTATTTTCTCTGACTATCCAACTTTATTAAAAGACCAACTATGTCGAAATTTAGCCAAATGCTGATTCTCAGTGACCAAAAAACTAACTAAAGTCAAAGTCATCAGTCGGCCATGTTTGGACGCCATTTTGGGGCAATTCATTCACTTTTTTTTATAGGAACATTGGCTTTTTTTTAACACATAGTTACAAGGAACACAACAAAATGCAATTTATAGGGATGTGGGGGTGTTGTATGGTAGGGCGGTCTGGCCCACCTCGTATGCCATATTATTGTATCCGAAACTTGGCTCAAACCTGATATCCCCTCACCATCTGTTCCCTCATCCGTCTATGCCCTCTTTTGTCATGGTCGAGCAGATCGATCTGGGGAAGATGTTGGTCTGTTCGTTCATGATAGTTAAAGGGCTAAAATCCTTTTAAAATCTGCTTCTTCCGATATCCTGCACATTGAATATCTATTTGTTCAAGTTTCCTCTTGAACCTTCTCCCTAATCTACATCGTTATTTGCTGCCCTCCTTGTGTACGATTCGATTCCACATTTGAATCCTCCCTCCTTACATATATTCCTCTGTTTAAAAATGACGTTATTGCAGGCGATCTCAACACCAACCTCCTTTCAATCTCTCCAAACAGAACATACCTTATTGATCTGTTTTTCTCCCTAGACCTATTCATTGTTCCTTATCAATCCACCCATCATACCCAGTGCACTGGTACCTGGCTGGACTTATTTATCATTGATTCCTCTCAAAACCTATCATCTTCCTCAATCTTCTCGCAAAACCCTGTTTCCTTTCTCTCATCCCATGATCTTATCGAAATGTCGTACAGTGTTATTATTCCTACCCTTGTTTCCAAACAAATTTTCTGGAGAGATCTTGATTTCCTAACCATTGAAAACATCAGACCTTATCTCGATTCCTTATCAGTTTCCTTAGAACCCATCTACTCCCTTTCCTCCATCGATGAAATGGTGGAACACATATCCTCTAACCTTCTTGATTTCCTTAACCATCATGCTCCTCTTAAAACCCGTACTTTTAGACGTCTTCCTGCTCCTTGGATAAATTCAGAAATTAGAGAGTTGATGTGAGGAAGAGAGGCTGCCAGAAGACAATGCTACCCCAACACTATACTATATTCAAATCCCATGAAACAGCACAAACATATTACGCCGGGCCAAAGTGCATTACTTTAACTAGGTAATATCCCAAGTGCCTTATCCTAAATGGACAATTTTTTTTTTTTTTAATGTTGGCCATAAGCACATCGACCCCTACTGGGTCCATTGTGCGCCAATTTCAGTTAGTCATTTTATTTAAAACGTTAATCCTGTTGCTTCCGCGTATCTAAGTAGGCTGATTGGATTGACTGACTCATATCTTCTGGGGAGATCCATCTGTTCCTCCCCAAATACCACCAGTCTCAGCCTTGTAAATCTATCACATCTGTATATGATGTGAAAAGCTGTTTCATTCTCCTCCTGACAGAATCTGCATAGCGGATTCGTCATTACTCGGAGATTGAACATATGACCTGTATAGATAGCTGTAAGGTTTTTAAGGGCTGCTCTGTCCATGTTCAGTAGCTGTTTACTTCTTTTTTTACATGGATCTTTTAGGAACAGCTTCGAATGTCTCTGTTTCTAGTCGGTCCAGTGATTACTAAATTTGTTCCCATAAATCTCCCTGATCCTGCCCTTGGCAGCACTGAGGCTGATTCCACAGACAGGCTCGGGAGTTACAGGAATGGTATCTGAGCCCAATCTGGCTAGCTCGTCAGCCACCTCGTTGCCTGGTATGCCAGAGTGACCTGGCACCCCCTCCACTGCAACTCTGTTGTGCTCAGTTAGCTCGTTAAGTGCTCTATTGCATTCCTTAACGACCTTTGAATAAACATAATAGTTGTCGAGAGCACCTATTGCTGCCTGACTGTCAGTATAGATGGTGATCTTTTTCTCAGTCACATTGCTTTGCAGTAGGTTTTGTGCACAGTGGCAGATTGAAACACTGAAGCATACCTGCCAAGTGGTATAGAAATTTTTTCTTTTATATCTTTGCGATAGATGCCTGCTCCAGAGCCGAAGGCTGTTAGAGAGCCATCTGTGTAGCAATTTATTCCACTATTTGGTTTATAACTTCTGCTGATATCTATCCCAACCTTATATTTTCGGTCCTGATATTCTCGGATTAGAGAGTCAGAGTGCATAGCTAGTACTCCTTCACGTCTAATCCTGTTCAGCAGTATTGTGTGTCCTCCTTGACAGGGGACTGGTGAACAGTAAGTTGACTTGTTTAACTTGTATAATGTGTTTGTTGCCCCAGCCTCCACCTCCAGCTGCAGCGGAGGCATGCTCAGCATTACCTCCATGGCAGCCGTTGGTGTCGTGCTCATCGCGCCTGTTATCATTATACAAGCAAGCCTTTGAATCTTTCCTAAGAGGATAAGTTGGCCACAGTCTTTGCTTTGTGCCACCATAGCAAAGCTGAGTAAAGTATGATAGGTCTGACTGTCGTTGTGTACAGCCAGTATACCATTTTTGGTTTTAGTTCCCAATTCTTTCCTATCGCTCTTTTACAGGCCCATAGGCATTTGAGGGCTTTACTTGTCACGTTTTGAACGTGTTTAGTCCATGACAGTTTATGGTCCAAAATGACTCCAAGGTGTTTTACTTCTTTACTCAGTGTCAATTGGATACCATTAATTTCCGGCATTCTAATAACTACCTTCTTCTTCTTCTTAGTGAAGATACACACATTGATTTTCCTAGGGTTGATGCTTAGTCCATTAATCCTGCACCAATTCCTAAGAATATTAGACCCAGTACTGAGGATATCAGAGAGGACACTCTGATGCCTCCCTCCTATGAGGATGGCAATATCGTCAGCATATCCCTGAGCATAAATGCCTGCAGTGTTTATGCACACTGCATACCGACGATTTACTGTTTTTGTTATTATTTTTTTTAAATTTGGACATTTTGTTCCCACGAGTATGGGGGTCAATGGAACTGCATGTACTACCCCCTCTCCCTGCAGCCGGCTACTTAAAATGGGTTGTCGCCCGGTTCCCCAAGTGAGTCGATAAAAGACAGTATATTTTTACCCACCCTCTGCCACTCAGCCTCAGCTCGTGCGCCCCGACCTAGCTTGGGTGCCTAACAGGTTCCTCAGTTCCATCACACATGCATCATCCGCATACATATGGATAGAACCAAGGAACCCGCCTCTGTCGTCCGCGAGTCCCATCGGACTCCCCAGGGGGCGCCACATGGAGGTGACAGTAGGCGTTGATAGGGATAAGGAGATCTGGGAACTCACAAGCAGTGGGTAGGGCACTTCACTCGATCATTCCGCAAAGAGTTGGGGAGATTCCCGCACCTATCTCCCTCTCTAGACCTCCCATTACCCTATCCATTAGCCCCCCTAAATGGACAATTCTCAGTCATAAGATCCAAAATCTGCACACTTTATCCAGTAGATCCGAACGAACTAAATTCCTTTTTTGCTAACCGTCCTCCTGTATTCACATCTGACCTCTTAACTTTTTCCATCATTGAAACCTCCTTTGACCCAGATAAGTTTTTTTTTTCTCGATATCTCTCCAACGACTATGGTTCTGACCAAATTCCTATGAAAATCATTAAACTCTGCCTTCCAACCTTACTTCCTATACTCCTCCAAAATTCCATTTTTCCTAAAGCCTGCAAAAAAGTCATTGTCCGTCCGTTGAACAAAGTCCCTGCTCCTTCAGTAGCTTCTGACTTTAGACCCATTTTCATTTAATCCAATTTATCCAAGCCTCTAGAAAGATTAGTTCACTCTCAGTTGAAGAACTTTCTTGAGAAAAACCGCCTCCTCAATCTATCAATCCTCTACAATCTGGTTTTCGTTCCCAATACTCCACCCCATCTGCCTTGTTAAAGATTACCCAAGACCTCCAATCATCCATAGACAAACATAAAATTTCCATCCTAATCCTTTTTAACTTCTCAAAAACCTTCACCTCTGTCAATTATAATATCCTCATTTCCAAACTCCAAAACCTGCCCATATCGAATAGCATTCTGAAATGGTTCCTCACCTTTTTATCTCATCGCTTCCAGACATTTGTTATTCCTGACAAATCTCCTTCCGCGTCCCTTCAATTGTCATGTGTTCCTCAGGGCTCCTCACTCTCTCCAACTCATTTCTCCATTTATATTAGCGACCTTCCTGACTCCATTTGTCACTTCCAATATCACTTATATGCAGACGATCTACAAATTTACTTATCGTTCCAACCATCTGAGATGCCTGTGGCTACCCGAAAACTACAAGAGGATATTGACTGTATCCATAGGTGGGTAGAAAAAAATAAACTGAAACTGAACACAGACATAACTAAGGCAATCCTCATTAGTTCCAAGCACCTCATTAGTTCCCTTCCTTTCATAAGATTCATCTTTAGGATTCCCAAGCGTTTTCATGTTTCCTGTTGGTACGCTGAGTTGAAATGGCATTATCCTACTTCCCGACAGCAATTCCTTCTTAGTGTTTTCCTTTTCCAAGTCCTCAGAACCGAAAACCCTCCCTACATCTTAGAATTCCTTACTTTACTCTCCTTTATCCACTCTCTCAACACCATATCTCAACCTATAGATTTATATATCCCCTCTCATAAAACCACTTCCTTCAATAAATCCTTTGTCATTCGTGCTACCTCCTTCTGGAACTCCTTACCCATCTCCATATGTCCATAAACTCCTCCAAAAAACTTCTATTCCACTACCTACTACAAATTCAAACTTCTGTAAGCTTTTAAGAATTTCTGGGTTATATAATTACGTTGGTCACCAGCCATTAATTGATAGCAGCCATTTTATTTTTATTTACTCACTTTTGTTTTCTCTCTCAGTATTTCTTGTATATATTTGTAGATATTTATATTTTCCTTTGCATTTTTGCAAATATTTGTATTTTTCTTAGTATCTATATATATTTTTTTTTTCTTTAGTATTTTTTGTATATATTTGTATGATATCTACATGCCAGACTAATGTACATATTTTTTGAACTCTATTGTTCTAAGGGGACTTCAGTCCCAAAATAAAATTATTTCTCATTTCAAGAATAGAGATGATTGGCATGCTATAATCCAGAAAGTACCGGGGCTGTAGAGCTGCATAGTATAGTAAACATGTACTTTTATCTTTTCAATGCTTATGATTCTGCTAATTTCACTATGTTTATAACAGGATGAATCAAATATAGTTAAATTTAGCCCAATCAAAGTCATTGAAGAGAAAAAAGTAATTAAGTTGAGAGCGGCTGATAATATGATTAAAATACGGTTTCAATTGCATGAGCTTTTCAGCTGCTTAATCTTCTCACATATTAATGTATCTGGAGTGGTACATAGGAAATTTAATGCTCTTTCAAATTGATTATTATGAATTTTTTTGATAAATACATAGATTATTAGTTTTGGGAGAAAAACTGACAAAAAAGATATTTCTTGTAAAATAAGCAATTTCGATAAAATTTATAGTTCTGGAGTCATGTCCGAAAAACAAAATAAGTACAGAAATTTTGCTGTTTTTTGCAAATAACTCGGAAGGCAATGGAAAATTTTATTCGGGAACATTAAATAAAGATACAGCACCCCAAAAAACATACAAAATTGAAGAGAAACCTACTATTTTAAGTTTTTCCTCATGCAACTACCATCCAATTGGCCTAATTTGATGACTTTGATGCGTCAGTTTTGAAAACGCAACTGAGTACATTGTCAGTCAAGGTGAATTCTGTTGTAGGGGCATATTCTTGACACATCATATCAAAATTTCAGCCATATGTTCTTCCTTTAAATAAACTGTCAAATTTCGCCTCTTTAATTTAAATATTCGCTTTTAACGCAATAGCTTTCAATCTTCTGACAGAGTTGTGTATTCAAATGAGGTTTATCTATAATTTAAAATTTTACTAGCTTTAAGTCCTCCCGTTAAATGAAATGGTCGGTATCTCCTAGTCTAATACCCCTCTGTACTTTCAAATTGTTTGTTTAATTTTATTAGTTTTATTTCATATCACTTATTCATAACTTTCCAAAAAGGTTTCTTTGCCAAATTTTGAGAATCTTTTATTATAAAACTAACGATATACAGTATTTACTAATGTTAAGTTATTTTACGCCAAGTTTTGTGATAAATGTTTCCTATAAAACTCTAAAGATCTATTTTTCCCCCACAATCTTTAATATTGTTTGGTACTATACAAGTCGCAAAAGGAAAAGGAAAGTGATGCAAATCTACAAATTTAACAAATTAAATGGGCAGGTAAAATATGGTAATTAATTGTCTTAAATGAAGTTAAATCGTCATTTTCTCTCTAACTTTCATACCGTAAGACGGGTAACTTTGGGATTGGGTGGGTAACTTTTGTACACCTGGTAAAACTTAAGATTGTGGTGATTCCGTGATGGATACACTGTGTTGGTTCAGTCTGCAAAAACGTGCTTTGTGTAGGCATGTACTGAGCTACTACCTTGCTACAGTTTGAGAACCGCTGTTAGGTTTCATTTATTTCCATTGTTTTTTTGTTTTATTCAAAATTCTTGTTTTCATAAAACTTCGCAAGATAGTAGCGCAGTACATGCGCTACTATCTTGCCACTATCCCATAGTTACCCACTCAGTCCCAAAGTTAGCCCATCTTATGGTATATATGAAAATACCCATCTACTCTATGGTTGGTAAATAAAAGTTGTGTGATGTGTGCACCGCACCAGATTTTTTTTTTTAATCAATAGTTGCAAGGAAGAAATTGAAACAACATGCAATTTATAAGGATGTGGAGAGAGAGCATGGTAGACCAGTCTGGCTCACATACTAATTAGCCCAGTAACCTTGTCATGAAAAGGGGGCTCTAAGTTGCATCGAATAGGGGTTGAAGGTTTCGTTTTAATTTTTTTCTTGTATGGGATGTGACAGATCCAAAATCCAAGTTTTCGACCTCAGCGCTCCCCCTGATCACCTTTGTATATCCCCAAAACTGCCAAACCCAATGCGTAACCCATATCGCACTTTTTTCGGTTTTCCTCATTTTATCCATAAAAGAGCAAGTTTTTGACAAAAACCCATCTATACTTTTTTAAACTAGATTAAATATGCTACAATTTGACACCAGAACAGGCTCGGTAAATCAAATAGTTAACGAGATACAGATTTTCAAATTTTAGAAAATTTTTGAACTTGAAAAGTTTAAGCTATTTTTCCTGTTTAATCATATGCACTTGTTTGCACTTCAATAAACTGTCTTATATGATTCAGTGAAGTAAATTTTTATTCATTTTAATATTTTGAAGGAGAGGTGAGGGAGGAGTGGAGGTTTGGTGTGAGAGGGAGTGATTACTTTTCAAAACCAGAAGACTAAAATTGAAATAGAAAAAAATATTTAACCAACATTTACAACTAGTGCATACCAAAATAGTAAATTATGTGAATACAATTTTTGAAAATTGAAAATGTTATGCTAATTTCATGTTTACCTCTTCAATAATCTGCCTTATAAGAGTTAGTGAAGTAAACATTTATTTAAGTTATTATTATGAAGGAGTAGGGTATTTGCATATAGAAATGGCTATAAATAATTGATAAAATAAGTGAGCTAGAATGACCGAAGTCATTTATTGTGTTCGATCTTTTTTGTAGGTGCCTACGCCAGTGCCACTTTTCCGCTGATTAAGTCCATTTTCTAAAGACCTGTTTCAGATATATTAAAAATTGATCAGTGATACTTGATTTTAAACTTTAGTTTGAACGACTTCTCTGACTATCCGTCTTTAATAAATGACCAATTATGATGAAATTAAGCCAACTGCTGAATCTCAGTGACCGAAAAACTAACTCAAGTCTAAGTCGTTACTCAGCCATGTTTGGACGCCATTTTGGGGCAGTGCGTCCACTTTTTTTTGTTGGAACATTGCCTTATTTTTAATATATAGCCACAAGGAATACAATGAATGATATGCAATTTATAGTGATGTGGAGGGAAGGTGTTGGAAACAGCAGGAATAATCTAGGAGCCTGCAACTAGATGCTACATTAATCACATATGTTATGATTAAAACGTATGACATAATTGAAAAAAGTTTTGTTATTTTGTTTTGTTATTGCGAAAAGTTATAAGGGATTTGTCAACACTTCACCACGGATGGCAAGAAAATGACTCCCACAAGATCTACCTAAGCGAAGCTATGTCCGTATCCAACAGACACTTCTACTGATTGGCCCGGCAAAAGAGGTCTGCAGGAAAAATCAGGTACAGCTGGTTTAGTGCAGGCAAGGTGAAATGTCAACGAGATGATGGACAGCAGGTCGTCATCATCAACTCACCATCAGACTTAGACACGTTTGCTTGACATGCATACACATATTACATTACTTTGAACAATCTTGTTTTTACTTTTTTATATCTTCTATAAAATCTTCTAGGTATATGTTTTTTTTGCGTTTGTTTTAATAATATACTATGATAATAATTTCATTTTTGTTTATGAGAACATTCTAGGTTTGATCTGTTTAGAAATTCTAATTTATGTATTTTTTTTTCTTTTTCACAATTGGAACATGCTTTTCGTTAACTAAATTTTATATTTTTTGTTTGCCATCTTTATTAATATCTAGGAAATCTTGCATACTTATTGTTTCTCTCAATAGAGACATTATCAATAGTTATGGTCTCTGGGCTCATATTGGCTCTAGCTACTATAGAAATGTTCCTATTCTTAACTCCTTCTGTCCGTTTACCAAGCCACCCCTCCTTCTTCAATGACTAATATCCTTTTAACCTGCCATGTCAACGCTCAGTCACTCCTAGCCCATTTTGATGAATTTTACGACTTTTCTCTCCATAACTTCTACCATTTAATTGCCGTATCCGAAACCTGGTTGAAACCCACAATCCCGTCCTCCCAGATCCTTCTACCTAACAATACTCTCCTTCGTCATGACAGAGTAGATCGCACGGGTGGTGGAGTAGGTCTCTTTGTTCATGACAGTCTCAAATCCAAAATCTCTTCCATAACCGATTCTCCGCAGGTTGAATACCTCTTCGCCGAAATCCTCACAACCTTATCTGCCATTCTGTTTGCTGTAATATACCGCCTTCCTAGAATTCCTTTTGATGAATCACTTGAGACTTCATTGTACAACTTAATCCCTTTCTACTCAAATATCATCCTCTCCGGAGACTTTAACACCAATTTACTGGCACCATCCTCCGATCATTCTTACCTAATAAACCTCTTTCATTCTCTCAGCCTTTACATAGTACCCTACAATCCAACCCATCATACTCAGTACTCAAAGTCCTGGCTCGATCTAATTATCCTAGATTCCTCAGACAAACTCCTTGCCACATCTCAGCACCCGGTCCCGTTTCTATCTTCCCACGATCTTGTCGTGATCTCTTACAATATCCCTGTCCCATCCTTTTCTCCCCGAACAATATCCTTCCGAAACCTATATTCTCTCACTCACGAAACATTGTCAGAAGATCTTGGTGATATCCAGTGGGATCCCATCTACTCCTCAAAATCCATAGACACCATGGTAGAAACCCTTATCACTCAACTTCACTCTATCCTCGACCGACATACTCCTCTTATCACAAAAACCATCCGATATCCTCCAGCTCCTTGGCTTACTCCTACTTTGAGGGAGTCTATGAAAGAAAGAGATGCTGCAAGACGACGGTTTGAACGAACTCGACTTCCTGATGATTTTCTCTCCTACAAACAGCTTCGAAACAGCACTCAATCAGCAGTACACCGTGCTAAATCCCGTTACTGCCATCATTCCCTATCCAACTCTCCTAATACCAAGGCTACGTGGACTATTCTTAGAAAACTGACGATTGGTAACCTTGGCTGTTGATAACCTCAACGCTCACTTTGTCTCCTGCCCTCTTGCAACCACCTTTAGAGCGGTTAGTCCAAGCCCAGCTATCCCATTTTTTAGAGGACAATAATCTCCTAAATCCCTACCAGTCCGGTTTCAGGCCTGGTTATTCTACTCAGTCTGCCCTAATCAAAATTTCCCAAGACCTTCACACAGCCATAGGTCAGCAGAAACTAACCATCCTTATTCTCCTAGACTTCTCCAAAGCTTTTGATTCAGTAGACCACAACATCCTCCTAACCAAACTTAAAAATATCTCTTTTTCTTCTAGTTCCCTTAATTGGTTCCAATCCTTCCTTACCGGTCGCTCCCAGTATGTTGTAATTCCTAATAACCCCCCATCAGAATCTCCACCTCTGACAAGAGACATCCCAAAAGGCTATTCCTTATCCCCCACCCTTTTCTCCATCTATATAAATGACCTCCCATCCTCTATCCTGCACTGTCAATACCACCTGTATGCCGACGACATTCAAATTTACCTCTCCTTTAATCCGACAGATATCTCAGATGCCACTCTAAAACTTCAGGAAGACATTGACAGAATAAGTGCTTGGGCAAACCTCAATAGGCTCACTCTGAACGCCGAGAAGACAAAAGCCATCTTGATCGGATCCCCCTCACTCCTCAAATCCTCTCCGGTATCTCCCAATCTCCTCCTGAACAACTCACCTATCTTATTCCACATCACTGTTAAAAACCTAGGTGTTACTTTTGATCAAACCCTATCCTGGAAACCACACATCTCCCAAATTTCCCGTCGCACTATCTCCACCCTAAAACATTTCAATCGTCTGCGATATCTCCTTCCATATAAGTCCCGTCAACTCCTAGTTTCCTCCCTTGTTTTCCTCCACTTTGACTATGGCTGTATGGTGTACGGTGGACTCTCGGGAGATTCCGAGGCCAAACTTAAATGCCTAATTAATTGCGCACTACGATTTGTTTTCAGAATCTCAAGGGATACGCATACTACCCAGTATTACACTGAGTTGAGGTGGCTCTACCCATCCTATCACCATCAGTACTTCCTAGCCACCTTTCTGTACCAAATCATTAGAACTCATCGACCCTCCTATATTTTTCACAGTTTACAATTCAAATACTCCATCCAATCCCGTCCCACTAGATCTCGTACTTCCGATCTCTATCCTCCTCCTCACCGAACTGCTGCGTTTGACAAATCCTTTGCAATACAAGCCCCCTCCCTCTGGAATTCCATCCCTGCTGATATTCAACACGCTCAATCAGTTTCTTCTTTCAAACCTCTCCTCTTTAAGCACCTACTCCTTTCTCAATCCGACTGATTGTGAAATATACTTAAGAGAAATATCTAAGAACCGCCAGAGACTACCTCGATTTATTTAGGTTATTTTAGTTTCTCATATATATGTACAATTTTCTTGTTCTTTTCTTTCTCTTTTCAGTATTTTTATCTTTAGTCAACTCTTATTGTAAATATACAATCTAATTGTAACCACACAGACATACAATCTGTATTTATATTTTGTTCTAAAAGGACAACAGTCCCAGAATAATAAAATATTTTTTCATTTCATTTCATTTCATATTTAATCTAGTTTAAATATTTATAGAATGTTTTTTGTTGAAAATATAGCAGTTTTTGGGATATTCAAAAGAAATCCGGGAGGAGGGGAGGGCCGAAGTCGAAAATTTGGATTTTGTATCTCATTCATATCCCATATAGGAAAATAAAAAGAAACCTTCTACTCCCTTTCAATATGTTAGTCCTCTGGTAATATTTGTATTAGATGGTTAATAAAACGAAGAGACTATTAAGGCTGAGCTTGTTAGAGCATTGCCCGCTTTAACATTCTCAAGTCTAGCTCTGCCAATTTGAATTTGGCCAGGGTAGGTTGAAATTTATTTTTTGGAAGAACCATAGAATAAATCTCAACCTTCTCACTTTTCTTAGAATAGGTTTAGTTGTACCTCTAGAACAACCTGTTTCCTCCCTATGCTAGAAATGGCAAGGCAGTAGGTAATTGGGAAAAACAAAAAGTTAATTGAAAGAAATTTTTTAGGGAATCAATTTATGGATTTAAAAATCTTAGAATCAAGCTATATTATAAAGCAGACTCCCTGCAACTTTATTGTGGATTTGATTATGAGGCTAAATTGCCCGGAATTGAGGTAAATATATTTTTTATTTTTAAAATTATAACCTAAGTTAATTTTCTCGTTGACTAAGTTAAGTATACTCTGTTGTAAGAAACATGAGGGGGCTGAGTGAATTTTATAAAAATATCTGAGTTTTCTGAAAACTGAGTAGGCATCAGAAATTTTCTGAAATCTTGTATCAGAAATTTAAACAGCTAAACAAACTGTTGTTGCTACAGAAGTCATGACTGGAGCTCCAGTACTACTGATTATACAGTATAAACAGCTTATTATACTCCAGTTAATTTTTAATATTGAAGGCAATGAAAACCACTTGAGCATAGATGATTCAACTTCGTATTTGTCACATTTCTGATTAATAGATTTATCAGAAAAAATAATGAAAATAAGGGGTGAAGTTTTGAAAATTTAATTGTAAATTAATTTTTTAATGTTAGATTGATTGTTTTTAAATGTATTTAATTTTTTTTTTGTTCACAATATTATTTGCCACAACAGATCGAGGCATATTGATTTTTCAGGTGACAATGTGGACTGCACTGCTTCAATTTCTGAAGTTACCATGATTGACACCAACGTTAATAATGGTGATATATAATGACACTTGTATGAATGGTTTCTTTATTATAAAATTTCTTAGATAAAGTGAGTCAGTGTAAAAACCTCTTCTGCCTCTGTTTTTCATTGTTACTATATAAATTCGCTACTCAGAATCTAATTCAACATCTTTTATCATAGATTCTTTCCCTAATTTATTTCTTGATGCCTTTCTCACCACTATCCTAAAGCTTCTTGTTTGTTTTCTTCAAACTTGAGTTTTTCCATCAACCTCTTGAGATCTCGATCCTCTTATGTAAATTAAAATTATGTGGTTTTTCTCAAAGGGAAAAAGTGGTCTTCGAACCTACATCTATAAAAAATATTCCAGGGAGTTCTAACAGTAAGATACTATGAGCCCTGACTAAAAAATTGTTTGAAAGATGAAGATGAAACATTTAAAATAAAATACGAGGATGCTTTTGATATGCTATTTCCAGAAACCTTTAAGAAATGGTTGTGAAAACTGCAGATCTTAATGAACTAGTGAATAAATTTCTGAACTTTCCAAAATCATTAATACTGAACTGTCAGCCCTCCCTCCTCCCTGTTTCCCCCCTGTATTCTGTCATTAAAGTTTATAAAATGAGAATTTTATGTAACTCTTATGAAGACAAGTGGATGCGGGAAATTATGCCCAAGCATTTGCTGGCGATGAAGCGATCCTCAGATCATTAAATGTAAGTTCTTCATCAATCTATCTAAAAGAATGCAGGTTGCAGGTAATATAAATAAGTGGTGTACTGAGATGCAATTATCAGTCAACCCAGCAAAGATGGAGTTGGTACTCTACCAAGAAATGAAAATTGTATGCCATTAAGACACCAATTTTCTTTGATAACAACTTAAAAAAAAAAGAAGCCAGAATTTGAAATAATTCTGGAATAGTCTGGGTAAATTTTGTATAGTGTAAAAACTTCAAACTCTATTATCTATCCATTTCACAATCTGTAGAATAAAATATTAAAATTCGATATTGATCAAAATTACATTTTCTGGCCATTTCAGCTTAAATTGCACATTTTTTTACTTTCACTTACCTATACAGGGTGTCCTGTAAGTAGAGAAAAATATGTTAAGGGGTGATAGTAGAACCTTTTTTTTTTTTTTAATTAAAGGCTTCAACCACTAGGGTCATTATTGCCTTATTTTCATTGAGAATTAGATACTATTTTCAAGTTTAGAACATTTCAGAAAAGAAAATTGCATTTGCATTGTCCTGTAAAATGATGTATAGAACCTTTGTCAAATTACAAGATAGTCTGTTAAAAGGTGTTTCTCTGTCAGAGGAGTCTCACAGGTTTGGCACGTTGGCGAAGAATCATGGGCCATCGGGTATCCATGAGTAAGGCGTGTATGATCTATACACAGGCACGTAAGAATTACTTCCTCTGTGCGCTTATTCCTATTTGACGATGCCCAAGAGGAAGCTTCACCCTTAATCTCCTTCAATTTATTTTCGGTTACATCGACCATATCTGTTCCCATTTTGTCTTCATTTTCTGTTTAATGTTGGTTATAAAATCGTCGACAAGTACTCCCCGATAAGGTATTCCATCAGTAATAGCTTTTCTGGCAGCTCAATCAGCCAATTCATTGCCGGCTATTCTGCAATGCCCAGGGACCCATACAAAAAATACTGATATATTATTTCTATTTGCGGACTTTATTGAGTAAAGAATGTTTTGTATGATAATATTAGATGAGAAAACATTTCTTAGACTAATTAAGGCGGATAGAGAATCTGTGCATATGACCATTTTTTGTTTAGTGGGCTGTATAAGATTTAAACTTTTATGTATTGCAACCAATTCAGCAGTAATAATTATTGCATAGTAGAAAAGAGAAAAAATATGTTATCATTCCTTACATATAACTGATGCTCCCAACGCCTGAGGAGCTATTCGAGCTGTCAGTGTAAATAAAGTCAAAATTACCTAGTTTGTCTTGAAGTTTGAGAAATTCCTGTTTATGTATATAAGCCATGATGTTGTTAATAAATTTAGTGAGAGCAGATGTGAAGATGTGATCCACTGTTGACCTATTTTTTTCTGAAGCCACATTGATAGTCTCCGCTTTTCTTTCTCCCCATGATGCTAGTCTCTTACTAATAGCAATGGAAAGGACTTTAGATACAGTTGGCAGTAGTTCTATTCCTCTGTAGTTATCACAGTTCAACTTGTCCCCCTTTTTAAAAATAGGACATAGAACTGCAGTGTTCCATTCTTCAGGTATGGTTTCCTGCATCCAAGTCATATATATGAGGTCGTAGAGCTGCTTAGTTAATTCTTCTCCTCCATTCTTTAGTAGCTCTGCTGGTATTTCATCCACACCCAGTGATTTGTTGTTTTTTAAAGACATAATTATTTCTTCTTTTTCCGGCGGTATTTCCTCTTCCTCACATATGTTTTCTCTATTTCTATGCATTTCCTCTTCATTACTCAGTTGTATGTTTCCTTGATTTAATAATTCGGAAAAGTATTCCGTCCATCTATTTAATATATCTTTTCTCAATCCCAGCAAGTTTCCTTTTTCATCTTTACAATAGTCTAGATGCGGTTTGAAACCGGTCCTTGCATTTCTTACTCCTTTGTAAAATTTTCTAGTTTCTTTTGCCACATACTGTTGTTGCATATCTTTTATGATTTTGCTTTCCCAAGCCCTCTTTTTCTTTCGACAAATTTCTTTGACTCTTTTTCTTTGTATTATATAATTTTCCACTGTCGCTCTAGTTGTCCTCTTCAAATATTTGGCTCTCGCATCATTCCTCTCTCCAATTGCTTGTAAACATTCTTCATCAAACCATTCGTTTCTTTCTTTCCTCTGTTTATATCCTATCACTTCCACAGCAACCTCATTAAACATTGTCCTTATTTTCCGCCATCGCTCTTAAACTGCATGCTCTTCTATATTGCTTTCATTTAATCTTTGAGTGACCTTTTTTTCAAATGCCTCTTTCATTCTCTTGTTCTTTAGGCCATCCACGTTCAATACTCTCCTGGTCTCTCCTCTGTTTTTGCACACGTTAGATATCCTCTGTTTGTATTTAGTTTCTACCAAGAAATGATTCAGTCTCTAAAACTACGGACGTCTAATATATGTGATTTGTGCCTTTCATCTATTAAGACATGATCGATTTGATTTCTAGTGTTCCCATCTGGGGATATCCAAGTTTCTTTGTGGATATATTTATGTACTACTTATTATAAGTCCCCTAGCTGTTGCAAAATCAATCAGTCTGATTTCATTTTCGCATGTTATTTCATGCTTGCTATATTTTCCAATGGTAGGAATAAAAGCACTTTCCTTTCGAATTTTGGCATTGAAATCACCCAGTAAAATTTTTGCGTCATACTTGGATATGATAGGATAGCATCATATGCTGCTTCTAGTGCTCCATAAAACAAATATTTTTCTTCTTCATCTTTATTTCTGTCAGAGCGTGTGCGCTGATCAGGGATATATTATTGAATTTTCTTCTTATCCTAATGCAACGTATTCATTCATTTATGTTCTTAATATTCATTAGGGCATGCTTAATTTAGTTTTTGATAATGAAACCTGTCCCCCGTCCCCAGCAAGTTATTTCTCCCTGTGGTACCGCTCTGAATCTCTGTGTGTTCCTTCAGGTTGACTATTTCTTTTGCTTTCCATCTAATCTCCTGTAAAGCCACAATTTCCATCTTATACCTCTGCAGCTCTCTCTCCAACACTTTACTAGCTCCAGGTTGGTACAAACTTCTTAAATTCCAAGTTGCCAGCTTTAGTAGTCCTTTCCCGCGCGATTGTCGTGACCGTGGTAGTTCTTGTACCTGTTTCATAACAATAGTTTTTTACCGGTATACGGTTGTTAGCCCTATGACCACTCCCAGACTTAGAGGACCAGGATTTTCTATAGGGGTTGATTCCCTTAGCCTTTGAACATTGTTCTATCCCACAAGGCAGCAGTGGAGAGGTATGGATGGGTAAAGGAGGAAGGATAGGATAGGTAATTGGTCAATGATAGAAAAGAGTAGGTAATAATGTCAACGGGCAGTTGCCCCTTTAGTCGCCCTCTACGACAAGCGGTTAAACACTATTGGCCTATTCTATTATCCCCGAACCCACAGGGGGAAAGAGAAAGTATTGCGATCGTGAACATTTTCGAATCTGAGTTTTCAACTGAAATACATGTTTTGAGGTCCCCTGAGCCGAAATAAACAAGTCCCGCAAAATGGTCTGTGTGTGTTAACGGTCTAGCTCAAAAACGAAAAGTCATACGAAAGTGAAGTTGCATTTTTAAGATTTTTAAATGCTTGAGATGTTACCGCAACTTTTTCGTCAAAATCTGCTAACCGAAAGTGGCACTTTATATCATGGACTAAACACATTTTTACAATTTTCTCGAAAATGGCTCTAACGATTTTGATTAAATTCATTATATCAGTGTAAACATAAGCAGTTTTAAATAAAATTTAGGTTCTATTCTGATTGATGTTCTCTAACATTGCTTAAATGGCTAATATTTAATATTAGCTTCCCCTAAAGTACCTTTAATTTTTTTTATTTGAAACAATTGGCCATTTCATATTAATTTATAATATAAAAGACAGTTAAATATAAAATATGAAAGAGTTTGATAATTAACTAAAGGAGAAATAAGAGATCTTAATGGAGAATAGTTGTAATTGAGGAACTATAGGAATACGAGCGCAGTTTTCATAAACGCTAAGATAATAAGTTGTAAAGATTACAACAATATAAATATTAAAATTTGTATGTATATATATATATATATATATATATATATAATAATGCTTTATTTATTCTGGGACGAGTCCCTTTAGAATAATATAAAAAGACAATAATATGGGCTAAGGAGCCTTAGAGATACATAAACAAAAATATACAGTAATTAAATAGTCAAAATTAAAAAAAAATAATAGAAAAAATTGTAAGTTACTTACTAATTTAGATAAGTTAGAAATAAAAAAACAAAAAATTGAAAATAAACATGAAATAAAAATAATGAAGAACGCTCTAATAATTTATATACATATTTACACTAGTAACTATTTACAATTTTACTTTTCTATACTATTATAATAGTAGGAAGGAATAATTGGGTAGGGAAATCTGGGAATAAGGGATAAAAGGTTTTAACTAGGTTTCGGATATTGCTATTATGTGGTAAAAATTATCAAGGAAATGTTCCTGAAATTCATTCTAGTGTGCAGTAAGGGATTGTGCATTGATGTGACAGAAATTCTGGATATTAGTCATGACTGGGAAGTAGGATTTTGGAAAAAAAAAAAAAAAGATCAATATATAGCATTTCCAAGTCAATTTCAACCTTTTCCAAGTCAAATTCAACCTTTTCCAAATCAAATTAAACTTTTTCCAAGTCAAATTCAACCTTTTCCATTTCAAATTAAACCTTTTCCATTTCAAATTCAACCTTTTTTTATTTATTTAATTATCTTTAATTTTTCGATGCGTGGGTCTGTTATCGTATGAGTAGTTTTTTAAAATAACCTCCTTTTTAAGATTACGTGACTGCGTTTCGAATTATTTAAGTTTTTTTGACTTATTCGATATAAGGGTGTATTTTTATGTTTCCCGATCAGTAAATTTTTAAAATGACATCTATTTTATGTTTACGCCACTGTGTTTTGATTTATTTAAGTTTTTAGAATTTATCCAATATAAAGGTCTACTTTTTTGTTTCCGGAGCCGTAGATTTTGAAAACGACCTCCATTTTAAGATTAGGCCACCGCGTTTCGACTTATTTGAGTTTTTCGGATATTTTTCATATGAGGGTGTATTTTTATGTTTCCGGAGCTGTAGATTTTGAAAATGACCTCCATTTTTAAAATTAGGCCACCGCGTTTCGACTTATTTGAGTTTTTCGGATATTTTTCATATGAGGGTGTATTTTTATGTATCCGGAGCTGTAGATTTTGAAAATGACCTCCATTTTAAGATTAGGCCACCGCGTTTCGACTTATTTGAGTTTTTCGGATATTTTTCATATGAGGGTGTATTTTTATGTATCCGGAGCTGTAGATTTTGAAAATGACCTCCATTTTAAGATTAGGCCACCGCGTTTCGACTTATTTGAGTTTTTCGGATATTTTTCATATGAGGGTGTATTTTTATGTTTCCGGAGCTGTAGATTTTGAAAATGACCTCCATTTTATGATTACGCCACTGCGTTTTGACTTATTTAAGTTTTTCGAATTTATCCAATATTAAGGTCTACTTTTATGTTTCTTGAGCCGTAGATTTTGAAAATGACATCCATTTAATGATGACGCCATTGCATTTTGACTTATTTAAGTTTTTCGAATTTATCCAATTTAAAGGTCTACTTTTATGTTTTCGGAACCGTAGATTCTGAAAATGACCTCTATTTTATGATTACGCAACTGCGTTTCAACTTATTTAAATTTTTAGAATTTAACAAGTATAAAGGTCTAATTTTATGTTTCTGGAGCAGTAGATTTCCCCCATTTTGTAAATGACCCAATTTAAAGTTTATGCCACTGTTTTGGATTATAAAAGTTTTTTTTTTTACTTTTTCGGTATAAGGATCTACTTATATGTTATCCGAGACGTATTGAAATTTTTCTAATCTTTAATATTTAAATTTATCTAATATTTAAGCTCCATTTTATGATTAAGCCGCTGCATCTTGATTAATTAGGCTTCATTTTGGATTTTTTCAATACAAAGTTTCATCAATATGTTTTCGAGTATGAATAAATAAATAAATATTATGAAGCTAAAGTAAAATTAACCACAGAATACAAACTAAAAAGCCGAAAAGCAACTGGTAATAAATTTAACCTTCCGTATTCAGATTTTTCAGCTAATTGTTCGAAATCTTATAATTTTGTGATAGGAGACCACAACATTAAAAAAGATAACTAAAATTAAATTAAAAATGAGACAATACATATTTTATTTATTTTGATTAGATATTTTTATTTATTTATTGAAAAATAAATTAATCCTTCGTATTATGTTTTTTATTCGAAGGAAAAAGCAAAAACACTTAACAAAACCGAAACACAGTGGCCTAATCTTAAAATGTAAGTCGTTTTAAAAACTAAGGCTCCGGCATCATAAAAGTAGACCTTTAAATTGGATAAATTCGAAAAACTTGAATAAGCCGAAACGCAGTGGCGTAATCTTAAAATGGAGGTCATTTTCAAAATCTACGACTCCGGAAACATAAGAATACACTCTTTTATGATAAAAATTCGAAACACTTAAAGAAATCGAAATGCGGTGGCCTAATCTTAAAATGGAGGTCGTTTTCAAAATCTACGGCTCCGGAAACATAAGAATACATCCTCATATGAAAAAAATCCGAAAAACTCAAAGAAATTGAAATGCGGTGGCCTAATCTTAAAATGGAGGTCGTTTTCAAAATCTACGGCTCCGGAAACATAAGAATACATCCTCATATGAAAAAAATCCGAAAAACTCAAATAAGTCGAAACGCGGTGGCCTAATCTTAAAATGGAGGTCATTTTCAAAATCTACAGCTCCGGAAACATAAAAATACACCCTCATATGAAAAATATCCGAAAAACTCAAATAAGTCGAAACGCGGTGGCCTAATCTTAAAATGAAGGTCGTTTTCAAAATCTACGGCTCCGGAAACATAAAAGTAGACCTTTATATTGGATAAATTCTAAAAACTTAAATAAGTCAAAACACAGTGGCGTAAACATAAAATGGATGTCATTTTCAAAATTTACTGATCGGGAAACATAAAAATACACCCACATATCGAATTTGTCAAAAAAACTTAAATGATTCGAAACGCAGTCACGTAATCTTAAAATGGAGGTTATTTTCAAAACTAGGTACAGGACAGCATAATACTAGTCCCTAAGAAATCCGAATAGGTACAATAAATCGATATCCGTAAGTGAAAATTCTACTTAGGAGAGCATAATAATAGACTTTCATATTGGAGGGGGGGAGGGGATGGTCATTATTTAAAAAAAAATATAAAATTTACAAAAACTTAAAACATTCATTTGAAATGAAAACGGTTGAATTTGAATTGGAAAAGGTTTAATTTGAAATGGAAATGGTTGAATTGACTTGGAAAAAGTTTAATTTGATTTGGAAAAGGTTGAATTTGACTTGGAAAAGGTTGAATTTGACTTGGAAATAATTGAATATCACATAGAAATATCACACTGAAAAAATCTAAAATGTTAAAATAAATGGATATGCAACTGCGTAATCAATTTTTTTTTTGTATTTTTTAAAAGCTATGCCGTCGATAATATAGTAAGTGGCCTTCATTTCGAAAAAAATCGAAAATTGACAAAAATTCTAAAGTTGAATTTGAAATGGAAAAGGTTGAATTTGACTTGGAAAAGGTTGAATTTGAAATGGAAAAGGTTTAATTTGACTTGGAAAAGGTTGAATTTGATTTGGAAAAGGTTGAAATTGACTTGGAAATGCTATATATATATAAGGATACTTATACAAATAAAAATTCCCACAATGAAATATAGCGTTTATAATTTTTACTTTCTCTTCTCCTTTGTCTGAAAATACTTATTTCTGCTAAGAAGAGGATGGTAAGTGAAAGTTGTGTAATGCGCACACCGTACCAGGTTTTTACTTTATTAGGGTCGCTATTGACTTAGATGTTTTGAGCCTAAAGCATCAAATGATAAAAAGACCTATTTTTACTCTAATTAGGGTGGTAAGTGAAAGTTGTGTGCTACGCGCTACATACCAGATTTTTTAATATATAATCAAATTTGCATGTACCGGGTTTCTAATTAGGAATAGATTGCTATCCGCTTTGAGGGATGTTGGTTTAAAATCGCATTAATAAACATACATTGTCCGACCGAAGACAGTGACGATGAAGTCAAATATGAATTTTAAAATAAACTCGAATGGGTTTATGATAAACTACCGCGAAACTCCATGAAAATAATTGTAGGTGACGCGAACGCAAAGTGAGAAGGGAAGAAGTTTATGTGCCGACAATTGGTAAAGAAAGTTTGCACGAACATAGGTAATGTTAATGGGATCTGTCTGATAAACTTTGCCATCTCGAAAAACCTGGTAATTAAAAGTACTACGTTTAAACATAAGGATATTCATAAATATACTTGGACATTAACGGATTCGCAAACACGAAATCAAATCGATCATGTCGTGATACAACATAACTAGCAAAGCAGTATAATTAATGTACGGTCTTATCGCGGAGCAGAATGTGGTTCAGATCATGAATTAGTAATCGCGAAACTTCTACCAAAACTTAATATAAAGAAAAGGAAAGAAAACCATTTCAATTTTTAGAATTTTAATGGATAAATCCATCAATTAGAACCCAATTCGAGCTAGATGTTAAGAATAGGTTTGAAGCTTTAGAGCTTTTTGACGAGGATATTGACGAGTTATGGGTAGAGATCAGGGACAATATTAAAGCGGTCGGTAACTCGTGTCTAGGAAAAAAGGAAAATAAGAATAACAAACCGTGGTTTGATGAAGATTGCTTGAACATGTGCGAAAAAAGAAAAGCTGCTAAATTCAAAGCTCTAAATAATCCTAGCGAAGACAATCTGGAATACTTCCGAATCTCAAAGAACGAAACGACAAAATCGCTCAAAAATAAAAAAGGGAGTATCTTAAAAATAAAATAATTGAAATAGAAACCAATAGAATCGAAAATAACATAAGAGACATGTACAAAGGTATAAACAGATCGCGTAAATGTTTAGGGCCTGTAACGTCTGGAATAAGGGATGAAAATAACAATATTCTGACCGATCCGGTTGACATATTAAATAAGTTTAAGAACCACTTTGCCAATATTTTAAATACGGGAAATTATGATCTGTGTCCTCCTTCTGAGTACCAGAGTATTGAACCGTTAATAGAAGGACCAAGTAAAGTAAACAGGAAGTTGAAGTAGCTATCGGAAAATTAAAATCTTATAAAACAGCGGGAACCTATAATATTCCTACTGAACTAATTAAGGTATGCGGGGAAGCTGGATTTTCTAAAATACATCGGTTTGTTAAAAAGATCTGGGAGAATGAGAAATTACCTGCAGAATGGAAAGAATCTATTCTTATTCCGATTCATAAAAAGGGCCCGAGGACGGATTGTTATAACTATCGAGGAATTTCACTCCTTCCGGTATGTTATAAAATATTCACTTTAATCTTAACCAGTCAAATCATGGAATACGCTGAGGAAATTATCGGAGACTACCAATGCGGATTTAGACGGAATCGTTCGCCTATTGATCAAATATTTTCTTTATGGCAAATATTAGAGACAAAATTAGAGTACAACTGTATTGTTCACCAGCTGTATATAAATTTTTAAAAAGACTTACGATTCTATTGACCTCCAGAAACTGTATAATATTCTAATCGAGCAGGGGATTCCAAAAAAAATATTAAATCTAGTTAGGATGTGCTTGACGGAAAAACTCAATAAAGTTAGAATCAGTAATAATCTGACAGAAAAATTTTAGGTTCGTTCGGGTTTAAAACAGGGGGATTCCCTTTCACCTCTCCCGTTCAATTTGGCATTAGAACATGCCATTAGGGAGGTAATGCGTACCGAAAAAGGGTTGGATCTGGGTGGGACAACATCCACGCTGGGCTATGCTGATGATCTCAGCTGTTAAGCGAACACGTGGAAACTATAAAACTAAATACGACAACATTAATGAAAACCGTTAAAGAACTAGGGCTTGAAATAAACTCGGATAAAACAAAATATATGATTAGCTGCAAAAATGGCGATACTACTGGTGATATCGATATAGATGGTAATAGGTTTGAACAGGTTGAGAAATTTAGGTATCTAGGTTCTACGATAACTAGAAAAAACGAAATTGAAGAAGAGATTAAGGTTAGACTGAAGGCGGGAAATGCTTGTTATTTTTCTGTGACAAAACTACTTAGCTCGCACCTCTTGTCCCGTAAGTTAAAAATTAGAATTTATAAAACCATTATCTTCCCTACAGTTCTTTATGGATGCGAAACTTGGCCGCTTACATTAAGGGATGAGCAGCATCTTAAGGTTTTTGAAAATAAAGTATTGCGTAGAATATTCGGACCGAAGAAGGATGAATTAACCGGAGAGTTCAGATGGTTACACAACGCCGAATTGCGTGAACTGTATCCGGGTAATATCATTGAGGTAATTTCATCACAGCGAATCAAATGGGCTTGTAAAATTGTTGGGCTTAGTAACGAGAGAATTCCTAAAAGGTTAATATTTGCTGTGCCGAATAGTAAACGTCCGAAGGGTAGACCGAAGCGAAGGTGGGGAGATTGCATTAAAGCCGATCTGAAGGGACTGGGTTTGGACGGCGACCGGTAGAGGGAGGTGTGTAATAAACGATTGGTGGTGTCAGAACCTTCGGATTTGCTAAGCCTTTTATTATTATTATTTAATCAAATTTTCATTCCTTTTCTAAATGAATTGGGTATGACAAAGCCCCCCATCCTTTACATTGAAGGGACTAACAGTTACATGACTTATTTATCATATAAGTGAATTATACTTCAAAGAAAATATTTATTAATTGCTTCATCCTAAAGCTATAAGTATTCTGCAATCTCCAAATGTATCTGTGTTTCTTCCAATCATGCTAGGAAGAATGAATAAAGTTTCTGTGTGGATATGTGAAATTCAGGACGAATCAATAATCAATTTGAGACCGTAAATATTTATTAATTGCACATCGAACAACGATCATAATCTTGTGTTTAAACAGCTGTTAAAGTAAGAAATTCCGTTTGATAAATGAGTATTGTTCAGCCAGATATTATAAGGATAAGATCTCAGGTGGAACGCCCTGTTATTTGAAAATTTGATGTGGTATGCAGTGACTTTAATTGTGGTTACCAAGTGCTCTATCTAAAGTAATATCTGATGTGAATGAATGGTGAGAAAACAAGGTTAGCTGATGACTAGGCTGTCTGAGGTGATGAAAAGAATGCTGCATAAGGTGTGATTGACAGCTTCCAGAAGATATTTCAGGAAATTGGTCTGGCTATAAATTCTCAGTAAAGTGTGTGAAAGTTATCAAAAGCCATCATTGCTTTTATTTTCTTTCTCAAAGAACCAGATGTATATCAGTTTGTATATCAGTACCAACCTACTTTTTCAGATTAACATATGCCTTTACCACTTCTGATTAAGTTTACTTTATTGATTTTGATAGATCCAGTCAGCAGTGATTCTGAATCCTACGATAAGATATGGAAGTAATGACTGATGCATTAGGAATGCATCCATTTCCTTTAGAATTTCCATGACTATTACTTGATCTGAGAGGTTCAGTAGAACCTTTCCTCAGGCTGAGGTATAATATTTACCTTATATAGTGTGGTTTATATCTTCTTATCATTAAAAAAATAAAAAGTAATAAAATGAGAAACTCATTCTTATTAAAAGTTACATTTATTATATGAATGTTTGTAACTAATGATAAAAGGGAAGAGACACAAAAATTAGCTCTTGTAACTAATGATGGTTTTATTTGGAAATATACGTATTATTATAAAATAAACATCTGTTACATAAAATATTAATATAATATGAATTAAACTGAAATAAACTTCTACGTATAATTATCTTGAGAAAATAACATAAAAAGAAGAAATGTTTAAAAAAAAAAAATGAATATAAAAAGTATAATAAATAATCACCTTTGAATTGATTTGAATTTGAATTTATAATTAAAATAAAATGAAGTAGCTCCATCTAGAATGTGCTCTCTAATTATGGCAATTTTGTGTTTCTTAATAAAGTTTAAAAAGGAAAAAACAAATACTAATAATGGCAGTCTTTTTGCGTTCACTCACTGTGTGAATGTTTCAGTGATTATAGATCTTATTCTGGGTGTAGGAGTAATAATGAATGGCCCATGGTATGTATACAATGTAGATTTCTCTGAGGAATGATGCAGTATGAAATGAAGATGAATAATATCCATTGAACTCAGTCTCACATACAATATACATGCCCCGGTATTCATATGCCTACTGAACACAGATATGCAGGATTTCAAGTGGTGAATGCTGGCATAATCAATCTACTATTTTAGGTATTTAAAGCCTTGCATTTTTTATTTAAACTTATAACAAAAGCGTAGCTTCATTATTTTTTTTAAAACAAATGTAATTATTTAAATATATAATTGAAACGGAGATTAATTACATAAAGAAGTAAAAAAGTTTCAATGTTGTTTTAACAATGAGAGTTTCGTTGAAATTTATTGCAACCTGAGAGGTTTCTGGTTTAGAGCACCGCAATGTTAAAGACCTGTGGTTAGTGCAATAAATAAAAAAATATTTCGACCAGTTTTCCTGAGATTTATTATGATATGAGATTTATTGTATCCTGTGTTTGTTGCAATCCAATGTAATTAGATGGTTCCTTCGATATAAAAATAAAAGTGAAAGGTTATAGAAAAAAAGATAATATCTATGCTGAGCTTGATCTAATAAAGGAAGAATATTACACAGTGGGCCAGACCCCCTACCGTGTACCTCCCCACATCCTTATATATTGCATATCGTTGTGTTCCTTGTTACTATTTATAAAAAAAAACCAATGTTCCCAAAAAAATAATTAACACAATGCCCCAAAATGGTGCCTAAACATGGCAGAATGACGACTTTGACTTTAGTTAGGTTTTTGGTCACTGAGAATCAGCATTTGGCTTAATTTCGTCATAGTTGGTATTTTATTAAAGCTGGATAGTCAGAGAATAATAAGTAAAACATGAATTTAATAAATTTTATAAATAAAAAATTTAAAAAATAATTGGCTTAGGCAATAAAAAACAACAGTAAAATAAATTTTTTTAACAAAAACAAATTTCAAGTTAAAAATCAAGCGTTGTTTGTAACTAAACGGCCAACAATAACGGAAAACGTGCTAAAATAAAACATCTGATAATATATTTCTCCTTCTAAAACACTGATTACTTCTTAAAATATTTGAAACAGTGCCATAATGTAGAACTCGTGGGAGGTTCTGGCCCACAGACTAAATCATTCATAACATGGGAACCTTGAGGGACATTCAGGGTGTCCCGTAAGTAGGGAGAAATTTTTATAGGGGTGGTAGCAGACCTCAAGAGCTACAAAAAAGTTCATATAAACAATAGTCCAATTTCTATCAGGAAAGTAGGAAATCCATGTTTCGTTTATTTTTAGGCAAGTTGTATTTTTTGTTAAATAATTAGTGATAACAAAAGAAATATTCAATTTAAGTAATTGACAATTGCTTCAAAGTAAACTAGACGAACTTTACTTCAAATGCAATTAAAGTTTATTGTTAAAACCATTTAAAGAGGACTTTTAAGCGGCTAAGTCCTGTCTTTAAAAAGATGATAAATTATTTGTGATTTTTTTATCACCTTTCAACTCTACTCCAGATATCCCACTTCAAGAAAATCTTTCTCGTTTAATAAGTTTTATGCCCATATTAATTAAGTTGAAGTTTGTTTGGAAAAAACTTGAGATTCACCTTAAGTAGTGTAAAAAAATTATGTGATGTTTTATCCTGTCACGTAAAAGTACCCGTGTTTTCAGCAAAAATGACTACAATTGATTGTTGTAAAGCTTTTTTTTCTTGTTTTTCCGTAATATGGGATGTATTGTAATAAACATAATTGCCTGAAAACAAATTTTTTTTATTAATATAAAAAAATTTAAAAATAATGATATTTTCACCTAAAATGGTTATGAAACTGTTTTTTTCTCCCAGATCTTCGTCATAAGAATTGATATGTATTTACCAGTGACAAACTTAATGTTTATTTTCGAAATTTAGGTTTAAAATAAAGAAACCTACCGATTTCTTAAATAATTTTGATGAAAACGTAAATATAAGGTGGTTATGAAATTGTGTTTTTCTCCCAGGTTTCTTTTATAGCAATTGATGTGTATTTATAATCCCATGCCACAGATACCGTACTTTCAGAAAAACTTTCTTGTTTAATAAGCTGTAAGTCCAACTTAATTAGGTTGAGGTTTATTTTTAAAAAGTTAGTGCACCTCAAGTTATGTAAAAAGATGAATTCGATGATTTTATACACTATCACCTTAAAGTACCTGTGTTTTCAGTAAACATGACTGCAATAAATTATTGTAAAACTTGATTTTTTTTATTTTTTTCAATGACCTGAACTGTGTAATAATAAATATAAAAATGCATGAGCACACTTCTTATTTCTTAAAAAAAAAAAACATGTTGAAAAAAATGATATTTTGACTATTCATCATCTAAAACAGGGTCAACAGTTAGATTGTAGACTTCAAAGAGTTCGGGTGTGTTTATTGTGCTCCAAAGGATTAACTACTAGCTGTTTGTCTACTGTACAGATTATACTATATTCTTTTATTTCGTTTAAATAGATATATTTTCTTTTAATATAGATTATTGTTTTCCTTTTAATTTTTATTTATTTTACCTGAAACATAGAAATTATAGTTCTTTAATTTAAATCTATAATTAAAATGGATGGGTTATCACATAGCTCATATAAGCGTCAAAAAGGTTGTATTAAAACTCCACCTGACCCTCTTCAGGTAAATGATGCTATTAAAAATATTCCTATCTACCTACCTACCTACCTACCTACCTAGGAATATTAAAAATATTCCTACCTACTTAATACTAAGTAGGAAAGGAGATGATGGTTTTCAAAGGGTATCCCTTTTTTTGAGAAATAAATTCATATTTAATATAGTGGAAGTTAAAAACATTAAGAAATTAAGAGATGGAAATCTACTGATCGAAACTAGCGATAGTAAACAATCACAGAAGCTTTTAGATTGTAAGCGATTTGCTGACCAATTTAACATAACCGTAAAAGCACACACTACTTTAAATTATAGTAAGGGAGTTATTAGATGCTTCGATTTACAATATTTAGAAAAAAAATGAAATTATTGAAGAGCTAAACAGAAAAATCATTGATATCCATAGAATAAAAATAAAAATAAACGGTAACAGAAAATTTACTAATTCATATATTGTAACTTTTCCGTCTCCATTACCTCCTGAAAATCTTAAAATTGGTTATCGGAATATTAAGGTCCAAATATACACTCCTAATCCGATTAGGTGCTATAGATGCCTTAATTTTTCACACCATACTCTAAAATGCACAAACCCCAAAATAATTTGTTCTCAGTGTGGTGAAGAAAAACATACTGATGCAAAATTTACCAAAGAACTCCTTTGTATTAACTGTGGTCGAAATCATAATAGTTCAGATAAAAAATGCCCTATTTACCAGATGAATAAAGATATTACCATCCAGTTCACTGAGAAAGTTTCTTATAATAAAGCTAAAAATCTTTATAAACTAGAAAAGCCCCAACAGTTCAATAAATTATTCTCGGAAGTCATTAACTAAAAAAATAATATAAAAACCCTGGAAACATGTACTCAAACAGATATATTCTTTAAATTCAAAGCTTCTCAGAATCGCCAAGCAAAGATAGCTTCTAATAATTTCTCCCTACAACCCAGCACATCGAAATCCTCTGTACCCAAGATACAACGGACCATGGTCACCAGGTCCTCAGTCGCGATCCTTGAGGTGACTTCCTCCTCCCTGACCCATTCCTCTTCCTCCTTGCACCCCTCTTCCTCCTTAACCCCCTCTATTCCCATGGTCTCCTCCCTCACCACTCCTATATCTCAATCCTCATCCTCCGCGTCTTCATCACAGTAACCTTTGAATAAAGGCCAATTTGAAGGCAGAGTTGAGGACATCGAGGTTAATCCACCGAATTCAGACGACGGCTATACTGAAGTCTGTTACAGAAAAGGAAAATGTGAGAAAGATAACTCAAGCAAAAATAGCACAGTATAACATGTATTGCATTGTTTTATTCCTTTAATTACAATTCTGAACATGTCATTAATTCACTTGAATTGCAATGGTTTAAAAACCCATGTTAACGATTTAAAAATATTGATATCTGATACTGATCTACCTTGCTCTTCAAGAAACACACTTTACTGTAAAAGTCAACTTTTGCATTTAAAATTTCAAAATATTTAGAAAGGATAGCCAGAACTCAAACCATAGTCACCACGGAGTTCTAATAGCTGTATAAATCTGTATATTCTCAATCAACCCCAAATTGATTCACATCTTCAATCCGTTGCAGTCAAAGTCTACCACTGTATAAGCTTTTCAATTTGTAATGTATACCTGCCACAAATTCGTTCAATAGAATCACAATACCTCTTAGACATTTACAGCCAACTGTCCTGTTCTTTTTATTGGGGACCTCAATGGCCACAACCCCCTATGGGGATCCCGAGACATTAATATGAGTGGAAGGATAATAAAACATTTTTTAGATATTTCTGGTCTTCTCCCACTAAACACTAGGGAACCAACATTTCTCAGCTGTAGCTATGCCACTAATTCAGCACTTGACCTTTCTTTCTGTAATTCCGCCCTTTATAATGTTATAGACTGGACTGTTTTGCCCGATTTATGTAGTAGCGACCACTTTCCTATACTTATAAAATTCACAAATTTGAACTCCACACACAGTAATCCTAGATGGTTACTATGATACTACTATAGATGGGGGACAATAATCGCTTCCTTGGCCTCACCACCTCAAACCCCTCCATCCGAAGTAGATATAGACAAGGGTTGTGAAGTCATTACTACTACAATCGTGCAAGCAGCTAAAACATATGATATGATATCAGGTCATCCGAAGAGACCGCTTATTCCGTGGTTTAATGATTCCTATAAAAAAACCATCAAAGAACATCGTAGAGCATATATGAATTTTCAGAAATCAATGACATCAGAAAATCTAATTGAATATAAAAGACAGTGTGCCATCTGCAGAAAACTATTCAACCATTATAAAACCAAGTCTTGAAAAATTTTTGTAAATTCCTTTTTTGCTGCTACAACTTCAGCTGAAGTTTGAATCAAAGTCCATAAACTTAACAAAAATCCTCCATCCTATAACAATAAACGGACAATTATCTGACAATCAGTTACGAATTTTGGACTCATTCGTGGATTTTTTTGACATAATCTATAACTCAGAAAGAAATAATCCCTATGCCGATGAAGCAGAATCTACAGATACGATAAATGATGGTTTACTAATGTATAATCATCCTTTCTCAATGTGGGAATTAAAGTGTCCTAAATACTGTCAAGGGAACAACACCTGGTCCTTAAAATATCCATTATGGTATGATTAAAAATCTTTCTCTTGACACACTAAATAAACTCTTAAAATACTACAACCATGTATGGTCCACTGGACACTTTCCAACTTTCTGGGGCAATTCTTTGGTTATTCCTATTCTTAAGAACAGAAAAGACAAGCGGCTCCCAGATAGCTATCGTCCTATATTCCTCAGAAGCTGCTTAAGCAAAATAATGGAATGGAAGGTAAATAAAAGATTGATGTGGATTATAGAGAACAATAATTTAATGCAACCATTTCAGTCTGGGTTTCGCAAGGGACGATGCACAGTGGACCATCTAGTTGCATTGGAGGCAGAAACCCAATATGCTTTCATCAACGGACAATATACAATTGCTTTTTTCTTTGACATGAGAAAAGCTTTTGACAGCTTACAGCATGATTTAATCTTTAAAAGGCTGTCATCAGTTGGAAAAATAGGGAACATGTTCAATTAAATCATACAATTTCTTTCAAATTGCCATTTTTAGAGTAAGAATAGGCTGCGAAACATCTAAGGAGCATAATCAGATCAGTGGTGTCCTATAAGGCTGTGCCCTCAGCCCAAAATTGTTCTGCATAGCAATAAATTACTTGGGACTTAACTTGCCTAGAGGTGTCAAACCTCTACTGTCCGCACATGATCTGTCCATCGTATGCCGCTATAACATTACCACTATTCAGCAAAAATTAAAGGAAGCCGTAAATAGAATAAATTAGTCCCTTTCCACTGGTCTCGAATTTTCCACTGAAAAATTATAAAAACATATCTTTCCGACTCATCGGTGTCCTTAAGTTTGCTGATGTTAATTTTTTTTACTTCTTTGGCCCCTTTTGTTTTTCACATTGGAGATTCTTGATCTTATTTTTGCTATGACAAGATAATGATCAGAGTCAATGTTTGCACCTCTGTATGTTCTTACATCAAGAAGGTCTGACATATGCCTGACACTTATCAAAAGATGGTCTATCTAATTAACAGTGAGTCCATTAGGTGATCGCCATGTACCCTTGTACATTTTTGTGAGGGAAGAAGGTGTTACCAACAATGAGGTTCTGTGATTCACAGAAATTGATAAACCGATGTCCATTATCGTTGCTTATTTCATGCAGGCTATGCTCCCAATTGTTGAGGTGCAACTTCCTTCTCTTCCGACCTTAGCATTAAAGTCACCTGCAATAATCTTGATATATGCTCTTGGGCAGGTGCTTATTGTCCTTTCAAGCAAGTCATAGATAGAACTCTTCCTTTTCTTCTTCCTATGAGATTCTATGATTCTCAGAAATTGATCAGCCGATGTCCATGATGATTGCTTATATCACCTAGTCTATGCTTCTCAATGGTAAAGTTGTGACTTCTTTCTCTTTCGACTTTAACATTAAAGTCATGCGATGATATTGATACCTACTCTTGAACAGGTGCTTATTTTCCTTACAAGCATTCTTCCTTATCTTGTTCCTCAGAGGTCTCGGTTGGTGAGTGACAGCTAATCAAGGTATAATTGAAGAATTTACCCTTGACCCTAAGTAAACAGAGTCGCGGGCTCACTAGTTTGAAATCCATGATCAAATCTTTACACTAGAAAACCTGTTCCATATGTATGCAATCTGTGTTCACAGCTGTAGTAGATGGTGTGCTTCCTCTTTTCTAAATGGCCTTTGCCAGTCCATATAATTTCCTGAAGCGCAGTTATATCGGATTTGTATCGTTCCAGCACATCCACAAGTTGTTGAAGGGCTCCAGGACTGTATAGCGTTAGAACATTCCAATAACCGATCATGAAGTCCCTATGACGAGTGCCGCGTTGCATCATTCTTGACAGTCCAGCCTAATTATTTTGAGGTTTCCTAATAATTTTGTTTAAGAGGAGAGGATTATTAGCCCAGCTGCCTCCAATTCAGATGGAGGGCTGCCTCCTCAAATCCATCTGACTTGCTTCCCCTCCCGGGGCTGGTACCTAGGGAAGGTGACCCTAGGGTGTGTAGTGTTATTGACCTAAGTCTGTAGTGTAGGGGTGTGTGTGGTGTGCTGTTATTGGTGTATTTGTGTGTGTGTGTCAGTGTACTGCTCCCCCAACCTGGAGGACCAGTGGCTGTCTGCGGTACTTTGACCAGGCGATGGGGCCGCCACTGAATGGTCTCTACGCCTTTCTGAATGGTCTAATGCCCTGAAACTTAATATTATTTATTCACCCCTGTGTGTAGTCCTAGTTGTCAGGGAAATACGAATTGATGGGACTCCTTAGAGAGAAAGATAACACCTGTTTCAAGGAAGTCTATAGCATTGATACAGATGGATCCACATGATATGCCGACTTGGTAGCCTTCCCTAAGACAGGAAAGTTGGCTGTCATTCTGAATCCTACTGTGAGATATGAAACCAATGATCTCAATCGAACAGATAAGGTGGAAAGGAAAAAAAAAGGAAATATATGAAAAATGTATCACTTTCCTTAAAGAAAACATTCTGCATGAAACTTCAACATAAGGCCTTCGGTTCGGAGCTCGTGGAACGATGCCAAACTCAACAAGGAACGTCTTGGAGGGCCTTGGTGTCAACATAAAGGATGTAGAAAGGTTGGTCGAAAACATTGTCCTTGACTCCCTGGGAATTATCCACCACCACTTGCATGGGTGGTGGTGGATAACTCAATTAAGAAAAAAAATGAAATAAAATATTTAAAACCAATATTTACAATTTTATAGGGACTAAACAGATAAAAAGTTATTGAAAAGGTTGGGAGAATATTGGAGGGATAGAATTACATGATAATGAAAGATTTGTCGAAAGCAGTGGTTTTTTGGACCCTTGTATACAAATCTGAAGATCGGGAATGGGTTTTGAGGGAGTAGACAGGCTATTTAAATTGAAGGAATTCTATGCTAGGAAGTATTTATGACAGTAGGAAGTATAAAGCCACTTCAGCTCTCCATAACAGCAGGAGACAGAGGCGTCCCTTGGGATCCTTAAGATGAATCATACAAAGCAATTTATCAAACGTTTTAGTTTCGCCTCGAGATCCCCACAGACGCCTCAATATACCGTACAGTAATAGTCAAAGTGGGAAATTATTAAGGAAATGATCAGGAGTTAAGGGGTTTCAAATGGAAATAGGTGGCAGAGATAATTTAGACGTTTTAAAGTGAAAAAGGTACAGTGGAAGATATGTGATTCATGGTCTTTCCAGGAAAAGATTTGATCAAAGGTTATTCCAAGGTTCTTAATGGTGGGATAAAATTTGATGAGATTATGATGCAGGAACAGGGTTCGGATACTGTAACATTTTTCAATTATCTATTGTACACGCCTACTGCTTTTATATATTAATGTTCTTTAGGTTTTTGCTGTTAATGCACTTTTTTTGTTTTTTCATTTTTTAATATTCATTATTGTATAATTTGTCATTAAAAAGTATGAATTAGGTTAGGAAAAGAGAGCAAAAATGTAAGAGAAGTGTAATGGGTTGGCAAATAATCCTTTTGATGTTTCTGTTTATTTTTATGTACTATGATAGACTTCTTATCTGATGAATTAATCCCTAAGGTGGATTGTTTATCCTGTTTGTAATATGGCAACAAGTATTGTTAACGCCTGTATGTATGTATGTAAATATATACATATATATATATATATATATATATATATATATATATATATATATATATATACATATATATATATATATATATATATATATATATATATAATACAAACATATATATATATATATATGTATGTTTGTTTTTTTTCTCTCTCTCTTCTGTAGTCTACCTATTCTTTTTTTTCATCCTTAGTGTTCACACTTTCCAGATGTAAATTGAATATAATAAAATGTTTATTTATTCTTTTGTAAAGTGCCAAGGGACAATTGTTCCAGAAATGTGTTTAAGTTTTTATATTAGACGTTTTGCGATGTATTATCGCTTTGTGTATACGCATCATCCCGTCAGTAATACTGAGTCTTGGGTATCAACACACCAAAATATTGCGATAAAACTGCCGGGATGGATTCTACGCAATCTCGAGCAAGCATTCAGATACTCAAGGTCTGTGTATGTGTTCATATGAAACCCCCCCCCACCACACCAGCCACTTCTGTTTCGTCTCATCTGGCACCATTTTCTGATGGTCAGCATTCGGCAGTCAGCTGTATTGATAGATCAAATCATGAATATCACCCACCATGGACAGTTGAACAGCCAGGTAACCTCCTTGGGAGTACCTTCCACTTGTATTTTTTTTCATCTCCGCCGTTATAAAGACAGTGAACATTAACGTAACTTGGTCATTGTTCTACTTAATGAAGTCTGTTGGACACTCGATTGAATTTTAGGTTATATTTTTTTTTCTCTGGTTTTTTACTCTGATTTAGAAGTTTATTTTGTTTATGTTTTTAATGGACAATTTTTTTTTTCAATAGGATATAGTATTTTTTCTCAGAAATTTATACCAATGTTTATTTACTTTTGTATGTATTTACATTTTTTTATTCCACAAATATAAACATTTAGAAGGGGATTTTTTATTTGGTATTGTTTTGTGCATGTTTCTTTTTCTTTTTTTTCTTTAATGTTTACAGGTCTCATTCATACCTTCGTTCTTTCTTTGTTTAATTGTACTCTAATTTTCCCCACCCTTGAGGGGACTCGCTGGCGAAAGATTAGTAATTCGATTTTGAAGTCCCCAACAATTATATCTATTAACTCTTGTTGAAACTAGCTTAGTATTTTGTTTCCCATTGCACTGTGAATATGGAAGAAAATATCATTCATTATCGTCATAATTTGTTGTACTATTTTAAAAAAGGTAAGCGTCCTGCAGAAGCTCATAGAAAATTTAGCAGTGTTTATGGGGATGATGCCTTAACCGAATGCACCTGTCAAAATTGGTTTGCCAAATTTCATTCAGGAAATTTTGATATCAATGATGTTCCACATGAAATTGAAACGAGCAATGTTAGGGCCATTGTTGATCGAAATCCCAGAGGTTGCTATGGCCCCAAATGTGTCGCATATAAGCGTAAAAAACTATTTGTACAAGCTCGGCTATGGTTTCCAGGCTTAGTGTTTGGGTCCCTCATTCTTTAACCGAACTCAACTTGGCAACACATACTTCTGTTTGTGATTCACTACAGAAATGGCAACAAAACGACCCATTTTTGGAAAGGGTGGTAACAGGAGATGAAAAATGGATATTTTACGATAATACACTCCGTAGAAAATCTTGGGGTCCTAGTAGTGAGACTCTTAAAAGAATGTCAGATAATGCTTTCCATATGGTGAGATTTCAAGGGTGTTATTTTCTATGAGCTATTGCCATCAGGACAAACAATTAATTCAACTCTATACTGCTCACAATTAACAAAATTGGATCAATCAATTAAAAATATATGCCCAGAACTGGCAAATCGGAAGGGTATTGTGTTCTACCAAGACAACGTTAGGTCCTGTACCTACCTCATTCCTCACTCACAATAAATTATTGAGCCTTGGATGAGACCACCTTTTGTCCCACCCTCCCTATTTACCAGACCTAGCTCCAAGTGACTACCACTTATTCTGGTCTCTGCAGAACTCCATGAATGGAAAGAAATTCCAAAAGGAAGAGGACATCAAAAACCACTCGGATCAGTTTTTTAACAATAAACTCCAGACATTCTATGGACATGGACATTATACAGTTTGTGGAAAAAAAAAATAGTGAAAAAAGAAAAAAATGTTTACTATAATCATATATAGCATTTCCAAGTCAATTTCAACCTTTTCCAAATCAAATTCAACCTTTTCCAAGTCAAATTAAACCTTTTCCATTTCAAATTCAACCTTTTCCAAGTCAAATTCAACCTTTTCCATTTCAAATTCAACTTTCGAATTTTTGTCAATTTTCGATTTTTTTCTAAATGAAGGCCACTTACTATATTAACGAAGGTATAGCTTTTGAAAAATACAAAAAAAAAATTGATAACGTGGTTGCATATCCATTTATTTTAACATTTTATATTTTTTCAGTGTGATATTTCTATGTCATTTCCAAGTCAAATTCAACCATTTCCATTTCAAATTAAACCTTTTCCAATTCAAATTCAACCGTTTTCATTTCAAATTAATGTTTTAATTTTTTGTAAATCTTATATTTTTTTTTAAAATAATGGCCATCCCCTCCCCCCCTCCAATACGAAAGTCTATTATTATGCTCTTCTAAGTAGAATTTTCACTTACGGATATCGATTTATTGTACCTATTCGGATTTATTAGGGACTAGTATTATGCTGTCTTGTACCTAGTTTTGAAAATAACCCCCATTTTAAGATTAACTGACTGCGTTTCGAATCATTTAAGTTTTTTTGACTTATTCGATATAAGGATGTATTTTTATGTTTCCCGATCAGTAAATTTTGAAAATGACATCCATTTTATGTTTACGCCACTGTGTTTTGATTTATTTAAGTTTTTAGAATTTATCCAATATAAAGGTCTACTTTTATGTTTCTGCAGCCGTAGATTTTGAAAATGACCTCCATTTTAAGATTAGGCCACATCATTTCGATTTCTTTAAGTGTTTCGAATTTTTATCATAAAAGAGTGTATTTTAATGTTTCCGGAGACGTAGAATTTGAAAACGACCTCCATTTTAAGATTAGGCCACAGCATTTCGATTTCTTTAAGTGTTTCGAATTTTTATCATAAAAGAGTGTATTCTTATGTTTCCGGAGTCGTAGATTTTGAAAATGACCTCCATTTGAAGATTACGCCACTGCGTTTCGGCTTATTCAAGTTTTTCGAATTTATCCAATTTAAAGGTCTACTTTTATGATGTCGGAGCCTTAGTTTTTAAAACGATTAACATTTTAAGATTAGGCCACTGTGTTTCGGTTTTTTTAAGTGTTTTTGATTTTTCCTTCGAATAAAAAACAAAATATGAAGGATTAATTTATTTTTCAATAAATAAATAAAAATATCTAATCAAAATAAATAAAATCTGTATTGTCTCATTTTTAATTTAATTTTAGTTATCTTTTTTAATGTTGTGGTCTCCTGTAACAAAATTATATGATTTCGAACAATTAGCTGAAAAATCTGAATACGGAAGGTTAAATTTATTACCAGCTCCTTTTCGGCTTTTTAGTTTGTATTCTGTGGTTAATTTAACTTTAGCTTCATAATATTTATTTATACTCTAAAACATATTGATGAAACTTTGTATTGTAAAAATCCAAAATGAAGCCTAATTATTCGAGATGCAGCGGCTTAATCATAAAATGGAGCTTAAATATTAAAGATTAGAAAATTTTCAATGCGTCTCGGATAACATATAAGTAGATTCTTATACCGAAAAATTAAAAAAAAAAAACTTTTATAATCCAAAACACAGTGGCATAAACTTGAAATTGGGTCATTTACAAAATGGGGGAAATCTGCTGCTCCAGAAACATAAAATTAGACCTTTATACTTGTTAAATTCTAAAAACTTAAATAAGTTGAAACGCAGTGGCGTAATCATAAAATAGAGGTCATTTTCAGAATCTACGGTTCCGAAAACATAAAAGTAGACCTTTAAATTGGCTAAATTCGAAAAACTTAAATAAGTCAAAATCTAATGGCGTAATCATGAAATGGAGGTCATTTTCAAAATCTACAGCTCCGGAAACATAAAAATACACCCTCATATGAAAAATATCCGAAAAGCTCAAATAAGTCGAAACGCGGTGGCCTAATCTTAAAATGGAGGTCATTTTCAAAATCTACAGCTCCGGAAACATAAAAATACACCCTCATATGAAAAAAATCCGAAAAGCTCAAATAAGTCGAAACGCGGTGGCCTAATCTTAAAATGGAGGTCATTTTCAAAATCTACAGCTCCGGAAACATAAAAATAAACCCTCATATGAAAAATATCCGAAAAACTCAAATAAGTCGAAACGCGGTGGCCTAATCTTAAAATGGAGATCATTTTCAAAATCTACAGTTCCGGAAACATAAAAATACACCCTCGTATGAAAAATATCCGAAAAACTCAAATAAGTCGAAACGCGGTGGCCTAATCTTAAAATGGAGGTCATTTTCAAAATCTATGGCTGCAGAAACATAAAAGTAGACCTTTATATTGGATAAATTCTAAAAACTTAAATAAATCAAAACACAGTGGCGTAAACATAAAATGGATGTCATTTTCAAAATTTACTGATCGGGAAACATAAAAATACACCCTTATATCGAATAATTAAAAAAACTTAAATAATTCGAAACTCAGTCACGTAATCTTAAAAAGGAGGTTATTTTCAAAAACTACTCATACGATAACAGACCCACACATCGAAAAATTAAAGATAATTAAATAAATAAAAAAAGGTTGAATTTGAAATGGAAAAGGTTGAATTTGACTTGGAAAAAGTTTAATTTGACTTGGAAAAGGTTGAATTTGACTTGGAAAAGGTTGAAATTGACTTGGAAATGCTATATATTGAAATGTTACTGTATTATTGTTAGTTTAGTAGTTTTAAAGATTGTCCATTGCATTGATTAATATGTTGTGTATTTAGCAACCTAATATAATTGGGCAACATCATTTTATGAAAATAAAGTGTTTCTCTCTCTACACATTTCAGGTCATTGACAAAAAAGAAATTTAAGCTTTGCAATAATTTATTGTAGCCATTTTTCCTGAAAACACATGTGGTTTAAGGTGGCTGGAGAAAAAATCAAAATTGTTTTACACAACTTGAGATAAATACCAAGTTATTTCGTGATAAACCTCAGCTGAGTTAATATGGTCTTAAAGATTATTAAAAAAAGGATTTTTTTCTAAAAGGGGTGTCTGTAGTATAGTTTTAAACAACTAGAGATAAATTGCAACTTAATTAAGATGGACTTAAAGATTATTAAACAAGGATTTTTTTTCTAAAAGGGGTATCTATAGTATAGTTGGATGATAAAAAAAATACAAATAATTTATGACTTTTTTTTTAAAACAGAACTTCGCTTAGTTTAGCTGTTCAAAAGTCCCCTTTCGATGGTTTTAACAAAGACAAACTCTATTTTCATTTGAAGTAAATTTTGTCTACTTTATAAGTGAAGCAATTGCTAATTATTTAAACTAAAGATTTCTTTAGTTATCACTTCCTGTTAACATAAAACATGACTTACCTAAAAAAACAAAATTTAAATTTCCCACTTTCCTGCTGAAAACTGAAATGTTTATATAAACATTTTTTTGTAGTTCTTGACGTATACCTTTAAATATTCCTATATACTTATAGGACACCTTATATATACAAATCTGTTTTTGCTCCATATAATGCTTTTATATATATAATTTTTTTTTTTTTCTGTTGCTATAACAGACCTTGTAAATCTTTAGCTGCCTTCATCTTCTTTCTCCATCTCTGCCTATCTTGGGCTATTTCTTTCCAGGTATCTGCATGCAGTTCTGTTGCATATATTTGTTGATTCTATCTATCCATCTAGTTTTTTGCCTTCCATATCTGGTTCTGCTCTTCCACGAATTCATTGTTGTTCACATCAGTTTTTTTCAAATTCCATTCAACGGAGCAGTAAAGAGCTGGGGCTTCTCAAAAACATTCATAATGATAAAGTGATAAAAACACAATTGCAACAGACCAAGCCTGTGTTTTTCAAAATTATCCCAAAAAAACAATTTAGGTTAAATGGATTTAACGGAGGAGAAAACGGCTGGGACTTCTTTTAAAACATTCAGAATGATAAAGTGAGTAAAAATCAATGGCAACAGATGACCCATAGCAACAGTGAATTTTAAAAACTTTCTCGATTAACGAAATAATGAAAGAAACACATAAAAAACAAAAAATTCTATTTAAAAAAACAAGTCTTTACTTCATTAGGTGATAATAAATTTAATAAATAAAAAAATAATATAAGTTTTAATGATTTTATTCATGTATGCATTAAATTCTTACTGTAAAGTTCTTCAAGAATTTCATCTTCATCCATCAATGTACTAGTGACAAACAGTCTAATACAGTTAGACTACTAGTTGCCATAGCACCTTCAAATCATGTTGACACATATATGGATTCAATTTCGTCCCTTCCATTTCCAACTAGACAAGGGTCACTGAAACTTACAATTACTTAAAAGCCTGATAAAAAATATTGTTCTTTTAATTTATTCCTTCTATTCTCTGTCAGAGTGGATAATGGTTGGAGATGATACAGTTAAAAAATCTAATAAAAAAAATTTGAAGATTTTTAGTCTTATATGTATGACTTACTCGAAAATGTTGATCTTCCTTCGTTTACATTGTTGCAATGCTTCGAACCATACATGCCACGGGTGAATTCTTCTAACTTCTAGTTTACCACTCCATTAAATAGAATTTAAAAAAAATTAACTTGATTTATTATTCCATTAATCGCGTCAGTTTTCAAAACCCACCATTGTGGGTCGTCTGTCGTCACTGATTATCGTGTCAGTTTTGGAAACACCAGCCTGGGTTGCCTGTCGCGATGAATTTTTACTCACTTTACCATTTTGTATGTTTTCAGCCATTTACCTTTCCCTTGAATGGAACTCAAAAATTTGACTGATTGAGCGTGTCAGTTTTCAAAACTCACTCAATTTGGACTATTTCCGTTTAGGCTTATAACTTTACTAGGTGTAATACAGCTTTAGTGTAAATTTTAGGTGCTTGCATTTCTGTTGAATGGAACCTGAAAAACTGACATGTTCGTGGCCAAAGTTCACCCAAAATGCACTCTTCTGGACAACCGGACTTGGAGATCCGATATCTACTTGATAAGGGTTGTTGATAAAAGATATTGGGGAACTATAAGTTCCTCCATTGAATACAAGTGTCATTGGCTTCTAGTCTATTAACCTCCTTGCCTTAATTTCATGTGATATTGATTGAGCAGTTTCTGTAAGCAGCTCTTTATTGGTCTTTCTCCTCCATGCGTTTGTATTTTGGTCCCAGATCATTCCGGTTATCGTGTAGGATTTTTCCCTTAAATCTTTCAATTCTTCTTTCTAGGGTGCTGGTTAGGGTCTAGTTCTCACAACCATATATGAAAACTGGCCTTATCACAGCACTGTGTACCTTTAATTTGAATTTTTTTGGAATTTCAATACGTTTGAAAGACGGAATAAAGCTCTGATTGCGCTTGTTATATGCAGGTCTATTTCTGACTTTTAGTCATTCATTGAGGTTATTTTGGAATCGAGGTATTTGAATTTGTCTACTTTTGGAAACGATTCACCTTCTCAGCAGATCCTGTTATTGGGGTGGGATTTTCGGCTTATCATATAATTTATTTTATCTTCATTTACTTGTAGGCCTATTTTCACTGTTTCTCTTATCTGAGTGTTAGCTCAATGTCAATCAGTCTCAATGTCCTCTTGATTGCTTTGAAGGATTGCTATATTACCTGCATATCCAAGGATTTTATGATTCATTCCGACCTCTTCATTTATATAACCATTGTATCGAGCAAAACAGAACCATAAAAGACGATAATAAGAAAAAACTTCTGCCTTTAGAACTGGATTACGGGGAACCAGTAGAGAGAATGAGTAAATAATAATGAAACATTACAAGAAAACAATGAAGTAGACAAACAATATTCTGGAAGAAATTTAGGAAACGTGTCTAAAATGGTTTAGACATTTTGAAAAAATACCTGAAGGAAGATTGATAAGGGATGTGTACTAGTGGAAAATAAATTGAACATGATTTAGACCAACAAACCTTTAGGATAATGAAATTGATAAATCTTTAATTTGACATGGTCTACAGGAGGAATGGCCCTTGGGTAAAATAATGTGGAAGGACACCATGAAAAATCTACTTCAAGGAAACCTGTTGTTTTTGTTAAAAACCCTAAATTAAAAAAAAAAGTATACAAATACTGATAGGTAGGTATGATTAGTTAACTTTTATTTAGCATTTGAATTAAGTGGAAAGGATATAAATCACACCCATTATTGGTCCATTTTTAATATATAACTTCTGTTGTTGTAGGTCTCAGATTTGATGAGAAAAATCAAATCCAAGTATGAATTCGATATCATTGAAAACCTTCAGGATTTTGAGATTCTTGTTAGCACAGAAAAAGTTTATCCCTCTGGCTTATTAATCAGTGAATTTCAAGGTAAGGGTGTTAAAAATTTAACATTAACTTTATATATACATACATCCAGGGAAAAAACAAAAAATGTTATGCATTCTTACACCTTGATATGACAAGAGGGAGGCCGAGTAGGCTAGGCTTCTAGGATGGTGACCTTACAGAATACAATAACAGAATGACTGGAACCAATTCAACCAACATATCAGAAAGCTCTTAAATTTAAAACTAATTACATACCCTTTTTTATTTTATTTTTTTTTTTGTTCTTCCCTACCTCGCCTTTTAGGCTATGCGGGATTTTCCCGGGCCGGAGGGTGAGGGCGGGGAATTTTAAATCCCCTCCGGCACCGGGACGCGAACTCGTACTTTTTATATCATCTCAAATCTCTGTTATCCGGTTGCCAGGCAACTAGCGGTGCTGTGCACACGCTTTAGCCTATTCGGCCACCCCACTCACAGAAACCTCATATCATATCATGTAACTCCTTGGCCTCCCTGTTTCTATTTACTTACCAAAATGCATGAACTCAGCACCCCCTTCTATTACTTCACTTCCAATATCAGTTCTTCCTGTGTAAAACTTCGTAAATTCTTACTTCCTTCTTTGTTACTATTAAATATGAAAATAATAATTCCCTATCTTTTCTCAAACTCCTCATCAATAGAAACCCCAACTATACTTTATCCTCAGACTGGGACACAAAACTGATATACTCTGGTAGACTACTCTAATGCTAGTCTACATGAAAATATCATAAATTACATCCAACAGATTCCACTAAATAATAACTTTCTCCTTAACGCTGCCAATGACATAACTCCTTAATGAAGAAAAACCTATCTCTCATCCACCCCCTCCCTCATCTCTCCAAAACCCCTGTTTGATCTTTCATTTAATTTTAAATGATTAAGCTTCCATTGATTGATAGCTTTATGAAGTGGACTTTAAGAATTTATGGGCAAGAGAAAAATAAAATAAAACAGTGAAATCACTGTTGGTGCTGAAATTGAATCTAATTAAATATATTAGTGGTAGGTTATATTTAAAATAAAATAAATTCTTAAGTTTTTCCATATCCTCTTTTTTTTCTTTAAGTGGCGTAATGCATTATAGCCATATCAGGTCTATTGTGCACCTTTTTTAATTCACTGATACATTTCAGAACATTATTTTAGCAATATCAGCAAAATGTAGAAGAATTGTCAAATTTATAAGCTCACAGTTCTTACGGTCAGGCAATCCATCATTCCCAAACAACAATAATCTAGTCCCTGCAAATCTGTCGCACCAACAGGTGATTTGATAAGCAGTTTAATCTTCTCGGTTACAGAACCTATGCAACAGTAACTCTCTTAGCCCTGGGTTTGAACATGTGATAGTCATTTTACAATGACCTCTAATTTTGCTAAGAGAATCTCTGCTCAAGTTAATCAGAAAGTTGCTTCTCCTTGCACAGGATCTATCAAGAACAGCCTAGAATGAATCTATTTCTTGGGGTATCAATATTTCCTTGCTCCTTCACCATAAATTTCCCCAATTCTCCTTTTGATAAAGCTCATGCTAATACCACATTTTAGTTTGAGTGTTTTGGGAGTAATTTCAGTGCCTTTCCTAACTAATTCATCCGCTTTATTGTTACCAGTAATATCCGAGTGATCAGTTACCCATGAGATAGTGACTTTATTAAGCAGAGAAACATCGTTAACATTGAAAAACAATCCTTACCAACTTTAAATCGTGTAGTGTATTTGCTGACAGTAACTGTGATAGTAACAGTAACCATTATTGTCAGTAATAATTAAAACCATCTGTCCTACTAACCCACAAGCATCAGCTTTGAGGCATAGTGTGATATCCCCTATATCTCAGATTGGAATACTGTCGCGTATTTACCAAGTGGAATGGACATGACATCATCTGATCTGTCCTTCTTCCAGAAGGCCGCTCCAAAGCACTGTTCATTAGTGAGCCATTTGTATAACAATTAATCGCATTGATTGAGTTGTGTTGTGAAGCACCCCATCATTATCAACTCTCCAAAATAGTTTCCAGTGTCTCTCATGGGTTAAAACCCTAGAACGTAGTTTTAAGTTAGCTAACCTATAAATTATTTTAAAGGCCTGTACTTCTATATCCAAATGCAATGGAGTAAAGCCCAACATAACCTCATTTGCAGGTTTTGGAGTAGTTTTCATAGCAGCTGTTATCATTAAACAGGCTAATATTTGTAATTTGTCTAGCTGTATCTTGTTGCAACCAATTTTGGCTCGGTGTCATCAGATCACAGCTGAATATAAAAGCATCAGTCTGACAGCTGTAACATATAGCCACATGTGGATCTATGTGGGAGAGAGTCTTTTGAGCTGAAGCCCCCAAAATGATAAAATATAACCATGTCTTATGACAAAGAATATTGAAAAATTGTCTTTCAAAGTATTATTGTTCATTTAATTATGTTTTATTAGACTTCAAGAATCACTTAAACACTATCTCATATAGGTAGTTGGTTTATTTATTTTTCTTCCAAAGTAATTATCATTATATATATATATATATATATATATATATATATATATAATGATAACCAAATCCCAATTCCCGATTTAAAGTACAGGATAGGGTCATCAATCCTATGCCCAGTCGTGAGTTGCCTCCAGTAGGCTGACAGGTCTCACATACCCGGGAGGGAGGGAAGAATCTCGGGCAGCGTGGCTTTCCTTGGTAGACGGTCACCCATCCAAGTGCTAGCCACGCTCGGCGTTGCTTAACTTTGATTACCTATTGCAAGCGCCTTAGCCCGCAAGGCTACCCCAGTCCCCTGTATATATATATATATATATATATATATATATATATATATATATATATATATAAAGCTTTTAGGCTTTTTTTTTTATTAGATAACCCCCTACCCACCATTTCTGCCATACAGGGGGGGGGAGGAGGGGTTTGTTCTAGAGGTACAACCAAACCTATTCTAACCAGAGTGGGAGAGACGAGTTTCATTCCGTGGGGCCGCTACGAAATAAAAGTCAACAACTCTCAGGCCGGATTCGAACCGGCATCGCTGGGCATTAGGATGCTAGACCGGGCAACGCTCCAACACACTCGGCCACCACGACTTCAAGCTTTTAGGCTGAAGCCCCCAACAGAGCCCTCTGAATCAGACATCATGTCTGCGGAACTATTAAAATACTTCTCATCGACATATGGCAGAAGGAAGAACTGCCTCGTGAATGGTATGATGAAACAGTTATATGTCTCATATACGAAAAAGGAGGTTACTTGAATGACCCACGATCAAATTCTGAGGAAGATATTGGAGGAATGGCTGTGCGGACTTTATGGGTTTGCTAACTGAGGCAGTGCTGAGCTGGGCTGATCTGGTAGTCATTGTTGCAGATGACCTTACTCTCTTGTGGAGCATAGTTCCAATAAGAAGGACAGAATCTGGACAATATATGAGCCTTTCAGGTGACAGAATGTCTAACTCCAATTTCAACATTTTTTATAATTACTTTTAGTGATATTTCTAGTGGGTAAATTTTATACCTTTGTTCATAGTTCTATATCTCAAACACTGCAATTATATACTGTGGAATCAACTTATTCACTGTCTGTACAGACATTATAAATTTTCCATCTATAACTATCACTAAAATGACTACTCAAAAATGTTGCAGTTGGAGTTTGTCATTCTATTAACTGAAGGCTCATATCAGGCTTTGTGCATCTAATCTTACTCTAGATAATGTCCGGTTTAGAACAATTTCAACATGACACCACCTAACCACACAAAACTTAGGATTTAGAGCCTTGTGAACTATACAAAATTGTTCAAACTAGATCCCCATAACAAATTAAAATTGGAGATATAAAATAAAAATGTTTTATGAGTTTTTCGTAATAAAGAAATAAAGTCTAAATATGATTGATATAGGTTCAAAGAGCAGTCAGTTTTCCATCGATAGTTGCAAGATTAAATTTGGACAAAATCCAGTTCAAAAATTAAAATTATTTATAAATTTATGCTGAGCAAAGGCAGAAAAAAAAATATTAAATTCTATAATTTTTTTTTATCCGCTGTTGGAGCACATTTGCAAGATCTTTCAAACACGAGTCTAGTATTTTTTTAACTATTTTCATCACAAAAAGGTTCATTGAAATTGATGGATCCCATATTGGTGACCTTTCCTTGTAAGATTTTTAATGGTTGAAAGGATTGTTTTTCTGCTTCGAGAAAATTAAATTGATCAAATTCTGAAGGTGTTTATTTTTACTGAATAGTATTATTATTAAAAGAGTAATAAGAATATTGAGGATGGGTGATGTTTTGCACTTATATCATGCATAATATCTACAGAATAGTACATTTCTATAAATAAAGGAAGGAGATGGTCCAGGGTGGCGTTCATATATAGGCTAAATAGTGGCAAAACTATTTTATTAAAAGCCAACGTTTCGACCCAACTTTGCAGGTCTTCTTCAGGGAGGTGTGTTCAGCTAGGAGTTTCACTTATAAAATTTTATGTGATGTTTTAGGTTGTGAAAAAAAGCAGTATGAAATTTATCACTGTACCAATTCAACCCCTAACTTTATCAACTTTCATCAAAGACTTCAAACATTCCTAGTGTGGTTCATTGATGCTGCAAGTTATGTTGATATGGATGATAGCGGGTGGAACTTTTTTGTACTGTAAGTATAATTTTCTTTTAATTTCTCTGTGAATCTTAATAGTTAATTATTACTGTAATTGCTATTATAAAAATAATAGAATTAATTAAGACTTTGCTTGTATTGATGATTCCTAGTTAAATTGTCAGAATTTTTAGTGTGTATTATTTTTAGAGATGCAATATTTGTTTCATGCTTCAAAACTTTTATATTTTTCGGATGTCGTCTGCGTATCCAAAATTATTTAAATTCCTACTCCGACTGTAAGTATAGTATATTTTTTCTAGTGTCTTAATATTGGGTCTCTTTTCTTTTTTTTTCCATGGGCTTCTTGTGTTTATCAGCTCACAAATTAGCAGAGATGGGCACATACTACTTTGAGTACTGAATACCAAATATTTTACTCAAATACTAGGGCTAATAACAACCAATGTTTGGCCACGGAAATCCACTGGCAGACTCATATTCTAAGATTGCAATTTAAGAAGTAAAAATTCAATAATTTCAGGTGGCTTGAAATTTTGCTATATGATACTTCTATATTTCTTGTTAATTAAAAATGTAGTCTGCCATTGATATTTCATTGCTTTCTACTGGCAGAATGAGATCAAAACTGCAATGAACGGGACGTTACTGTTTCCTAATAGCCCAAGAGCCTGGTCAAACTCCGAAATGGCGGCCTTCCTTCTTCCTGTGATTAAAGGCAGTCACTAAAAACGCTGAAATATATTATTACTCCTCAAAATCCATCGACACCATGGTAGAAACCCTTACCTCTCATCTTCACTCTATCCTCGACCACATGCTCCTCTTAACACAAAAACCATCCGACATCCTCCCGCTCCTTGGCTTACTCCTGCTTTAAGAGAATGTATTGGAGAAAGGATGCTGCAAGGCAACGGTTTGAATGAACTCGACTTCATAAAGATTTTCTCTCCTTCAAATGCCTTCGAAACAGTACTCAATCAGCAGAACACCGTGCTTAATTCCGTTTACTACTATCATTCCTTATCTAACTCACCTATACCAAGGCCACGTGGGCTATGATCAGAAAACTGACCATTTGTAATACAACTCATTCCCAGTCCGTTTCCGTTTCTGCCGATAACCTCAACGCTCACTTTGTCTCCTGCCCTTTCACAACCACAACTCCTGCCTCCGATCCAGCTCCCATGTTTTACTCTTTTAATCATGATCACTTCTTTTTTTCCCACATTACGATCTCCTAAACTCCATTTAGAAATCTCATACCAACGATTATGGTCTTGATAACATTCCAGTCAGACTGATCAAAGCTACACTACCATCCATTCTTCCGATCCTTTATCATATCTATAATTATTCTCTTCAAAATGCTACCTTCCCTACATCCTGGAAAAACGCCCTAGTACGCCCCTTGAAGAAGACCCCTAACCCATCAGCTCTTAATGATTTCCGTCCAATTTCCCTTCTTTCAAACCTTTAGAACAACTAGCCCAATCCCAGCTATCCCATTTTTTAGAGCACAATCCCCTAAACCCAGTCCGGCTTCAGGCCTGTCTATTCTACTCAGTCTGCCATAATCAAAATTTCCTAAGACTTTCATACAGCCATAGATCAGCAGAAACTAACCATCCTTATTCTCCTTGACTTCTCTAAAGCTTTTGATTCAGTAGACCACAACATCCTCTTAACCAAACTTAAAAATATATCCTTTTCTTCTAGTGCCCTTAATTGGTTCCAATCCTTCCTAACCGGTCGCTCCCAGTATGTTGTGATCCCTAATAGCCCCCCATCAGAATCTCTACCCTTGTCCAGAGGTGTCCCACAAGGCTCTTCCCTATCCCTCACCCTTTTTTCCATCTATATAAATAACCGCCCATCCTCAATCCTGCACTGTCAATACCATCTGTATGGCGACGACGTTAAGATTTACCTCTCCTTCAATCCTAACAATTTCTCAGATGCCATTCTAAAAATCCAAGAAGATATTAATAGAATAAGTAAATGGGCAAACCTCAACAGGCTCACTCTGAACTCCAAGAAAACGAAAGCCATCTTGATTAGATCCCCCTCAAATCCTTCCTGGTATCCCTCAATCTTCTGAACAACTCACCTATCTTATTCCATACTATCGTTGAAAACGTAGGTGTTACTTTTGATCAAACCCTCCTCTGGAAACCACACATCTCCCAAATTTGCCGTTGCACTGTCTCCACCTTAAAACAGTTCCATCGCCTACTTTATCTCCTTCCATATAAGTCCCGTCAGTTACTCCTAGTTTCCTCTCTTGTTTCCTCCACTATGGCTGTATGGTGTACAGTGGACTCTCGGGAGATTTCGAGGTCAAACTTAAACGCCTAATGAATTGCGCATTACGTTTTGTTTTCATAATCTCAAGAGATACACATATTATTACCCTATATTGCACAGAGTTGAAGTGGCTCTGCTCTATCCATCCTATCGCCGTCAGTATTTTCTAGCTACCTTTCTGTACCAGATCATTGAAACTCATCTACCCACCCATATTTTTCACAGCTTAGAATTTAAATATTCTATCCTATCCCTTCCCCCTAGATCTCGCACTTCCGATCTCTATTCCCCTCCTCACTGAACTGCTGCATTTGACAACAGATCATTTGCAATTCAAGCCACCTCCTTCTGGAATTCCATCCTTCCTGATATTCGACACTCACAAACAGTTTCCTCTTTCAAATCTCTCCTCTTTAAACACCTACTTCTTTCTCTATCCTACTAATATAGAAAATATGTCTGTTATTTTAGTTTTCTCTGATTCTATTATATATATATATACACTTTTCATGTCTTTTGCTCTCTCTCCTTCTGTATTTCTACTTTTAAATAACCAATATTGTAAATATTTATTCCATTTATGACCACATATACATGTATTCAGTACTTATAATTTGTTCAAAAGGACAACAGTCCCAGAATAATAAAATATATTTTCATTTCAAACCCTCTCCTGGAAGCACCATATTGCCTACATCTCCTGACGGTCAATTTGTACCCTTAAGCTATTCCATCGCTTCCTCCATCTCCTTCCTACAACCACACGTAGACTCTTAGTATCCTCCCTTATCTTTCCCTTTCCCTACCTTGACTACGGCGTCCTCTCGGTGGAACTCAGGGACAGACTAAAAAGAATTATGAATAGCTTACTAAGATTTGTTGAAGGGACCATGAGACGTTCCCGTGTTTCCCACTACTATGCCCAGTTAGGGTGGCTCTTCCCCGCCTTCAGAAGACAATACTTCCTTGGCACATTCCTTTACCAAATAATCAACAATCATCGCCCGCCCCATGTATACAATCTCCTCCATCTTCTGTCATTAATATATCTTTAATCTATGTATATATTTTGTATGTTTTAGATGTTAGGGTTTTAACATAACAAGTCAATACTTTTTATTATATACTTTTGGTATATTTTTTTTCTGGAGGTTTTGCTTTTTCTTTCTACACATGTAATTGTTTTTCTTTTATTTTCTTTTTGTTATTTTTTCCAGTACAATTATAAGTATAGTTGAGAAGATTTTATTTTATTTTTTAGTTGTTTACATACTATTATTTAAGTTGTTGTGTATATTGTTTAAATCTTTATTAAGTTAGTTTTTGGCCAGATATGTAATTTTCTTTTGTAACTGTTCATTATTGTCATTCTAAGTGGACATCATCCCAGAATAAAGTTTATTTTCTATTCCTATTTCTTTTTCTATTTACTGTAGTTTAATAAAACTAGATCTGATATTATATTTAAATATTTAGGTATCTATTGTTCGTTTATTCCGAAAAATCATCATGTAACCTTTTAGAAAATTAAATTAGTGAATAGTTTGATGAAATTTCCTTTTGTGATATTCCAACAATATCCACTTACAATTAGTGTGACAACTTTTGATCGGTCTGTGACAGACAATGCAAATCTCTTAATTCCGTTTTAGTAAGCATTGCAATGGAAAATGAAAGTTTAATAACTTATAGTCATACAATCCATAGTCAACGGATCGTTTAATCCATAATCAACAGATCGTACAATCCATAATTAACCGGTGATATAATAAATAGGACTTTTGTTGTTTTAATGGTATTTATGATTTGTTTGCTGTAATTTTTAAGCTTTAGCTCGGTTAAAAATGCAAATAAAAAATTTTATAATAGCCCATTATGGCGAGAAAATAGTTTTATTCAAAGTTGAATGGTAAGTGAAAGTTGTGTGTTGCGCGCTCACCAGATTTTTGACTTCCCTACCATTGAACTATCAATTATTTTTTCAAGATTTTTATACTTATTAACTATTATTCTATTTTTTTATATAACTTATCATTCCTTCCTATTTAGGTTTGAAAAATATCACTCTGGTGAAGAAATCAGATATTCAGTGGTTGGATATGCATCTGTTTACGACTATTATGCCTACCCGGAGCACATTAGACCTCGTATAAGCCAAGTTCTGATCTTACCTCCATACCAGTCGAAAGGACTTTGCATGAAATTATTATTCAGTGTTTACAACCACTATCTTGCAGAAAAGAGCAATATTTTGGACTTCACTGGTATGAAAATATTTCAATTTTATGTATATTTTATATAAAGTGTTTTTCACCAAAAACGTTATTTTGATTTTAAAATCTTTGTTTTTTCCAATAATTAATTTCAATGCGAATAGAAATTTAAGTATATTTACTATTAAAAGGAAGTGGGGTTGCTCTCAGTGGTAGTGATGGCCGAGAGTGTTTGAGCATTGCCTGTTGTAGCTCTTGTGCCTATTGATGCCAGTTCGAATCTGGCCTGGGAAGAGTTAACTTTTATTTCGTGGTGGACCCATGGAATGAAAATCGACTTTCCCACTCTGGTTAGAATAGGTTTGGTTGTACCTCTAGAATAACTCCCTCCCCTCTCGTTTGCCAGAAATGGTAGGGTAATCCAAGAAAAGAAAATTTTGAATCCTGGGTTATGACAGATAAATTATTTATTATGTTTCATCTGCTGTGGATTGTCCCAGGGTCGAGGGACCCTCCTAGGGCATATTCAGTCTCTAGTCACCAAGGCTGGTCTATGATTAATCATGAAATTAAAAGAATGTAAATGATCAGAAACAGGTAGGTTGAATAATGTTTGGTATCATGTGTATAACAGAACAGAGGTACAAACAAATTAACATTTGGCACCTGAATGTTGACACAAACTCAGACATTTAAAGTTATAAGACATTAGATTGATGTAAACCTCTGACAGATGTTTATTGAACATAGCTATGACCTATGTAAAATAATTTTTATTTTTTTTAATGCTGGCATTACAGACCTTGTAAATCTTTTTCTGCCTTAACAAGCCTACTTCATCTCTGCCTATCTTGGGCTATTTCTTTCCATCTATATGCATGTAGCTCTATTAAATTTTTGTTCTATTGCTTTTGATTATATCTACCCATCTGCTTTTTGGCTTTCCATGTGGTATTTTGCCTACTATTGGAGCACTCATTGTCGTGTAGAAGCTTCCAGATGAAAGCTTCAAGCTACATGCCCCGCTCATCTTTACCTCCGTGACTTCAAATCATGAGATATTGATTGATCAGTTTCTGTAAGCAGCTCTTTATTGGTCTTTCTCCTCCATGTGTTAGTACTCTGATCCCAGATCACTCCAGTTATCGTGTGAATCAATTTTTCTTTCAAATCTTTCAATAATGTTTTCTAGGACTCTGGTTAATGGCCAGGTCTCATAGCCATGTATTAGAATGGCTTTGTCACATCATTATACACCATTAATAACTTAATTTGAGATTTATTGAAAGTTTTCGGGATTTCAATACCTTTGAAAGAGAGAAGAAAGCAGAGGCTTGTGATTGTTATACGCTGGTCTATTTCTGACCAATGTTCATTCATTGTATCATTTCCTCTTCCCTTATTTTCTGGATTAGTTGTAACTTCTTAAGCCTTCCCTCTCCATCTTTAAACAGTTCTGATGGTACTTTGTCCATCTCTTTGGCCTTTCTTGTTTTAAGCCTTTCTATATCTATTTTCACATCCAGTATGTCTGGTTTTTCAGCCTATTTCGGGTCAAGGTCCTTAGTGTTGTCCTTTTCTTCTTCGTCCATGGGGTCCCCTTGATTGAGAAGCTAATAAAAATGTTCTTTCCAAGTGCTCAATATGTTTTCTTTAGATGTCGTCAGAAGCCCTTCTTTTCCTCGCATTTGGGTATTTTTCATTTTATATCCTACCTTTACTTTCCTAATGTTTGTATCGAATTATTGTGTGTCTCTAGCCTGCCAGTTGTCCTTAATGGTTTGCTATCTTTCTTTGAGGAATTTCCTTTTAGTTGATCTTGTAATTTTATTTGCCTTTTTCTAGGTGGCTGTGTGTGTACTTTTACAGAGTAGATTGATCAGTTGTGGCTAGGCAGAGGGCTTTCATATTTCCTCTTTCCTGTACTGCATTATCACATGCTTCTGTGATCTATAACTATCTGAGCTTTTCATTTTTCCTGAATGCCTATCTCTTTCTTATCTGTTTCTTTTAGCCCTTTTCCTATCTCCTCCCATTGTTGGTCCACTGTGAGGCTCTCTGAGTCCAAAGGTTTGAATTAATTCTTCAGCTCACTTTGGAATTAGGTTTTTAATTCTGGATTTTTCAAATCATGGACTTCGTATCTACTTCTTTCCACTTGATCCTCTTTTTCGTGTATTCACTTCAAACTCTTGACATATTTTAATTCTATTCAGAGAGTTATGCAAATTATAGTCTGCTCCACGATAGCTTCTTACATCTGTACACTGACCACAAGAAAAAATAAAATAATAAAAATCTTGACAAATGATATTAAATTACATTATAAAATTAACATTGTAATGCTTCAGCTTGCAACTATCAAAATAAGCTCTATTTATGCATACACTGTATAACATGCCTCGACAAATTTTATTTAATCCACATTATAAAGTTACTGTCTCTCCAATATAGGAAGTTTCAAATAAATTCTATTAATGTACAACCTGGTATAAAAGGTATTGACAAATTTGATTAAATTACAATATAAAATCCACATACACACCACATTTATAAAATTCGCATTTATGCCTACCCAATTAAGCTATTATAAAACAAATTCTACTCATGCGTTACTTAATATATCGCCAAATTAATCAAATTATGCCTTCCCAAAATCCTTCCTGTTATCCTTTTCATATATAATTTCTCTCCAAAACTCAGTATTTCCTACCTCATTGAAGAAAAACAACGTTTGTCCTTTAAATAAAAATTCTAACCTTCTTTCTCCAAAGATTTTCATCCAATCTCAATCCTTTCCAACCTTTCAAAACCTCTGGAAAGAATAGTGCAATCCCAAGTTTCCAATTTCCTTGAATATTCCAGTCAACTCGACCCTTTCCAATCTTGTTTTCGACCAGGTTACTCCACACAATCTTTCATAATTAAAATCATTAGTAATAATCAGTCCGCTATAGATAATAAAAAAATAACTGTCCTTGTACTCCTTGACTTTTACAAATTAAAATCATTATCTTTTTCCAACAGCGCTATTCTTTGGATTCAGTCTTTCCTCTCTCAACGTTCACAAGCTTTCGCTATTCCTGATCAACTTATGTCTTCCTATCTTACTCTATCCTTAAGAGTGGCCCAGGGCGCTATCATAAATCCTCCAATATTCCCATCACCTCTATGCCGATGATTCCCAAATTTATCTTTCCTTACCTCCCTTTTAGTTGTATGATGCGTTTGCCAAAATCCAAGAAGATCTAAATCACATCAGCACCTGGGCACATATAAATGCATTAAGATTAAACCCTAATAAAATTTAGGCCATTGTCTTTGGTTCCAAACCCCTCCTCAAGTCCAATACCAACATTCCTATTCTGTACCTAAATAACAATCCCATCATCACCTTCAGCTCCTCAGTTACAAACCTGGGCATTTTCATTGACCAAACCCTCTCCTGGAATCGCCATATTGCCCTCATCTCTCGACGGTCAATTTGTACCTTTAAACTATTCCATCGCTTCCGCCATCTACCTATATCCACACGTAGACTCCTAGTATCCTCCCTCGTCTTCTCCTACTTTTACTAAGGCTACATGTTGTATGGTGGCGTCTTGGTGGAACTCGGGGACAGGCTAAAAAGAATTATGAATAGCTAAGTAAGGTTTGTCAAAGAGACCCTGAGACGTTCCCGTGTTTTCCACTACTATGTCTAGTTAGGGTAGCTCTTCCCCTCCTTCAGAAGACAATACTTCCTTGGTACATTCCTTTACCAAATAATCAACAATCATCGCTCCTCCTATGCATACAATCTCCTCTAATTAAATCATCTATCCACTCTCTCTCGACAAGATCTTGTTCTTCTGACCTTTACACCCCTTTCCATAGATCTGTTTTATTTCAGCATTCTTTTATTGTCCGCTCCACCATCTTTGAAATTCCATCCCACTTAAAATCCGCCATGCACCATCCTTATCCACATTCAAAACCCTCTTATTCCAATTCCTCTTCACAATCCAGTCAGACGCTGGTTAATTATGTATTATGTAACAAGGACTTTTTTTCTTTTCATACACCACTATTTTGTTTTATTTTATTTTTTGTTTATTATTTATGAATTCGAAAAGATTGAGTATCACTTTTGTAATAGCACTGTGATGAATAAAAAATAAGAAGTTGTTTGTTGTTCTTATCCATTTTTTTTTCTATCTATAAGGTTGTAAATATTTTAAATGTATTTTAATTTTACATATTTTCTTTTTTTTAAACCGTTGGTACAAAGCAGTACGACCATTGAGGATCTATTGTGCGCCATGTATAACATCCGTTTTATTCCTAAAACGTTAATTTAGTCACTTCCACATATAATAGTAGGGTTATCGGATTGATAGACTCATAGCTTCTGGGGTAATTCACTCGATCCTCGAGGAATGCCCGAATGACCAGGCACCCACTCAATCGCAACTCTGTTAAGCTCAGCAAGATTGTTAAGAGCTATACTGCAGTCTTAAACAATCTTTGAGTAAATATAATGATTATTTAAAGCACCTATTGCTGCTTGATTGTCAGTGTAGATTATTATCTTTTTACATTTACTTATCTATATATGTAATATCTAGTTATGGAAAGTATTGCGATCGTGAAAATTTTCGAATATCAGATATCAACGGAAATACATGTTTTGAGGTCCCTCTGAGTCCAAATAACAAAGTCAAGCAAAGTGGTATATGTGTGTATGTGTTAGCAGCCTAGCTCAAAAACGAAAGTTGTACGAAGGTGAAATTTTATATTTAAGCTTTTTATATGAAATGTTACAGCAACTTTTTCATAAAAATCGGCTAACCGGAAGTGACACTTTATATCAACAGTGAAACACATTTTTACACTTTTCTCAAAAACAACTCTAATGATTTTGATTAAACTCGGTGTATCGTTGAATAATTAAGTGGTCTTTAATATCATTTAGGTCTTATCCCCATTGATCACTTTACAGGACTTAAATGCCCAATGTCATGTACTTCTTCCTCTAAAGTACCTTTAATATGGTTTATTTAAAAAAAATTAACTCTTTTATTAACTATAACTATAAAAAATTTCTAAATATGAAGTTTGAAAGAATATGATAATTGGAAACTGGAGAATAAAAGAAAAATGCTTATCCACGTTGAAAATGAATCTCCTGAAATAACAGTCAGAAGGTATACATATAATGGAAAGTGGCGAATTTTAGAAAAAATAATGTCAAATAAATAAAGTTGTAAGGTAACAGAGAGTAATGAAAAAAATATAAATAATAATTTTAAAAAACTAACATTATTTAATGTAAATCACATGTTTCTAAGGACATTAAATGAAATATTTCATGGATACGTTTATAACCTTAAATACATTTAATTTAGTTTAATAATTAGATATGATATTATATTTATATAATTGGGTATCTATCGACCATTTATTCCAAAAAATCATCAAGTGCCAATTTAAAAAAATTAAGTTAGTGTGACAACTTTTGACCTATCCATGGCAGGCAATGGAAATCTCATAATTTCTTTTTTGTAAACTTTACAATGGAAAATAACAGTGTAATAACTAATGGTCCTACAATCTATAATCATTTATAGGTTAAATATTCAGATATGCTTTCAAATCTCTCTAGGCATATATGTGCCTTTTGGTTGATAGAATGACTAATTCTAATTTCAACATTCTTTATTATTAATTTTAGTGATGTTTCTAGTGGCAAAATGTATACCTTTATTCGCAGTTCTATATTTCAACACGGCAATCACCTACTCTGGAATCAACTCACTCACTGTCTGTATAGATATAACTTTTCCAACAAGAAATATCAATAAAATGACATTACTAAAAAATGTTGAAATAGGAGTTAGTCATTCTTTCAACTGATAGGTTCAGAAACTGAAGTTATGTGATTTATAAAACTAGATTTTTATTGCTTTTTTATTGATATAATAAATGGACGTTTTGTGATTTTAATGATTTTTATCTGTAAGCTTAAAGCTTTAGCTTCGTTTAGAATGCACTTCAAAAATTTTATAATAGCCCAACATTGCTAGAAAATAATTTCTATTCAAAGTAGAAGAGTAAGTGAAAGTAGTGTGTTGCGCGCACCAGATTCTTTTCCAGTCACTTTGCCAAACAGTAGGTTTTGAACACAATGGCAAATTGCTATTACTTCGGATTAAAATATTCAAGCATATTTGCCAAGAGGAATTTAATCTTTTTCTTTGTTGTCTTTACAATAGATACCTTCTCCTGAGCCATAAGCTGTTAGAGAGCCATCTGTATAAAAATGTATCCCATTTTTTGGTTTGTGTTGTTTGCTGATAACAATCTCGACATCATATTAGCTGTCCAGATACTCACGGATTTGTATGTCTAAATGCATGGCTAGAACTTCGTCACACTCAATCCTATTTAGCAGTTTGGTATGTCCACCCTATCCAGGTATATAGGAGCAGCTTTTGAGCTTACTCAGCCTGTATGATGTACTTATTGCCTGAGCCTCAACCTCCAACTGCAATGGTGGCATACTCAAGATTATCTCCATAGCAGCAGTTGGGGTTGAGCCCGTAATCATTAGACATGCTAATCTTTGTATTTTTCCTAATAAGGTTGTGGTAGTTACAGTCTTAGCTCTATACCAACATAGCAAAGCTGAGTATAGTATAATGGGTCTGACTGTCTTTATATACAGCCATTATACCATATTTAGGTAGACCATTTTAGGTTTGAGTCTCCAATTCTTTCCTATTGTTCTTTTACAGGCCCATAGGCATTTGAGGACTTTGCTTTTCACCTACTGAACATGTCAAGTCCATGATAATTTATGGTCCAATATGACTCCAAGGTGTTTTATTTCCTTGTTGTGTGTCAGTTGGGTCCCATTAATCTCTAGCATTTTTATATGCACCTTTTTCTTCTTAGTGAAGATAAAACGCTGACTTTCTGTGTTTTTTTTTTTTTTTTTGTTCTTCCCTACCTCGCCTTTTAGGCTATACGGGATTTTCCCGGGCCGGGGGGTGAGGGCGAGGAATTTAAAATCCCCTCCGGCACCGGGACGCGAACTCGAACTTTTTATATCATCTCAAATCTCTGTTATCCGGTTGCCAGGCAACTAGCGGTGTTGTGCACACGCTTTAGCCTATTCGGCCACCCCGCCCCCGACTTTCTGTGGGTTGATGCTCAGCCCATTAGTGTTGCACCAATTCCTCGGGATGTCAGTTACTATCTTGAGGAGATCAGAGAGAACACTGTGATACTTCCCTCCAATTAGGATAGCAATGTCATCAGCATATCCTTGTGTATATATTCCCAAAGTGTTAAGGCCTTCCAAGAGAGAGAGTCAGCTCACTAAACACCTCAGTAGAGGAGTGAGCACACCTCCCTATGGACACCCACCACAGGGTTTAATCCACAGTTCCTAGTTCTGATTTCAGGACTCTATCCTCCAGCATCCTCCCGATCCATCTAGAGGACATAGGGTCCACATCTTTCTTCCTTAGCACATCATTACTAAACATCCCATACCGATTCTCCACACCTAGAATCTTTTTACTGAAATCCTAACCCCATCATCCCCCCTTCTCTTTGCAGTCATTTACCGCCCTCCCAGAATTCCCTTTGATGATTTATTTGAGACCTCCCTTTACGACTTGATCCCTTCCTACTCTAATATTATCCTCACTGGAGACTTCAATACCAATTTGATGATACCATTCCTACCTGACCAGCCTCTTCCAATCCCTTAGCCTTTATATAGTACCTTACAACCCTACCCATCATACCCAATTCTCAGAGTCCTGGCTTGATCTGTTTATCTTGGATTCCCTGGATAAGCTCCTAGCAGTGTCTCAGCACCCGGTTCCATTTCTTTCTTCCCATGATCTTATCCAGATTTCCTACAAAATTCCGGTCCCATTTTTTTCTCCTCGAACCATATCCTTTCGAAACCTCAACTCCCTCACCTATGAAGCCGTGTCGCAGGATCTCGACATTACCCAGTGGGATCCCATTTATTCCTTAAAATCCATTGACGACATGGTGGAAATCCTTACCAACCATCTTCATGCCATCCTCGACTGCCATGCTCTTCTCCTAACTAAAACTATCCGACATCCTTCTGCTCCTTGGCTGACACCCGCTCTGAGAGAGTGCATGAGAAGAAGTCTGCGATTTAAACGTACCCAACTCCCAGAAGACTACATCGCCTTCTAGCAACTTTGAAACAGCACCCAGTCTGCTATACACCGAGCCAAATCCCGTTATTTCCATCATTCCTTATCCAACACCCCAAACTTCAAGGCCAAATGGGCCACCTAAAAAAACTGACCATTTGTAACACACCTCTAACCCAGCTCATTTCCTTCTCATCCTCACCTCCTGCTACCATACCGGCTCCTATGTGTTTCCCTTCTAATTTTAATCCTGATCACTTCTTTTTTTCCCATATTACACCTGATGACCTCCTCAACTCCATTCAGAAATTGCAAACCAATGATTATGGACCTGATAACATCCCAGTCAGACTGATCAAAGCCTCACTACTATTCATCCTTCCAATCCTCTACCATATCTACAATTACTCACTACAAAACGCTACCTTCCCTACATCCTGGAAAACCGCACTAGTCCGCCCTATGAAGACTTCCAATCCATCAACTCTTAATGATTTCCGTCCAGTTTTTCTCCTCTCAAACCTTTCCAAACCTTTAGAGCGACTAGTTCAAACTCAGATATCCGACTTTTTAGAACAGAATAATCTCCTAAATCCCAACCAGTCCGGCTTCCGACCCGGCTACTCCACTCAATCTGCCCTCATCCTAATTCTCCTTGACTTCTCCAAAGCCTTCGACTCAGTAGACCACAAAATTCTCCTAACCAAGCTTAAAAATATCTCCTTTTCTACTAGTACTTTTAATTGGTTCCAATCATTCCTTGCCAGCCGCTCCCAATATGTTGTAGTCCCCAATAACCTCCCATCAGAATCCCTTGTCCAGAGGTATCCCACAAGGCTCCTCCTTATCTCCCACTTTTTTTTCCATCTATATCAATGACCTTCCATTCTATATCCTACACTGTCAATACCATCTGTATGCCACGACGTCCAGATTTACCTCTCCTTCAATCCGATCGAATCCTCTGACGTCATCCAAAAATTACAGAAAGATATAGACGGAATTTGTGCCTGGGCAAACCACAATAGAATCACTCTAAACTCCGAGAAAACAAAAGCTATCCTGATCGGAACTCTCTCACTCTTCAAATCCTTACCGACATTCCCCAATCTTTTCCTGAACAACTCACTTATCTCATTCCATACCTCGGTAAAAAACCTTGGTGTTACCTTTGATCAAACTCTCTCCTGGAAACCACACATCTCCCAAATTTCCCGTCGTACTATCTCTACCCTGAAACAGTTTAACTGTCTCCGCTATCTCCTTCCATATAAATCCCGACAACTCCTGGTTTTTTCCCTTGTGTTCTCCCACTTCGGCTATGGCTGTCTGGTGTACGGCGGACTCTCGGGAGAATTTGAGGCCAAACTTAAATGCCTGATGAACTGCGCAATACATTTTTTTTAGGAATAGGCCACACAGGCATTTCCTCTGTATCTATAATTTGTCCTAAAGGGACAAAAGTCCCAGGATAATAAAAATCTATTTTCATTTCATTTCATTTCATTAATGATGTCATAGGGGGTTCTATCAAAGTTACCCTCAATATCAAAGAAGGTGCCTATCATGATTTCCCTCTGTTCTAAGGATTTCTCAATTCTTGTAACCAAGTTATAAAGTGCCACCTCATAGGATTTTCCTGGTTGGTAGGCAAATTGTTTTGGGCTTTTAGCCAATATGTACTCCCGGATATGCCTGTCTAGTATCTTTTCCAATGTTTTCATTAAAAAGGATGACAGGTATATTGGTCTAAATACCTTGGAATCTTCATACGATTCCTTTTCAGGCTTTGGAATATAGTGCACATTTCATATCCTTCATTAAATTGATAGGTATCCTAGCGCTAGGCTACCTTTTAGTAGTTACAAGAGGTATTTTCTTATTACTGAGAGACCCTTCTGCAGCAGTGCCGGAAAGATCCCATCAATGCCAGCAGATTTAAACGGAGAGAATGAATGTACCGCTCGTTCAAGTCTGCTATTTGTTATGACTACTTTGCACCATGATCCTGTGTAGTGAGATCAAGAGGTTCTGTTTCTGTCATACCACATTTGGGGAAGTGCGCTTTTGCTAATGCACTCAAAGTTTCAATTTCATTTGTGGTGTGGTTATCACTTTTGAGCGTTTCCAAAGTACCTTGGTTAGCTTGTTTAGACAGAATCTTGCTTACTCGACATGTAGCGGAAATATTGTCCATCTCCAGAAAAAACCTTCTTCAGGCTTGTCTTTTGGCTTTCCTGACAGATTTTTGATACTCAATTAGAGCTTTCTTATAGGTATCCCAATTGCGAGATGTTTTAGCAGCATTGAACAATCTCCTTGTGGGTGTCTGTTGCTTTGAGAGACTTCCATTCCACCAGGAAGCCTTCCTGTTGGTTATGGTTTTTTTGGCATCATTACTGTTCAGGCAATGATTTAATCATAGTGTCAGTTAATAAAGTGTTAAGACATTCTAATTGTCATGGACTGTGGATAGCTTTGGGGCAGCAGTTAATAGCCGCCTCCAAATTGGTGCTATAGGAATCCCAATTTGTAAGTTTGGGATATCTAAATTCCACATCATGTTGTATTCTAACAGATATGTCAAATCTGATTTACTTATGATCCAAGCATGTTTCTTCATCAGAAACATGGCAGTTATCAATAAGGACACTGATCATTTGGGTAGATAGTGTTATGTCTATGATCTCTGATCAAACTTTATTATAAAAGGTCGCTTTATTCCCCCTATTTAGAATGTCAAGATCATATTTAATAATGGTCTCCATAAGTTTCTCACCTCTGTAGTTAGTATTTGAGCTGCTTAGGATTCCTTCAATTCCTTCTGCAGGTTCTTGATATTCATATAGTATATACCTCACCGTTATGATGCCATCCCCTTGCTGGGTGTATTTGGCTACTCCAAGATCTCTAGATCAAAATCGCCATAGAGGTAGCAGTTTTAATTCATATTTGTAAAGTAGGAAGGCTTTGGGGTTGGTGGGTAATGAAATAATTCCGTACCCAGGTATATCCAATCCTCTGATCGTGCCTTCAAATAGATATGGTTCAAGTATTAAAATAATACATTTATTATTATTAAGTTTCTGTATTATTTTATTTTTTTTTTTATTGTAAATAGAGTGTGAGTGTGCTTTCTCTGAACACTATTATAAATGTCCTTGATGTGACAGAATGTAATATTTCTAAATAAACAAATAAAATATCCTTACCTTTCTTGTAATCTATATTCTTACCTTTAATCAAAACAGTATTTTCATAAAAAAAAAAAAAGATGCCTCCCAAAACATAATAGTCGTCCCTGATATCGATAAAATCTGAAAAGTTACAAAACGCCGATGCCCGGGGGATGAATCACAAATCTGACAGTAGTTTCATAAAAAGTGCCCCTCAAAATATAATAGTCGATCTTGATATCGATTAAATCCGAAAAGTTACATTAAGTCGATGCCCTGAGATGCTGTCTCAAATGTGACAGTATTTTCATAAAAAGAGTCCCACCCCCCTAAACCTAATTGTTGACCATGATATCGATTAAATCCAAAAAGTTACATAAAGTCTATGCCCAGCGACACTATCTCAAATCCAACAGTATTTTCATAAAAAGCGTCCCTCAAAACATAATTGCCGATCTTCATATCGATTAAATCCAAAAAGTTACATAAAATCGATGCCTGGGGACGCTATCTCAAATCCGACAGTATTTTCATAAAAAGTGCCCCTCAAAACATGATAGTCAACCTTGATATCGGGTAAATCCAAAAAGTCAATGCCCAGGGACGCAATCTCAAATCCGACATTTTCATAAAAAGCTCCCCCCATAACATAATAGTCGACCCTAATATCGATGAAATCCAGAAAGTTACTTAAAGTCGATGCCTGGGGGCACAATCTCAAACCCCACAGTATTTTCATCAAAAGCGCTCCCCAAAACATAGTCAACCTTAATATTGATTAAGGTCAATCGATATTAATCTTATCGATTAAATCCGAAGAGTTACAAGAAGTCTATGCCCGGGGGCGCAATCTCAAATCCAACAGTATTTTCATAAAAAGCGCTCCCCAAAACATAATTGTCGACCTTAATATAGATTAAACCCGAATTTGATCATTTTCAAAAAGCGCAACTCCAAAAATGTACAAATAGATCCTGATATGGAAGAAATCCGAAAAAGTCACAACGCAGTGACGTGGTCTCGAAATGGTGTTCATTTTAAAAAGTACTGCTCCGAAAACATATAAATCAATCCTTGTATTGAAGTAAAAAAAAAAAACTAAAAAAATTTGCAACGCAGTAGCCTAATCTTAAAATGGAGATCTTTTTCAAAAACTATGGATCTGAAAACATATAAAAAGGCCGTTATATAGAAGAAAAATAAAATTAGTGTCAAATTATTTATTTGAAAAACTCGAATAACAAATAAAAAGATAATAGATAACTTGAATTGATTTATATCTAGATAAAAGATAAACTGGATTATTCGTTATTCGTAGTTGAAAGTTTGAATAAATTATTCATTATCTATTATTTAAGATAAATTTTGCCCAACACTGATCCCAACCAATGGAGGTCAGGACATGAAGGAATGAATAAATGAAAGAAAGAATGAAAATAATTCAATTATTCTGGTGCTAATGTCCCTTTAGAACAAATTATATATACAGATTATAAATTAACATGTTGGTGTGACCATAAAATAAAATAAAATATTTACAAGATGATTGGTAATAAAATAACAGTACAGATACTGAAAATATATAAAAACGTACATACATATAAAATAAACAGAGAAAAGTAAAATAAATAAACAAAATATCAATAAATCACAAAATCATCAAAGTATCTGGGAGTACTTTGAGAGTTCTATGTCTTAGATTTTTAAGTACATTTCATGATCAACCGGATTCGGAATGGAATAGGTGCTTGAAGAGGAGAGATTTAAAAGAGGATACCTACTTTGCGAGTCGAATATTAAAAGGGATAGAATTCCAGAGGGAGATGGCTTGAGTTTAAAAGAATTTGTGAAACGCAGCAGTTCGGTGAGGAGGATAGAGTTCGCTTTTCTTTATTCGGCTTCATCTGAAATGCTTTTTATGATCCACGTTGCCAACTGTTAATGTCAGTTTTAATAAATTCCTTTATTTGTTTTTAAGTATTACATACAATTCTGCACATTCGAATAAACTGAAAACACCTGGATCAAGTCCCATTTAAATAACATCTGATGTTATCAATATAAAATATTAACATATATTACAATCATTAAAATTATAAAATATGATTTATAATTTAAGTTTTCTATTCTAAGGATTTTTTTCTAAAAAATAAAAAACAATTTATTGTAGTTGAGGACCCATCTGAAGAATTCCAAAGAGTGCGTGACTGTGTTGACTGCAAACGAGTCTTGGAGAAAGATATTATCAATCCCCAAAAACTAGCTACTGAAACTAGAATGAAGCTAATAGAAGACATGCATATCATCTGTAAAATTAATAAGGTAATTATATATTGTTTAGCTAGAAGTTTTGATGTAAACATTGAATATTTATCCCTTATTGTATTATCTCTCTTCTATACTCTACCAGAGGGTAAAAGAAAATGTGCACATGTGCCAGAAATGTACACATATAGTTCAGTAAAATTAGGGATTGATCCTAACATTTAAAAAATAAAGATGAAACTTGTCAGAAATTGTTTGTTACCCTCCCCATAATAACTGGTAAAAAGTTCCAAATATTCACAATTCTTAATATTCAAATTTTCTTGTGGAGGGGAGGTCTGAAAACTGATATTTTTCAGTGTTTTTAGAATATCTCAAAAACTATGAGGTGTTTCGCAAAGATTGTTCAATACAATATTAAAATATTTATAAAAATGATCCTATACATTTATCATATTTCCACTTTAAAGTAAAAATCGCTCCAAACCACGAAATTTGTGTAGTTCACAGTAGATATCTTTTTGAAGTTAAATAAGTTTTTTAACATTTTTGGTCGTTCAAATTATTGTTCAAAGTTTCTTTTGTTTAATGATTCTTAAAAGTTATTGAAAAAATCAGATTATATTTGGTATCAATCAATGGGGAATTTCATGATAATGATATGAAGTTTTGATTGACATTGATTTCATATAATTGATATGTGATAAAAAGTATTAAAAATTATAAAAAGTTACCATAAACCATGGTCTGATTACATTAAGATAACCAGAAAACTGAAATTTTGTAATTTTTAAGCCAACCATGTTTTGTGTTGAATAAAAAGCAATAACTGAAGAAATATTTAATTTAATTTACAACCAATTGCTTCATAGTAAACTAGATTAAATTTATATTAAATGCAAGTAAATCTTGTCTTTTATTAAAGCCATTTAAAGAAGGGGACTTTTAAGCAGTTAAACTATGGTAATTTCAGGTTTTCATGAAATCAAGGATTCTTCACAATTTATTTTGTAACCCTCCTAATGGACTGAAGATACCACACTTTCAGAAAAACTTTGTTATTTGATAAGCTTTAAGTCTATATTAATTAAGTTGTGGTTTATTACAGAGTAAGTTGAGATTCATCTCTAATTGAGTTAAAGATTAAAAAATATTTGGGTCGATTCCTAATTTGACTGTACTAATATTTCTACTCAATTAGAGAAAACATTAACTCAACTTAATTAATATAGACTTAAAGCTCATCGAACAACAAAGTTTTTCCGAAAGTGTGGTATCTTCAGGACGGTTGGGGGTTTATAAAAAAAATCGTGTAGAATACTTGATTTTATGAAAACCCAAACTTACCGTAGTTTAACTGCTTAAAATTCCCTTTTATTGTTTAAAAAAAAAAGATTTAATTACATTTAATCTATTTTACTATGAAGTATTTAGTTGTAACCTAAATTAAACATTTTTTTAATTATTGCTTTTCATTCAACATAAAATGTGGTTGGCATAAAAATTACAGTATTTAAGTTTTCTGTACGTAATCAGATCATGGTTTATGGTTAATGTTTATAAGTTTTAATTTCAATCTAAACTTCATATCATTATCACGAAATTCCGCATTGATTGATATCGAATCTGCAACTACTGCAGCAGACTGGAGGGTCCTCTCAGTTAAGTAAGATGTCTATGCAAGTATAAAAGGGTGAGTCTATCTTACACAATTCATATAACCTACCACTTCATTAAAATACAGTCCACTGCCAAAATAAGTCAAATGTTGCTTATGTTGAACTCATTAGAGGTTTTGCCATTATTTTAATTAAATTTGGAAAGTTGCCTAAACAACGGCTCTTACGATTATGATTAAACTCGGTGTATTATTTTATAATTAAGTGGTCTTTAATATAATTTAGGTCTTATCCCCATTGATGTCACTTTACAGGGCTCAAGTGCCTGATGTTCATATACTTCTTCCTCTAAAGTACCTTTAATGTGGTTTATTTAAAAAAATTAGCTCTCTTTTATTGACAATAACTATAAAAAATGGCTAAATATGAAGTTTGAAAGAATATGATAATTGGAAACTGGAGCAGTCATATGACTGCTTTGGATGGAAGTTGTCAAAGGATTTGAGGGGTAAGGAGATCATGTCCAGGAGCTTTACGGTGGATTAGTTTTTTTAATTGAAATTTCACTTCGGAAGGATGAATAACTTTAGGGGGCAAGGAAAGTGGGATTGGTGATGTAAGGAATTCTTCTACTGTTACGGTGTGGGCAGGATGTGAAATAAATGTATTGGATAGGTGAATGGCGAACTCCTCAGCTTTATCTTCGTCAGATGCTGCCCAGGAGCCATCATCTCGTCGGAGGGGATGAGAAATGCGGTGAGGATTTAGGTCAGAAAACTAACATTATTTAACCTAAATCACATGTTTCCAAGAAAATGAAATGAAATTTTCATACTAAATGTAAACTTTTAATTTTTCTTCCTCACTACTGAAGGTAGAGAAGCATTGTATTCGTGAGAGAGGTTAATAAAAATTTTATACTGAGAATCGAAAATTTCAACTCGTGTTTTACGTTTCAGACATCAAGGATCAAATTCGGTCTGTCTATCTGTTGTCAAATAGATGTGACGGGCATATCACCTGCTACCTTTCATCCAATTTTCAGATTTTCAGAAAGGCTCAGAGACTGAAGTTGTGTGGTTTATAAAAGCAGATGGAGTAACTAAATTTTTATTGCCTACCGTCGATATAATAAATAGAGTATTTCTAATTTTAATGGAATACGAGAGAGCACCCCTGATTCAATTATGTTTTTACTTTCACTTACCTTTACCTATATGAAATATACAGTAAGAGAAAGTATTGCTATCATGAAAATTTTCAAATCCGAGTTTTCAATGGAAATACATGTTTTGATGTCTCCTGAATCCAAATAATCAAGTCTCGCATAATTATCTGTGTGTCTATGTGTGAGTGAACAATCTAGCTCCAAAATGAAAAGTCATACGAAAGTGAAATTGCATATTTAAGAAGGTTTTTATATGCCTGAGATGTTACAGCAACGTTTTCGTCAAAATCGGCTAACCGGAAATGGCACTTTACATCATCAATTTAACACATTTTTACGATTTTCTTGAAAATGGCTCTAAGGATTTTGATTAAATTCATTATATCAGTCTAAAATTGAGCAGTTTTTAATAAAATGTACGTTTTATTCTCATTGATGTTCATTAACAGGGCTAAAATGGCTAATTTTCAAAATTTCTTCCTCTAGAGTGCCTTTAATTTTTTTTTAATTTTAAATAAGAAACCATTTTACATTGAACTGTGATATGAAAAATAGTTATATATAAAATATGAAAGAATTCTATAATTAACTAAAGGAGAAATAAGAGATTGTAATGGTCATCACTGCTATCACATCACACAAAAATGTATTTTGAGACTCTTATTAGACCAGTTCTTACTTATGGTGTCGAAACTTGGACTCCCACCGCTTTTATGAACAATGACTTGAGAATTTTCAAACGGAATATTGGGTGGATCCTTAAGTTTGTTCAGTTTTTGAAGAGTGAAATAAAACATCTTTTTTTAATACAAAGAATAAATTTTATTATATTATGTATTTGCCGTTTTTTATTAATGACATCTTGCTATCATTCTAACAATTTTATTATTCTGCTTAAGCAGCCTTACTGACTTTTCTTTTGAGTTAAGCTCTTTATGGTTGTTGTTTATAACCTCTATCTCAATTGTTTTTTGTACATAAAAGCATGTTGGTTTTGTTAACTTTTTATTATTATACTGAATAAAGGTTTGTTTAATTTAGTTTATTGATTCAATATTCCCTGACACTATTTATGTCATGGTTGTATACACATTGTGGGCTCTATGATTTTTTTTTTAAATCAATTTATTTCTAAATTCTTAAACAAATGGTATCGATCTGTCTTTTATGATAGTTTTTTAACTATAAATGTTTGTATTATATTATATTTAAGGTATTTAATTGAAATTTATTATTTTTCTTTTATATTTATATGTGGGTACTTTTTTGTGTATATATATATATATAACCAATTTTTTTTTTTCCTCATTAGAAACAGGCTCGCAGAGTATACGAAATTTTAAAACTAAAATATATAAATCGGCAGAATGAACAGGAATTCACTAATTATAGAGTGGAGGTTAAAAGAAGGTTGAATCAACCTTATCAAGTAAGTATTAAACCTCACTGAATTCTAATCAAATTAGTTTTATGAAATTTTCTCATAAATCTCTATTGATTTCCCTAATTCTCCCATTCTTGTTTGGTGGATGTGTGTGTGTGTGTGTGGATGTGATGTCTAACTTGGTTTTTCTAATAATGGAAAGCACTTTTTCAATAGAAAACACATTTTATTGATTAACATAACAATATCTCATAATTTAATTAAAATGCTGTGGTTTATATAGGAAAATAGCATCCATCTTATTTTTATTTTGAACTGGCGGTGTAGATACTTCTCTGCTGAGGATTTTCCACAGGCCAGGGATGTGGCTATATATCAAAATAAAATGTTTTGCACCTTCTTCTCAATAGGGTGAGTGTCATTCATGGCACCTCTTAGTCTTTATTTTAAGGTTTGAACGTTACGTTCGACAATACCATTTGTGGCAGGATGCCCTGGTGCAATGAACTTGAAAAATTCTGTTAATAGTACAATAAGTGCGGAATTCCTCACTGTAGAAGATTGATGTGTTATTAGATACAATTACCTGAGGATACTCATGTAATCCAAAAATAGATTCCAGATGTGAGATGGTAGAGAAACTAGTTGGTGCATCCTTGCTGATTTTTATCTCGGCCCACTTAGGTTCACCAGCAAACAGTAAAAAATTATTTTAAATAGGACTGACATGAGCCAGATGAATCCTTTCCCCGTTATCGTTTGGGGGATTTCAAGGATGAACTGACACTTTTGGAGGATTTGTCACTTTTTTAAAATTATTTATCATACATATTATTATGAAATTCTATTCTAATTATCATCTTGTGTTGTTTTCCTTACATTTTTATCTAATCATCATTTTATTTTTAATTTATAATTAGTTTCAATATTTATTACGCATCCTTATTCCTTTAATTTCAATTGTAATTGCGTCATTGTTCACCACAGAGGTTTGCACTCGATTAGGTCTGTTATTTTGGGATGCCATTACTTACTGTAAGCGTGGGCCTCTGGGATGAAGTATTCGACCCGGGCCAGGAATCTGGTGCCTGTCATGAATCTCTTGAGTGACCTGTCGGCAATCATTGGAGATGATCAGAAGGTGCTGCTAGGTGATGTCAAGAAGATAGATGGGGATGTTCTGTGCAACCTCAATGAACTCAATCAATTTTTTACATCTCATCCTTTGGGCCCTGGTAGAGCGGTAAAATATTTTATACCAATTTTGAGCCTACAGAGTGAAGTCGGGTGCAGCTGGAGTGGATTGGTTCACAAAGATAATCGAGAAGATGGGGTCCACCAATGTCCTTGTAGATATATTAAACGCATCACTTTGTTCCTCTTGCCAAGAGGGAGATAGGCAAATATCAAGTGGGATTTAGGCGAGGGACGTTCACATTGGACCAACTATTCTCACTGAGGCTGATGCTGGAGAAATGCAAAGAGTATAGAACAGTTACTGATCACCTTTATGTTGATTTTAAATCCGTGGATAAATTGGAAATTAACGTCCCAATTAAACTGACACGTCTCATAAAAATGACGATGTCGGGCTCGAAGTGTGCAGTACGAGTAGGAAGTGACTTTTTGGAATAATACTGACTGTGGTGTAAGGAAGGGGTTGCCTGTCTTCTTTTTAACTTCGCTGCAGAGAAAGCAGTGCGTGTGTCCGGAATCCACTTCCACGCAATCCTTCTTAACAGTACCGTTCAGCTTCTTGGGTGACCTGACGACTTTGATATTACCGCCAGATCAGAATGTGCATTAAGAGAGTCGTTGTTGGCCATAGAAGATGCAGCAAAGAAACTTGGGCTACACATTAATGAAGCTAAGATTATTCGAGTTTATCAAGATAGGACTACTTCGATGGGCTGGGCACGGCACATTGCACTTATGAATGATTCGGCGATACCCAGGAAGATGCTTCCCGGAAAGATGCATGGACAAAAAAAGGTTGGCAGGACAAATGTAAGATGGGAGGACTCAGTTACATCAGACGCACGGGCTCTACTGGGAGTTTGAAACTGGAGAGCTGCTGCAGCTGATCAGATTGACTGGCAAAAGCTTTTGGAGGAGGCCCAGTCTTGGTAACGGGATGTAACACCGTCTGTGTATCTATGTATGGTAATTGTAAAAATTGTATTAAAAAATAATGATCATCAAATGATATCTAAAAATTCCAGATAAAAATTTTGATCAGATTTGATTTTGATTTTTTTATTATCTATTTCAATCCCTGATTTTTAGTCTTTATACAATATGAAACTCTTGGAAGTGTCAGTTTGCATTCTAGTGATAAACCTTCAAATTTAGAGTTTTCAGCCAATAGCAGATTATGAAGTTCATTACAGTCATCTGTGGTTGTATCATTTTCCTCTTCCTCAGTCACATTTTGTTGGATTTCAATAGTATTATGCATTGCGCTATTTATATGCATAGACACCTGATTTTGGCTTCTTATGATTTCCTCTTTGATGTCATTTAGCTCTGGATCGGATAAAAACTTTTGTGCCAGAATTTGCCTAATTTGATCTGCTATTTGTTAATAGATAACTGTGATTAAGTTTCTTTCCAGTGAACTCATAGCTTACTTCTGTATCCTGTTTTTTCCTTTTCAAGATTTGAAGCTAGATAATAAGCACGGATGGCTGCTTTATTCATATCGTGCATCTATCTCATACACTAAGATCTTTTCATCTGGTGGTTGGATTGTCTTCATTGTGCTGGAGGCCGATCAGTCTTCAAGCTTGAATTAGATGGTGTTAATTCTGAGGTTGCCAGTCTTATGGGTCTATAAGAAATTTCGATGAATTTTACAATTTTTTCCTTCACAACTTTTATCATTTAATTGCAGTCTCTAAAACCTGGCTAAAGCCCTCAATCCCAACTTCTCAGATTTCTCTACCCAATTATACTCTCCTTCTTCATGACAAAGTGGACCGAATGAGTGGTGGCGTGGGTCTCTTTGTTCATGACAGTCTTAAATCCAAAATCCTCAATTGCTCTTCTCTCCGTGGGTCTCTTTGTTCATGACAGTCTTAAATCCAAAATCCTCAATTGCTCTTCTCTCCAACAGCCCCCTGCTCCTTGGCTTACACCCACTCTGAGAAAATGCATGAGAAGTATAGATACAGCCAGAGATGCTGCAAGACGGTGGTTTAAAAGAACTCGTCTTCCTGAAGATTATCTCTTCTTCAAAATACTCCGAAACAGCACTCAATCTGCGATACGCCGTGCCAAATCCCTTCACTTCCATCAATCCCTGTCCAGCACTCCAAATTCCAAAGCCAATTGGGCTATCCTCCGTAAATTGACCTTAGGCAAACTCAGTCTATTCCTATTTCAGCTGAAGTACTCAATACTTACTTTGTCTACTCCCCCTCCCATTCCTCTTTTCAAGGGCCAACTCCGACTCCCATTCTTTCTTCCTTTAATCCCAATAATTTTTTCTTTTCTCATATTACTCCTGATGACCTCCTTAATTCCATTCGTAAATCCCAAACCAATGATTTTGGACCAGACAACATCTCAGTTAAATTTATTAAATTTTCACTTCCCTCCATTCTCCCTATCTTTTATCGCATTTATAACTTTTTGTTGCAAGCTCCACTTTTCCCAACACCTGGAAAACTGCTCTTGTTCGTCCACTGAATAAAACCTCCAATCTTGCTACCCCTAATGATTTCCGTCCAATTTCCTTATTATCTAACCTTTCCTAACCTCTAGAACGATTAGTTCAATCTCAATTATCCCACTATCTCGAGCAAAATAACCTTCTGAACTACCACCAATCCGGTTTTAGACCTGACTACTCCACCCTTTCCGCCCCCATTAAAATTTCCCAAGATCTCCATACAGCTGTAGACCAACAGAAACTCACCATCCTTATTCTCCTTGATTTTTCCAAAGCCTTTGACTCAGTAGATCACAATATACTCCTTACCAAACTTAAAAATATATCCTTGTCTTCTAGTGTCCTTAAATGGTTCCAATCCTTCCTTGCCGGTCGGTCGCTCCCAGTGTGTTGTAGTCCCTAATAATCCCCCTTCAGTCTCTATTCTTGACCAGAGGCATTCCCCAGGGGTCCTCCTTATCTCCCACCCTTTTTTCCATCTATATCAATGACCTGTCATCCAAACAATGTGACACCCCTTGCACTGCCTGGCAATGTTGAGGGCTGGTCCCTCCAGAGCAGCTCTAACTCTGGATTTATCCGAGACAATTTTTCTGTTCCATAGCTCTATATTAGTGGGTAGTTTAAATTTTATACCTGCTGCCAGATCTTCCTAGGTAAGGTATTCCCAGGGTATGTACTGGTGTGTGACCTTGGTGTCAGTGTTTATGTTGTAGTGCCATGAATGTGAGTTTGTGGGCGGTGTCCTGTGCTCAGGGACCCCAGGGCTTATTATTATTAAGGCATGCTAACATCTCTTAACTTCAAAATTTTTTTGTGTTTCAATGTGAAAATAATTTGAAACTTTATTTTTTTTTCTAATAAACTAACTTGGTTAATTACATAATTTCAAATAAACTCTTTTAATTAGTCTTTACTTGTATTTCAAACATTTCATAAATTCACTTATATTACCACCACAAGTAGCATCTTTCTTTTGAGGCTATTTTTCTTTTCTTTTTTTTACCCTTCATTATTATTTTAACTTATACCTAAAATTTCAAATTTCCATGATGTTTTTCTACTCATTTTTTATGAAAACTTCTTTTTCTTTGTGGAAGAGTTCCATTTTGTGGGGAAAAAACATAGGCAAGGAAACCAAATATTCTTAACTTTACTAAAATACTTAGTTCAGGATCGAAACTAAGAAGAAGGCACATGCCTCAACTGCACAACTCAGAGGGAGATAAATTTCAAGTGATTTTCTTTTTTAGCTTCAATAAAAAAATTGTTATTTCTACTTTTTGGCTGTTTTAATCTTAATTCAGTCAATAAAATGAGTTAATTTATGAATGAGATTGTTTTGTTTTTTAAAATATATATACCAAAAATATTTTTATAAAGTGCTGATTTTTATTCAAGGACTGCAGTAGGTAAAAGCAGGGGTGGCAAAATTAAGCTTGTCTCTCCTGGCAAAAATTCTAATTCCGGCCCTGATTTAATTACTTTCTACTTTTCTTAGATCTCATTGCATAGTTAACGTGAAGTGGTACTTAAGATATTTTTATAATTTCAGAAGCAAATGAAGCTCATTTCTAAATGTAAGAGTGGAATGACCCTTCAAGAAGTTCATGACAACCTTATCAGCGATGAAGACCGTAAAGCCAGATTAGATATGATGTTCTTAGAAACCATTGATCAATATTCATCTGTTATTGCCAGATTGCATACCAATGGGAGTACTGTATAAGTTAAGTTCTTTGCTTTAAATTTACAAAGTAAAGCTGTTAACCTAGTCAACATAACTAAAGAAAACGGTTCATCAAGAATATAACAGCTGAACCGATGTTACCATAATTGCTTATTCCTATTTTTTGTTTAAAACAACTTAATGTTTTGTTTATATACTGTTTAAATATTTGGTTTTCAATAGTGAATTATTTAGTGATCAAATCTTGATATAATAATGTATTACCAAGTTTGATTGAATACTTAATAGTTGACCGTTGTATTATTAAGGAAGGAGGTGGTCCAGGGTGGCTGTCATAAATAGACTAAATAGTGGCAAAACTATTTAGTCTATTTATGACAGCCACCCTGGACCATCCTCTTCCTTATTACCAAGTTTATATGAATATTTTACATATCGAATACAACCAAAATGTCTTCTAAATCAAACATATTTCTTTCCATTTTATTTCTACTATACTTTCTAAAAAAAATTAAGTTTGCTAAGGGGCATGACCTCCACCCCCAATATGTCAAAATAACAAGATTGAATAGATCTAAAAGATCTAATATTTTTTTAATCCACCTTTTTTCTCGATTTTTTTTATCAATTTATCTTAAGATTAAAGTACAAAACAATTGGGTATTCAAGAGTTTGTATTACCTCATTAATTAATTAATTTATTGAGACAATACCTCATTTCTCAGAATTTTTAAAAATAAAAAAGTTGTAGGTTGCGAAAGATTAATCCATTCAGGAAGTTTTAAATGTATAGCAATAATTAGAAAAAAATGACAGGTTCTGTGTTGCGGACTAATAGGGACATAGTAACTGCCACATTTAAGCCTTCCAATCTTAACTGCTTGTAAATGAAATATCATTTACGATGAATACCTAAGTACTTTAAATGATAAATATTCGAAGCAAACCATATGCCTATTCATCTCTCTTTACTTTGTCCACTGATTTTCCTCAAGATAGTATTCCATGTAAGTTGTATATTAGTTCCAAATATTGATACATTGTTTTCCATCATTCACTCCTTACTCACAGAACTGGCTATTTTTAATCCTCCCAACCAATTTCTAATAATTAAGTGAGTCATTTGGAAAGAACATGGCCTCTTACTATTATTACTATTACTATTACCATGACATAAAAATGTTAAAAGATCAAAATTTATGTTCTTCATAAGTCAGTGTGTCATAATATTAACCAAACTGCTCTTTTTTACTTGTATTTTTGTAATAGTTATGTATTTCATTAGATTGAAAATTCAGATAATATTGGAAATGCAATGATTGTATTTATACTTCTTTTTCTTATAAGAAATAATTTTTGCTGAGTTGTTTTAAAAAATCTAGATGTTAATTGATTCCTTAAAAAATGAACAAAAAAGACAGGTTATGTTTTACTGGATGCAATGTAAAATATTTGTTATCAAATTTCATGATTTCTTAACTTACATTTTCATAGGGAAATATTATTGCCATGTTATTCAGATGTTCAATTTCAGATTAAATATTCACCTTTGTACACTTTATATCTGTTAAATTGGAATATATGTAATTAAGGAAGATATAGTTATGACGGTTTTGTTATTTTCAATTTCTAACTTTTTTTTTCTATTCTTATAAATATTCATGTATTTTTATCAAAATGTTGAAAATTGAATTGTATATTCAACTAACTGATTTTATTTGTTTACTTGAACTTATGAGTAATTCACAAAAAAAAAATTAAGAAATTGTTGATAAATTATTATGAAATTCAGTTAACTAATTGTTATGCTTCTTGTCGAACACCAGTAAGGAGATTTGGAATACACATTAAGATTTGTACATTTATTAAATGAGTATGATTTAACAGCTACAATCAGCTTAAAGCAATAGTAATTTTAATGATAATAATAAAATAACATGATAATGATACCAAATAAATAACAGATTCCTTAACCTGTGTGTTTGTGTTTGACCCAAAGTTTACTGTGCCGAATTAATTATTAAAAATTACTCTGGTAAGGTAGCTTGACCTTGTGATGAAAAACAACAAGATATTAGATGTGTTGTAGGTATTTGTTTAGTTAAAAATAAATTAATGATGTATTTTTTATTAAACGGTCAAATTGTTTCTATAAATTAATTTAGTTATAACTTTAGTATTAATTTAATACTAAGTACTTAGTAGTAAAACATGGTTGATTAGTTAACATGCTAACTTGTACTTATTTATTTTTAATAAATAATTTTAAATCAATGGTTTTCGTTTATTATTTTTAGTTAATGAACCCCTTTTATTTATTTTATATTGTTAATATACGCTATGAGGACTTAGGTTCTCTATACATCCAAAGGTTGACCAAAATGTAGATGGGAGGATTGCATTAAGGCTCGAATTTTTCAAAGTTACGTTTGGATTGTGTTAGATGGATGAAATTATGTAGACATAAATTGTTGGTATTGGCATCGAGCCTTATTATTATTATTTGAGAAGGAGTTGATCGCGGGGTGCATTCAAATTAATACTAAATTAAATAAGTAGAATTATTTAATTTTTGCCGACGTTTCGACCCACTTTTTAGGTCTTCATCAGGGCATAGGATGTAGCACTGATGAAGACCTACAAAGTGGGTCAAAACGTCAGCAAAAATTAAATAATTCTACTTATTTAATTTAGTATTAATTTGACCGCACCCCTCCGATCAACTCCTTCTCATATTATATCAACGGTCAACCAACTCCACATTATTATTATTATTATTTCATGTTAGGTTACATTGGAAAAATTCCAACCTCACAGCAAAATGTAGGTAAACAATAAAAAAAGCCTGTCAAGGGTCAATTCAGACGTCATCAGAACAGTAAAGAAATACAAACCGAAGATTACATCACTCTATGATATCCAATAGAAAGTGAAATAAACATATTTAAAACTAGCTAATAATTTATATACATATTTACAATTTTATGGGGACTGAATGGATAGGTAAGTGAATAGGAGAAATTTAAAGCTGGGGAGGGTATTGGAGCGACTGATATAGGGAGGGATAGAATTCTATAGGGATGAGGATGAGATAATTTGTCGAAAACAGCTGTTAAGTGGGCCTTTGTATACAAATCTGAAGATCGGGAACTGGTTTTGAATTGAAGGAGCTCGGAAATGTATGAAGAAAGATTTTGGAGGATAAGGATAATATGTTTTTCGTGTTCAATGGAGTTTTGGAGGTCATGGGTTATTTTTAGGAGTGTAGATTGTGTTGAGTGGCCAGGGTGAAAGCCAGATTGTAGAGGGTTGATTAGGGAATGTTCTAGGAAGTTAAAAAGTTGTTTTGGACGAGGCGTTCCAGTTTTGAAAGATTGGGAAAGAGAGAAATTAGACAGTAGTTGTGAAGTGAGGAAGGATTTGAAGTCTTATTTAAAGGTTGGAGTAGAGCGATTTGCCAGAAAGATGGGAATATAGAGTTTTGCAATGAAAAGTTTTAAATATGGTAAAGTACGAGAATAAAGACAGGAAGGATCGATTTTATTACTTTTACTGAAATATTATCAGGGCCATAATCATTGGTATGGGATTTTAAAATGGTGGAAAGTAGTTTATCCTAAGATACATGGGAGAAAAAGAAGTCTTCCGGATTGAAATTGTGATGTTCAATATGTTAAGTAGGAGAATTGGAAGAGAAGGTTAAGAAGTGGTCATTAAGATCGTCTAGAGTCACAGAGAGGGAACTGAGTAGAATCAGGAGCATTGGAAAGGGCATTGTGGAAGTTGATGGATTTAGGAAGTCAGGTTGTGGATCGAGTTCCATTGCGAAGTTCTTTAAAAAGCGCATAATCAGCAGGTAGACAGGTTCGCCGATATTTGCGTCTAACTGCATCCCTTCTTTTTATCATTCATTTTTTTCAGGAGTCAGCCAAGGAGCAGTGGGTCGGCATAAGGTTCTAATTTTCAGAGGAGTATGGCTGTCTAATATGGATTGTAGGTTTGAGATAAGGGTAGATATCATATGGAATACATGATATCCCATTGTATGGAATCGAGGTCAGATTAATGGGATTCATAGAAAAGGAGATTTAAATTGCAGTATGAAACAATTTTGGGAGTAAAAGATTTCACAGGTAGGTCATATGTGATTTGGATTAGGTCATGTGATGTGAAAGGAAATGGGATTTTGAGAAGAGGAAAGGATTTTGACGGGAGAGTCAAAGATGTAGAGGTCTAAGATTTGGAAAATTGCGGGTGGGAGAATAAGGAACCAGACGTTCTTCTAGGAAGTTGGAAAGTGGGTTTTGGACAAGGTGTTCCAGTGGTTTTGAGAGGTTGGAAAGGAAAGAAATAGGACGGAAGTCATTCAGTGAGGAAGGGTTAGAAGTTTTATTCTAAGGACGGACTAGTGCAGTTTTCCAGGAAGAGGGGAATATGGAGTTTTGCAGTGAAAAGTTGTAGATATGATAAAGTACTGGAATAAGGGTAGGAAGACTGGATTTTAAAAGTTTTACTGGAATATTGTCAGGACCATAATCATTGGTGTGGGATTTTTGGATAGTGGAAAGTATTTTGTCGTAGGACACATGGGAAAAAAAGAAGTTTTCAGGATTTAAATTGTGGTGTTCAATATCATGAGTAGGAGAAGGATTAGAAGCAAATGATAAGAAATGGTCATTAAGATCATCTGGAGTAACAGGGAGGGAAATGAGGTTATTGGAATCTGGTAGGGATAGATTACGAAGTATTTTCCATTTTGATTTGGAATCGGGAGAATTGGAAAGGACATTATGGAAGTAGTTGGATTTAGAAAGTCTGATTGTGGATTGGGTTGCATTGCGAAGTTGTTTGAAAGAAGCATAATCAGCAATTAAACGGGTTCGGCGGTGTTTGCACCATGCTGCATTCCTTCTTTTCATCATTTCCTTTATTTCAGGAGTCGGCCAAGGTGCAGTGGGTTTTCAGAGGAGCATGGATGTCTAATAAGGATTGTAGGTTTGAAGTTAGGATGGATACGAAGATATGAAGGGATTCATAAGAGAGAAGGTTTAAATTACGGTATGAGATCATTTTGGGAATAAAGGATTTTACGGGTAGGTCGTATGTAATTTGGATTAGGTCATGTGATGAGAGAAATGGATGTTGAGAAGAGGAAAGAGTTTTGATGGGAGAATCAAAGATGTAGAGGTCTAGCCACGTGTCAGAAAATTGCGTGTGATGAGTGGGAGAATAAGGAATCAGATAGAGATTAAGAGAAAATATCAGGTCAGTGAGGAAGAGTTTTTCTGGAGATTCTGTGAACATATTTACATTAAAATCACCGGAGATGATGACATTGGAATAGGAGGAAAACAGGTTGACAAGGGAGGATTCAAAGGGATGGTCGAATGGAACACGAGGAGGGCGGTAGACAACAACATATAATAAGGATGAGGAAATAGAAGTAATTTCAACAAATAAAAATTCGATGTGAGGGAGTTCATGAAAAGGAGACTGTAAGAGGATTTTGGCCTTGAGACTATCGTGAACATACAGTCCGACACCACCCCCCGTGCGATCAGATCTGTCAAGACGTAGGGAAGATTAATTGGGGAGGGAAATTTGGGAGGACGGAATAAAAGGTTTCAGCCAGGTTTCAGATACTGCTATTGTGTGGTAAAAATTATCGAGGAAATATTTTTGGAATTCATCAGTGGGCATTAAGGGATTGTGCATTGACGTGACAGGAGTTTAGGATATTAGTCATGACTGTGATGTAGGGAGGTAGAGTTGAGTTGTATGGGAAAGGGTCAAGGATGTAGAATAGGGTATAACAATTTTTTAATAAAAAATTCGTTTTTGGCCTATTAGCAAAAAGATATATGCATATCATAATTTTTGAAAAGGTAAAATGAAAATTATAGAAATTCGGAAAAAAAATTGATACGTAGAATTAATTTACAATATAAAAAATATAAATATGGCTATGATTAAAATAAATTGAAAGAAAAAAACAAATAGTTAACTGAAATTCCAGCTCATTAGTATTACTAAGATGGCGATAGAAAATAAAAAGGAATAAGTTAAAAATATTTTTAGTGAAAGAAAGTAAAAATAAAACAAACTTTGGGAAACGTACATATAAAATTCAGCTAAAAACGTCCAAGTCACTAAATTTCCCTAAAATTACCACTCAGTTCTGCGAATGCGCTAGATTACCATATACCACTGTCACCTCGTCCCTTAGACATATTTACTTTTTGTTAGGAAATTGGTGTTATCTTTTGACAAAAATGTGACTGTATGTTAACTAAACACCTGGACCATAATATATACTAATGCCACAGTGAGTACTGTTGTTATTTATTGTGTACAGTTGTGCGAAGTGAAGCTGGTGTACAGAGGACTGTCCTTATCTCGCAGCCATAAGTACCTAGCCCAACTTAGTCAGTTGGCCTGGAGCCTTCACTTGGGAAGGGAGGTCCTATAGCGACTCTGATACAAAATCAAGGTCACGCAGCGTGTTTTAATTTTATTTCTTATTTCATTTTTTCTTTAATTTTTTTTTCTTCCCTCACTTTCTTCTGACATGTTATGAGATTTTATCACTAACTCATGTCTTCTAAGGGTGCAATAACGAGGTCTCGCTCTGTCGGATCTACACTACGTTCGTCACCTGCGGAAAAAAAAAAAACTCGTCGATCGAATAGAATGATGCCACCTGCAACTGCACCTCCAGCAACAGATAATATTGCACCTCAAGCGGATACATCTCAGGATATGAGGGAAGAATCTCCCTTTTTCACACCAAATCCTTACGAGGTACTTCAAAATGAAAAAGAGGTACCTCCAATTTTCGTTAAAAATCTAAAAAAAATTCTCTTTACTATGCACCCAGTCTCTAATCACACATCTCTACTCTAAAAATAGCCACCATAAAAAGATTAGTTCCATTAAGCAATACTACCTGGGGCTCGGACAGAATTACGCTGCTAAAACTATATTGCGCTTTGATATGCTCCAAATTAGATTACGGGTGCTTTATATACGGTTCTACATGCTATCGGACGCTGAATAAACTCGATTTAGTCCTTCATACAGGCATTAGAATCGCAACTGGCGTATTTCGAACAAGCCCCACTCTCAGTCTCTGTTCTGAGGCCGGTATACCCCCTCTTTTGTTTAGAAGAAAAAAACTGGCTATTAATTATATTACAAAATTACTTCCTCAAAATAAACATCCTACAAATAAATACATCTTCAAATCATAATTTTCCAATGCTTTTAGAAACAACCCAAACTCTATACTTCCACTGTCAGAAAGAACCCATTCCGCAGCTCAGTTCCTTAAGAACATAACTATACACAAAACAGAAATTCAGAACCCGCCTTGGATCCACAAAACAATGCTCCATCTATCCCGATTACGCAAAAGCAATACGTCACCTTCTGAATATAAATTCTCCCATCTAACACCGGGCTAATTACCTGTCTAGATAAAAACTGATTCATAATATTATTGCTAATCCGTGGTTCTATGCATGTAGATTTTAATACATTTTATGACTTGAGTAATGATTCCTAGAATTCCAAAGAACCAATAAATTAAAAAAAAAGAGTTTTATGTCACTCTTGATTAAATTGAACCCACAAATTCTCCCATCTCCTACAAAAAATCCCAGAACCATTTGAATTTATACTGACGGTTCAAAATCCGGTGATACCACAGCTTCTTCCTTTGTTACTCAAAATTCAACGCATAAGATAAAACTTTATAAATTATGCTACATATACACAGTGGAACTTCATGCGATAGCCTCAGCCCTCCACTTCCGTATGTCAATCACTCCAAACACAATAGTTTTAATATCTGACTCTTTATGTTCATTAAAAGGTCTAAACGACATGTACTCAAAACATTCCATTATCTTAAAAATTCACAAATACCTCCAAATTCTAGAAAATTTGGGAAAATCTGTCTACTTAATAGTCGGAAATGAGCTCGCGGAGGTGGCAGCCAAGCAAGCCCTCGCGCTTCCAGGCCGGGGTACTGCTATCCTATCACCTCTAGAAATGAGTCTTCCTCTCAAAAAGGAAATATTAGACAGCTGGGCTGGCAGCTGGAATGAGAGCCCTCCAAGCAAGTTGAAAGTTATTAAAAAATCAGTAAAGCCCTGGGCCACATCAAACCGTTCTAACCCCATGGAGGAGGTCTTCTTGACTAGATTGAGAATAGGTCTTACAAATTTGACTCATTTATACCTTATCAACAAACAACAACCTCCAACATGCCAATATTGCAATAGCCTTCTCACTATCAGCCATATTTTTCAGGAATGCCCCTATTACACAGTAAGCTTAAATAGATTATCTCTTAGCCCGAATATTTCAGCTATACTAGATAATGACGAATCAAATATAAAAACCATTATAAATTTCCTTAAAACTTATCGATCATATAACAGAATATAGAAATGTATATAAATAAATAAATGTATATATGTATATATATTCTTTTTTATTTATTTAATTTTTTTTCTGAGGAGTTTCTGAGCTCCAGAGATCAAAAACAAATTACAAACAGGCGTTGATAACCCTTTGGTTTTACGCCTCTAAGCCCAAATAAACAAACAAACAATTAAAAAAATTAAGTTTTAATGTCTTCTATCACATATTATCAATTAAATGAAATTAATCAATCTAAACTTCATATCATTATCACGAAATTCCCCATTGATTGATTTCGAATATAATTCTGTTGTCAATGATTTTTTAGAATCATTACAATAATTAAACTTTGAATACTAATTTAAAGGAGCGAAAATGTTAAACAATTAATTAAACTTCAAAAAGGTATCGGCTACTATGAACAACATCAATTTTTGCTTAAAGTTGAAATATAATCTCATAAATATCTCCGTAACCATTGATTTTATAAATATATGTATATATATATATATATAGTATCATTCTATAGAAATTTTAAAGTATTTTAATATTGTACTGAACAATCTTTGCGAAAAAAACTTACACTTTTTTAGATATTCATAAAAAAACTAAAAAAATATCTTTAATTTAATCTCAGAATGTGCGTTTATTTCAGCAATACTCCATTATTATTTAATATTTATTATCTCTGTTTTATACTATCTCCAGATACCTTAATTCCATTCTCTTTCAATTACATATTTATTTAATAACTCATAGAATGTATCTAGATTTTTATTAGAATAGAATAGAAAATTAAACTTTATTCTGAGACTAAGTCCCTTTAGAATAACAATGATGAGTTAATATAAAGTAAAGTACAAATCTGGCCAAAAACTAACTTATAAAAATTTTAATATTATATACATTATTTAAAAAGTATGTAACCAATAAAAAATAAAATATATATACAAATGAACATAAAAATCTTCTTAAAATTACTTAATTGTGACGAAAAAAGAAAAAAGAAGAGAAATTACATATTTATATATACATAACTACACAATTTATAAACAATAGGCTATCTAATAGAAAACTAACTTAATACAAAATGTAATAATATCTACAGTGGTTTATATAATAATATGCAGACACTAAGATACAATAAAATCTTAGGATACTTGTGGTGTAATGGAAAAAAAAAATAAATAAAAGGAACTATTTATACGTACATTCTCATATTGGCACGCAAAAGACAAAAATATAAAATATAAGCATATATACCCGAAAGAAAAAGCACAACCTGAGGAGGAGAGAAAAATACATAAATAGTAAAAATAATAGTCAAACTAGGTGACAAAGATCATTGCTGTTTTATGTTAAAACTTAAACAGTAGGCACCACTATTTACTTCATGCAAATTCAGTTCATAAAATGAAATTTATGGTGGTAAATCTTCTGTTTGGGATGTAAGGAGATATTTTAAAAGGAGGTATTTGAAAGTTGACAGGGAAGAGGCATGATGGATGTTATGTGGCAAAGAATTCCAGTAGGAGACGGAGCGGGCTAAGAAGGAACGTTCATAGGTTTTTGTCCTGTGGAATGGAATATAGAGGCCAGAAACACGGGATCTCGTTTTTATTGAGTGGACTAAGGGTTTAGGCTGGAGGAGACAACAGATATAGGAAGGGTGCTGAGACCATCTCGAAGTGCCGAAGACGAATCTTAAAAAACAGTTCATGATTCTCTTCAGTCTGTCCTCAAGCTCCAACGAGAGGCCACCGTATACCACACAGCCATAGTCAAAGTAGGGGAAAATCAATGAAGAAACGAGGAGCCTGCGGATAGGTTGTGGGAGATGCTAACGAGAACGATGAAATAATTTAAGAGTACCAATTGACCATCTGGAGATTTGAGCAATATGGGGTTTCCATGATGGGTTTTGATCAATGGTAATTCCTAAGTTTTTTACAGAGGAGGTGAAGGAGATTGGTTGGTCATTAATAATCAAAGAAGGATGGGTGGAAATGGATCTAAGGAGGGAGTTGGAACCTATAAGAATGGCCTGAGTTTTCGTTGCATTCAACTTTAATTTATTCAAGCTTGCCCAGGCACTTATCCTATCTAGGTCTCTCTGAATATTCGTAAACGCTTCTAATAACTCAGTGGGCGGAAAGGAAAAATAAATTTGGGAGTCATCAGCATATAGATGGTATGAACAATGGTGGATTGAACTAGGAAGGTCATTGATGTAAGAATTAAAAAGGATAGGAGAAATGCTTAAACCCTGGGCTACTCCATGAGACAAAGTGAGGAAAGAAGATAAGGGTTGATTCGGAATACTAACGGCTTGAGTTCTGTCAGAAAGAAAGGATTGAAACCATTGGATAGAACTATTGGAAAAGGATAGAGATTTTAATTTATTGAAGAGAATAGAATGTTCTAAGGAGTCGAATGCTTTGGAGAACTCCAGGAGTACTAATACAGTCAGTTTTATTTCGTCAATTGCAGTATGTATGTCATTTGCGATTTTAGCTAGTGGAGAAGCCTGGGCGAAAACCAGATTGGAGAGGATCTAAAAGTTTGAATTCTTCGATGTAATTGGAAATTTGGGATTGGACTATTCTTTCGAGGGGTTTTGACAGATTTGAGAGGATGGAGATTGGACGATAGTCTTTAAGAGAGGTGGGGTTAGGGATTTTGTTAATAGGACGGACTAAGGCTTTTTTCCAGGATGTAGGAAAAACTGAATTTTGAAGGGAAAAGTTATAAATGACTAGAAGAACTGTAAGGATTTCAGGGAGGCATAATTTTAACAGTTTGACAGGTATTCCGTCAATTCCTGTAGAGTTGGATTGGGATTTCATTATGGATGAAATAAGGTTCGTAGGAGTGATGTAGGAAAAATAAAAATTATCACTATTAAATGCAGATGATACAGGAATATAAGAAGAGGCGGGAGAAATATTACTAGAGGAAGAGGACAAAAAGTAGGAATTTAAGGCATCAGGAGAGACTGGGACAGCTAGGGAAGAAGATGATTTGCAAAGAGATAGCTTTTGGAGTAAATGCCATTTGGATTTTGAATCGGGAGCTGAGGAGAAGGCTTCATGAAAGTAATTGGTTTTCGCTTGCCTGATCGTTGTTTGCGTCAAGTTACGGAGTACCCTGAACGCTTCGTAGTCATCTGCAAGCCTGGTTTTTCTAAAACGTCTACGGGCTGCCTCACGTCTCTTTTGTATATTTCGAATTTCTTGACACATCCAAGGAGCAGGCTGGCGGCGGAATGTAGAGGTTTTAAGTGGGGCATGGGTATTGAGGATATGGAGGAGATTAGAAGTCAGGATATCTACCATGGTATCAATTGAGGAGCTGGTGTAAACATCATTCCAATTCAGGGTTTCAATATCGGGTAAGATGCTTTCACGGGTTAGGGAATTTATATTGCAGATGGTTATGGTTTTAGGAAGGATCGCAGGGGTCTGGATATTGTATGATAGTTGAATGAGGTCATGTGAAGACAGGAAAGGAACAGGTTGTTGGGACGAGGACAAAAGGTTCTGCGCAGAATCGATGATAAACAGGTCCAGCCATGTATCAGACCAGCAAGTAGGAGCAAATGTATATTACCTACCGTCGATATAATAAATAGACATTTAATAATTATAATGGTCTTAATGACTTGTTATCTGTAAGCTTTAAGCTTTAGCTCCGTTTAAAATGCACTTAAAAATTTTTATAATAGCCCAGCATTGCCAGAAAATAATTTCTATTCAAAGTAGAGCGGTAAGTGAAAGTTGTGTGTTGCGCGCACCAGATTTTTTATCTTAGTTTTCTCCTCTTTTCCGTCACTCTCTTCTCCATATCTTCTTCTCTATTTTGTGTGTATTGATACATGAGGAAGGACAGAAAAACGATATTTTTTTTATTTTTTATGAATATCTCAAAAAGTGTAAGTTTTTTTTCCGCAAAGATTGTTCAGCACAATATTAACATTTCTATAGAAATGATACTATATATATATATATATATATATATATATATATATATATATATATATATATATATTATAAAATCAATGGTTACAGAGATATTTATGAGATTATATTCATTGTATTTTAACTTTAAGCCAAAATTGATGTTGTTCATAGTAGCCGATACCTTTTTGAAGTTTAATTAATTTTCGTTTTTTTTTTTTCGTTCCTTCAAATTAATATTCAAAGTCTTTTGATGATTCTTATAAGTCATTGATAACAGAATTCGATATCAATCAATGGGGAATTTCGTGATAATGATATGAAGTTTAGATTGAAATTAATTTCATTTAATTGATAATATGTGATAGAAGACATGACAACAGACTAGTAGTCCTGTTGATAGATTTTAGTTTTAGTAGTCATATTTTAATAGATTTTAGAATATCTCAATTTTCTATTTATATCTATTGTTTCCTTATATAACTTCATATTCCTTTTCTCTGTTTTACATTTTATTCTATGATTATCTCAGTTCTTTTTAGCATACATTCCACTACTTTTCGTTGTTAGTTCATTTTTCATTTCTTATGTTGCCTAATTTTTATTATGTTTATTTCATTAGTCCCTACTTTGTTGCCGTTATTATTTAACTCTTAGTTCTCTGTTACTGTTATTATTCTACATACTTTATTTTGCTTTATTGTTCACTCTATCTACTTTATTTCAATTTAAGTTTATTAACTACATTTTTTACTCTATACCTTCCATCTTTTTAATTTTAATTCTTTATTATTCAATGTTTATAGTTTCTCATAGCTATTGTTATCTGTTTTTTTCTTAGCCCTGAACTTTTGGTAGAAACGTTGACAAAAATAAAAATAATTATTCATTTTTACTGATCACCCCAACCATTCTTATGTTCAATTACGTCATTAATAATAGCCCAATAACCTTGTACATCGTAAGTTGCATAGAATGAGGATAGAAGGTTCCTTTTTATTTTCGTTTATGGGATGTGAACACTAGCGGATCCAGGATTTAATTTATGGGGGGGGGGCTTCAGCCCGAAAGATTTTTTTTTCATATACATATAATGATAATTAATTAGAAAAAAAGAAAGAAATTAACTACCTATATCAGATGGTGTTTAAGTGGTTCTTGAAGTCCTATTATATGTAATTACACGAACAAGAATACTTTAAGAGATAGTTTTTAATATTTTTTCTGTAAAACATGGTTATATTTTACCATTCTGAGGGGGGAGGCTTCAGCCCGAAAGCCTCCCCCGTAAATCCGCCTGTGGATGTGAATGAGATGGAAAATCCAAGTTTTCGACCTCGGCGTCCCACCGGATCAGTTTTGAATATTCCTAACAATTTTTTTTCAGTTTTTCCCCATGAAGGAGCACGTTTTCGACAAAAAACATTGTATATATGTTTAACTAGATACAATATGCTACAATTTAAGACCAGAACAGGCTCAGTAAATAAAATTGTTTACGAAATACAGGTTTTCAAATTTTAGAAAATTTTATTTTCCATGTTTGATCATGTGCAGTTGTCTTTTATCTTCAATAACCTGTCTGATATGAGTCAGTGAAGTAAATATTTATTCAGTCTGTGAACCAGACCCCCCTCCCTTCACATCATTAGAAATTGCATATCGTTGTGTTCCTTGTAACTAAATATTAAAAAAATGGCTGTCCCAAAATGGCGGAGTGACGACTTTGACTTGAATTAGTTTTTCGGTCACTGATATTCAGCAGTTGGCCTAATTTCATCATAATTGGTCTTTTATTAAAGCTGGATAGTCAGAGAATAATAAAACTTATTTTTTTTTTTTTAAATAATTGGTCTTGGAAATAAAAAATACCAGTAAAGTGAATATTTTCAAGTTGTTCAAACTAATGTTGAAAATCAACAGTCATTTGTTATTAAATAGCCAGCAATAACGAAAAACTTGATGTAAAAACGGAACTTCTTAACAGTGATGGCAAAATTTATTTTTTCTAGTTTTTTTTTTTCACTTTTTTATACATTGATATGTTTTGCCTTCATTTGCATATCTTGTCTTACAATCATCAAATTATAATCTGGATTTTATGTTAACAATTTCTCTTAAATTTTATTTTATATTAAACAATTTCTATAATGTGTATTTATTTTCAATAATTTTTATTTCCTGATAATATTTGCATTTAGATCCATATTTAATAAAAAAAATGTGATAAGGTAAGAGGAATTATATTTATGAACATATAACTATAGAAGCTAATTTATTTATTTTATAGTAAACTCTTGCCTATGATCAGTTGAGAATAACATATGGTCTCTTTCCCAAGTGGACCATATCTCTAGACAAGCAGGACTTAAATTCATTTATTAATTTTATTGATCATTTTAATTAAATCAGTTAAAGATTACATTCACTGAATAAGAGAAATTGTAATTATGTACTGATGTTTATGGAATGATTATATGTACTGATGTCGTTTATTGGACCCCACAGTGTTCACAGTGACCGAAACTTCAAGCACTCCACTCAAATTTAAATATTCAAAAATAAAAATTTAAATAAAAAAATTGTAAAGAAAGAAATATTAATTTATTATTATAACAAATTAGAACAATATATATTTGCAAAAAATAAAAATAACTAAATATTTTTTGTAAAAAAAAAAATAAATTATAATGAAAATATGTACTTAATTCATTATAAATGGATTCATTGGCCAAAATCTTAAGAACTGGACAATTAGTCCTGGATTCCTAAGACCCAGAAATTCATTTAACCTTTCTGATATACTATTCGATGATTTAATTATGAAACGGAAGACTTCCTGCAGGCTCAGAACTAGAGAGGAGCAAAGGAGACACTTACACTGTTTAGTAGAATTCAGATGGTATTGGGTATTGAATTTCAAGCTTATTGGTTGTTTTGATCTTAACTCAGTCAATAAAATGAGTTAATATCATGAGATGATGATATTTATTCTGAAATATATTACCTAAAATATTTTATAAATGTTGACTATTATTGGCTTGACGGTAAGAAAGGACAGCAAACTGAGCTTGCTCCTTCCAGAAAAAATTCATTTTTAGCCCCTGCTTCCTGCCTTATGGCTATTCTCATTCTTATGAGTGCATTGACCAATTGGCCAATTTTTATGGAGCAGTATCAAATTTTTATGGATGTGGCTATTGTATTTACTAAGATTTAGAATATTAATTTTGAGTCGTTTAACTTTTATGAAATATATTGTCAAGGCTGAATGTGCCTTTAAATTTTGTAAAAACTTCAAAGAATGGATTAAAGAAGTGTTTTATACTCACAGATTTTAATACCTCAAAATGGACAAACTATGGAAAAAGATGACTTTGATCATGATGATCATCAATGAGACTCATGAGAAGTAGTATAAAAAAAAAAAAAAGGCAGGTAAATGACAATATTATTGAAGGAAGTTAATCAACTGTTCTATGTATCATGGGTAAGAAATAGTCAGAAGACAATCCTTTTTTTTTAAGATTTCAAAAAAAAAAATCAAAATAAAAATTTTTAAAAAGTGACAGTGTCCTATCTATCACCCATAATTTGAACAAACTTTTTATCCTTTCATGTTTAATGTAGTATACTATTACAATTAGTTTTAAAATACAATATTATAAACTTTAAATTTCTTATGTGTGTCAAAAAGTCAGCTGATACTGACTGATTTTTAAAGGGTTCATGAATCATAATGCATAAATTAATATATATATATATATATATATATATATATATATATATATATATATATATATATATATATATATATATATATATATACTGAAATTAATAGTATACTTTTCAGTCCTGGAAAATGAAAAAAAGGAAATGAAAACTTAATTTTTATTTTTAATTAGTTCCGATATGACTAGAACTATAATTTTGATAGTTTTTGTGTTATTTCAAAACTATAAGTTTTCCCATGGAAAGTTTTAATTAAAGGTTTTATAGAACTTTTATTTTTAAAACTTTTACTGAGAAGTTTTTTTAAAGCAATTCATTTTGTCAAAAAATGTAGTTTTGTGCAGTAGATTCTTTATATGAAAATTAGATAATTAAAATAATTATCTTGAATAACAAGATAATTATGTCTGAAATCTATGCCCAATGACTGCTTATTTCTCATTTATTGTAACTTTTTTTTTTACATACTTAAATAAATAAAAGTGAAACTTTACCAATAAAACCAAAACTTAATTAAAACAAGATCTTTAGAACTTTTATTTTAAAACATTTCTGAAAAAAAGTTACATCGGAACTGTCTAAAAGTTTTTTAAAAAATGTTTCAGAAACTTTCAATCCTAACAAAACTATTAAAAGTCCTATTAAATATAATTGTTAGCAACCACAATTTAAAAATTGGCAAAACTTCAATCAAGCTGTGTGTTGGTAGATATTGAGCCTTTATGGCAGGAAACCCTCAATATCAATAAATTGCATTTTCTTAAATTCAATAAGCCAAGGCATTTTACTTGTAAGTATTAAATATTGCTTTTCCAAAATTCTAGGAATGGGTTTCTTGAATTGAATCGCTTCATGTTATAGGTGTAGATCAGTTTAAATACAGATACGTGTTCCAGTATATTTTTATTCTTTGGCGAATAGTTTCAGTCCTTAAACCTTAATCAGACTATTTTGTGATAGTCTTCCTTTCTTGCTTGTCAATTGAGGATAATCAACTTAAAAATTCTCAACTGGCAAGCAAGAGAGGAGAACCATTGCAAACCAGTCTGATGAAGCTCTAATGACCGAAACCTATTATGGAAGAATAAAACATAAACAGGAAGTGAATGTTGGTTTATTCAAATTAAAAGGATTTTTTTTTTGTTTTGCAACCTTCGTAGAATACATCAGTGTTTAATCATATTAAATAAGGTTCATTAAAATATAACAGGAACAATGGTAACATTAACAATCCACTTGTTTAGAAACAATTTATTATTCCTCTTTTTTATAAAATATTTATAACAATTTAATGATAGAGGGAAATCACCAGAGAAAATTTTTGAAAATGGCTATAAGTAATATTACTGAACTACAAAAATACAATTGGGCAAGTTTTCATTTCTAAGAAAATGGAAAAATAAATAAACGTACATAAAAAAAAAGATTAATTCATGAATTTCAAAAAATACAATTTAATAAATAAAAACTGAAAACTGAACCTTCATAAACACTAATGATACTACTAAATTTTGTTTAACTAAAGAATGATGCAAGTATATGTAGAACAGCAGGAAAGTTTTATAAATTGACATCCTGAGAGTAATGAGATAAAAAACCTCAATTTGACCAGTAAAAAAAATTATTATAGAGAGAAATGAAAGGAACAATTTTTTTTATTTTGGTAAGACTTATTAGAAAGTGATCATACTAAAAGTCCCCCTCCTAGGAGTGGAGTGTGGCACTGAAGGTCATCCAAAACATAATTTTTTTTTTCAATTTCTAGGTTATATCGCAATAGTTATTGAGCATAGTTATGTGTCTTAGTGACAAGGGTGTTCTATACAAAATTAAAGCTTACTAAATTAGCCACAAAATTGAATACAAATGTAGCCAATAAAATATTTAAAAAGAATTTGGGAGCATACTTGTAAAATTTATAAGGGATCCTATCACTTCCTGGTGCCTTGTTATTTTTGGAGTTACCCTAACCCGCTTTAAACTCACCAAGAGTGAAGGGTCTATCTAAAATAGCATTAGTAATATTAGGTTCAACGTATAAAATTCTGTTTGAGATTAACAGAAGGTTTTACAGAGTTTTAAAGTGCTTAAGCCAATCTTGAAATGATATATTACCTAAAGATCATTTAGGTAACTTTAAACTTATAAATGACATCCTTCTAGCATGGAAACAATCCTTATCAAACCATGGATTTTTACTTTTATATACTGACCTTGGATAAGGATTATAATTATCAGATCTCTTGATGATATTTGAGAAAATGTCTATCAAATCTTCTACCAAAAGCTCATTTACAGATAAACGGTTAACTAAACCATCAACCCTAGAATCCACTTGCTTCCCACTCCTTGGAGTGGAGACTTTAAGTATATTTACCTTATAACTAGTATGAACAAAGTGGCGGGGTCAAAAATTGTGTTCCTTTCATATCTCTCTACATTCCTCTTTTCAGCATTTATTGACTGAACTATGATGCATATCCTAGGTCAAATACCTTCATTTATAATGCAGACACCACTGTTTTAAACTCTTAAAATACTATTATCTATTTCCAAAGAAAAAACAGTTGAAAAATACATAACAGTTTAGCCATGGAGTTATTGAATTATCTCAGAAACAAGCAATGACAACATTTTTTGTTGAAAATGTCCTTTTAGAGTTATCTAGAAAATCTAGCTAGAATTTAAATATGTCAATCAATTTTTTTTTTTCATTTGTTTGCTTCAGAGAACAGTAGTAGAGAACAGTTAAAAAGTTATATTTATTTTTATTTGAAAAGTACTCAGTTGACAAAGAATTTTATCCTTTGCAATTCAAATATAAATGACTTTTTATCTGTTTCAAGAATCATTTTTGCCTTATAGTATGGTTATGGATTATCATGTCTATACTATACTTAGTTTTTTATTTTTATGTTAGTTTCCCGCCATTAGGTGGGACAAACAAGTCCAGGAAGTGGGCTGATTGGCTATTTTTTCCTTCATCAAGAAGAATGGTATGAACTGATTAACTAAATATTCAAACAATGCATGCAGTTTTTCGAACTATCATTTAGGCACTTATTTTTACCAGTTCCTTCAGTTAATATGCTTAACTGACAAAATTTAATGTTCTGCAATTTATATAACAATTAGTTCTTTATACAGAAAGGTAATTATATTACATTAGTGAGTTATTGACAAAAACTTAGAAATCTACTTTATTCAATTCAGTCCCTGAACTAGGTAACGAAGTTCCTGCAGGAGGTATAAACAAACCTATAGGTTTTACCATCATCTGAAATCAAAGATTAATTTAGTTAAACAACAGTTTATAACGTTGTGAAGTAGATAAATTAACTATGAAATATCAAAGTTTTATTTAAATAAAACAATATCTTTTAACTTAAGACAGTTGAAATTTATAAAGACTAATAAAGAAACAAATAAAGATAAACCTTTGCAACTTAGTTTCCATCTCTACGGTTTTAAAAAATATATGTTTACAAGAGTCTTCTCTTGATTTTTAAAAAGAACAAAATGTGTTAATATAAGATATATGAAAAAAAAATTATTAACAGTTTCCCTCTCAAATTTTTTTTTATTATTATGACGTTTCGGGATCCACTTTATTATCCCACCTTCAGACTAAAAACAATAACCGCCATAAAAACTAATAATTTAAAAACTCCTATTTTGGTAAATAGTAACAATTATGAGATAAATTCAATAGAAAGGACTATTGTGGAATATAACTACATACTAAAAATAGAGTAAATAACCTGACAAACATAGAAATACATATCAGAATGATCAACTTGTTATCACTCAGTTAAAATTTTGAACAAAATAATAAAACATTAAGTAAAGGAATGGTATGGAATCGTAAATAGCCACTGGCCCTCCAGTTTAGAGGAACAGTACACTGACACTCACACATCTACACTAATTACAGCGCACTACCCTCACCCCCCACTCAATATATTAAGGTCACATACATTACACACCCTAAAGTCACCTCCCCGGACGGCGGTGCAGGTATACAAGCACCAAGGTTGCAGTCCCAATAGTATACTAGGGTACGGAGTGAGAGTTAGATGCCCCTCTACCTGAAGCATATATTTCGCCGAAACCAAAATCAGCCTCAGATATCGATCGCCACAAATAGAACAACCCAGCAATCCCTATAGGACTTTTAATCTCGGATACTGGAACATTCTTTCACTCTATAGAACCGGAGCACTGAAACTGCTCCTTGATAAAATTGACCATTTCAAACTGGACATAGTTGCCATCCAGGATATCAGATGGGTTGACCAGGATACTCTTGAAAATAGACGACACACCATATATTATAGCTGCAGCGATACCTTCCATGAAAATGGAGTAGGATTTGTTGTTAGAGGGCAATATAGGCAACTGGTCATTGGCTTTAAGCCTGTGAACCTGTGTATCTGTGTGCTAAAGATTCATGGGAAGTTTTATAATTATAGTATTATTAGTGCGCATGCTCAGACAGAAACTTTGAATGAGGAAGATAAGGACGCCTTTTATGAACAGCTCAAATGAATCCTTGATCAGTGCTTAAGGTATGACATAAAAATAATTGCTGGAGACTGTAATGTCAAAATAGGGAAAGAAGATTTATAAATTCCAACCATAGGCAAACATAGTCTCCATGATCAATTTAATGATAATGGAACTAGGCTTATTAATTTTGCTGCCTCCATGGACATGATCATTGGAAGTTCCCTTTTTGCACACAAGGATATTCATATATGCACTTGGACAACATAGGGAACACGTTAATCAAATAGATCATATCCTTTTCGATAAAAGGCACAAGTCCAGCCTCCAAAACGTGAGAACATATCGAAGCGCCAATGTGGATTCCGGCCACTTTTTGTGCATTACCCATATTACTCCTAGGATCTCCTTCAAAAGGTTTGGAGACTCAGCTATAAAACCTAAGCACTATAATCTTGGAAAGCTACGGGAGCCTGCCAAACAGCTGTACACTGAGCAACTAGATGATAAACTCCGTGCTCAGGCTGTAAATACGGAAAACATAGAATCCCTCTGATCCAGCTGTGTGACCACAATACAGGAAATTGCTAATAATGTACTAGGACTGAGAAAAAGGGAGGTGAGGACATCATTGTTTGACAGAAAATGTGAGGCGCCACTAATATAAAGAATGTAGCATACAAGAATGTTATTGAAAAGGACTTGGAGAGCAGTCGAGGAATATCAAAAGAGGAGGAGGGAGGAAAAACGATTTCATCAAAGAAAGAAAAGACAGAGAGAGAGAAGGATGAATTGGAGAGGACCGAAAAATACTGGAAGGAGAAAAAAAAAATTAAGGGACCATTTCAAGATCATCAATAGGAAGAGAAGACCTCTCTAAAGAAAAGTACCTGAAACTTGTAGAAACAAGAATGGGAATATAGTGGCCTGCAAGGATCAGATCCCATTACAATGGAAAAGCCATTTTGATGAGCTTCTCAACTCAGCCCCCTGTGAAACAGACACTGGATCAGGCCTTGATCCACCTGATGATGAAAACATAATGGACGCCATTAATCGGTTAAAGAATAATAAGGCACCTGGAGCTGATGACCTGCCTGCTGAACTCTTCAAGAACGAAGGTGAGGAACTGTTTAAAAGGTTCCAGAATTTAGTCTTGACCATTTGGGAGGAAGAGGTTTTGTCGGAAGACTGGAATAAGTCAGCTATATGCCCTATCTTTAAAAAATGTGACAAACTCCAGTGTAAAAATTACAGGAGTATCTCTCTTCTCTCTTCTGGATATAAGATTTTATCTAACATCCTGTTCCAGCATCTTCTATTCTTTGCAGAGCAGAAGATAAAAGATGTAAAATGTACTGTGCAGGTTGGTGGTCAAAGGATAGAAGAGTTCTCCTCAATAAAAGGACTTCGCCAAGGTGATGCATTAGCATGCTTTCTGTTTAACTTGGCACTTGAGAAGGTGGTGAGGGATTCTTGTCTGCAAACTAATGGGACAATTTACAGCCGGATGGTTCAGCTATTAGCCTATGTGGATGATGTGGACATCGTGGGGCAGTTGTTGCAGTCTATAAGAGAGGGATTTTTAGCTTTGTTGGAGGTCGCCAGAGCACTTGGGTTATAAGTGAATGAAGGAAAAACTAAATATATGGCCACAGGAGAAGTCCCTCGACCAGGCGAGACCATCAATATTGGCTCCTTTAACTTTGAGAAAGTAGTGCAGTTTAAGTATTTGGGGTCACTGGTAACACAAGACAATGCACTCGAGGTCGAGATCAAGAAAAGAATATTTATGACTAACAAGTGTTACTTTACCCTTCACAAGGAATTCACCTCTTGTCTTATATACCAGCATAACAAGCTACATCTCTATAAATCACAAATCCGCCCAGTCATGCTCTATGCTTCAGAAACTCTCTGAAATTATCAAATGAAATCAAGGAATACGTAGATACAATATATAACATTTCCAAGTCAAATTCAACCTTTTCCAAGTCAAATTCAACCTTTTCCAAATCAAATTAAACTTTTTCCAAGTAAAATTCAACCTTTTCCTTTCAAATTAAACCTTTTCCATTTCATATTCAACCTTTTTTATTTATTTAATTATTTTAAATGTTTCGATGTATGGGTCAGTTATCTTATGAGTAGTTTTTAAAAATAACATCCATTTTAAGATTACACCACTCTGTTTCGATTTATTTAAGTTCTTCTCATTTATTCGATATTAGGGTCTACTTCATCTGTTTCCTGGGGGCATAAATTTTGAAAATGACTCCCATTTTATGATTACGCCACCGCGTTTCGACTTATTTAAGTTTTTCTGATTTATTCAATATAAGGATGTATTCTTATGTTTCCAAAGCTGTAGATTTTCAAAATGATCTCCATTTTATGATTAGGCCACTGTGTTTCGACTTATTTAAGTTTTTCTAATTTATTAGATATAAGGGTCTACTTTTATGTTATCGGAGACATAGTTTTTGAATAAAAAAAAAAAAATACGAAAGATTAATTTATTTTTCAACAGAAATAAATAAAATATCTTTTGTCTCATTTTTAATTTAATTTTAATTGTATTTTTTAATGTTGTGGTCTCATCTTACATAATTATGAGATTTCGAACAATTAGCGGCAAACTCTGAATATGGTTGGTTAAATTTATTACCAGTTACTTTTTCAGCTGTTTACTTTGTGTTTTGTGATTAATTTAACCTTAGCTTCTTAATATTTATTTATTCATACTTGAAAACATATTGATGAAACTTTGTATTGAAAAAATCCAAAATAAAGCTTAATTAATCGAGATACAGCGCTCTCAGCGAATAATATTTCTATTTTAATCGTGATAAAATAGAAATTAAATAATAGATAAATTAAAATATTACAGATTAGAAAAATTTCAAATACTAGGTCCCCGATAACATATAAGTAGATACTTATACCGAATAAGTCAAAAAAACTTTTATAATCCAAAACACAGTGGCATAATTGTAAAATGGAGGTCATTTTCAAAAACTACGTCTCCGATAACATAAAAGTAGACCCTTATATCGAATAAATTAGAAAAACTTAAATAAGTCAAAACGCAGTAGTGTAATCTTAAAATGGAGGTTATTTTCAGAATGTACGGCTACGGAAACATAGGAATACACCCTTATATCGAATAAATCTGAAAAACTTAAATAAGTCGAAACACAGTGACATAATCTTAAAATGGAGGTTATTTTCAAAATTTAAGGCTACAGAAACATAAGAATACATCCTTATATTGAATAAATCTGAAAAACTTAAATGAGTCGAAACGCAGTGGCTAATCTTAAAGTGGAGGCATAATACAAGACCCTAATAAATCCGAATAGGTACAATAAATCGATATCCGTAAGTGTAATATAAAATCGATAGTATTTTGAAAAACTTTACTTTGGGGAGTATAATAATCGTCCTTTATATTGGAGGAGGGAGGAGGGAATGGCCCTTATTTTTAAAAAAATCAAAAATTTACAAAAATTGGAAGCATTAATATAAAATGGAAACGGTTGAATTTGAATTGGAAAAGGTTTAATTTGAAATGGAAATGGTTGAATTTAAATTGGAAAAGGTTTAATTTGAAATGGAAAATGTTTAATTTGACTCGGAAAAGGTTGAATTTGATTTGGGAAAAGTTGAAATTGACTTGGAAATGCTATATATAAAAGGATACATAACAAAACTAACTAAAATCAATTAACACCTGATAATTATATAACCTCCCATATACACATTATTATCAAATCAAATAAATAAAACAAAAATTTGAGACCTATTTTAAATAATATATCAGGACCAACTATCAAATTATCTAAATTTTAAAATAGTGCTCTAAATAAATTAAATAATAATAATAATTATGATGTAAAGGATTCAATCGAAATGAAAAATATATTAAGTAAACTTAAATTAAATAAAAATAATAAAAAAAAAAAAAAAAAAGAAATTACACCAAAACTTTCTGTTAATATAGTAACCAAACATAACTTGGAACCTGTATTCCATAATAAAATCCAAAACAAAATAAAAGTTAGCCAAAAATCCATAAAAGATTTTTTTACTTCCAACAATACTAATATTTATGACCAACAATAAATAAAATTTACGACAAATCTTTTATAAATTAAATGATGGAAAGATGAGTAATGGGTGAGATTTGCAACAGGTTATTGATATGATAAGTTATAGAAATATATGCATTTAAAAATATAAATTCAAATACCATAAACATTTCTTGTTTCTAGTCTGAAGATGGGATAATAAAGTGAATTCCAAATGTCATAATAATAATTTTTTTTGGAGAGAAACTGTTATATTTTTTTTTATATACCTTATATAACCAAAACATCTGGGATCAGAGTGCTAACACATGGAGAACAAAAACCAATAAAGAACTGCTTACGGAAAAGGGTCAATAAATATCCCATGATATGATAATATAAGATGGGCAGGGCATGTAGCTCGTAGCAATCCATCTTGAAGCCTCTGTATAACAATGAATGTCTCAATAGAAGGCAAAACTCCACAAGGAGGACATGCCTTGGGTTCAAAATAAATATGCAACTAATAGCTTCCAAATGATCAAAATCCGGAACGACAGTACTGAGTCAGCTACAGGGAAATAATGAATGCATCGATCAAGCCACAAGTCAAATGGTGAAGGCGGGACTTGCCCCTACCTGTTTAAGTGGTGACCACCCAGGTGGGAAGGCATATATCCTGGCTGCACCAATGACCTAACTTTTAATGGGAAGGCATGTATCCAGTCTGCAGTCAAAGGGTTTAATAAACACCACATAATCCATATAATTGCTTATAATATTTATTATTTTATATAAAATAGTTCCTATGCCTTCTAAAAAGATTACCTTTCTTTAATTGTTATGCTGCAATGTTTCTTAAGCAATCATATATTTGTATATTTGTGATGAGGGATAGCAAGTTCTTACTAATTATTTCAACTTTATCGCTTCTTATTTCAGATATGAGTAAGTAGTCAACTAATCAATTACAAGGATGAAACAAAATTGTCAGGAATTTTAGTCGATATTTTTATAGGGTTAGCCGACGTTTCGAAACCAAATATGTGGGTCATCCTCAGGGATATCGTTTCGAAGTCGAGACAAGAACTTGAGAGTTCTTGTCTAACACATGTTTGGGTCGATATGACAGCTAATCCAATAAAAATATTGGCTGAAATTCCTGAAATTTTTTTTTTCATCCTTATCTTGTTTCACTGTGTTTAAAAACTTCCTTAATTTGTATAGCCTTTTTTTATGTAAAAGCTATTGTTATTATTTAATTTACTCAATAACCTAGTTTCTATTAATACAACTGAAAATTATAAGTATGTGAAAAGAATTTTTATACAACATGCTTCTAATTATAATTATCTTATAGATAATTAAACAAATATTACAAACAAATGTTATATTACTTTATATTAATATCTAGTTTTAATATTATCTGTTGCAACAATTATAAATGATTAGGATTAAGGTTCTGAAGATTGGAACAATGATGAATATATGATAAAATAAATATGATATAGGAAGTTAAAATTTCTTTCCATTCATTATATAATAACTTAATAATAATTCATACTTGCTGCTCATAAAGCTTATTCATTTCACTCCTCAATTTGTTAATAATAGAGTAATTGGGAGAATTGAGAGAAGCTTTACTCTGTAGCATTGTAATTTCTTGTTCTTCTTGTTTCTTTTCTTTAACATTTCTCACAGAACGGTTGCCATATAGCCTTAAAAGGGCACCCCAACTAGTTATGTGTGGGTGAAGGTCCTACAATAATAGTTTAATTAACATTTTATCAGATATTTCATGAATTTTTTAATATATAAAAGTATTTTATTAGCTTAGAAAAAATCCATATTTATTTTTAAACATAATTAATAATTTATAATGATTTTTTTTATTAATTAATAAATTTGCTGTTATTACACTCTTTATTATTAAATATAATAATTTGTCACCTAAATAAATATAGTAAAGTTTATTTTTCACTGATAATAACCTGCAAAATAGCTTGAGAAGCCCTCTGTTTTCCTTCTCTTTTATTTTTGCAAATAATCCGTGCAGTGTGTTTTCCAACAGTCATAATAAATTCATTACACTGTCGATGAAGAGGATTAACGTTATACTCAATTGGCATTTCTTTGAGACCAAAATTTCTAAAAAGATAAAATATAATGAACAGGATTATTTAGAAAGAAAGAAAATATACTTTATTCTGTGACAATGCGTCCACTAAGAATAGTGCATATGTACAATTACAGTTTTATTTGTCTGGCATAAAACAATAATTACAAAATAATTGAATAATAGAATTATAAAAAAATATTAAAGATTAGCACAAATAGATATATAAAAATAAAGAATTATAAATAAATAAAGTTGGTATGTTTACTAATTTGTGCTTGTTATAAATAAATAAATAAAGGATGAAGTAAAAATAATGAAGAACGAATTAATAATTTATATACATATTTACATTAATATTTATTTACAATTTCATGGGAACTGGATGGATAAGAAATGATTGAACAGGCGGGATTTAAAGGTAGGAAGCGTATTGGATTGACGAATTTAAGAAGGCATGGCGTTCCAAAGAGATGAAGATTGGATATGTATAAATCAGCAGACCGGGAACGAGTATTGCGTGAACAAACAGAGGATTTGAATTGAAGGAGCTCAGAGATGTATGAGGGGCGGTACAAAGCAATTTATCAAACATTTTAGTTTCGCCTCGAGATCCCCAGAGACGCCCCCATATACTGAACAGCAATAGTCAAAGTGGGGGAAAATTAAGGAAGTGACTAGGAGCCTGCGGGTTTCAAATGGAAATAGGTGACGATAATAATTTAGATGTTTTAGAGTGGAAATAGTACGGCTGGAAGTATTGGATACATGGTTTTTCCAGGAAAGGGTTTGATCGAAGGTTATTCCAAGGTTTTTTAAGGTGGGGTAAAATTTGATAGAATTATCATGAAGGAACAGAGTTGGAATATTAGGAACAGTTTTAAGGAGGTGATTCGAGCCTATTAGGATTGCCTTCGTCTTTTCGGCATTCAACTTCAACTTGTTAGCTCTCGCCCTGTCACACATTCTATCCAAGTCTTCTTGAAGTTTTACTGTGGAATATAATAGGTCGGAAGACGGGAAGGACAGGTATATTTGGAAATCATCTGCATAGATATGGTATTTGGAGTAATGGATCATGAGGGGAAGGTCATTAATATAAATAGCAAACAGAGTAGGAGATAGAGAGGAACCTTGAGGGACACCACAGGAGAGGGGAAGGGTCTTAGATGAAGGTTGGCCTGGGATTACTACATACTGGGACCGATTTGAAAGGAACGTTTTGAACCAACGCAGGACACTGTTGGATAGAGGAATATTATGCAATTTAGTAAGGAGGATGATATGGTCAATTGTGTCAAACGCTTTTGAAAAATCTAAAAGGATGAGGATAGTAAGATTTTGGTGTTCAATGAAGTTTTGGAGGTCATGGGTTATTTTAAGGAGAGTGGATTGCGTTGAGAAGCCAGGTCAAAAGCCAGATTGGAATGGGTTAATAATAAGGGAAAGTTCCTCTAGGAAGTTGGATAGTTGATTTTGGACAAGGCGTTCTAACGGCTTTGAGAGGTTGGATAGGAGAGAAATAGGATGGAAGTCGTGCAGGTTTTTTTGTTTTAAAGGATCAGTAAAGGTATAGGGAGGGCTAAGAAATATTGATGTCAGAATCCTAGGGCTACTTAAATCAAATAAAACAATTCATTAGTCTTTTCAATCTCATCTCATGCCCAGCGTATACAAGGCACCCATTACCAAAGTAGAAGAAAATGAGGGAGGAAATTAGGAGTTAACAGGTTTTAATGGGTATGGAACCTTAAAAACTATTTGAAGACAGCAATAGATGTTCGACGAATTTGGGAAAAATGTTTTTTCTAAGATAAGTATTGATTGAAAACTATGCCAAAATTTCTAACGGAAGCAAATAGGCAAACCATTAAGTACAGAATAAAATAGAATAGAAAAATAATTTTACCCTGGGACATAGTCCCTTAAGAATAACAAAATGTTACGGAACAAAACAATACTTCTGGCCAAGAAAACTAAATTAAATAAGAAGAGTTACATTAAATAAATGAAATACCTTATGTAAACTAACAAAATATACAAAACAAACTGATGAAATTATATACAAAATGCTTAGAACTATACACAATAAGAAATCAAACAAAATAAATCACTGTTTAGCTAAAAACTAAAGAAAGAAATAATAAAAAGAACTAAAAAAAAAAAAAGATAGCAACAAAAACAATAAATAAAAAATAAATTTGTCTAGTAGATGAGGACAAAATGAAAATAACTAACACAAGGTAAAATATGAAGATATAAAGATAAGATATTTTATGTTAGTAAAAATTAACTTTCATAACAACAATAGTAAGAAAATAAATAAATTAAGCAACTTTAATAGCACAGTAATCTTGTAGAACAGAAACGACAAGGTATGAAAAATGTGTGTACAAGTTAATAAGTACATTTACATGTATAAACAAGTTCATGATAAGAAAAAACAAAAATATATATATACATAAAACATTGATTTTTAAACCAAAGCATTGAAACTTAACATATTGTTAGCCATTTTCTAACTGGTTTTTAAATAGGAATTGGAATTGGAATAGAAGGGTTTTAAAGGTGGATAAGGAGGGGCATGCCAGATTTTTAAAGGGGAGGGAATCACAGAGATAGCGGGCAATGAAGGAGTTTTGGAAAGAGGCAGATCAGTGAAATGGAGTATAAAAGTCTGAAGGTCGGGATCTTGTGATAAGATAAGATACGGAGGATTTGAATTGGAGAAGATCATAAGTATAGGAGGGGCCTTGGCTGTTGATAATCTGATACAGAAAGGTGTCTAGGAAATATTGTCTACGGAAGGAAGGAAAAAGGGAAGTCCGAAACTGAGAGTAATGTTGGGAGACATGTGAATGTCTCGGGGTCCCTCTGACAAAGCTATGTATGACAAAGTATAGTAAGGGATAATAAGAAAGTGAATTAAGAAGATGGTAAGAACCAATGAGAATGGCTTGGCATTATCTATATTTAACTTCAGATTAGTATTTACAGCCCATGCGTTGATACTGTCTATATCTTTATGTAGACTTCTGGTTCGCCTCAATTATCTTGGTAAGATGGAAAGATAAGTAAATTTGGAGACCATCAGGATACAGATGGTATTGTGAGGGAAGAATGGAATCAGGAAGATTATATGGATGGAGAAAAGGGTGGTGAGAGTAATGATTCCTAAGGAAAACTTCAAGTTTGTAGGAGAGAGGAGGAAGGAGGTTTATTGGGAATAGCTATTTGCGAGCAAAGAGATAAAAAGGATAGGGACCACTTTAAAACACTATTTGATATAAAAAGATTTTGGAGTTTTGAATGGAGAATATTGTGAATAACTGAATCGAAAACTTTCGTAAAAATAAGGATGATTTTTTTTTAATCTATGGAACATTGGATGTCTTGAATTATTTTCAACAAAACTCATGAATTCAATATAGGAATCAAATGTTTACAACAAAATATTTTCAAAAATTTTATTTTAATTTCTTTAATGTATTTCAATAAAGCAACCAATTTTTAACAAAGGAAGAAACTCTGACACATAAAAAAATGTTTGTTTTACATTCTTATACTTATAGTTTATATTCACCTTAACTTTTTGTTATACTTGACAAGTTCATGATGAAATGGTCCACTGATGACCCACTCCTTTTTAAGGCTCGATTACACTGGGAAAGTATACAAGCTACTAGCTGGCAAATTCACTATCTAAGCCACCTAATTTAATTACTTACATTCCCCTAGCGAATTTTGGTAGATTGTAAACAATCTGTGATAAAATTTCAAAACCTGACTACTTTACTTGCTAATGTACCACAGGCACAGGCATGGCTTCTTAGCTAGTAAATTAATTAGCCATGTTTCATCATAATTATTAGTGAACAAGCTACCACTATCCCAGTGGTTTCTGGATTTTTTTAGTGGTTCCCAATATCAACAAAATAATGAAAGTTGATGGGCTATTGATTGAGTTAAAAGTTAGTGTTATAACCATTACTGCTCTTGCGGACACACCTGCTTCTTTAGTCTCCTACAACTTGTAAACTCACCCAATGCAATCAAGCCTTTACTAAGATTCAAGGTAGAGTAAGGAATACTTCAGGTCTCTTTATTTACCTTTTAGTAGTTTAAGTATTTGTAGCCAAATATGTACAAAAGCATATTTATGGGAATTCATGTAGTGTCTTTAAAAAATAAATTTTAACTATAATTATAACCCCTAAAGTAACATCACAAGACTACTCATTAATGGACAAATTATAATAATACAGAAACTGATAAGAAAGGTTACAGAGTAAATTGAACATATGATTGACTTCTTTCTTTGTGTTTTGTGTTAATTGAGATAATTAGTGGTCGTTAAAACCATTACTGCTTTAATTAATCATGCCTTTCAAACTTCAGCTCACTAAGCTTGCACAAGAAGTAGCCACAAAGGTCCTTTCTCCTCAATAGGACCTTTTAAGTTTAGGCTGGATAAACCACTGGACCAATCAAGAGTCTATATCAGTGGATATGCATTCATTTCAACATGAATTATCTAAAATAATCCAAGGCCTATTTTTAATACCAACTTTTTTTATTACTATCTTCATAATTATTGTTATTGGTAGTTATTTTGCTCAAAAAAAAAAAAGTATGGATCCTGATTATTGTGAATAAGGACCATAAATACTGTATTTATTTTTATCAATTATCAAACTATTTCAATATTCAGCATTTAATATAGAATGAATATTATGCTTAAATATATTTAAAATGAAGGTGTGAAGAGGGGTCGCTATCATATATTTTCAAGTAGATTCGGCTATTACGGCTTTGGCATATATTACGGCTTTGGATTTCCATAGACAGTGTGATGTGATCTTGTTACCATATGGTTGGCTGTGTTCTCCATAACTACCCTTTTTATTATGATGTTCTGATCTCTAATAAACAAAGCCCGGATTTTTATGCAATTGCATATTTTGTTTGCGTTATTATTTTTACCCGCTGATCAAATATCTATACAAATTAGTACACGGTGATGCAATTAGCCAAATTTTAATTTGCATATTTGAGGATAAATGCATATTTGGATTAATTTAAAGAAATAAACAAAATATATATGTAAATGAATATTTATTTATTTATATATACAAATTAAAATGCAATATTGAAGATTCAATACAATATTACAATCCTAGGTTTATTTTCAATGAACAAATCTACCACATTTGTAGGCTCCAGACCTACATAACTTCCACTATATCCTTTAATAATTCTCTTTATAGGTGTTCTCCAATATCTTGAAACCCATTTCCCCTTCTTGTCTCACGCAAACATTATATTAAGTTTCTATTTTAGTTTGTTGCCTACATTCTTAACAAGAGTTCACATTGCTATTTATTTAAAATGCCAAAAGTATCTTAATAATTTTCATCAATGTTAATTAATTAAACAACAGATATGAAATAGTTTTTACAACTGATGGAAAACCAGTGGTACCAGGCCAAGTGGTTGAAACTTTAAATGAAAAAATGGAAGAAGTTTCAATAAAAAATTTAGAGCTTACAATTCTAGAATGTATTAATACAATTTTAAATGGTGAAAATTCAATTGTTTCCAGCAACATTGACATCAACCCGCTAATTCTAAGTGGATTATTATAAATTATTATATTATAAATTTACCTCTATCACACCTTTTGATGTAGAAAAATCATTTTCTAATTATAGAAATATTTTATAAAAGGTTAGATTTTACAGAATCAAATTTAGCAATGTTTCTATTAATTAATTTTAATACAGAACATATCTGTATATGGGGAGAAATATGGGAAGCTCAGTTTTGAGGTAAATGAAAGATTAGCAAAAATTGAAAAACACCTCGAAAGTCAAGCCAGTAAATTTGAAGAAATTATTCTGGAAAATAAAGCCCTCAAATCCCGAGTGGGCGAACTAGAAGTTCATAATGCAGAGCAGGGCCTGTTATCCAGATCACTGGAGATCCGAGGGATACCGGAACGAGCTGGTGAAACGCCCGCGCTTTGGTGACCGGTGTAGGAGCCAGCCTGGGAGTCAGTCAGAGACGATTTAATATCGAAAAGAAAAGTCAAGAGGGATTTCTCCACGCGGGATATTGGTTGGCAGGAGAATGACTGCCATCGAATATATCTGGGGGAGGAGATGACTCACACGAACAGGCACTTTTACTGGCTTGCCCGACAGAAGAAAGCAGCAGGAAAATCAAATATTGCTGGTTTGCCGCTGGAAAGGTGCGATGTCGAAAAGAAGACGAACATAAGGTTATCTTGATCGAACAGGCCTCGGACCTCCATATATTTACCTGACTACACAGAATTCGTATACCCTTCATCTTTATCAAAATAACTACTGACAAAATTTCCTTCAAAGAAAGATTTTCGCTTTTAGTTGTATTTCTTCACTTTCACATATTAGCCTATGTATTATTAACTACATGCTTTCTATTTTTTGTTTCTTTTAACACTTTCTTTTTTCTCATTTTCATTAATTGTAATAGCTTTTCTGTATTTTTTATTTGTTTTAGTGTTTCTCTACCGAACTCTGACTGTTTCCTTCCAAATCCTTCTCATGTCTAATACCCTAATCACCTGCCATGTTAACTCTCAATCCCTCCCCGCCCACTATGATGAATTCCTGCAATATTTCACTCAAACTTTTTACCATATTATAGCTATCTCCGAAACTTGGCTCAAACCTTATATCCCCTCCTCTTCTGTCTCCTTGCCTAATTACAACCTCTTCCATCATGACCGGGTAAGCCGGACTGGCGGTGGAGTAGCCATATTTGTCCACAATAGCCTGAAGACCAGAATCCTCGATTTATCCCCATCTTCCAACCACCCACAAATTGAATACCTATTAGTTGAAACCCTTTGTAATACTTCTCCTCTCCTCTACGCTGTGGTATACCGTCCTCCTCTTGTTCCATTTCCACACGTCCTTTGAAGCTACCATATTGAATTTCGTTCCCCTCTATCCCAGAATAATCATCTCAGATCACCTCAATACCAATTTCCTATCTAACTCCAATGACAAATCCTATCTAGAAGACCTATTCTTCTCCCTTCACCTCTTTATCGTTCCTTTTTCTCCCACTCACCATACTAGCATGCCCGAAACTTGGCTAGATTTCTATATTATAGACTCTGCACAAAACCTCCTCTCCTCTTCCCAATTTCAATTCCCAGTATCCTTTTTGTCATCTCACGATCTGATACAAATAATATATAATATCTGAACTCCTCCTATTCAGCCTCGAACTATCACCTTCCGCCATCTAGATTCCCTTACACGAGAACAAATATTACCTGACCTGGAAATCCTAGATTGGAATAAAATATATTCTTGCACTTCTATCGACTCTATGGTTGATATTCTTACTACCAATCTCCTCAATATCCTCAATACCCATACTTACTTACTCCTCGGTGCTATAGTCCGCGTGGGACCTTGGCCTTCTCAACAATATGTCGCCACTCGTCTCGGTCCAATGCGACAGCCCTCCACCGCCTGACACCAAGTTGTCTCAAATCCGCCTCAACATCCTCCAGGCAACGAAGTGGTGGCCTTCCTCTCCTTCTTGCTCCTCCAGGTCGCCCATACAATATTCTCCTCGGTACTCGGTGTGCTGCCATCCTTTCCACATGTCCTAACCATCTAATTCGACCTGCCTTAATGACACTTATGAGATCTGCGTACCTGTAGAGTTGTCGCAACTCCCGATTGTATCTTGACCTCCAAACACCTTCTTCGCATAGGGGCCCGTAAATCTTCCTAAGAATCTTACGCTCCCACACTCCAAGAGCCCTCTCACGTTTTGCTGAGATAACCCACGTCTCGCTTCCGTTTGTGACTACCGGACGAATCAATGTTTTATAGATTGTCAATCTGGCATTCCTTGATAGTCTTCGAAACGTGAGTAGTCGCTGTATGGAATAAAAACATCGGCTTCCCACAGCAATCCTGGCTCCTATCTCAGCTCCTACATCATTGTCTGCCGTCATAAGGGATCCCAGGTACTTGAATTCTCTGCATACTGGGAACTCGTGTTGGTCTATGTTTAGAGTCTTATCTTGATGGATGTCTTGAACTCTTCATGTACATCGTCTTTTGCTTGTTTATTTACAGACCTCGAGCTGCTGTGCAGCGGTCTCAAATTCCTTCAATGCACCCGTCAGTGCAGGGAGCGTCCTTGCCACAATCTCTACATCATCTGCGTACGCCATGTGCTGTGTGAAGCGGTCAAAGATGGTACCTCCAGGGTTGGTTCTTATGGCCCTTGCCGCCTTCTCCAAGGTCATGTTAAACATGACAGCAATCCTTGTAGTTTCACTCTGCATCTGGTATCTGCCATTGTCAATTTTACTAAGCGAGTGAGCTTCTTAGACACACCCAGAGAAAGGAGATCCCTCATTAAAACCTGCCTATCCACTGAGTCGTATGCCTGCTGAAAATCAATTTAGAGGTGATGTAGGTCAACGTTGTATTCCAGTGACTTCTTTAACACCTGTCATGCGGTAAAGATCTGGTCGATAGTAGACCTACCCTTCCTAAAGCCATACTGATATTCGCCAACTTCCCTCTCCATGTGTGATATCAGTCTCCTACCAATGGCAGAGGATAGTATTTTATAAGCTATGCCAAGCAGTGCTATGCCTTGATAGTTCCTGCACTCTAGCTTGTCTCCCTTCTTATAGATTGGGCATAGGACCGACACTTTCCACTCATCTGAGACCTCTTCCACCATCCATAAATAAGTTTATGGAGCTCATCCCAAACTTCATCTCCACCATATTTAAAAAGTTCAGCCTGGATTCCGTCTATGCCTGGCGCCTTATAATTCTTCAGACTCTGCACAATTTCCATTATTTCCTCTTTGTCGTGGGGGACGTCGTCATCGGCCAGTTCCTCAGGGTCAAGTTCTACTTCTATTTCATTAGGCCTTTCAGCGTTTTCTGTTCTGCCCCGGTTAAGCAGCTTCCGGAAATGCTCCGCCCATCTGCCAATAACTGCTTCCTTGCCAACCACAAGGTTTCCCTCCTTGTCTTTAGCAAAATTAAGACGAGGTTTATATCCATCCTTAACTTCTCTTACACCTCTGAAGAAACTCCTGGAGTCCTGTACATTGAAGCTCTCTTGTATTGCCTCTAATTTTCTCTTGTCAGACAACCTTTTCTTCTGACGGCATGACTTTTTGGCTTCTTTTCTCTTTTCTTTGAATTCTTGGGCAGCAGATCTGGTAAGTCGAAGCATTCTCCTCCTTGCTTGATTTCTTGCATCTACCTGGTTCTTGCATTCTTCATCATACCAGTCATTTCTAGCTGGTTTTTGAACTTCACCAAGCTCTTCTGCCGCTGCGGTTGCAAGGGCTTCTTTCATCTTTGTCCACCTTGAGTCGATATTAAGTACTTCCTGGTGATTGGTGAGCTTCTCAGTAACATTGGTTACAAACCTCTGTCTCATGTTTTCTCCTTTAAGGCGCTCAACAGCAAATCGTGGCGCAAGTTTCTCAGCTGTTCCCCTGGTTCTTAACGCAATCTTTTGTCGGTATTTCACCCTCACCAAATGATGGTCTGAACCACAGACAGCCCCACAAAAACTTCTCACATCCGCTATGTCCGTTGCGTGTCTTGCCTGGATTAGCACATGATCAATCTGGTTGTGTGTTTGCCCATCTGGAGATACCCTAGTCTCCTTGTGTATGTTCTTATGAGGGAAGTAAGTACTGTTGACTGACATGTTCCTTTCCATAGCGAAGTCCACTATTCTGAACCCATTGTCATTGGTTTCCTCATGCTTACTGTGGGGTCCTATGGTGGGTCTAAAGAAATCTTCCTTGCCTATTTTTGCATTAAGATCGCCCAATATTATCTTCACATCATGGCCAGGCATCAAGTCGTAGGTTCTCTCCAAGGCTTCGTAAAAAGCGTCTTTTGTCTCTTCATCGCCATCTTCTATTGGGGCATGTGCGCCTCAATACCCATGCCCCTCTCAAAACCTCTACATTTCGTCACCGCCCTGCTCCTTGGATGTGTCAAGAAATTAAAGACGCTGCTCGTAGACGCTTCAGACGTACTAGGCTTGCTGATGACTACCAAGCATTCAGGGTGCTTCGCAACTTGACACAGGCAAGGATCCGGCGTGCGAAATCCCTCTACTTCCACAAAGCCCTTTCCACGACAATAACTTTTATTTTTCCGACATTTCCCCTACAGATCTTTTAACCGCTGTAATGAAATCCCACACCAATTCCATAGGACCTGATGGCATCCCTGTCAAATTAATAAAATTATGTCTTCCTGAAATCCTCCCAGTTCTCCTTTTCATCTACAATTTCTCCCTTCAGAATTCAGTATTCCCTACATTTTGGAAAAAAGCCATTGTCCTTCCTTTGAATAAAAATTCTAATCCGACCTCACCCGAAGATTTCCGTCCAATCTCAATTCTTTCCAACCTCTCAAAACCCCTAGAAAGATTGGTGCAATCCCAAGTCTCCAACTTCCTTGAAAAGTCCAACCAACTTGATCATCTCCAATCTGGTTTCCGTCCCAGCTACTCCACACAATCCGCCTTAATTAAAATCACCAGCGACATTCAATCTGCAATAGATGATAAAAAGTTAACTATCCTTATCCTTCTCGACTTCTCCAAAACCTTCGATTCCATTAACCATTCCATCCTTTTCAACAAACTGAAATTATTATCCTTCTCCAATAGTTCCATCTCTTGGTTTCAAATCTTTCCTTTCACAACGTACCCAAGCAGTCTCCATACCCAACCAACCACTATCTACCTTCCTTTCTTTATCCTCTGGAGTTGCCCAGGGTTCAAGCATATCTCCTCTCCTTTTCAGCTTCTACATTAACGACCTATCTAAATCAATTCTTCATTGTTCCCACCACCTTTATGCAGACGATTCACAGATGTAATTATCATTTTCTCCTCCTGAGTTGATTAAGGTTAAATGCTGCCAAAACTCAGGCCATTGTCATTGCTTCCAAGCCCCTTCTTAGATCCCAGACAGACTTTCCCATCCTTCACCTTAATGACCAGCCAATCTTCTTCTACTCCTCTGTTAAAAATTTAGGATTTTTCATTGATCAAAACCTCTTTTGGAATCACCATATTTCTCATATCTCTCGGCGGACAATTTCCACACTCAAACTATTCCATCGCTTACGCCATCTCCTACCTCAACATACGCTAGACTCCTAGTTTCCTCTCTCATTTTCCCCCACTTTGACTATAGCTGTGTGGTATATGATGGCCTCTCTGTGGAGCTCTGCGATAGACTGAAAAGACTAATGAACAGCTGTGTAAGATTTGTGATCGGGGCTCCAAGATACTCCCATGTTTCTCACCACTACGCTGAGCTAAAGTGGCTTTTCCCCTCCTTCTGAAGAAAATATTTCCTAGGTACGTTCCTCTACCAAATCATCAACAACCATCGTCCTTCTTACGCCTACAACTTTCTCCAGTTCAAATCCTCAGTCCATTCCCTGTCCACAAGATCTCGACGTTCTAACCTTTACATGCCTTCTCACAGATCTGCTTCATTCCAAAATTCCTTTATTGTTCGCTCTGTCAATTTCTGGAATTCCCTCCCTATCAAAATTCGACATTCCCCATCCATATCCACATTCAAAACCCTTCTATTCCAATTCCTATCCCAAAAACAGTCAGATAGTTGCTAACCATTCGAGCTGATTTTAATAGAGAATTTGATATATTTTTATTTTTTAATTCTTTATTATTTTCTTAAGAGTGTATACTGGTCTATCAGCGCAAATAGCTTTAAGTGTCTTGTCATAGTATTAATTGTTTTGTATATAGTTTCGTTTGTTTTGTATATAGAATGTTGACCTTATATTTACTTTACATTATTTATTTTTTTCGATTGATTTTATTTTGGCCAGATGTAATCTTTTTATTTTGTTCTATTTTGTTATTCTCAAGGGACTGTGTCCCAGAATAAAATTATTTTTCTATTCTATTCTATCTGCAAAGTAGACTAATTCAAATATTTTATCTATTCCATGCTATTTATTTCATAAGTTGTTAATTATCTTATTATTTCAACAAATACTAATGTTAGATTTTTACCCATTAACATACTAAATTTTAAAGCTTGTACATACTTATTGTTCCATATCTGTTATATTTTATCACTATGCTTATTTAATTATGTGTTAATATAATGATTGTTTTTTTCGTTGGCATATACTTTGTACTATTTGAATATTTAAATTTTTTAAATGTGATTCATGTTATGTTTTCATTACCATTATAATGTATATATGTATATTATAAATTTACTAGCCATATATGTTTAGTTATTTTCATTCTTTAGTTTAATAATAAAATAATAAATAATAAAAGGCTTAGCGAACCCGAAGGTTCGATGCCAACACCACCAATTGCTTATTACACACCTCCCTCTACCGTTCGCCATCCAAACCTAGTCCCTTCAGATCGGTTACAATGCAATCTTCCCACCTTCGCTTCGGTCTACCCCTCGGACGTTTACTTGTATTTGCTACAGCAAATATTAATCTTTTAGGAATTCTCTCGTTACTAAGCTACGATTATTTTCATGGAGTTTCACAGTAGTTTATCATAAACCCATTCGAGTTTGTTTTAAAATTCACATTTGACTTCATCATCACTGTCTTCGGTCGGACAATGTATGTTTATTAATGCGATTTTAAACCAATGTCCCTGAAATATAGGTACTGAAATTCTATCACTAAAGAATTGTACGTCCCTCAAAGCGGATAGCAATCTATTCCTAATTAGAAACACGGTACCTAACAATGATTCCCGCTTCCTCCGTACCAAATAGTGTACTTTCCTTCCATCATCAAGCCCTCCCCTGGCCAGCGAACCTCATGCAGGGCCACAACATCCAAATTGTACCCATTAACCTCATTCACGACCGATTTTAACCCCCCTTGTGTCATGAATCCCCTAAAGCACCCGGAGACCCAAACGGGGGACTAGTTTACCTCCAGGTAATGAGCATTTTACCTTAGGGAGATCCATGACTATTTGTGGTGTATGGTGAACTAAAGATATGTGAGTAGGGCGTTCAATCCTAGGTCACACCCTCCAGCAAGTCTGGTGGACCCCTGCCTCCAGCAAGTTTGGAGGTCCCCTCCCTGCAGGTATTCTGCAAACTACGATTTTTTCATTTAATTAAAAGGTGATGTATTAAACAGTTAACAAATTTTCATTGATCAGCAACGACTTTTCAGAGAGCCATGTCTCGCCTCTGAGATAAAAATCATCTGCTTAAAAATCAGAAACTAAACTTTCACTGAAAATATAGAGCAAATTTCTGCCATACATGAACTTTATTTATGATTAAATTTTGAAGTGAAATAAATATTTAATTGTGCTAAAATTCAATATAAAACTATTGGACAGATTTTTCTATAATAATATACGCTTAGGGAAGGGGAAGATAATTCAAGAAAGAAAATACTAATATATCCTCCATTTCCATTTTTACATCTCTCAATTTCTTCAGACATTATCAGTGTGCTGTTTTGAGCCCATGTATAAAATAACTATTGCATACATCTGATTATTTTAAACTGGTGCCTTAAAAAACAACTATTAAATATACTTCTGTAAAAACTCACATAAACAAGAATCTATTAATTAAAAAAAAATATTGAGCTTTATCCATGCATTAATTTAATAAAATAAGTGAACTTAGTACCTTTGTAAACAAAGTAGTAAAATGGCGTAAGGAGAAGGCTCAGTGGTTTTTGCACAGAACTCAGCTACTCTCGGGTCTTCTATCCGTATCTCATCAAATATCTGTAACCAACACATACCATAGTAGATATACATTCCATAATCATGGTTAGATTGAAAATATTAATAATCTACCAATAATTTAATCCACATAGAATAATAATATGTAATCAGTAGCTTGGCAGCAGATAATCGACCAACAAAATATGTAAACACAAAACACTGTAAAGGAGATTAATCATATCAACATAAACAGACAGATTTTTCAGAGTCCAGCGATTGTTCAACGAAAAATTTCCGTACATTTCCTGTACATTTTTCCATATTCTGCTTGGCCATCATTCATGCCAATCATAAATGGCATAGTTATAGCGTTATAATGCAATTTAACATTTTTTTTTTTTGTATATTTACTGATTCTTTGAGATTCATTTAATTGTATATATTTCCCGGAAATGAGTCATATTAATACTCGTTTTAAAACTAAAATATATACTTAATCTGAATTACATATAATGTTTTGTTACCGGGCTGTTTAGTAAAAATCATATATCACTAATAAAAAAATGAATTTCCTTTTTTTATATAATGAACCGTGCTGAACCGTTAGCAGAAGAACTGAGTAAAGAGGAAGTTGAAGTAGCTAACAGAAAACTAAAGTCTTATAAAGCAGCGGGAACTGATAATATTCCTAGTGAACTAATTAAGGCATGCAATGGAGCTAGTGTTCCTAAAAAGATCTGGAAGAATAAGAAATTGTCTGAAGAATGGGAAGAATCTATTCTTATTCTGATTCATAAAAAGGGTGCGAGGACGGATTGTAATAACTATAGAAGAATCTCACTCCTTCCGGTATGTGATAAAATATTCACATTCACATTAATAATTACTAATCGAATCATAGAATACGCCGAGGAAATTATCGGAGACTATCAATGCGAATTTAGGCTAACCGTTCAAATATTTTCTTTACAATAAATATTGGAGACAAAATTAGAGTACAATGGCATTGTTCATCAGCTGTATGTTGATTTCAAAAAGGCTTATGATTCTACTGACCACCATCCTGTAAACACAATCCTGTAAGGTGAGCAAGGTATTTTGATTACAAAATTTAAAAAATCATGAAACTTTTAACATCAGAAAATAGTATTTTTAAAAGCCATAATGTCATTGATTCTTTCCAACGCATGGAATTCCAAATGAGGGTTTCTCGTCATGAACACGTTTTTATAGCTCAAAATCCATCCGTGTATGATCAGCCGAATCCCCTTTCAGAAAATCATGTAGTTAATTTTATAGATAATTTTATTACCTGTGAACATAACGAGAATGATCCTTACACATAGCATTAAAAAAACACAAGCATACACATACATGTTACAAAAGACGTAAGAATAAGCAAATCCACACACACACACACACACATGAGAAAAGAGTAGAAGAGGTAGGAGTTTTAAGGATGCGGGAGAGGTAATTTTTTAAAATGTTAATAATTTGGAAATATGTGAGGGACATGTTTTGTTTGTCTGTTTTTAAGTTAAGTGGTTTGTATTCTAATTGAATGAAAATGCTATCCGTGAGTAGTCTTTTGTCATGGTTGGGAACTGTGGCAAGTATGGAGGTCTTGTCAAAGAAATGTGTGATTTGAGGATAAGGTGTGTTCAGAAAGTTTAGAGCAGTATTCTACTTAAATTTTAAATTTCTCTTCTAATATTTTCTTATAGAGTTATACATTTGATAAATCTATCCTAACGATATTACAACTCATGTTGTCTTATTAATTTTTTCATTTGTTTATCTACATTTATCAAGTGTAACTACTAGCTTGTTATCCACTAATATCTTATTATTATGTTATCTTATTCTTATTTTACCTTACCTATATCATTACTTATTCATTTTCAATCTCTTTATTCGTTAACCCTCATTTTCTTTATATGTTATCTACAGTTATCAAATGTAACCTTCACCAGTTTGTTATCTACTCATTTTTTATCTCTTTTCACAATCTGTTTACTTTTATCTTACACACTATATTAACCTTTGTTTTCTATTTCTTTCACACTTATTTTTCATTTTTGTTTGTATCTTCTATATATGTAATGCTTAATATTTTAACTACACTGTCACCCACTATATCTCTGATGTCATCTTATTATTTCTTTATCAGACAAATGTTTCTTATTTAATATCTACTAATAATTCATTTATTTTATTTTCACCATGTACCTTTTATATTTTGAATCTTTTGTAGCTCTGATGAAGACCTACAAAGTGGGTTGAAACGTCAGCGTAACGAATAAAATACTATTTTAACAATTTAGTATTTATTTGACTACACTCCCCGACCAATTTCTCATTTAAAATTTCTTGTTTTTTTTTCTATTATTATTAAAAATCTTTATGAAGGAAATTTTTCTTTTGTATAATATTATAATTTATGTTTTCCAGGTTAATGTTAATTGTATTTTACTTTTTGTAATCTCTCAATTTAGGATTTAAATTAATATATTTTTTTCTCTCAGTTTATAATTAAATATATCTGCCTTTTTTCCTTCTCTATTTTTTTCTTCATATTACTTTTTATCAAACGATTGGCCTCTTTTGAAAAGGGGTTGAGTCTATGTTGGCTTTATAACATCGCTCGCCCCATCATAGTTTTGTCCAGTCCGCAATAATAAACATTTTTGTCCAGTCGATTTTTATTTTGAACTATTAAGACATAGTTTGGTCCTCCAATTCGCCATATTTGTTTGAACTACCATACAAATTTAGTATTTAATGAGAGGAAAAAAGGAGATCATTTTGAATTTTATATATTGATAATTTTATTTCATATCAAATTTACTTTTTTTTGTATATTATTTCTTTCATATGATTTTCAGAATGGCTCCTAAGACAAAACCTAGTGAAGCGGATGTATATTTAGAATTAATGATTGAGGAATTTAAAGATCTCGCCAATGATATTCGTGACACTAGCGCTCTTGGGTGGCTATTTAGTACTGATATGAGTAAAAAGGGGATGTTACGGGCAAAACTTTCTCATATTGACTCAACATATGATAAATTTCTACTTCTAAATATCGGGAGATTAGGGTATTATCTATAAATATAGAAAAACCAATACAAGAATTTAGTGATCTTAAGGAAAAGGTCCGTAAGTATTTTTATGAAGCTTTGTTTGCTTTATGTTTCATCAGATAAAATTAATGAAGTCACAGAGAGTGACTCAACGTTTCAAGATAAAACCAACGAGAAACTATTTCTCATTTAAGACTCCCAGTAATTAATATCCCTTCGTTTTCAGGAAATACTTTGAATTGGCCCATGTTTAAAGATACATTCATCTCTCTGATACATTTTAATGAGGATCTTATTGATGCCCAGAAATTTTATTATCTAAAGTCATTTTTGAAGGGCTCTGCTGCTCAAACAATGTCGGCCATTCAAATTACGGGACAAGGTTATATAATTGCTTGGGATGCACTTATAAACGTTATGATAGTTTAAGAATTCAAGCAACCCACCATCCAATTTGGAAAGTTTGTCGTCCAATGTTCTAGAAAGAATCAGAAACACTTCAGTGTTTATTAAGTTAAATCTTGCTGACCCATCTGGGTTTATATTATATACCTATATTCTCAGAGTTTTTGATAGTAAAACCCGAGAACGTTTTGAGATGACGTTTGGTACTTAACTTGAGTTAAGTCCACCATTACCTATAAGAAAGTCTAGATCTCTGTTCACAACTCGTTAGATAACATCTCTTGCAATTTATAACTTACGAGAAAATAGGTTTTATTTGTTTGTTTTTTTCTCAAATAGTTAATGTTTAAAATTTCCTTGTTATTTTTTTCTATTATTATTAATTTTGTTTATAAAGGAAAATTTTCTTTTGTTGCCTTTTGTATATAAGATTATAATTTATAAATTATATTTATAATTTTTTTTCAGGTTAATGTTAATTGTATTTTTTTGTGTAATCTCTCAATTCATGATTTAACTTAATATATTTTTTCTCTCAGTATATAATTAATTATATTCGTCTTTTTTTCTCTCAGTATATAATTAATTATATTTGTCTTTTTTTCTCTCAGTATATAATTAATTATATTTGTCTTTTTTCCTTCTCTATTTTTTCTTCATATTATTTTTTAACAAACGATTGGCACCTTTTGAAAAGGGGTTGGGTTGATTTTGGGTTTATAACATCGCTCGCCCCATTAATATATATATTATATTTTTACAGGTGGCATTACAGACCATGTAGGCAGATCTTTTGCCACCTTAACAAGCCTGCTCCATCTCTGCCTGTCTTGGGGTATTTCTTTCCATTTATCTGCACGCGGTTCTGTTGCATCTTTGTTGATTCTATCCATCTATCTGTTTTTTGGTCTTCCATGTGGTCTTCTGCCTTCTATTGAGGCATTCATTGTTATGTAGAGGCTTCCAGATGAATTGCTAGAAGCTACATGCCCCAACCATTTTAACCTCCATGCTTTCATATCATGGGATATTGATTGACTAGTTTCTGTAAGCAGTTCTTTATTGGTCTTTTTTCCATCGGCAATTCCAGATTCCTCAGGAACTAGCGATTCTGGATTCCTTAGGAATTGGTGATTCCAGATTCCCCAGGAATTGATCGATTCACCGGTTTTGTTCTAAGAAATATTTCAGTCTTGTTCCATTGTTTGTTGAGTTGTTATGTTTACTTTCCAAATCTACTCTTCCATCAGCATTTCGTATTCGGAAATTCATAACCTACGCTTATTTACACTACTATTTTGTTTATTGTTTCTCTCTGTTTGTTTTATTTATATATGTATAAGTTCGAACGGGCTTACTGCAGGAAGATGGACTATCATCGATGTTGTTCAACTTAGTCCTGGAGAAGGTAATAAGAGCAACATCACAGGAAAATGGAGGAGTCCACGTTGGAATGAATCATAAAATCCTTGAATATGCAGATGATATAGCTGTCCTTGGAAGTAATCAAGAGGACATTGAGAAACTTGCTATAACACTAATAAGAGAGGCAGAGCAGATCGGCCTACAAGTAAATGAAGAAAAAACAAAATATATAATAATAAGCTGAAAATTCCATGCCAATAATAAGATTTGGGTAGAAGAAAAATCATTCCTGAGAATAGAAAAATTCAAATACCTCGGCTCCACAATAACCTCAATGAATGACCAACGGGCAGAAATAGACCAGTGCGTAACTAGCGCAAACAGAGCTTTATTCTCCCTCTCAAAAGTATTGAAATCCCGAAAATCTCATGAAGTCTCAAACTAAGGGTGTACAATGCTATGATAAAGCCAGTTCTAATATATGGCTGTGAGACCTGGACACTAACCAGCACCTTAGAAAAAAGTGTTGAAAGATTTCAGAAGAAAATCCTCTGCACGATAACTGGAGCGATCTGGGATCAGAGTACTAACACATGGAGAAAAAATAACAATAAAGAAATGCTTACAGAAACTGGTCAATCAATATCCCATGATATGAAGGCACAGAGGTTAAGATGGTTGGGGCATGTAGCTTGTAGCAATCCATCTGGAAGCCTCTACGTAACAATGGATGCCTCAATATAAGGCGAAAGACCACATAGAAGGCCAAAAAGCAGATGGAAAGATAGAATCAACAAAGATGCAGCAGAGCTGCGTGCAGATAAATGGAAAGAAATACCCCAAGACAGGCATAGATGGAGCAAGCTTGTTAAGGCAGCAAAAGATCTACAGTTTCTATAAGCAGTTTTTTATTGGTCTTTTTTTCTCCATATGTTAGTACTCTGATCCCAGATCGCTCTGTTTATCACGTGGAGAATTTTTCTCTCAAATCTTTCAAAACTTTTTTCTAGACTGCTGGTTAGTGTCCAGGTTTCACAGCCATATATTAGAACTGGCTTTTTCATACAATCTTAATCAAATTCAAATCTTAATTTGAGATTTTTTGGGGAAGGGAGAATCTATTTCTACCCGTTTGTCATTCATTGAGGTTATTGTGGAGCTGAGGTATTTGAATTTGTCTATTCTCGGGAAAGATTTTTCTTCTACCCAAATCCTGTAATTGGAGGTGGAGTTTTTCAGCTTATTATCATATATTTTGTTTTGTCTTCATTTACTTGTAGGTCTATCTGCTCTGGCTCTCTTATATGTGTTATAGCAAGTTTCTCAATGTCCTCTTGATTACTTCCAAGGACAGCTATATCATCTGCATATCCAAAGATTTTATGATTCATTCCAACATGGACTCCTCCATTTTCCTGAGATGTTGCTCTTATTATCTTCTCCAGGACTAAGTTAAACAACATCGATGATAGTCCATCTCCCTGCCGTAAGCCCGTTCGAACTCTGAAGGCTTCTCCTTGTAATAGGGCTCTTCATTTATTCATGTCATCAGTGTAAAATTAAGGTTTTTTTTCATATAATGTAGGTCTTATTCTCATTGATGTTCTTTGACAGGGTATAAATGGGAAATTTTCAAAATTTCTTACTCTAAAGTACCTTTAATTTTTTTATTTGAAATAATTAATCATTTCATATCATAAAGTGATATAATAAATGTTTAAATATAATGAATGAAGAAAATTGATTGGTAACTAAATGAAAATTAAGGGTTGGAAGCTATATGGAAACGCGCCCGACCTTTGCCGATCCTCTCCCTATACAGAAACCCGATATCCCCTTGTACAGTGCTTCCATATTGTTATATATCATATCCATATTTTTAAAAAAATGTTTTCATGTGAAATGTTGAAGATTTACTATTATAAACCTAATAATACACAATATTTACTAAAATTAGGTTATTTTTTCAACGAGTTTTGCTATATATATTTTCCCAGAAAACTCAGAATTTTTACAAATGATCCATTTTTCTCCACAATCATTGGTATTGTTTGATACTATATGCAGTTGTAAAAGGAAATAGAAAGTGATGTAAACGTGTAAATTTAACAGATTCGATGGGAGGGAAAAACTTGGTAATTAATTGTTTTAATTAATTTATACCACTGTTTTCACTTTGACTTTCCTATATATGAAAATACATATCAAATCTAAGGTTGGTAAGTGAAAGTTGTGTGATGAGCACACCGCACAAGATGTTTAGAAGTAAAAACTAAAAATATTACATGTATGGCTTAATCAAGCAGTGTAAATTGAATAGAAAATAATCTACTTCATAAAATAAAAAATATGATTTATTTCATCTTAAGAGTACTCTTAAGTGTTTTCACTTACACGTTCATAAATAAATCAGAGAAGTATTTATATAGATTAAATAAACCTAATAGTATTATAGTGTGAAATAAATACATATTTTGATGGTGTCAAAATACTTTTAGCTTGACATTAATATACTGATGTTTGCGTACCAGTTCCCATGTTCTAGGGAATTATTAGAAAAGTATTACAAATGAGAGAAAACCCCTCTAACATTTTATAAAAATAAAAATATTACAATGGAATTTTCACAAAAATCATATAATGAATAGGCTATTATTAATATTACTGATAAACTAGTTTCATCTTCATCTGGGAAATTAGTTATTCCACTCCTTTTCCCATTTTTATTATCACTTCTTATTTTTTCTCTCATTTCTGGGATTAATATTTCCAATGAAGCTTTCGCAGCAGCAAGTTTCGCTTGTTTTTTACTTGTTCCTGTGCCATAACCATACCTCATGTCATTGATAATTACTGTAGCTGAGTAAGGAGTTGAAGGATTTTCTGAAAATTAAATCAAATAAATAATTATCTGTAAGTAAAGAATCTACTAAGGAAAATTCAAGTACATACTGAGAATATAAATATGTATAGTAAAAGTGAAAGAGGTACAAAAAAACATTAAAAATTTTAAAAATAAAGGGCATGAAATCCCTTGATGAGGTGAACTATCTGATAAAAAAAAAAATAAGGAAGTGATTCTTTTATATTAAAAGGCAAGAGTATGATTTAGAGTCTTTCATTTTTGATAGTAAATTTCTTTTAGTGTTTTAAAAGAGCTCAGAAGGCAAGCAAGGCGTGGATTTTTATGCTATTGCATAGTTCTTTTGCAAGCAATTTTTTCTACTTTATTTAATAAATTGATTTAAAGTGTGTCTACACATACTATTAGACAAACAAACAAAATTCATACCAAAAACGTTATTAAAGCCGTACAGCTATGCCATTTGTGAGTACTGTAGTGACTTTACCAGGGTTTTTATTGCCTAAACCAATATTTTTTCATGTTTCATTATTCTATGACTATTAAGCTTTAATAAAATGCCAATTATGATGGAATTAAACCAAATGGAGAAGCTCAGTGACCAAAAAAATAACTCAAGTCAAAAGTTGTCAATCCGCCATGTTGGATGGCATTTTGGGACAGTGCGTTCACTTTTTTGTGGGACCATTGGCTTTTTTTAAATAAACAGTTGCAAGGAACACAACAATATGAAATTTATAGGAATGTGGGGGAGTGCATGATAGGGAGTCTGGCCCACCGTGTACCGCTACTGAGGGTGAAGGATGCCATGGACGAACAACCCTGGTCAAGATCAGTATGTCCAAAGTGAATGAAAACGTGAATCCATCCAAATTTGTGAGTGTGATATAATAATAAGTTATTGAAAATAATGATAACAATGAGGGTTATAATTGTATGTATTTAATATAACAAACTAGTATAAAATTATCATGAAGCTTCTATTATCTGTAAAATACAACATTAAATTATTCAAAACATGATTTTTTTCTGGTAGAGATCTGGTATTGAGAGAGTGGATAGAGGAGCGTAAAGTAAGGAGTTCTAAGATGTAGGGCGGATTTTTGCTTCTGAGAACTTGAAAAGAAAAACAACAAGTAGGAATTGCTGTCGGGAAGTACAATATAGCCACTTCAACTGGGTGTACCAACAAGAAATATGAGAAAGCTTGGGAATCCCAAGTATGAATCTTATGAAGAAATTTATGATTTTCTTCAGTCTCACCTCCAGTTCTGTGGACAGCACTCCATACACCAGGCAACCGTAGTCGAAGTGGGGGAAGACAAGGGATGTTACAAGAAGCTGTCTGGTTTTTTTTTGGAATGGAATCACGGAATCGAAGGAATTGTTTAAGGATAGTTATGAATTTACGGGTAATCTGGGAAATTTGGTTGTTGTGAAAAATAAATTTGTAGATCGTCCGCATATAAGTGATAGTGGGAATGACTAATGGAGTCAGGAAGGTCGCTAATATAAATAGAGAACAGAGTTGGAGAAAGTGAGGATCCCTGAGGGACACCATGTGTTAACTGAAGAGAGGAGGAAGGAGATTTGTCAGGAATAACTACTGTCTGGGAACGATGGGATAAAAAGGAGAGGAACCATTTCCGTACGCTATTCAATATCGGTAGGCTTTGGAGTTTGGTAATGAGGATATTATGATTGACGGAGTCGAAGGCTTTTGAAAAGTCGAAAAGGACTAGGATGAAGATTTTCTGTTTGTCTATGGATGATTGGAGCTCTTGGGTAATCTTTATTAAGGCAGATTGGATGGAGTATTGGGAACGAAAACCGGATTGTAGAGGATTGAGGAGACAGTTTTGCTCTAGAAAGTTGTTCAACTGAGAGTGAACTAATATTTCTAGAGGCTTGGATAAATTGGATAAAATGGAAATGGGTCTAAAGTCAGATACTAGTGAAGGAGCTGAGACTTTGTTCAACAGTCGGACAATGACTTTTTTCCAGGGTTTTGGAAAAATGGAATTTTGGAGGGAAAAATTGTAGATGTGTAGGAGTATAGGAAGTAAGTTTGGTAAGCAGAGTTTAATGATTTTCATAGGAATTTGGTCAGGACCATAGTTGTTGGTTTTGGATTTATGGATAGTAGAGAGCAGGTCAGTAGGAGAGATATCAAGAAAAAAAAACTTATTTGGGTCAAAGGAGGTTTCAGTGATGGGATAAGGTACGGGGTCAGATGTGTATAAAGAAGTAGAATGGTTTGCAAAAAAGGTATTTAGTTCGTTCGGATCTACTGGATAAAGTGTGCAGGTTTTGGAGCTTATGACAGAGAGTTTCCTAAGGATTGTCCATTTGGATTTAGGATTAGGTGCTTGGGATAGTACATTGTTAAAGTATTGAGCTTTGGCCCGGCATAAGAATATTTGTGTACTATTCTGTAGGGATTTGAATATAGTATAGTGTTGGGGTAGTCGTGTACGTCTGTATCGTCTTCTGGCAGCCTCTCTTCCTCTCATCATCTCTCTGATTTCTGAATTTATCCAAGGAGCAGGAGGACGTCTAAAAGTACGGGTTTTAAGGGGAGCGTGATGGTTAAGGAAATCAAGAAGGTTAGAGGAAAGATGTTCCACCATGTCATCGATGGAGAAAGGGAGTAGATGGGTTCTAAGGAAACTGATAAGGAATCGAGATAAGGTCTGATGTTTTCAATGGTTAGGGAGTCGAGATCTCTCCAGGAAATTTGTTTGGGGACAATGGTAGGAATAATAACATTGTAAGAGATTTCGATAAGATCATGGGATGAGAGAAAGGAAACAGGGTTTTGCGTGGAGGATAATAGGTTTTGAGAGGAATCAATGATAAATAAGTCTAGCCAGGTATCAGTGAACTGGGTATGATGGGTGGGTTGAAAAGGTACAATATATAGGTCTAGGGAGAAAAACAGGTCAATAAGGTATGTTCTGCCTGGAGAGACTGAAAGGAGGTTGGTGTTGAGATCGCCTGCAATTATGACATTTTTAAACAGAGGGATATGTGTAAGGAGGGAGGATTCAAATGTGGGATCAAATCGGACACGAGGAGGGCGGTAAATAACGATGTAGAGTAGGGAGAAGGTTCTAGAGGAAACTTGGACAAATAGATATTCAATGTGTGGGATATCAGAAGAAGGTGATTTTAAAAGGATTTTTGCGCTCAAGCTGTCATGAACGAACAGAACGAAGCCTCCCCCTGGTCGATCAGCCTGATCACGACGAAAGAGGGTATAATCAGGTAAGGAAACAGATGGTGAGGGGATGTCAGGTTTGAGCCAAATTTCAGATATGGTAGAAATTGTGGTGAAAATAATCTAGGAATTCGTCAATATTTGCAGGAAGGGATTGGGAGTTAACGTGGCAGGAGATTAAGGTATTAGTCATTAAGGAATTAAATAAAGGATAAGCAGTAGGATGGGATAGAACAAAGTTAGGATTAGAGGAGAGGGTACATTTTTAAACAGTATATTGCAAAATCCAGATAATAATAAGTAGAATAATATAAGTAAATTTTGATCAAAAAACGTGAGAAAGAATGACCATAGTAAAAAATAATGTTCAATTTAAAATAAAATAAAAGTCTTCTACGTTTGAAAATAAAGTAAAAAATTGAAATGAACAGCTGTTTGAGTAAATTAAGTTAAAAATTAAAAATATAAGGCTTTTCCATAACATAAGGCCGTCCTCTCTTCTATATTTAATTTTTCCTCCGGCGAACCAGAGGTACTTCATCTTCCCTGCCACCTGTTTTTGCCTCGCCAACCAGTATAAATGTTTGTTGCCAGGGCTCATTTCTTTACCTATGTATATCCTTTCGTCAGTGTCCCACCCTCTGTCACTTCACCCGGATTAGCCGTGATACCTCTTATCTCCAAGTTGTTTGCCAGCTGGGCTTGTTCTGCTTGGTTAAGCCTAGACTCGAGAACAATTATTTGTGATTTAAGAGTTTTATTCTCACTCACTAAATTTCCAATGATTTTTTCTTGTTTCAGAGCTAATTCTGCTATTTTTCTCAATCTTTCATTGTTCTTGAATGCTAAATCACTCTGCTTTCCTAGCGATATCTTGACCTCTTTGATATCTTCGGCTATCTTTTTTACCTTGGCTAATATAGAGGTATTGCTCCCTTCTGACAACTCAGCGGCCGTAGTGGCTTGATTCTTACTGAGGGGCTTTACACACGTATGGCAGAACCAATTCTTTTTTAATTGCTGAGATACATCGGTCTCAGCGATATTGCAGAATTTTTTGAGGTGAATTAGTTTCCATGTAGAAAAAACTAATGTAGCCTTATCTTCTCTGCCGATCGTGTTATTACATTTCGGGCACAGCGTCGTTGTAAAGTAACTGTGTTACTGGCTTATAAAGTTATAGATACGAGTGAGGTGGTGGGGAGCGAGAGATGTAGTGGGGGTTAATCTCTGCCCTCATCTCAAGCTCGACTGTCTCGGTATACTCTAAAGTTATTGCTTACCTTTTTGTTTACTTAAGAATAATAACTTGAAATATCATCAAACAAGTCAATTGGAGCACTGGTAATATTTAATAAGTATAATAAGCACTATAAACAACACAACTTGTAATAGCACAGTTATATCTTTGGAGAACAAAACAACACCGATCCTACCAGTATAAAGGTAAGGGCCAGACTCCCTTGCCAAGGATGTCCCACTTGATGGAAGATCCTTATTCACCTACGTCATATTCTCTTAAGTGAGCATAAATTTCACATCAAATACAATTTGGTACTATTCCATAATGTAATACTTTTTTTAAGAAAAGATGAATTATGATAAGAATTCTTATACACACATAATAAAAGAAAAAAGTTTAATTGAAAAATATAATGCTTTCATAAATATAAACTTACCTAAAGCCTTGAATTCATAAGTTGGTTGTTTTTTAAGTGCATGTTGAACATATTCATGCAAAATGCAAATATAGCTTTTTCCATTGGGATTCATAATCCATTCTCCCCTAGGCTTTGCTTTAGGACCATCATCTAATGTAAAAACAAAATCATTATAAAAAACACCTGAAATTTACACAAGATTTTAATAATAATAAACTGGAGCCTGTGATACAGACTCCTTTTTATCAAATTATTAACATTTGTCTAAAACTCATGAATGGCTTTATCTTGCCGTGACCTACAACTTTTTTATTTATGAAAATTCTGGGGAATGGGGCGTTTTCAATCTACAGATCGATAAACTTTGTCTATTGAAAGAGGCACTAAACCCATGAACATTCTTTTGTTTTCCACTTGAATCATACGATAATTTTATCTCAAAATTGACAAAAAAGTCACCTACAAAAATATTGGGATTTTTAGCATGACCTACACTCTTAAAAAATCAAAATAACGAGGTTATATATAACACATGGCCCAATATTTTTGAAAGCCACCTTTTTTATCGAGTTTGTGATCAAATTATCTGATGATTTGTTTGGAAAAGAAATCAGCATATATGAGTTTTTAGTACCTAATCAAATTAATTATTTAATAGTTCGCAATACATAACCATGTGATTGCTAAATAGACCTATAGGTGCCATATATGTGGAAAAGCTGTTGCTTAACAGTGTCGACTATGCAGAACAGCAACAGAATTGATTCAGCATATTATATCTGGCTGTTAGATATTTGCTGGAAACAAACATCTCCTGAGACACAACAAGCACAGGTATAATAATCCTGCAATTTACCGGCCTGAAACCCCTACCCTATTTACCTACCTACAACAACAAGCCAAAGATCGTTTACCAGACATTAGCCAAGAAATTTGGAATTTTGGGCAACACCTGTCCTTACTACAAGTATAGCCCACCATCAGTTATTGATAGACGGCATGTCAAGCAGGTATGTCAATACCTCTCCTTTATCCTCCGGTTCCGGCTTTCCTCTAGAGATACCATTTAACGACAATAAATTTTATTTTTCCAACATTTCCCCCACAGACCTTTTAACTGCTGTTATGAAATCCCACACCAATTCCCTAAGATCAGATGGCATTCTTGTCAAATTAATAAAATTATGTCTCCCTGAAATCCTCCCAGTTCTCCTTTTCATCTACAATTTCTCCCTTCAAAATTCAGTATTCCCTACATCTTGGAAAAAATCCATTGTCCCTCCTTGTCCAGCACGAAAACTTTGCCTAGGCTGTACCGTTCGTAGTTTTATTGCCAACTACAAAAAATGTGATAACTTTAAAATGGCTCCACCGATTCACAAACAAATTATTAGGGATTTAGGGCTCTATATGCTACAAGAAGTGCCCCTTTCTATATGCCTGGCAGTAATACTGAGTTTAGGTATTAAGACAACCAAAATACTGCGATAAAACTGACCGGATGCGGTCTAGAGGTAGTCAGGAATGAGCGTTCATGGACGCAGGGTCTATGTATTTGTTCATGAGAAACTCTCCACTCTGTCAGCCGCTTCTATCTCATCTCAGCTGGCGCTAGCCTAGCGCCATTTTCTGATGGCAACTGTTCAGCATTCAGCAGTCATCTGTATCGATAGATTTAACGCATCTGTACCACCCACCATGGACAGTTGAACACCCAGGTAACCTCCTTGGGATTACCTTCCACAAGTATTTTTTTTCATCTCTCCATGGTCATAAAGACATTGAACATTAACTTAATTAACTTAACTTTGTAACTCTTCTAAATTAATTTATTCTTTTTGCACACTAGAATGAGTTTTAAGTTATTTTTTTTTCTGGTTTTTATCTCTAGTTTTATAAGTTTATTTTTTGTTTATGTTTTTGATGGACAATTTTTTAAATATTTAATAGGATATTGTATTTTTTCTCAGAACTTTATACCAATGTTTATTTTAACTTTTGTACATATTCAGATTTTTTTCATTCAATAAATATTGTAAACATTTAGAAGGGGATATTTGATTTGTTTATCTTAACATCTTTAATTAATTAGGTAATTTTATTTTGTACTGTGTTGTGCATGCGTTTTAATCATTTCATGCGGTCTCATTTCATTATTTTTTCCCGTCTTTTCCACCATTTAATTTCACTCGAATTTTCCCCACCTTTAAGGAAACTCACCGGGGAAAGGTTTGTATTTTTGATTTTGAAGTACCCATAGTCCCAACAGTATTTAAAAAAGGAATGAAATCTAAAAGTTATCGATGCAGGTTAGGAGAACAGTGATTCAGCTTTCCAATGGTTGTTCTAACGTTCAATTTGGAGAACATCCTGAGAAGTGAATGCTTTAGTTATGGCCCAGAAAAAGAATTCGTATATAAGAGTTTCAAAGGACACTAAAACAAATCTTACTTGTTTTTTAATTACAAAAATTATTAGGGATTTAGAGCTCTATATGCTACACAAAATGGTACATAACGGACCTCCGTAAACAAATTAAAACAAAAAATTTTTTTTTACTGTAAACGCCTTTTGGTTTTTGTACTTTATGATACACTATAATTCATTTAATACAATTATTTTTTCTTATTCTGCACAAAAAATGAAATTGATTAATACATAATAACTTAAAAATCCAGGGAATGCAAACGCAAAAATAGATAATATGAATTTTGTTTTAAATTATATACATTTTTTTTCTTGTCTCCTAGGTTGCATTCGAACGAACGTTGGAACATGTGACCACTGAAAAAAATTAGGTTGAAATCGGTGACCCATTACCTGTAGCATCCCATTGTCAAAGTACTTTTTGCTCTTAATAGTATTTAATATGACACTAGAAACCTGCATTTGTTAGAAGAAATTGGAAGTACCTGGATTTTGTATAGGAAATTTGATAAGTTTGGTTCCATCAGGAAACGATGGTCTGTGTTGTTCTTTTTCTATTTTTTTTGCTTTTGCATACTTACGTCTATCAGCCCATGAACTGAAAATAAACATAAATTATTGATATAAATATAATGAAATAAATTTTAAAAATTACATTTCCAAGGATTTGCTACTTACACAAAATGTAATCTCTTTTCTTTTTTGAAACGGAATAGTTTTTTACAATACTGTTGTAATGTAAAAGCACCAAGGCTCTGCGACAATTTGTTCTCTTCTGTTGTTTCAATTTTGGCAGTATGCAAATATTGTGGACCTAATAAAAAGTTTAGTATAATAATGTTTGATTATGAAAACATAAAAAAAGAAGAAAAGAAATATGAATTCATGAAATCTCAATCACAACTAGGGAGGAGGGGAGAAAGACTTCCAGGCTGAAGCCCTTCCTCCAAAATGGTAATGGCTGAATCACTACCTGGCTCCCTGGATGTGTCAGCAAATTAAGGATCTACAGAAGTGACGTGATGCTGCCCAGAGATACTTTAGACTTACTAGGCTTGCTGGCGACTATCAAGTGTTTATGGTGCTCCAAAACCTGACACAAACCAGAATCCGAAGAGCTAAATCCATCTATTTCCACAAAATCCCCTCATCAGCTCCTGATTCAAAACCCTTCGTAAACTCTCCCTCTGTGAGCCTTCCAGATCACCACCCTCAACAGTCTTTCCAATATTACCTGAGGATTTAAATTCATATTTTGTATCTGCTTCCTCTTCTACTCCACCACTAACCTCTTCCTTCTTTTATCATGGAACATAGTTTAACAAAGACGACTTCTATTTTTCAGACATTTCGCTCATCCTCTGTGATGTGAGTGAAGAGATCACATTCTACTTCCATTGGTCCAGATGGCATTTCTGCCAAGTTAGTCAAATTATGTCTTCCTCAAATCCTTGCTGTTCTCCTTTTCACCTATAATTTCTCCCTTCAGAACTCAGTATTTCCTACCCCTTGGAAAAAGCCACGGTCCCTCTTACAAATAAAATTTCTAACCTTTCAAATCCTCTGGAAATAATAGTGGAATCCCAAGTTTCCAATTTCATCGAACACTCTAATCAATTTGACCCTTACCAATCTGGTTTTTGACCAGATCACTCCACACAATCTGCTCTCATCAAAATCATTAGTGATGTTCAGTCCACTATAGATGACAAAAAACTAACTGTCCTTGTACTTCTTTACTTCTCCAAAGCCTTTGACATGCTTCTATATGATGCATTACTTCTAAATCATTCCATCCTTTTTTCCAAATTAAAATCATTATCTTTTTCCAACAGTTCTATCCTTTGGTTTCAATCTTTCCTCTCTCAACCTAACCAAGCGGACACTATTCTTGATCAGCCTTTGTCTTCCTATGTTACTATGTCCCCAGGAGTAGCTCAGAGCTCTAGCATATCTCCTCTTATTTTTAGTTCCTATATCAATGACCTTCATAAATCAACCCTTCACTGTTCTCATCATCTCTAAGCCGATGATTCCTAAATTTACCTTTTCTTCTCTCCCTTTGATTTGCGTGATGAGTTTGCCAAAATTCAAGGAGACTTAAATCGGATCAGTGCCTGGGCAAACTTAAATGGGTTAAGGCTAAACGCTGCTAAAACTCATGCCATAGCCATTGATTTCAAACCCCTTCTCAGATCCAATACTAACATTCCTGTCCTATACCTAAATGACCATCCCATTATGTTCAGCTCCTCAGTTAAAAACTTGGTCATTTTCATTGACCAAGCCCTCTCCTGGTATCACCATATTTCCCACATCTGCTAATGTTCTATTGATACCCTGAAACTATTTCATCACTTCTATCATCTCCTATCCATGCCCACACGTAGACTCCTAGTATCTTCCCTCCCCATGAAAATGGCTGCATGGTGTACGGTGAACTCTCAGAGAGAGACTGAAAAGAATTATGAATGGCTTTGTAAGATTCGTCAATGAAACCCCGAGGTATTTCCATGTTTTCCACTGCTATGATGAGTTAGGATGGCTCTTCCCTATGTTTCGAAAGACAATACTTCCTAGGAACATTCCGTTACCAAATAATCAATAACCAATGGCCGACCTGCGCATGCAACCTTTTCCAATTTAACTCTTCCATCCATTCCCTCTCCACAAGATCTCGTCCTTCTGACCTTTACACCCTTTTCCACAGATCTACCTCATTTAAACACTCCTTTATTGTCCTTTCCACTGCATTATGGAATTCCATTTCGCTTAAAACCCACCATGCATCATCCTAATCCACATTTATCATCCAAAAATCACCGATCACATCCTTAAAATTGTTCCCAATATTCCAACTCTGTTCTTGCATGATAATCCCATCAAATTTTACCTCACCATCAAAAACCTTGGAATAACCTTCGATCAAACGCTTTCCTGGAAAAAACATAAATCCAATATTGCCAGCCGTACCATTTCCACTCAAAAACGTCTAAATTATTCTCGTCATCAATTTCCATTTGAAATCCTTAGGCTCCTAGTCACTTCCTTAATTTTTCCCCACTTTGACTATTGCTGTTCGGTACATGGAGGTGTCTCTGGGGATCTCGAGGCAAAACTAAAACGTTTGATAAATTGCTTTGTACGATTCATCTTCGGGATACCAAGGGAGGCCTCTGTTTCCCATTTTTATGCAAAGTTGAAGTGGCTTTATACTTCCTACCATCGTAAATATTTCCTGACATCCTTCCTCTTTCAAGTCATCCAATCCCACCGTCCTTCATACATCTTCGAGCTCCTTCAATTCAAATCCTCTGTTTGTTCCCGGTCTTCTTATTTATACATAAGGGCCCACCGAACCGCTGCTTTCGACAGATCTTTCATTATCCAATCTTCATCCCTTTGGAACTCCATCCCTTCTCACATTCGTCAATCTAATACCCTTCCTATCTTTAAATCCTGCCTGTTCAATCATTTCTTATCCATCCAGTTCCCATGAAATTGTAAATAGGTACTAATATAAATATGTATATAAATTATTAGTTCGTTCTTCATTATTATTACTCATTCCTTTTTCTATTTTTTATTTTTTTATTATTAACTGATTAAAATTAGAAATTAACTTATAATTTTTTATTTTTTTACTATGACTGGTTAATTACTCTGTATTTTTATTTATGTATCTCTGAGGCTCCTTAGCCCATATTTATGTCTTTCTGTATTATTCTAAAGGGACTCGTCCCAGAATAAATAAAGTATTATTATTTTTAAAAAATCCACATCCAACCCAGGCACAGCTTTATTTTTTATTTAAGCTGCCTCAAAAATACATATGCCTGCAGTGCCTAATACCATGCATGTGTACACCACTGTAAAAGAACCAAACAAAACTAACAGCATTAAGCATAACTGTGCTATGAATTTTATTTATTCTGACAAAGTTGCTACAATTTTTTTTTAATACAGAGACACAAATTTTTTTTTTCCCTAATGAGAAAGGCAAACAATTTTTTTAGCCAACAAAAATAATTTTTGCAGTGGGGAAAAACAGTTTTGCTGAGACAGTTAAAGTTTAATATTTTTTGCCATGGTAAAAAACATATTATTAAGAACCTCTGCTTTAAATCAACAAAAAAACTCTTTTAACAGGCATAGAATATAATCTTTATAATAGTAATGAACATTTTTTAAACTAAATATTTTTTTTTAAATTAAGGCAAAAAATAAGAAAATAAATATTTTTTATGTGAATAAGCACAATAAATACAGTTACCATCATTTTTAACATTCAAAGCATCTCCTTCTTTTTTTCTTGTTTCCTCCTCATCAAGAGCACGGCGATATTGCAAACAAGGGATAGCACTCAGGGGCACATTATGTTTCTAAAATAAATTTAAAAAACAAAAATTTGAATGTATACAAACCATATATTTATTAAATTGTGAAGGGTGATGAAACTTCAACACTAAAAATCCATTTACTAGCAATATTTTAATTAGCAAGTTATCTTCAGGTGAAATCAAGAAAGGAACCAAATTCTGTTAATTAAATATATGATTTGATACTATTATTAATTTACAATAATTCTTAATAGTATAATATCACATGTATATATAAATGGAGTAATCATTTTTATTTCTTTAATATATCAAATTTGGTTTATTTTAATTTTGGTTAAATTGAGTAATAATTTTTAGTTCTTTAATAATATATCAAAGTCGACTTAAATCACTACTGTTATATATTGCATTAAAATGCATGTTTCATTATAATTGAAGTTAATAATATATGGGTCATTTAAAAATTTTGTTTCTTTTGAGCCTAACTTTTTAATAATAATAATAATAATAAAAAGGCTTAGCGAACCCGAAGGTTCGATGCCGACACCACCAATCGCTTATTGCACACCTCCCTCCATCGTTCGCCGTCCAAACCCAGTCCCTTCAGATCGGCTTTAATGCAATCTTCCCACCTTCGCTAACTCTCCGGTAAACTCATCCTTCTTCGGTCCGAATATTCTACGCAATACTTTATTTTCAAAAACCTTAAGACGCTGCTCATCCCTTAATGTAAGCGGCCAAGTTTCGCACCCATAAAGAACTGTAGGCAAGATAATTGTTTTATAGATTCTAATTTTTAAGTTTCGGGACAAGAGGCGCGAACTAAGTAGTTTTGTCACAGAAAAATAACAAGCATTTCCCGCCTTCAGTCTAACCTTAATCTCTTCTTCAATTTCGTTTTTTCTAGTTATCGTAGAACCTAGATACCTAAACTTATCTACCTGTTCAAACATATTACCATCTATATCGATATCACCAGTAGTATCGCCATTTTTGCAGCTAACCATATATTTTGTTTTATCCACGTTTATTTCGAGTCCTAGTTCTTTACCGGCTTTCATTAACGTTGTCGTATTTAGTTTTATAGTTTCAAGGTCTTCGCTTAACAGTACCAGATCATCAGCATAGCCCAGCACGGATGTTGTCCCGCCCAGATCCAACCCTTTCTCGGTTCGCATTACCTCCCTAATGGCATGTTCTAATGCCAAATTGAACAGGACAGGCGAAAGAGAATCCCCCTGTTTTAAGCCCGAACGAACCTCAAATTTTTCGGACAAATTATTACCGATTCTAACTTTATTGAGTGTCTCCGTCAAGCACATCCTGACTAGATTTACTAGTTTTTTTGGAATCCCCTGCTCGATTAGAATATTATACAGTTTCTGGCGGTCAATAGAATCGTAAGCCTTTTTTAAATCTATATACAGCTGGTGAACAATACCGTTGTACTCCAGTTTTTTCTCTAATATTTGCCGTAAAGAAAATATTTGATCAATAGTCGAACGATTCCGTCTAAATCCGCATTGGTAGTCTCCGATAATTTCCTTGGCGTATTCCGTGATTCGACTGGTTAAGATTAAAGTAAATATTTTATAGCATACCGGAAGGAGTGAAATTCCTCGATAGTTATTACAATCCGTCCTCGGACCCTTTTTGTGAATCGGAATAAGAAAGATTCTTTCCATTCTTCAGGTAATTTCTCATTCACCCAGATCTTTTTAACCAACCGATGTATTTTAGAAACTCCAGCTTCCCCGCATGCCTTAATTAGTTCAGTGGGAATATTGTCGGTTCCCGCTGCTTTATAAGATTTTAATTTTCCGATAGCTAATTCAACTTCCTCTTTACTCGGTCCTTCTATCAACGGTTCAGCACTCTGGTACTCAGAAGGAGGACACAGATCATAATTTCCCGTATTTAAAATATTGTCAAAGTGGTCCTTAAATTTATTCAATATGTCAACCGGATCGGTCAGAATATTGTTATTATCATCCCTAATTCCAGATGTTACGGACCCTACACATTTATGTGATCTGTTTATACCTTTGTACATGTCTCTTACGTTATTTTCGATTCTATTAGTTTCTATTTCAATTATTTTATTTTTAAGATACTCCCTTTTTTTACTTTTGAGCAATTTTGTCGTTTCGTTCTTTGAGGTTCGGAAGTATTCCAGATTGTCTTCGCTAGGATTATTTAGAGCTTTTAATTTAGCGGCTTTTCTTTTTTCGCACATGTTTAAGCAATCTTCATCAAACCAAGGTTTGTTATTCTTATTTTCCTTTTTTCCTAGGCACGAGTTACCGACCGCTTTAATATTATCCCTGATCTCTACCCATAACTTGTCAATATCCTTGTGGTCCTCGTCAGGAAGCTCTAAAGCTTCAAACTTATTCTTAACATCTAGCTCGAATTGGTTTCTAATTGATGGATTTTTTAATTTCTCCAAATTAAAATTCTCAAAATCGAATCGGTTTTCTTTTCTCTTTTTTATATTAAGTTTTTGTCGAAGTTTCGCGATTACTAATTCATGATCCGACCCACATTCTGCTCCGCGATAAGACCGTACATTAATTATACTGCTATGTAGTATCAAGACATGGTCGATTTGATTTCGTGTTTGCGAATCCGGTGATGTCCAAGTATATTTATGAATATCCTTATGTTTAAACGTCGTACTTTTAATTATCAGGTTTTTCGAGATGGCAAAGTTTATCAGACAGATCCCATTATCATTACTATATTCGTGCAAGCTTTCTTTACCAATCGTCGGAATATAAACTTCTTCCCTTCCTACCTTTGCGTTCGCGTCACCTATAATTATTTTCATGTAGTTTCGCGGTAGTTTATCATAAACCCATTCGAGTTTATCGTAAAATTCACTTTTGACTTCATCGTCACTGTCTTCGGTCGGACAATGTATGTTTATTAATGCGATTTTAAACCAACGTCCCTGAAATGTAGCTACCGAAATTCTATCACTAAAGAATTGTACGTCCCTCAAAGCGGATAGTAATCTACTCCTAATTAGAAACCTGGTACCCAAACAATGATTCCCGCTTCCTCCGTACCAAATAGTGTACTTTCCTTCCCTCATCGAGCTCTCCCCTGGCCAGCGAACCTCTTGCAGAGCCACGACATCTAAATTGTACCCATTCACCTCATTCGCGACCGATTTTAGCCCCCCTGCTTGTTTAAACTCCTTACGTTCCACGTACCAATATTTAAATCCCTATATTTCAACTTGTGCCATGAATCCCCTAAAGCAGTCCCCACCCGGAGACCCGAACGGGGGACTAGTTTACTTCCGGATAAAACAGCGTTTTACCTTAGGGAGATCCATGACTATTTGTGGTGTTTGGTGAACTAAAGATATGTGAGTAGGGCGTTCAATCATACGTCACACCCTCCAGCAAGTCTGGTGGGCCCCTACCTCCAGCAAGTCTGGAGGTCCCCTCCCTCCAGCAAGTCTGGAGGTCCCCTCCCTCCAGCAAGTCTGGAGGGCCCCTCTCATTGTTGGTCAGCGAGTCCATCGGACTTAGCCGGGAGGAACTTCCAAGGAATTTCCACCGACCATCCCCACATCCGCCACTCGTGGGACGCTCCCCATACGCGGTAATGAGCCCGCGCGCGCCTAACTTTTTATGAAAAAAAAATTAGGGAAACAGTGTGGGTTTTTACTTCTTAGAAAACTTTAAAGTTGCCAAGCCAAGTTACTAATTTGAGTATACATAATCATTAATACAACCGTAGATACATGATTGTGAAAAAAAATAAAACTCTAAGGAGGGATAAATGATCAAGGTTTTAGGCTTTTCTTAGCCCTGATGAAGGCCTGAACTTCGGGCCAAAACATCAGGAATGTGAAAATAAATACCATTATTTATTTTGACTGATCACCTCAACCATCCTTCTCTTTAATCAAGGTTTTAATTTTATCAAGTTTTTAAATCACATATAAAAAAAATAGTTTCATATGAAGTAGATAAATAAATATTAAATGAACTTAAAATTATAACATAGATGAGGATTTTAATTTACTCAGTTATGGTTATTTCTTAAATTAAATATCCCATTCCTTGAAATATTTGTTTCTTCAGATAAAAAAATATTTTACTACAGAATTAGGATTTGTTGTGCCATATCATCGGGAGTCTAGATCTCTAAAATCTTGAAATCCCAAATCTTAAATATCTCAATCCCTTCCAACCATCCTCACATTGAATTCCTTTTCATTGATATTCATAGCAAAGCATATCCTCTCTTTTTATATGGTGGTGTATCGCCATCCTTTGGTTCCTTTTGACTGATCGTTTGAATCAGCCCTCTACCACTATGTTTTTTTGGTGGTAAGAAGCAACGTAACCATGAAGGCCTATTGTACTCCTTAATTAAAGTTGCTCCTGATAAGAGCATTATTTCCGCAGTATCTACAAGTTGAAGAAGGCTTGTCGGATCGACAAGCTAATTGCCCCTAGGGTTCAGCAATTTATCATTCCCAAACAGAAAAAATCTTAATCCAGCAAACTTGTCCCACCAACAAGTGATATGATATGATATTTCATCCTCCAGGCCACAGAACCTACAGAGAGGAGATTCCGCTAGCCCGAGTTTGAACATATGATAGTTCAGTTTACAGTGACTCATATAGATCGCTGTAATTTGCTTAAGAGAGCTTCTGCTCAAGTTAATTAGCAGATTACTTCTCTTTGCACAGAATCTGTCCAGGAATAATTTATTCGATTGTCCAGAAAATAATGCAGGATTTTGGTTTAAAATGAAAAACGAAAGATTTACAATTGTTTTATTTGATCAGAATAGTCTTCACTACTATCAATACATTTCTGCCAACATGTTGGCAACTTTTCCATTCCCTCGAAAAAGAATTATCCATCATTAGAACTGATAAACTCCAAAAACGCATATTCTAATTCCCTTTGTCCATTAACTTTTTGTTACATAAGTAGTGGTCCAGGTGTCTAAAAAATAATTCGTAGGCAAGAGGTCCGAAGAGTAGGGCAGATGTGGCAGAGTTTCATAATCAAAATTCAACAGTTTTTGTTGTCACACATGAGACATGTGGAAGGGTGCTGTCATGCAACAAAATGGGCCCCTTCTAATCGACCAAAGATGGCTTCATTATTGCCAATTCCTAATGCATTGCATTAATTTGGTTACAATACGATTCGGCATTGATGGTTTCTCCAGGATTTAAGAAGCAGTAATATATCAAACCAAATGAAGCCCACCAAACAGTAACCATAAACTTTTTTTGATGAGTTGGGGCTTTGCAAAATGTCCTGCTGGTTCTTCTTTGTCAGGCCACAGTCCAGAATGTCTACTGTTATCGTAATGTATCCACTTTTCATCACAAGTAACAATTCTGGACAGAAAAGTGTAGTTTTTGTTTCGGCAAAGAAGTGTAGCACAAAAACTTCAACACTGGTTTTTTTGGTGGTCGTTTAGTGTGTGTGGAACCCAACTTTCAAGCTATTTTACCTTTCCAATCGCCTTGAGGTGGCCATAGACAGTTGATTTGCTAAGGTTAAGTTTCCCTGCAAGTTTTGAGCAGTTGTTCTGGGGTTTTCTTCCAAAGCCCGCAAAACATCGCCATCAAGAGAGGAAGTCCTCCCACAACTTTGTCTTCAAGGCTGAAGTCTCCCTCCCAAAATTTTTCAAACCACCGTTGAACAGTGTATTCATTAATGCTGCTCTCGCCCCAGACTAAATTGATGTTTCTGGCCATCTGGGCCCCATTCCGGTTGGGTTATGAGTTAAAACTCATAATACAAAAATAACGAGTTGACATCTTTGTAAAGACTGAATTATTTCTAAGAAACGAAATGCTACAGGGGTAAACAAACATTATCGTTTGGAAGAATATTAATAAGTGTTAGCATTCATACAAATGAATAATCCAGTTAACATTTTTTAATCCAGCAAACTTTTTTTTTGTGCTCCTGTTCTTACAAAAATTTATAGTACTCCCATTGGACCGATATATCGGCCTTACGATTTGACTTTATTATAATTCATAAACTATTATAATTTATTATTATTTTATCACCATTCATATATACATAAACATAAATTTGAGCAAAGTTCGATATATCAACCTTACGCCCTTAATTTATTAAGATTGGTAGAGTTTGACCTATTATTTATTTAATTTAATTTTTTTTATGTTGTTCTCATTTCTCTAATTTGAGCAGATACCGATACTTCAAAGACTGTTATATCGGCCTCACAACCTTATTTTATCCTGATTCTTAGAGTTTTACAAATAATACCATTTTTATTCCAAATAAATGAATCAATAAATCCCCAAGGATCCACATAAACATAAATTTAATCAGATACTTTTATTCTAATGACCGATAAATCGGCCTGATGACATAATTTTATGATATTAGTAGAGTTTACCATTTTTTAAAAATTTATTTATTTATTTTATTGGTCCTTCCCTTTCCCTCAATAGCTTTAAATTAGACCGATATATATCGGCCTAATGATCTTATTTTATTTTGATTCATTGAGTTTCAATTAGAATGTTAAGTATATTGATAATAAATGTGTCAATCAGTCGCCAAGGAATCGACATAAACATAAATTTGAGCAGATTCGGACATTCTAAAGATGAATATATCAGCCTGATGACCTCATTTTATTGAGATTGTTAGTTTAACCATTTTTTTTTTTTTTTTTGTGCTCCCCATCCTATAAATATTTTTCCCTCCCATTACACCAGATGTATGACCTTACGATCTTATTTTATTTTGATTCATTGAGTTTCACTCGGAATATTATTTATATTGATAATAAATGTGTGAATCAGTTGCCAAGGAATCGACATAAATATAAATTTGATTAGATTCCGACATTCTAAAGACGAAAATATCGACCTGACAACCTCATTTTATTGAGACTGTAAGAATTTTACCATTTTGTTTATTTATTCATTTTTTTCTTCCCTTTCTTTCACCTTATTTGAGCAGACAACAATATTTCAAACACCGATATATCAGCCTTACGACCATATTTTATCGAGATTTAAAGTTGGAATATTATTTTTATTGGTAATAAATGTTTCAATTCAACATCAATAGATCGACATTAACATAAATTTGAGCAAATACCGATATATCGGCCTCACAATCTTATTTTACCATCTTTAGAGATTGACCATCTTTTTTTGTGTGTGAGTGATCCTAATCTTACAATTTTATTTTTGTAATCTCATTGGACTGATACATCGTCTTTACAACTTTATTTTATCGAGATTCATAAAGTTTTTTTTTTTTAATTATTTTTATTACAAATAAATGAGTCAATCAATTGTCAAGGGGTCAACATGAACTTAAATTTTAGCCAAGACCGATATATTGGCCTTGCGACCATAGTTTATCAAGATTGGTAGACTGACCATTTTTTTTAATTATTTAATTTTATTTTTATAGTCTTCTGCTTTCCCTAATTAAAGAATTTTTCTTTTCCTTATAACAATATTTTATCGAGATCCAAATACTGATATATTAGTTTTATAGCAAATAAATATGTCAATCAATCGCCAAGGATACAACATAAACATAAAATTGAGCAAAGACCGATATATCGGCCTTATGACCTTATTTTGTTGAGATTTGGAGAGTTGACGACATTTTTTTTTTGGCACTTCCCTTTCCCTAATTTGGGCAGATACCAATATTCCAAAGACCGATATATCGGCCTCACAACCATGTTTTATCAAGATTCAAATAATTTCATTTAAAATATTTTTATAACTAATCAAAACAAAAAAGGTCTTAAGGCCGATGTATATCGGTTAAGGTTATAGAGCCAAAATTTTGGTATCTGCTCAAATTAGAGAAAGAGGAGGACCAAAAATATATATAATAATTTTAAAATTGTAATAATTTAAAAATTGAAAATTGTCAAATTCTACCAATCTTGATAAAATAAGGTTGTAAGGACGATAAATCAGTATTTTGAATATCCCTATCTGCTAAAATGAAGGGAAGGGAAGGACAAAATAAAAATAATAAAAAATAAAGAAAATGGTAAAACTCTTCCAATCTCTATAAAAATAAGTTATCAGGCCAAAATATAGGTGTTTGGAATATCGGTATCTCCTCAAATTAATATTCATGTTGATTCAATGGCGATTGATTGACACATTTATTAGCAATATGAATAATATCCCACAGAAAACTCTATGAATGGTGTATGGAAGTGGCTCATAGATGGGCATGGAAGTGCCCTCATCGCCCAACCATCAGGCTGCAATCAGCCACTGGTCCTGTTGGTAGGGGGGACACATACCCTACATTCACTCCCACACTACAGACTAAGGCCACCTACAATACACACCCTAGGTTCACCTCCACTAGATAGGCCCTGGAAGAAGGAGTGTGTCAGGACGCTCTGAGGAGGCAGCACCTCCATCTGACTCAGGAGAAATAGGCTGATAACCCATTCCTCTTAAATGAAAACTACAGAAAGTAATAAAGCTGGATTGTCACAAGGGAATAATACCAGGAACCGCCAAACTGACCTACATATAGCCAACTGGAATATATTGTCTCTGAACAGACTAGGAGCCCTTCGGACGCTTCTTAACATAATTTACAATTACCACATTGACGTATCAATGATTCAGGAAGTCCAATGGCTTGGAAATGGTACATTAGAAAAAAAATACCACACTCTGTACTACAGCTCCCACGAAACCCACCACACCTTCGGTACTGGATTTATTGTTAGAGGAAGAGCCCGTCAACTAGTCTTAGAATTTACACCCATCTTTCTCTGTCTAAGCTATATCCGCCTTAAAGGGAAATACTTTAAGATCTCTTTCTTCAACTGCCATGCGGTTAGTGAGGTATCACCAGAGGGAGATAATGATGGCTTCTACAAAGATTTCGTGAGAGCTTTTGCAGCTTGTCCAATTAAGGTTGTTAAGATAGTTCTGGGAGATTTAAACGCACAAGTAGGCCAGGAAGACGTGCACCGGCCGACTACAGGAGATTTCAAACTAAACGAGGTAACAAACAATAATGGTCAAAGGCTGATTGACTTTGCAAATTCTTAAGGTCTAGTTGTAGGTATTCTAGTTGTAGGAAGTACCATGTACCCAGGAAAGATAACACATAAAGTTACGTGGAGATCACCAAATGTCTCTAATCAGATTGACCATATTCTTATAAGTTCTCGACACAAATGGGCGGGGTGGCCGAACAGGCTAACGTGTGTGCACAGTACCGCTGTTGCCCGGAAACCTTATATATGATACAATGATAAAATATAATCACAAGTTCCGACGTCTCAAATCCCCGCCCACACTCTCTGGCCCGGGAAAACTCCGTATAGCCTTAAAGGTGAGGAAGGGGAGGGCCTAAAAAAAAACAAAAGTTCTCGACACAAGTTTAATCTCATTGGAGTCAGAACTTACAGAGGAGCCTATGCAGATACGGACCATTACCTTTGCATTGTCAGAATACGTGCAAGGATATCAGCTAAGAGGAACAAGGTTGGACCGAAGCAGAAAAAATTCATCGTTTCCAATCTGAAGGATGTGGGTGTGTGTAGAGCCGATCAGGAGAATCTCAGAATACAGTTTACGGAAGAACTGAGGAGCAGAAATGATACTCCTCATGAACAGTGAACGAGAATATCCCAAGCTCTGAAGACAGCAGCTAGGCCACCAAACACGAAAATCTGCACACAGTATCCAGTCAATTCGAATAAGCTAAATTCCTTTTTCACTAACCATTTTCCATCCACATTTCCATCTGATCGCTCATTTTTTTCCATTACCAAACCCCCTTCAATCCTGATAAGTCTTATTTTCTCGATATCTCTCCTACTGACCTACTCTCTGCCTCCTTTAAATCCAAAACGAACGATTATGGTCCTGACCAAATACCTGTTAAAGTTGTCAAACTCAGCCTTCCATCCTTACTTCATGCACTTCTACACATACATAATTTCTCTCTCCAAAATTCCATTTATCCCAAATCCTGCAAAAGAGCCATAGGCAGCCCATTCAATAGAATTTCTACTCCTTCAGCTTCTGACTTCAGTCCCATCTCCATTTTATCCAATCTATCCAAGCCCCAGAAATATTAATCCTAGAAAAATTAATCCACTCTCAGTTGAACAGCTTTCTCGAGCAAAACCTTCTCAATCCTTAACAATCTGGTTTCCGTTTCCATTATTCCACCCAGTCTACCTTGCTAAGGATTGCCCAAGATCTCCTATCCGCCATACAGTAACAGAAAATCTCCATCTTAATCCTGTTTCACTTTTCCCAGGTGTTTGATTCCGTCAATCATGAGATCATTCTTTTCAAACTCCAAAGCCTAAAATGGTTCCTGTCCTTCTTATCCAATCGATCTCAGACAGTTTTAATTCCCAGCAAACCTCTATCGTCACCCCTTCAACTAACACGAGGTGATCCTCATGGTTCCTCACTCTCCCCAACCCTTTTCTCTATGTATATTAGTGACCTTCTTGAAAGCATTCAAAACTCCTGTTATCCCCTATATGCCAATGATTTCCAAATTTACCAATCATTCTAACCTTCTGAGATGCCTGAGGCTGCCCGAAAGCTACAAGAGGATATTGACTGCATCAACAGATGGGCAGAAATAAATGAGTTAAAGCTGAATGCAGATGAAACTAAGGCTATTTTCATCGAGTCCAGACATCTCATTAGTTCCCTTTCTTACTTTCCTCTACTTTACCTCAATAACCTTCCCATCAATTTTTTTCCAAGAGTCAAAAACCTAAGAGTAACCTTTGACCAGAACCTCTCCTGGAATAACCATGTCTCCCCGATTACTTGAAAATCCATAACTGTCCTTATATTCCCCCACTTCGACTACGGCTACTTGGTGTATGGAGGGCTATCTGTCAGGCTAGAAATGAGACTGAAGAAACACATGAACTGTTTCATAAGATACACCATCGAGATCCCCAGGTGTTCTCATGTTTCATTTTGGTACACCAAATGGAAGTGGCTTTATCCTACTTCCCAATGACAATTCCTCCTACTAAACGAGGTGTATTCCTTTTCCAAGTCCTCAGAACCAAAAACCCTCCCTATATCCTGGAACTCCTTACTCTACATTCGTCTATCCAATTTCTTAATACCAGATCTCAACCTATTGATTTATACATCCCCTCCCATAAAACTACTTCCTTCAGCAAATCCTTCATCAGTCATGCTACCTCCTTTTGGAACTATCTTCCTACCTCCATACGTCAATTCTCGTCCACAAATTCCATTAAACAACTCCTGTTCCACCACCTACTCCACATTCAAACTTCTGCAAACATGTAAAATTACTTGCATCAGAATACTGTTTAATTCAATCAACTGCACAATTGCAATAACAATCAACAGTTAATTAGTTTGTATTTTGTATTCTTCCAAGCCAGACTAAGACCCATAAATTTTTAACTCTGTTATTATTATTAGGGGACTGTAGTCCCAAAATAAAATTATTTTTTCATTTCATTTCAGGTCCCTGTGGTTTGACGATGAATACTAAACCATCACTCTCAAGAAAAATGAGGAATATAGGAAGATGGTGCAGTGATATACAAGGGGTACATAGGAATGTTACCGCGATAGAATGAGAGAGGAGAAGGGAGTTCATTGGAAGAAAAAGAGAATGTGGGAGAACAATAGGATGTAAGACATCAAATCCCTCAGAACTTCACAAGAGAAGAACCACATTCAAACCAAGAGTGATGTCAGGCATGGACAAAGAAGGATGTCTTCTAACAGATAAACAGAATAACTTCTCACTTCAAAAAGCTACTCTGAAAAGAAGATGTGGAGGAAGTTGCTGAAACAGGCAGAAAAAAAGGACACGCAGGAAGACGCAGAGCCACGAAGATGAGGTTGACGCAGACATTGCAAAATTGAAGAATAATAACGCACCAGGACAGGACGGCATTCAAGCAGATCTACTGCAGTATAGTGGACCAGATTCAACAAGGATCTCCACAATCTCGTCCTTTTATTTGGCAAGAAGAAAGAATGCCTGAGGAGTGGACAAAGGGTATTATCTGTCCGCTCCACAAGAAGTGGGATCAGCTGGATGCAGCAACTACTGGAGTATTGTTCTCCTCTCATCTGCTTATAAAGTACTCTCAAATATCCTATTTGAGAGATTGATTCCCCATGCAGATAGAGAGACCAGGAAGTATCAGGCAGGATTTAAAAGGGGAAAATCCACTATGCACCAAATATTTACATTGAGACTGGTGTTAGAAAAATGCAAAGAGTATAAAGTCATTACTCATCATCTCTTTGTCGATTTCAAATGTGCATATGACAGGGTTGCTAGACTGGAACTTTATCAGGCTCTAAAAGAAATGAAAGTCCTGATGAAATTAGTGAGACTTGTTAAGACGACAATGTGCATGGTGCGTGTGTGCGTAGATCTTTCTGATCCCTTTCTCACAAATTGCTGTGTTAGGCAAGGAGACGCTTTGGCTTGCCTCCTTTTTAATTTTGCAGGATAGAAAGCAATAAGGAAATCTGGAATCCAACTCCAATCAACACTGTTTAACAGCACAGTCCGCTTCTGGGACGCAGATGATTTTGATATAGCTGCCAGATCGGAATGGGCCCTACAAGAATCATTCCTGGTTCTGGAAAATGCTTCTAGGGATCAGGCCTAGTTGTTAATGAGGCCAAGACGAAATAGGAGTTAGATATTTTGATGCAGAAGAATACTGTTTTCAGAAGGTATGCTGGCTTCACCTATTTGGGTTCGGAAATCAAATCCCAAAATGACACTATCCAGGAAGTAAACAGAAGGATTGCAGCAGCTAACCATTGCTATTTTGGCCTTATCAAACATTTTAGAAGCAGAATACTCTCTAACCGGACCAAGATCAAGCTCTATAAGACCCTAGTCCGCCTAGTTGTCACTTATGCCTCAGAGGCTTGGGTGTTAACGAAGGCGGATGAGTCCAGAATTTTTCTCTTTGAGAGGAGCATTCTTAGACGGATTTTCGGCCCTGAAGTATGGACTTCTCCATCCAATGATGTTGATATAGTCAATTTCATGAAGCTCAGACGAATTTTATGGACAGAACATGTGCAAAGGATGGCTGCCAATGAGATTCCAAAAATGATCCTTACCAAAGAGCTCTCTGGGAAGTGGCGAGTTGGACGATCGAAAGTGCGATGGATGGACTCGGTCTCTGCAGACGCACAGGCCCTTCTTGGAGTCTGGAACTGGAGAGCTTCAGCAAACGAATTAACAAACTGCCAGAGACTTTTGGAGGAGGCCCAGTTTCGGTGACGCGATGTCGCGCCACTTATGTAGGTAAATTCTATGAATTATGATAAAATAGAGTTGTAAAGCTGATATATAGGTCTTTAGTATGTCTGTATCTGCTTAAAATCTGAAGAGGATTAGCAACAAAAAAATATATATATATATTAAAATTCTACCAATATTAATAAAATAAGGCCATAAGGCCGATATATCAGTCTTTGATCAAATCTATGTTTATGTTGATCCCTTGGCAAATGATTGACACATTTATTAGCAATGAAAATAATATTCAAGGTGAAAGAGGCCAATATATCGGTTTAAGGAGATGACCAGAATTATTTATGAAATTTACAACTGTACAAATTAATGTACATTCAGCAAATGTGACACAAAGAAATCTAGAGAATCTACCCATTGGTAGCACTCTATCTATAATAATTTAAAAATTAATGGCAAGGCCGATATATTGGTCTTTGAAATATCAGTATTTGCCCAAATTAGAGGAAGGGGAATGGCAGAAAATAAATAAAAACTTGTCCAACAGTATCAATTTCATTAAAATAAGGTTATAAGGCCGATATATCAGTCTTTAGGATAGCCGTAGCTGAGGAGAGAAAGAGGAAAAAAAAATAGAATAGACGAAATAAAATAAAAAGCTGTTATATCGGCGTTTGATATCAACCGATACAATATTAATATCAGCATCGGTTGATCTCTACTAATAACTAAAATCTTTGAATGTTCCTTTCTTGTCTGCTCCATTGCTTTCTTGAATTATTTACCATCCAATACTTGTTACGCTCCAACCCTTTCTTAATTTAAATTCCTCCTTTACCCTTTCCTTCTCACAACCCAAACAGATACTATCTCACCTTGAAATTTTAATTTAAGAATAAATTGTTGCTTTGAAGTGGATAACAGTTTTAACATTCAAGTTTTAGTTCTAGAATCAATTCATAGTTAAGTTACAAAGAATGGTGCACTTGGCTTTGGAATTAAGAGTGCTCGTTAGTGATTGATGGAAACAAAGGTATTTGGCACAGGGTGGATGCAGTTTTGAAGGAGTTTCCATATGGCATAATCATTCTGAAAACGAGTGCATTTTAGCCTTCGCCTTGCTACATCTGCAGACACCTTGTGACTACCAGGCAAATCTAACGAGAAAAGGTCAGTTTCATCCTGCCTAGATTTTATTTTATCTATGCTGGTTTTTTCAGACCTCAAGTTCAAGACCAGATTATCTCATGCTCATCACTAAACCCATAGTTTTCCACCGATCTGACAATGGGGGCTACAGTCAGTGGGTCACCGATTTCAACCAAATTTTTTTCGGTGATACTACGTATTGAACACATATCCTAGCATTCGTTCCAATAGGTCCAAGGCCCCGAGACAAACAAATTTTTATATAATTTCAAACAAAATTTATGTTATTTAATTTTGCTCTGGTTTTTAGGCAACAATATATCAATTGATTTCTTTTTTTTTTTTTTTTTGGAGAATAAGAAAACGATATTGACTATTGTATTAAATGAGTTATAATGCATCATAAATTGCAAAAAAGAAAAAAATGCTTACAGTAAAATAGAACAAGTAAAATTTTGTCATGAAAAAGCAAGTTATATTCGTTTTGAGGATCCTTCAAAACTCTTAAATACGAATTCTTATGTAAATAAAAAAATATAACCTTTATTTTGTATTATCTTGAATGATTTTCTTTACAACCGTCAACCGAAGGATTCATAACTCCTTAGGATTTTCTTCCAATTCAACTTTAATATAACCATTGGAAAGCTGAATTATTACTCTCCCTACTAACACCAATAATTTTTGGATTTCATTCCTTTTTAAGTTTAAAAAAAAAAAAAAAGTCTAACCTATTTTTATTTCATATCTTTAGTTCTAATTTTCTTACGAAGATCGAGTTTATACCATTTAGTGTAGCATAGAGACCTAAATTCCTAATAATTTTTGTGTGGATTAGTGGAATCATTCTAAAGTTATCACAATTTTTGTCGTTGTCGACAAAATTTCGAAGGATCCAGCCTAGGTCAAAATTTCGTGCAGAAAATATTAATTTTTCAATTGCTATAAAAATTCATATTTAAGGGTTGTTTGAGGTTCATATAAACGTATATCAATTTTTTTTCTCTCTAAAAATATTTACTTCAGATACTAGACCTGTTTTGAATAAATATAATTGGCAGACAGATGCAATATGGGCCAACCATATTTTTTCTGCAAGCCCTAGCTTAGTACAGGAGTAGTGAGGATTTACACTACACTGGGCTCTTCAGCTCAGTATACAGCACAAAAAAGCAGATCATTACATTATTCACTTACAACAACATAAGGTTATCTATAGGACACACCCTAGGACTACCTTCCCTAGGTAGCCTCTCTGGATAGAGGCGCATGACAGGAAGTGCTGGGTTGGGAGACCCTCCACCTGTCTCGGGGGATGTGGACCGATACACTCAGTCTCCTTAAATTTATGTTATCAACAAAGCTCACAAAAGATTAGCCGGACTGACATGAAAAACATCAACTGGACTGCACAAGTGCCTCTTGGAACATATTAAGATTATTTAGATCTGGTATACTGCAATTGCTTCTTAATATTCTTGATGACAACCATATAGACATAGTTGCCATCCAAGAAATTCAAATCCTGTTAATTATAAATGATGCTAGATTTTCAACTTTAGGTCATGAGGTCGAAAACTCGTATTTTGTATCTCAGTCATATACCATCATCATCATGTGTGGCACGACATCCCGTTACCGAGACTGGGCCTCCTCCAAGAGCCTCCGCCAGTTGGCTCTGTCTTCTGCTGCAGCTCTCCAGTTCCGTACACCAAGCAGGGTTCTCGCATCATAGGCCACGTTGTCCAACCATCTCGTCCTCGGCCTTCCTACCCGTCTTACGAGATGCAGCTCCTCCATCATTATTTTCTTTGGTATTTCAACAGTGCTCATTCTGGCCACATGCCCTGCCCACCTTAGTCTGGCCAGTTTAATATAGGTGACTACGTCGATGTCTGTATAGAGAAAACTGAGCTCCCTATTTTTTCTTTTCCTCCAGACATCACCCTCCTTTACTGGACCATAAATCCTTCTGAGGACTCCTCGCTCAAACACACTCAGCTTCATCTCATCGTTTTTGGTCATCGTCCAGGCCTCTGAGCCATATGTCAAAACAGGCCGAACAAGGGTCTTGTATATGATCAGCTTGGTCTTCTTTGAGAGATACCTACTTCTTAAGTGTCGGCCAAGTCCAAAGACACATCTATTGGCAGCCGTGATCCTTCTTTGTATTTCTTGAGCCATGTCATTTTTGCTATTAATTTCAGACCCAAGGTATATAAAACTTTTCACTCTCTCAAACTTAAAAGAACCTACCTCAAATGGAGAGTTCAGATCCACCTCACCGCCAACTCTCATATACTTAGTTTTCCTCTCGTTGACTTCTAGACCAAGTGGTCTTGCAGCTGCTTCAAGGCCTATAAACGCTTCTCTGAGAGCCCGTTCAGACCTACCTATTATGTCAATATCATCAGCAAAACCAAAAAGCTGTGTCAGGCGATTGAAGATTATATCGTTGGTCTGAATACCGGAGTCTCTTACAGCTTTCTCCTCTGCCAAGTTGAACAATAGACAGGCGAGGGCATCCCCTTGCCTAACCCCACTGCTCACTTTAAACTCTTCGGAGTCGTCAGAACCGACGCGTATTCTACATCTCGAGCTGTCCATGTGGTCATCTTGATTAGGCGTACGAGCTTCTGAGGGATGCTTAGCTCCTCCAAGGCACAGTATAATTGCGTTCTATCAACGCTGTCGTATGCTGCTTTAAAGTCTAGGAATAAATGGTGGGTGACTACCTTATGCTCCATAGTCTTTTCTAGGATCATCCTCAGAGAGAACAGTTGATCAGTGGTTGAGCGTCCTCTTCGAAATCCAGCCTGATATTTCCCCAGTTCCTTTTCAGAATACGGGAGAATCCTCTCAAAAAGAATGTTAGAGAGCAGCTTATAAGCACACGAAAGGAGTGAGATTCCTTGATAGTTAGCGCATTCTGTTTGATCTCCTTTCTTATGTATTGGGCAGATAATGGCTGTTGCCCATTCCGTAGGCATAGCTTCCCTCTCCCAGATGGTCAGCATTAAATCATGCAGAGCTTTCTTAAGTTCTTCACCTCCACATTTCAACAGCTCTGACTGGATTCCGTCCGGGCCTGGCGCCTTTCCATTTTTCAATTTCCTCAGGGCATTTTCCATTTCCTCCTCATCCGGGGGTTCAATAGAATTCAGGGAGTCTTCCTTCATTACTCCTACTTCTCCAGGCACCGTTCCTCTGTTTAATGCGTCTTTGAAATGTTGTGCCCATCTCCTTAGTACGTCATCTTTGTGGCTTAAAAGAGATCCATTCGTGTCTTTGCATGCCATCACTCTGGGCCTGAAAGCTGCCCTACCCTCGTTTATTCTCTGAAAGAACAGCCGACTTTCATTTTGGCCGCGCAATGCCTCTATATCCTCCATGTTCTTGTTTTCCCAAGCTCTTCTCTTTCCGCGGAATAATCTCTTCTCTTCGCGTCGTTTTCTTCGATATGTTTCTTGGGAGAGCCTTGTGGGACGCTGAACCTTCTTTCTGTAGGCTTCATTTTTCACTTTTACTGCTTGAAGGCACTCAGCATCAAACCATGGAGGCCTTCTAGATTTAGTCTCGTAGCCAAGAGATTCTTCTGCTGCCTGTTTCATTGCGTTGCTGCATCTCTTCCACTGTTCATCGACCATAGAGCTGTCATTAATTACATCTTCATTATGTTTCGTCTCCACAGCTTGTTGATACGAATATTGGTGGTCTGAGTCCTTAAGTTTAGCTACATCAATCTTCTTCTTTGGTCGTTGGTGGTGGTTTTTAATCAGCGAAATTCGTGATCTGACCTCGGCAATGCTCAAATAGTGATCCGTGTCCATATTTGCACCTCTATAAGATCTTGCATTTATCATGTTGGACTTGTGACGGGCACTAATGAGTACATGGTCTATCTGTGATGTTGTTTGCCCATTTGGAGAGATCCATGTTGCTTTGTGGATATTCTTTCGAGGAAAAAGAGTTGTTCCAACAACCAGTCCGTGCAATGTAGCAAAGTTCACCATCCGTAGCCCATTATCATTACTGGTCTTATGCAAGCTGTGGGTTCCTATGGTCGGCATGAGTGCCACCTCCTTACCAACTTGGGCGTTAAAGTCACCAAGAATGATTTTAACATCATTTTTGGGGCAGCTTTCTGTCACGCGTCCAAATTCTTCATAAAATGTTTCCTTATCCTCCTCAGGTGACACCTCTGTTGGGGCATGGCAGTTAATTAAAGAGAAATTAAAAAATTTTCCTCTAAGCCGAATGTAGCATAACCTTTGGTTAATGGGAGTAAATCGCATCACTAGCTGTCGAGCTCTGCCTCTCACGACAAATCCGGTACCGAAGACGTGATGCTTTTCATGGCAGCTATAGTAGAGTGTATGGTGCTTAATTCCTCCATAATTCCCTGTCCTATCCATCGGACCTCTTGGATAGCTGCTATGTCGATTCTGTATGTGTCCACTTCTGCAAGGAGCGCACGAAGTGCTCCTAGTCTATGTAATGATAAAATGTTCCAAAATCCAATTCTTAGGTCATTTAGGCGTTTCCTGGGTCTGTTACCGTAATTCAGTCCGGCTTCTTCTCTTTGAGGTTTCGTAATAAGATACTTTAGGGGGGGTGGGTTATCAGCCCACTGCCTCCGAGTCAGGTAGAGGGGCTGCCTCCTCCGAGCATCCTGACTAGCTCCCCCATCCGGGGCGGCTACCTAGGGAAGGTGACCCTAGGGTGTGTACTGTAGGTGACCTTTGTCTGTAGTGTTTAGGTGTTGTAGTGTGCTGTATAAAGTGTACTTGGTGTGTGAGTGTTCGTGTAGGTGTTCCCCCAACCTGGAGGGCCAGTGGCTGGTTGCGGTACAATGACCGGGCGATGGGACCGCCACCTCCCTACGCCAATTCAATCATATACCATACAAGAAAATAAACCTTCAAGCCCTATTCAATGCAACTTACAATGTACAAAATAAACCCGACTTTCGTAAACGAATTAGAACTAAAGAAATAAAATATAAATGGGTTAGAAGTTTTTCTTAATTTTTAGCTTAAAAGGAATGAAATCCAAAAGTTATTGATGATGGTGGGTAGTGCAATAATTCAGCTTTCCAATGGTTATTTTAAAGTTGAATTTGAAGCATGCTTCAGTTGACAGTCAGAAAAAAAATTATTCCAAGAAAATCAAGTGCTAAAGGTTGCATTTTTTATTTATATAAGAATTCATAGTAAAAAGTTTTAAAGGAAGCTCGAAACAACAAATTTACTTGGCCGACTTCCTGGAGGAGCAATTTGTTTTTTGTAATTTACGATGCACTACAACTCATTTAATACAATAGTTAACATTTTTTCTTATTCTCCCACTAAAAAAAATGGATTGATTGATTTATTGTACCCTAAAAAACAGGGAAAAAATAAATAATGTAAATTTTGTTTGAAATTATATAATTTTTTTTTCTCCGACCCATTGAAACAAACGATGAGATATGTATCACCAACAAAAATTTGGTTAAAATCGGTGACCCACTGACTGTAGCCTCCACTTGTGAATGAGAATAGATAATGTTATTAAATGATAATTCGTGCTATATATTGGAGCTAAACATGGGCTCCTTGCTCCTAATCACTAACTAATATGATAACTAATCTTGATAGACAGCTTACAATTCTGATTAATTTCCTCACTTCTCTTGTGAGGAATTTATTGTATATTTTATATATGTATAAAATAAGAAGCCGGATGGCAAAAGAAGTAGAGGATAACCTCGGCTCAGATGGCTGGAGGATGTGGAGGACGATCTAAAGAGGCTGGGTGTCAGTAGATAGAGGGAGGTAGCACAGGACTGTGCAGATTGGTTGGCTGCAGAGGAGGACGCCCAGGTTCTTGCTGGACCGTAGTGCCATTGTGATAAATAAAAAAATAAAAAATATGTATAAAATGAGATTTTTTTTTTTTAATCTCCACCAGGGAAGGCAGTACAATTAAATGATGATACTAGAATAAAAATTTAATAAAACTACAATTATAGGCATAGACCATACAATATGATGTTACTTCCACATTATCAGTTGGCTTGATGGTATAATAGTCACTTGTGAAATAACAATCACCTCTAAATTTTATAATTAAAGTAATATTAAACAAAACTAATATTACAATAAATAATGAATCTCACCCTAACACTTCCTTGCCCTAAATAGTAAGGACGGCCAAAAGTGCAGACTCTCGTTGCTTTATGCAAATAAATTGGCATCCCACTTTTATGAATGATTTTGATCCAACCTTCTGGTAGCATTTCAAAATGGTTATATCCTAGTTCTACAAATAAATAACATAAATTAGTTTCAATTTTATTAATAATAAATAGGAAATTATTTTGTTATATGTGCATTTTTTTTAAGGTAACAGGAAACATATGTCTCCTTTCACAAAGTTGAGAATTTCCCAACCAACTTCTACTGTTTGATCAAGGGTCAACCTTATCTATTGAGAATTTTTCATTTAATTTATGGAATGAACCACTAACTATAATTGTTTTAGAAGCTATTTACATGAAAATTGTTTTTCTTAGTAATCTTCTTTTTTTTTTTTTTTAATATACATTTAACTTTAATTTGTGTTTGCAAAAACAAAAATTTGATAAAATCATAACCATAGTTGAATAAAAAAAATAACACTTTTTGAATCCATTTACATACATCTTAAATAAAATAGCTCCAATCATAACCATGGTATTTCTCTTGGATATACCCACATTAACTTTTTCGCTACTGCGAATGATGAGCTTTACGTCTACCACAGAAGCTGAATGAAACTTTTTTTTCTAATAATTTTATCCATTTTTGTTTTTTATAAGTTTAAATATTTATTTAATAATTTAATTTTGTGCGATAATTGACGTTGATGGAGGAGTTGTTGAAATACACTGACAAGCAAAAAATTCCACCCACTTGATTTTTTCATGTTTTCATCTAAAAATATTTCTGCTTTGGATTGGTCTATTGTTTTTAATGAATAAATAGGTAATCTTTTTGTTTGTTTTCAATTAGGAATGTTAATATAGAGGGCAATAACCCTTAATCCTTAATTCAATGAAATGATTCTAGATTCCAATGTTTACTTTCTATGGAATCAAAATGTTTATTCAGTATCATTAGTTCAGTGCCGTTTCTTGCAGCACATTTCTTAGTCTCCGGCTTTTAATTTTTTCAATATTAAGTTTAAAAATGCCTCTTAGTGCTGAGGATGTTGCGCATGGTGTGGCACTTATTGATGATGGACATTCCATTAGATATGCAGCTAATGCCATCGGAGTTCCATATGAAACTTTATGAGATGCCGTCAGGCGTTTTCGGGAAACTGGTTCGTACAATAGAAGGCCCGGTTCTGGACGGCATAGGGTAACAGAACCACGGGATGACTGGTTTTTGACTTTGAGAATTTTACGAAACCGGCACCTTTGTTGAAGCGATTCATCAGCTCGAAGAAGTTCGAGGTGTGCAAATTTCTGAACGTACCGCTCGGAGAAGATTAAATGAGTATGGATTAATGGATTTTCGTCCAGTAAGAGGACCAGAGTTGACCAGAACTCACAGAGTAACACGGCTTTTGCTCGAGAACACAGCCATTGGATTATGGACGAATGGAGTGCTGTACTTTTTACAGATAAGTCAAGATTTGCTCTTCGATCTCCAGATGGGCGTGAAAGGGTGTGGAGAAGAAGAAACGAAAGATATGCAGCCTGTAATTTTTCCCAGAGCCAACCTTTCCAATGTGGTTCCTTAATGGTGTGGGCTGGGATTTCAATGGAGTGCCGCACAGAATTGTTGTTGTTCGTGGAGGGTCTTTGACGGCCATTTGCTATGTAGATGAGATTTTGGAACCTCATGTGTTGTCTATCCTCAAAGAAATCGGCGATCATTCTATTGTAATGCACGCCCACATGTCGCCCGCATAGTTCAGACGTTCCTTCAACAGAACAATATTGAGGTTTTAGCCTGGCCAGTACGTTCTCCAGATTTGAACCCCATTGAGCATTTATGGGATAACCTCGGAAGACGAATAAGAGCGCATGCAACACTTCCTGATACACTGCAGGACCTTGAAAGGGCTCTTCGGGAGGAATGGGCTATCCTCCAGCAAAAAGACATTTCCCGACTGGTGCAAAGTATGCCGAGACGTCTTCAAGAAGTAGTGAAGATAAGAGGAGGAAACACGCGCTACTAAACGATGATGTAATTAATTTCTTTTAGAATAATAATGGTTCGTTTTTCAATTTTTTTTCTCTAATCTTTCTTACCCAATCACATTTTGATTATTAAAGGTAAAAAAGATTATAAAATTCCATAAATACTAAGTATTATCCACAAATACCATGTATTATATACAAATACAACTTTACAGAAATATTTTTAGATGAAAAAATCAAGTGGGTGGAATTTTTTGCCTCTCAGTGTATATCTTGTGTTAAACTTTCATCCAAAACATTTCGTGACAACCCTCCAAGGCGTCTGAAAAGAAGATGACTAAGGAACTTCCTTTCTTTTTTTTTCTATCATGTATTATATTTATATTTTTATTAAACAAACCAATAATGTATATGCTGAGCAGTTGGAGCTGCTTTTTGACTAATTTAAAATCATGAAGGTCAAGTCCAAGAATTCTTCCGATTTTTTTTTCTTTTGTAACAAAGATTGAATTGGCAAAGTACTTATATCATGAAGTCATACAGGACTTATAGCTCTAGTAGAAACTCTAAATCGTTTACTTCTCTAAGTATACAATGGATAATGGGAAATTGATTTTCTTTGGTATTTCAAACACATTTACAGAACCTCTAAGGTAAAAAAAACAAAACAGATCACTTCCAGAAAATTAAAAAAATATCAGGTTCTATCTATTTCAGAGCGTGAAAAAAAAAAAGAATGAGGAAACTTATAACAAAAAGTATAAATAAATTTAAATATGAATATCTTCGTTTCAAATTGGGTGTTTAACTGCCAGTCTTGTGCATTAATTATCATATTTTTCTTTCTAACTCTCTTACTAACAATTAGTTTTGGATAATTACCAGAAAAAAAAAACCAAGATTTTGTTGTTTGTATTTTCTTATTTAACAGACTTATTGTTATTAAAATATATTTTTATCCATATTAGAAAGGTAATCAGCTTATTTACAAAAATTTTAAATAATTATTTTACAATAGCTACTATAATGATAACATAAGCGGAATGAAAATAAGTGCAAAAAGTTAACACATCTGGATTTCAATGTTTCAAGTTCAGCCAAAGAAATTTATTTTATTTTTATTTATGTTGATGATCGAAATGGATTATATTTTAACTTGATGCGGCATCTTTGAGTTTGTCATTGCAATATTTAAAACGTTAAATATTGTTTTTAAATGTTATACTGAACTCCTGTCTTGTGAATAAATGAATACTTTTTCAATTCAAATGAAGAAGATAATACATTTCATAGGTTAGCTCAAAGCCTCATATTAATTTTAAGTAATGTTATATTTTGAAATTAATGCGTAGATTTATTTTATATCTACTGGGATTAATTGTATTTATTTAAGGAATATTCATTGAAATTATGACAATGATCTCTGATGGCGGAAGCCGATAAAGAGAGGTAAAGTTAAAAAAAATAATAATAGTAGACAATGAAAGTAATAATACGTAGATGAAAGATGTAGTCTAATATCATGTAGGTTGAAAAAACTTAACATTAACAAATATGTGGAAAACTTAATTTTTGCATCTTTACTAAGAAGAAAAGGATTGTAATAAAATTACCTAAGATAAATAGGATCCAGCTAACCTCGAGCAAGGAGCTAAAATACCTGGGATTAACTATGGATCACAAACTGAATTGGAATAATCATATGATAAACATGTTTAGCCAAGCTCCTAAATGCCCATGGGCACATAAGAGTTATGTGGGGCTAAAACCATATATGGTTTATTGGCTATATATGTCACAGCGATTAGACCTGTGATATTATATTCAGCCACACTTTGAAGGAACAGAGCTAGAGTTGGTTGAAACAGGAATTTACTTGATTAACTACAAAGATTAATCTGTTTAATGATAACAGATACAATGAGGATTACTCCAACGGCAGCAATGGAAATACTGTTAGACATCTTTCTATAGCACCAGGAGATAGAAGCATGGGCACTAAAAACTATATATAACCTTATAAAATTTTGTTTATTTTTTAATTTCTTTATGACATTTACAACTGTATTACATAAATACATTAAGTAAATTTGGACATAATTGATATAATGACATGAATACACTTGCTGAGTAACTACCCAATGGTAGCACTCTAATGATATGACTACATTAGGAGATCACGGGGCCATCTTCTTTTCAGACGCCTCGGAGGATTATCAGGAATTGAAGAGGAAGCAAGGTTAGAAACGAGAGGGTTGGGATGATTCTGAAGTTTATTATGGAAGGATAGGTATCTGGATTGGGCCAGATCTGAAACATAAGGAACATTAAGATCTTTATGGATAATTTTATTAGTCAGGAGCATTGAGGATTTTATGAAGGATTTTGGATTGTAAGGATTGGATGCGAGAGGAATTCGATGGTTTAGTGGAGCCCCATAGCTCAACTCCGTAAGTCCAAATAGGTCTTATTATAGTCAAGTATATGAGTCTTTTGTAATTAATGGGAAGTTTAGAGCGTTTGTCTAGTAAGTGCTGAAGTATTCGGAAACGTCGAGCGGTTTCTTGTCGTTTCAGTCTAGTATGAGGATTCCAAGTTAGTCGTTTGTCCAGGTAGAGTCCTAGGTATCGGATTTGCTCAACAGGGATAAGTGGAGTATTGTTAAAGGAAACTGTAGGACAGGAAGTCGTTGGTTTACGACGAAGGGTAAAGGTAATTTGGTGGGATTTATTGGAGTTTATTTTAATTCTCCAGTTTTGACACCATTCTTCTAGATTTATGATGTGTGATTGAAGCATTTCGGATGCAATTTCTGGGTCATTGTTTACTGATAGGATACATGTGTTATCGGCATATGTGGTGATGACAGTGTTGGGACAGGTAGGGATGTCAGCTGTATAAACTGTATAGAGGATAGGATCCAGGATACTACCTTGAGGAACACCAGAGGACTGGGAAAAAAGGGATGAATAGGCGTTATTGTGATTTACTTTAAAGTATCTATCAGTAAGGTAGGAACGGATAATGAGGAAGTATGTAGGTGGTAGGAATTTTCGGAGTTTGTACAGCAGTCCTGGGTGCCAAACTCTATCAAACGCCTGTTCAACGTCGAGAAAGACTCCCGTACAGTACATTCCGCGCTCCAATGCAGAGGAGACTACGTCTACCACACGATGACATTGCTGTATAGTGGAATGGGAAGTTCGGAAGCCAAATTGGTGATCTGGGATTATGTGTTTAGAATTTAGGATAGGGTACAGGCGTTTTAAGTCGTTAACAATAGATCGTTTCCAAGGATCAGGAAAATATGTGGAACGGAGTACAGCATTATATATGTAAGTAAGGAATAGGATGGCTTTTCGAGGAAGAAGTTTTAGGATCTGGGATGTAATTAGGTCATGTCCAGGAGCTGTACGGGAGGATAATTTTTGAATGATGTTGGATATTTCTATGGGATGAAATGCTTTGGGTGGTAGAGACATTTGGAGAGGAATATCCATATACTTCAACTCTTCATAAAAACAGGAAACAGAGGCGTTCCTTGGGATCCCGAAGAAGATGAATCGTACAAAGAAATTTATCAAACATTTTAGTTTCGCCTCGAGATCCCCAGAGACGCCTCCATGTATCATGCAGCAATAGACAAAGTGGGGAAATATTAAGGAGGTGACCAGGAGTCTACAGGTTTCATAAGGAAAAAAAGTGAAGGAGCCTATTTAAATGTTTTAAGGAGGAAAAGGTACATCGGGAGATATTGGATACATTGTTTTTCCAGGAAAGGGTTTGATCATAGATAATCCAAGGTTTTTGATGGTGGGATAAAATTTGATGGGATTATCATGTAGGAACAGGATTGGAAAGTTAGGAACAGTTTTAAGGAGGTGATTGGAGCGTATTAGGATTATCTTTGTCTTTTTCGCATTCAACTTCAGCTTGTTGGCTACTGCCGTGTCACATATTCTATTTAAGTCTTCTTGAAGTTTTTTTGTGGTGGCTAATAGGTCGGAAGGGGAGAAAGACAGGTATATTTGAAAATCGTCGGTATAGATGTTGTATTGGGTGTGATGAATCAGGAGGAGGAGGAGGTCATTAATGTAAATAGCAAACAGAGTAGGAGATAAGGAGGAGCCCTGAGGGACACAACAGGAGAGGGGGAGTGTCTTAGAAGGAGGCTGATCAGGGATGACTACATACTGATCGGAAAGGAAGGATTCGAACCATGGCAGGACACTGCTGGATAGAGGAAGATTTTACAATTTAGTAAGAAGGGTGTTATGGTCAACTGTATCAAACGCTTTGGAAAAATCTAGAAGGATGAGGATAGTAACGTTTTGGTGTTCAATTGAGTTTTGGAGGTCGTGGGTTATTTTAAAGCGGGCATATTGCGTTGAATAGACAGGTTGAAAGCCAGATTGGATTGATGAGGGAACGTTCTTTTAGGAAGTTGGAAAGTTGATTTTGGACAAGGGATATCTCGGAAAACTAAGCAAGATTGCGAAAAAAAGTATAAAATCAATAATTGCAAATTTTATCAGCTTTATTTTGTATAGTTGGATAGTACATGCGATGGATAGTTTTCCTGATATAAGCGAAAACTCGAAAAACAGCAATAAACTTGAGGCAACATTTTTTTTCCCCAAAATTAGCCATAGTTGAGGACGGATATCCTGGAAACTAAGCGATGCAGCGAAAAAAGGTGTACAATCAATCATATTGCAAATTTTATCAGCTTTAATTTTGTATAGAACGTCTTTGTCACTGTAATGGATACTTTTTCTGATATTAGCAAAAACCCGAAAAAAATGTTCTAGGCGACCCCTAACCACCCCCACATCTGGCTCACCACCTAGGAATGGGGAGTATGTTTCAGTATGTTTACCTCCTTACTAGTCCAAATAATGACCCAAAGTCAAAAATTGTGTCCCCGCCATTTCCTTTTAAAATCATTCACTGACTGGAATATAAGGTGGCCAAAGACCCAGTGTTGTGCTGATTGAGTAGTAATAATCAAATTTGTTTGTACAGACATTCCAATGGAATAACTACCAACAAGCATAGAATAAAGAAAATCTCCTTTTTCTAATGAGTTCATGAATGTTGAAATCTACTCAAAAGAAAAAAAAATACTTAAAAGGAAAAACCATGTCGATGGACACACTGTGCACTTGTAAGTCATGACATTTTTATTACAAAAATATTAATTGATCATACTTTTATTTTACTGTCTAGAACAGGGGTCTTCAAACTACAACCCATGAGACAAATCCAGTCCATAAGCAGCTTCATACAAATTTAATTCATACAAAATAATAATAAAATGTTTTTATTTAATGCTCAATTAAGAAACAATAACTGATATACATAATAAAACCTAACATTTTATCAAAGATCAATGATATGAGCATATTTATATCATGATCTGGCGAGATCTTGATTTCATGATCTAGCTAAAAAGTTTGGAGACCTCTGCTATAGAAGAATTTATTTAATTATTAAATACAAGAATACAATACAAACCTTCTAATATTAATGTTTTATGTTCAGTATACCTTATACTGTTATCACCCTGGCTGTTACCATCTGGTACGTCTTTTATTTTTTTCACTCCTTTTTCAAAACCTGAAATGAAGAAAACAGAAAAATTAATCTAACCAGTTATAATGGCTACAACATGGAAGAAAACTAATGCAGTCTTATTAGATTCAAATAAAATAATCATTTTTCAATAACTAATAATATTCAATATAGTTATTTTTATTCTCAATTAAATTAAAATATTAATATTACTTTATCCAGATAATAATTCCTAATTCATAGGAATGATAGAATTTCTTCTGTGACACAACTAAAAGAATTCACGTTTTATAATTCTTAATTTAATAATTGAGAAAGTATCACCATATAAAGTTGTTTTAATAGTCATTAATATGAAGAAATATAACTATTTAAAACAATTATTTTGTAGTCATGTTTAAGGAAAGTGTTATTCTAAAATAGTTATAATTAAGAAAAGGGATGAAGAAAACAAATCTTTATTTAATGTAATAATAATTTTATTTGGTATATCTAATCAAAATTTTATTATTTGATATAATATTATTGTAGTAATCTATTGGGTTGGCAAATAAGTCCTTTCGGTTTTTCAGGGTGAAATAAAACACAATGTATTATAGACATAAAATTTATTTTAATCTACAATATATTGACCATTATTTAATATGACTTTTTCCCATCTTTCCACTAACTGCATAATGCCATGTTCATAGAATGTCTGAAGTTTATTGTTAACAAATCTGATCTAAGTGGTTTTTGATGTCCTCTTCCTTTTGGAATTTCTTTCCATTCGTGGAGTTCTGCAGAGAGCGGAATAAGTGGTAGTCACTTGGAGCTAGGTCTGGTGAATAGGGAGGGTGGGAGAAAAGGTCCCTTCCAAGGCTCAATAATTTATTGCGAGTGACCAATGAGATGTGGGGCTTAGCGCTGCCTTGGTGGAACACAAAACTCTTCTGATCATTCATAACTCTTCAGGATGTTATCCAAATTTGATGTTACTATATCCATTGGAAAGCTGAATCATTGCTCTTCAAAGCCGTATGAATGTATTTTTGATTTAATGCCTACATAAGGACTAAATAAATAAATAACTCCTTATAGGTTTTTATTTTTTATCTCCATTTGTAGTTTGTTTATGAAGGTCTTGTTGATGTCATTTTGAGTAGTGGCCCTAAATTCCTGCTAAATTCAGCTAAAGTCGTATTGAAGTTATAAAATTTTTTGTAATTTTCGAAAAAAAATCATGTGAGGGACCCAAACGTTAAGCCTGGAAACATAGCCGAGCTTGTGAAAATGGTTTTCTATTTAGTTATATGCGACACATTTAGGGCCATAGTAATCTTTCGTACTATTGGGTAGGATTTTGATCGAAAATGGCCTTAACATCGGTCATTTCAATTTCATGTGGGCGGCCAGATCGTTGAGCATCATTGATGTCAAAATTTCCTGAATGAAATTTGGCAAACCAATTTTGACAGGTGCGTTCTGTTAAGGCATGATCCCCATAAACACTGCAAATTTTTCTATGAGCTTCTGCAGCACACTTACCTTTTTTAAAATAATACAAAAAAATATGCAGATAACGAATGGAATTTTCTTCCAAATTCACAGCGCAATAGCAAAAACAATACTAAGCTAATTTCAACAAGAGTTAACAGATATAGTTACTGACATATTACAAACAGGATAAACAATCCACCTTAGGAATTAATTCTTCACATAAGAAGTGTATCATAGTGACATAAAAAATAACAGAAAAACCGAAAGGACTTATTTGCCAACCCAATATTAAAATAATTGATATGGTAGTAATTTTATTTATACCACAATCAGAGATTACTTTAATTAATTATTAACAATCATTACCAGAAATATAAGTTTGAGAAATATAATTTAAATTTATATCTTGTTGGTAGCCTTCAGGAATTTATAATAAATCATAATGAGCTTTTATTTCCTTATTTTTTATTTATCAGTTACATGACTTATTAGTCATTTTTGGAGTGTTTCGAGCCAATCATCAACCTACAATAATTAAATTTGACAAGCTTAGTTGAGGCAAAAAAGGTAGTACAGGAAAAATAGAATAAACAAAACTTTTGTATTCATAAAATACTGATCATAACATCACTTAGATAATAGGAATCAAAATCTGCAGAACCCGCCCAAATTCTGGAGGATCAACCTTTTCTGAGAAAGGGGTCATAATAAGGGCGGGATATTTTCTAAAATACCATCAAACACTTATCATTTATAAATTAATTGTAAATAAATTAATTCTTTTAGTGAGTTAAAGAATCGTTTGAAGTCTGATAACCCTTACATCACAATCTTACAAATTAATTTATAAATGATAAAACTGATATAAACAAATAAATGAAAATACAAAACAAAGTATTATTACCTAAAAGAATTGAATTAAAGTCCTTATCTTAAGGTCCTTTAGCACTTTACAATCATTAACCCAACTTTAAAACCAATACACAAATATTGTAACCTTCTCATATTCTAAAATAGCACCATGGCTCACTAAATATTAGACAACATATTTACATATATATATTTTTTTATTTTTTTTTATTTTCTGTTGACATTACATCTTTTGCCCCCTTAACACGCCTGCTCTATCTCTGACTGTCTTGGACTATTTCTTTCCAGTTATCTGCACGCAGCTCTATTGAATCTTTGTTGACTCTATCTATCCATCTGCTTTTTGACCTTCCGCATGGTCCTTTGCCTTCTATTGAGGCATTCATTGTTACATAGAGGCTTCCAGATGGATTGCTACGAGCTACATGCCCTGCCCATCTTAATCTCCATGCCTTCATATCATGGGATATTGATTGATCAGTTTCTGTAAGCAGTTGTTTATTGGTCTTTTTTTTCCATCTGGTTAGTACTCTGATCCCAGACCGCTCCGGTTATCATGTAGATGATTTTTCTCTCAATATTTTTTTCTAGGGTGCTGGTTAGTGTCCAGGTATTACAGCTTTATATTAGAACTGGCTTTATCATAGCATACATATATATTGGAATTTACAATAGAAATAAAGTCAATAAAATCTTTATTTTAGTCAAGAATGAGAAAGACTAAACATAAAACCTAGAACACATTCTGTGGATTCAAAGATATACCAATCTTTGAGAGTGGAGTTAAAAAATAATAAAATAATAAACACTGCTATATTTCATTTTAAGAACAAACTGAAACAACCATAAATGGAATGAATCGATTATCACAATATCCAGACAGTCAGGAATAAGAAAGACTAACTGTAAACCTAAAACTTATGGCACACTGGATGATTTGTTGTTGGATCCGAATATGTACCACAAATCACAGAGTGGATTAACAACAACAAAAATTGTTCAAGTGTGTACTTTTTTACTTTATTTTTATTTCATAACTTTTTTTATATTTTTCATTAATGCTATTCTCGGTATTTTCCCTGTCTATAGACATTCAGCATTAAAAATACAGCAACCTGACGGTAATTAAATCAATGTTAAAAAAATAAAATAAAAAAATAGAAAAAACCTACTATTATAGCCCATAAATCAGTTTATGGTTTGAGTTCAGCATTTATGAAATAGGTAGTGTTAGTGTTTCTTGATCAACAGTTTCAAATGGAGGGATGAGTTCAGCATAACCACACATTCAATCATCAGATTTTTCTCTAGTCAAGGTTGGTTTATAATCTGCCCCAATAGTACATCTGTTGGACTGCCCTACCCCTAAAGCCAGAGTAAATGCATAAACTGGAAAAAGTACTCACCGAGAGAAGCTTGAACCTCAAGCAAAACTTCCCAAGGTGAAAGATCGCGACCCAAAATCATACCTTGATGAGTCGGAAGAAGATAAAATGGAACTTGGCAAGACAAAGATGAAGAAGAAAGGACGAAAAAAGAAGAAAAAAAGTGCCACCTCGGAACGTCAGGAGGGGAAGAGGATTGGGCATCAGAAGCTTAAATACTCGGGCATAATAAGGAGAATGGCAAACCATACAACTCCAACAGCAACAGAGGAAGTTCCCACGTATGTCACAATAAGAGGCGATGGAGAAAACTGCAATCCAAGAAACATATGAGAGGTTCTCCTGAAAGAAGATGAACTGCAGAGTACACAGATTATCACTCAAGTAATATAATATCAAAATTGTTAAAACTTCTAATAGAATAGTTAAAGGCTTCAGATACTTGGCCTTTTATCAAAACTTGGCATTTAGCATGATTTATGCACACTGTATTTGTCATTTTCAAAGCAGCTTGTGATCTTGTGGACAGAGCCTTGTTGGGAAGAGCATGACTAAGTTGTAAATTTCCGAGAAACTGATGATATTTATTGGCACATTATTACAATTTAAGCCACATTACTTAATTTATTCTCGTGGTATACAATGTCATTAAAATGTTATTCTAATTATTAAAGTTAAAATAAACAAGTAATTTGAAAATTAAAAGAAGTTTTTGCCATCAAAACAATCCTTACATGAGATACAACATAACCTAAACATAAATATTTTCCACTTTTGATGCAACTACACTTCATATGTTTTTCATCTTGCATACATGGCCACTAAGCTGTTATTTAGACTGTGTCCCTGAATTGTGGTGTATTCCTTTCTTGAGAATCCTTGGAAGAGGTTGTTTCGCAATTTCTGATATTATCATTTTCATATCCAATCCTTACAATCCAAAATTCTTTGTAAAATCCTCAACGCTCCTTACTTTTGTCACAAATAAAATCATCCATAAAGACCTTAATGCCCATATGTTTCCGATTTGGCCCAATCCAGATATCTATCCTTCCAAACTGCAGAACCATCCAAATCCTCTCGATGCAAATCTTGCTTTCTCCTCGATCTCTGATAACCCCCCGAGGCGTCTGAAAGGAAGATGGCCTCGGGACCTTCTAATATAGAACTTTAATTTGAGTTCTACCAATGGGTAGTTTCTCTTCATGTTGTACATGTCAATGTACCAATGTCACATTTATTTGTTGTATTTTTCATGTAATACAGTTGTAAATTTCATTAAAATAAAAAAATCATTTTCATTGTTTAGGGGAAAGATCTGAAGTACCATTATTATTATTATTTTTGGTGCTACTGCCCTCCAAGGGCATGGGCTTCCTCACAGACAGCCTACCAGCCGGCAGCAATATCTCTCTATCTTCCTACTCCCAGCTACCATAGGTCTGCCTCAACGTCGTCAAACCAAATTCATTTTCTCCTTCAGAAGGATTAACTTGGAAAAAGAGCTACATATATCAGACTTATGGGTGTAGTAATTAATGCTTTCTTCAAATACACCGAAGATTGAATGTTAAGATATTCAACTAACCATGTATATAAAAAACAAATTTATTTATATATTTTTTGAATTTGTGGAAGAAATAGCAAACTTCAAATTTCATATACTTTGTTGACAATATAGAATGTTTCAGATGAACTCTTTTCATTTTCAAGAACAATTTTTACAAACATTACATTATTAAAAAGTTGAGCACCCAGTGGAGTAGGATTCATGTTTCATAACGATCTTCTATCACAACTAAAAGCTGGAAATTTTTAGAAGAAAACAATGTAGGATGGTTTGGTCACCTTCTCCAAATGGATCGGTGAAGAGTCCCAAGGAAGTCCTCAAATCTCCTAGCAAGAAAGCGTATGAGGCACCTTCCAGAATTTGTGAGCGATAGAATCATGGTCCTGAACTTTGCTGAGGAAAAAGAAAATTTCTCTGTAATTGTTGCATACGGCCCAAATGATGGTGTAGAAGCAGACAAAAAGGATTCCTTTTTCAGTTCCTAACAAAAAGAGGTATATGAATGGACCTGGGTTGGGATGGCTCAGGAGACGAGAGCTGGTTCAGAGATGTCTACCTGGTCCAAGCTCTACAAAAGACAACCTCACATCACTTAAGTGGTAAAGATAAATAGAATATGATGATGATGTTTTATTACAGAAGCTCTCTATACATTAATTTATAAAACTATCTAATACTTTATTTATTACAACAGCACTATGGTCCTCAGAGGAACTAGGCCTCCTCCACTACAGCCAACCGATCTGCAAGGTCCTGCGCTACCTCCCTCCATCTTCTAACATCCAGTCACTTTAAATCGTCATCCACATCCTTCAGCAATCTGATCCAAGTGCATTCTCTCTGGCATTCTTTTCATGTGTCTTGCCTATCTTATTAGTGTTTTTTTTTATCACTGCCACAATATCAGGTTCACCCAACTGTTCACACAGCTCTTCATTCCTTATTCTCCTTCATATCCTGTTCTTAGTGACTTCGCCCCATATTCTTCTTAAGAGGTTTTTCTCCCAGGAGTTTAGGATGCTTTTTGATTTTTTGGTTAAGCTCCATGTCTTACATCCATACATAACCATTGGCCTTATATGGTTTTGTAAATAAGAATTTTGATTCTTTTTAGAGAGGGACCTAAATTTTAAATTTCTTTGCAGTGTGAAATAGCATAAATTTCATGCTGCTATTTCGGCCTTTATTTCACTCACCACTTTGTTATTGTATGTAACCAGGCTTCCCTAGTACTTGAACAGTATATAATACTTATTATTTACAATTACGTTCTGCGATGTGGTATTACAGCATAAAATAAATTATTCAAGGTTCCAATTAAACTACACCAATGTTTTTTAACAAACATAACTACATACAGTGGAGTCTTGAAAATCTGAGTTGGATGAGACCAGGCCCCCTCAGATTATATCCCTGATATTCCATACACCTCTATAACTTATTGGAAGAATGTTAAGAGCTCAAAAAATCAAACTTAATAAAAAACCAAACAAACATCTTACTTGTTTTTAAATTCAGCAGTTTTCATTTCCCAATCTAGAAGTTGAGGTAGTCTCAGAAATTTTTTTACAAGACTTTACCCAATTCAAGTTTTACCCCATTCTATATCCAGGGATATTCTTAGAAGAAAAGTCTTCATTGATCGTTAAACAATGCATTTAATTTTTCCCTAAGGTCTGAGAAAGATTGTTGCAGCTGAAGTAAAAACACAGTGAAAAAGAGGAAGGAATTCATAAACTGAAAGGTAGGAAGGGATGTAAACATCTTTATCTTTGATTTCCTGGATGAACTTTGCTTTTCTTTTATTTTTTTTAGAAACGCATAATAAAAACATATTACACTTACAAATATTTTTAAAAAAATTATGTTTTTATAATCTACAAAGGATTTTAAGCAAATTAAAAAAAAAATTATAAAGACCACTGAAGTAATTTTATATATTACATATTATAAATATGTCCCCTCGATTTTCAATAACTTGCCAATTTTTAGCATTATAAGGAAGTTACTATAAGATCATCTAGACATTATAGTTAAATAAAAGATTGAGATATGTAGTTCTCAAAGTTGTTCCATTATCTAATAGAGTTAAAAATAGTATCAAACAGTAATAAACAATATTACTTTTGAAGAACTACAAATCTACCTGGAAATATATTATGTAATACATATACAATATAATATACAAGTATATTATGTAACATTATATAATATTAAGTTATTATAATTTTAAGTAAGTTAATTAAATAGGGTCCGGAGACCCTCCTGGGGCACACCCAGCCTCTATAAAGTGGGTACTCTTAATTAAGAAATTACTTGAGAGGGAAAAACTGGCGGTTGAGCGTGATATTGGCCCAATCAACTCCCTGCAAAACCGTTGGTCTAGTAACAGAACTTCTTCACATAGTACTGCACCCAAGACCCTTCACGGATTGTAATGATTACAGGTTTTTCATTAAATAGGATTTTCCTTCATTTAATTATTAAATGAACAAAAATGCGACATAAAAACATATATCCTATTATTATAAATACATTTCATTCAACAAATGTTTCTCATGTTGATATATAATTACTTCTACAGCAGCTCTTTACCAACAGGGGTCAGCTTTGTGAACTGAGAGCTCAGTTTACAGAAGAACCTACATAAAAAAAATAAGTTATAAGCGAAGGATCCAGGTTATAATTTCCCATATTTGAGAGCAGCTGAGACAGTATATAATAATAATAATAATAAATATATAATAATAAAAGTAATAACATTAACAATACAAATCTTAGGATAAACAAAATAAAAATTACATTAAATTAAAACATAGCTACAAAAGTAATGTTTTTCATTGAATAAGACGAGGTGTGGATATTAAGTAACGAGACTGGTGTTGAAACAGAAGTAAACATGTGCCAAATGCCAGCTACCTACAGCTGTTTAGTGTAAAGCCTTCTCTTATGAATTTAGTAGATCTTGCTTCTATAAACAAATCCATATAGCTATAGATTTCATTTGCATTAGTGTTTTTTTGAACTTTGTGAAAGAATAAAGATAACATGACCCGAATAGTGGAAGGATAAGTCAAGGGTTCTTCACCAAGACAATTCACCACTGCATTGCCTTTTAGGAAATTTCCAGATAAGTACAGCATCCCAGAACTAGATCATCCGCCTTATTTGCCAGATCATGGGCCGTGTGACTTCTATATTTTTCTTAAAGGTGAAATCTGCATTAAAAGGAATAAGAATTGAACCCGTTAAAGAGTGAAAGAGAAAGCAGCACGCATCCTGAAGGAGCTGACAGAAGAAGACTTCCAGAAGTGTTATAGAAAATGAAAGATTCACATGGAGTGTTGCAGGGATAGAGGAGGGGTGTATATTGAAGGTAATAATAAGTAAATATGTATGAAATCAAAACAAAATGTTTTACAGCGTCCGTCTCATTATTTAATAGCCATGCCGTGTATTGATCAGTTTATTTTGCATTTTACAGAAGTTGGTATTAAACTCTGAAACCTCTTGGTTTTTTGATCTTTGATTCAAAGAAATAACATGTTAAAAAGCATAAAATTTACAATGTTTTCTGTCCTGGTCTTTTAGATCATTACACAATATCTCCATTTTTTTTATATGATATAAAAATTTGTAAAATCCACTATTCCTACCTTGATATTAAATAGTACCTAGTATTATTTATAGTACTAGGTACCATATTATCTTATCAATTATAACCTATAGTATATAGGCTAATCATATTACTGTACTTAACTCCGGCATTGAATAAAAAATTAGCAATTATTTGATTTTTTTTTTTAATGACTACCGGACCATCTCCTTCATGAATTATTATATTCTCTTTGATATTTCAAAAGCCTTCAATTCAGTTAATAACAAAATCCTACTTCCTAAACTCTGAAACCTCCCTATGACAAATAGCATCCTAAAGTGGTTCCATTCCTTCATGTCTCACAGATCCCTAACAGTTATCATTCCCAATAAAACTCCTTCCTCACTCCCTCTTACTAACTAATGGTGTTCCGAGGGATATGCCCAGGTACCCTCACTCTCTAGGTACCTCCGATACTTCCGCACAAATGGTTTCCCTTGCTTTTAACCAGCGTTTGACATTTAAACCAGATGATTACTTTAATATTTTTTTCATAACTTTCTATTTTCATCACTAAGTTATTAATAATGAAATATTGCTCATCGTTAAATTATTTTTTAAATTGTTACTTATATTCAACTAAATCACGAACCATGTGAAAAAAAAAAAAAAATATTGTTCTAAAATCATTTATACATTTTTAATCAATAATTGAGTAATAAACATTTGCACAGATCAATATTGTTTTATGCTTATTATATTATATTTTTAATGAATAATTTAAATTATTTTTTAGAAGATGTTAAAGGGGATGAATCCAAATTATTCAAATAATTGTTTTGGAGTTTAGTCTTTGACTTTTTAGAGTTGTTACAGGTTTGGTCATTGATGATGGGTGCTCACTAAAGAAAAGAAAATTTTAGTTCTTCGAATGTTTTAATATTATATGTTCTCCATTTGTATCTTAAACATAGCTTTCCCAAGCTGAATGAAGTAGGGTTGGGCATGGAGCCTGCAACTCCACCCCGTAAAAAATCAATCACATCAAGACCTCAACAAGAAATAGCTGGACTGTCTTTAAGGAAAAAGCTAGGATTCGACGATCCAGGAAAAATCTGTCACTGCTCCAGTGACAAATTACTGGTCCAGTGACGGTGAGTGACAAAAGTCTTCTTATCCATTCCCTAACTTGATTTATGAATATGTTAATATCTAATATATTATATTTATTAACTAACAGTCCTGTTGTCCATTAATTAATAAATATATAGTAGATTTATAACAAAAAGACATTTCATTACTTTAAATAATTATTCTCTTTATGGAAATTGTGCAATTGTTGTAACAGTATTTAATATATAAACAGATTTGTGTAATTTCCATGCACTTTTTTTTTTATATATCAAAAAGTAAAGTCAAAATTCACAAAAAGCACATTTAAAAGTTAACCTATATCAAAAATACACTTAATATATTTACAATAAACCGCCGATATATATATATATATATATATCTATATATATATATATATATAAAATATACATAAATTATATTTGTGAATATGAAAACAATAATGTGATTTGTTTTGTTGAATCTCAATATCCACGTGGTGATTGAATCTCAATATAGCACTTGGATGGGTGATCGCCCGATTTAGGTGACCGTACACCAGGGAAAGCCACGCTGCCCGAGATCCCTCCCCCGGGTTTGTAAGGCCCGTTAGCTTACTGGAGGCAACTCACAGTGACCGGGCATAGGATTGATGACCCTACCCCCGTGTACTTAAATCATGAATCTAGAAGTCTAGAAGACCACATCTCGCGGTCAAAGATCTACAAGGTCTGTAATATCAACCGAAAAAAAACAACAAAAATCATATTTTAATGACAATTACTATTTTTAAAGTAAAGTAATCAGTATATAAATATTGTGGTTTTTAGAAAAATATGTTATGATAACTAATGTAAAGAAGAAAATGCTAATTTTTTTAAATTCTAATTTAAAATTAACACAATTATGTAATAAAATTACGTTTTTTTGTCTTAACGGTTTTATATTTAATTTTGTTTACCCATTATAAATTAATTAATAAATTCATCAATTTATGAATTCATGACATCTAATTTTACTTACTTTTTATGCCAATTTTCGATTTTTATATTAAACTAATCAATACGTAAAATTGATCTTAAATGATATGTAGAGAATTTTAATATTATATAATAAATAAAAATATTTTTCGTAGTTAGCGAAAACAGGAACCACTGCTCCGATCTGACTGTGACTAGAGTCACAGCGGCCTGAGTAAAAGGGGTTTTCTCAATTGCCAAGTATCAAATTGTTGAAAAAAATAATTGAATGGAATAAATCGATTACGAAAATGAGTAACTAATAACCAATCAGATAAAACTTTAAATCAAATTAAAAATAATAATTTTATAGTCACATCATTCAGGTTTGGTGCCATTTTCTTATACGTTTTGTATATATGTTAGGCCAAAGGTCACCAAATGTACACAGTTTTTAATCCTGTATTCTTTATTCGACATTTCGGCTTCAGGAGCCATTTCCAAGATCCTGCAAACTAATTTTAATTCAGTTTTTACAGTTCAAAATATATCCTAATCAGACACATATTATTTAACAACTATCAGTAATATAAATAGTCCAAATTCTACTTAATGAAAAATCTTTTTAAATTAAATTTATATCATCTACTAACCATGCACCGCTTCATAAAATTTCTAAAATCTATCATTACAATAGAATTCGTCCTTTAGTCACTCTTTTATTTCATAGAATGTCGTTTTTTGACTTCTAAAAAGTTGTAATAAATAAATAATTAATTAAAATAGAATGTTAAAATTATTTTTAAAAAGAATATTATTAGTTCTCGATTTATGTACCTCTTTCGCAGACGATATCAAGAAAAATGTTGCTCCTCACTAAGGCATTCATACAGGACTGGATTGATTTAAAATCCCTGTAAATGCATAGCACAAATGCGTTTACATACCGAATACAGTAACAAGCGCACAATTTTCTGATTCCATAAAGGGATTAGGATTAATTATTTAAAGTGATGAAATGTCTTTTTGCTATAAACCTACTACATATTAATTACTTAATAGACAAGAGGACTGTTGGTTAATAAATATAACATATTAATATATTCATAAATTAAGTAAGGGAATGGATAAAAAGACTTTTGTAACCGTTACTGTCACTGGACGGGTAAGGTCCAAGGGAGTGGAACATGTTACACTGTTCCAAACCGAGACTGCGACGTATCACTGCTTCACCAGCACCGTTACATCCCTAGATTCATCACACGAATGCAAATACACAAATGCAAGGAAGGCCATAGGAAAGAAGACGGTGACAGTAGAAAAGGCCAAGCTTAGGAAACCAGAGGTTAGCGAGCAGTACAGCCGGTAGCTTGACAAGACAATCTTGAGTGTCGAAGTAGCAGAAGCCTGTGTTGAAGAACAATGGAATGTCCTCTCATCATTGGTTAAAAGAGTTGCACAGGAAATCCTAAGGAATGAAGAACAAAGAGTGTGATCACATTGGTTTGACGGAGGTGTGCTATGGTCACTGAAGAGAAAAATAAAGCTTATCGAAACGTGGGCCAAAATTGGCATCTGAAGAGTATTTGGAAAGGGGAAGAGAGGAAAAGAGGCTTCACCACAGAAAGAAGAGAGAATGGGAGAGGAATCAACTTAAGGAAATGGAGGATACAGCAACCAGAGGGAGTCCAGAATCTTTAATCAGAGGATTAATCAGAATAGGATTGGATTCAAACCATGTATCAGGGCATGTAGAAAGGAGGATGACCATTAAAAAGAAAAAATACTGGCGCGTTGGTACCGTCACTCTGACAGTCTGCTGGGTGACTGATGAGGATACTGAAATTCCCGATCCACCTACTCATGATATGGAGGATGCTTTGAATAAGCTTAACAACAACAAAGCTCTAGGTGAGGACGGGATTCCAGCCGAGCTCCTAAAGCATGGCAGTGAGCAATTCTTGAGAGTGTTCTACGATGTCATCCTCGTAGTTTGGATTGAGGAGAAAATTCCGGAACAGTGGAAGAAAGGCCCCATCTACCCACTTCACAAGAAAGACAATATTCTAGAATGATCCAACTACCGAGATATTTCGCTTCTGCAGTACGCCTACAAGGATCTTTCTAACGTCATTTATAAGAAACCTCTCCTATTTGCAGAGAGAGAAATTGGAAAATATCAGGCGGGTTTCAGAGGTGTGATATTTACAGTTGATCAAATGTTCTGTCTCCGGATGATACTCGAGAAGTCCCAGCGGTATCGGATAACTACTCACCACCTGTTTGTTGACTATAGGAGTGCTTATGAAAGCACTAAAAGGCCTTAGTTGTACCTAGCTTTAAGAGAACTCTGACTTCCTTTGCAATCAGTCCGGCTAATCAAGATGACCATGGATGGTACAACGTGTACATTGATGATTCAGTCAGATCACTCTCCACAGTTTGTATTTACCAGAGTTGTTAGACAGGGCGATGGTCTTGTCTGCCTGTTTTTTCAACCTAATCTTGGAGGTGATACGTGATTTGGACATACAATCTTCAACTGGCTCGTTAAGATACTTGGCTTCACTGATGACTTGGATATTGCTGCAAGATCCATTAAGTCCTTAAAGGAAAGTTTTCTCAAGTTGGCAGAGGCTGTGGAGAATATGGGGATTTGTGAACCAGGAGAAGACAAAATATATGAGAGAAGGGACCTGGAGCAGAGACAGCAGATTGATAGCACGTGGCAATGGGCCAATTCATGTTCCAGAACGTCGAACAGTTTAAGTACCTGGACTGAGTAATGATTGTGGAAAAAGGATTTTGGAGAGCAATGGAGGACGAGGACAAATAGGAAAATTTATAAACTTTATGACAAGGCTGACATATGAAGTTTAACAAGTTGGGAAAACTGAGGTGGGCTGACGAGCGGCGGCACAAGATAGACCCACCTGGCGAAGACTTGTGGAGGAGGCCAAGGATCACATAGGTTTGTAGCAGCAAGGAATGTATGTGTGTGTACTTATATTCAAACCCAGAAATTTTTATTCAAATCAAGTACATAATCCGTTAATCCCAACAATTTTCCAAAAGAGCCATTAGCCAAAAAAAATCTGGTATCTAATATCTATAAGGTTTTAACTCACAATCCATGTGAAAATAAAATAAAAACTATTGTTCTAAAATCATTAATATATTTTTAATCTACACTTGTGTAATCGATATTTGTGCAGCTCAATATTGTTTTATACTAATTATATTATATCTTTACTATTTTAACAAATATTTTAAGTCATTTTCCAGAAGATGTAAGGCCCCTTTCACACTGAAGATGCATGCATCTAAAACTCTAGAACATGTAATTGAATGAGAGCTTTCAGCGTGCAATTTTGTTGTGCTGGTCTTATGTATTCCACCTCGCCCTGCCCCAAGGATGACCAATCTTGGCGGAAAAACTCTAATACTTGATATTAACTTTTATTAGAGAATATAAAGAGAATGTATTGATTATAATTGATTATAAAGAGAAAAGTACGGAAATACTTAAGAAACAACAATTAGGTTCTCTCTCTCTCTCTCTCTCTCTCTCTCTCTCTCTCTCTCTCTCTCTCTCTCTCTCTCTCTCTCTCTCTCTCTCTCTCTCTCTCTCTCTCTCTCTCTCTCTCTCTCTCTCTCTCTCTCTCTCTCTCTCCTCTCTCTCTCTCTCTCTCTCTCTCTCTCTCTCTCTCTCTCTCTCTCTCCCTCTCCCTCCCTCTCTCCCTCCCTCCCTCTCTCTCTCCCTCCCTCCCTCTCTCTCTCCCTCCCTCCCTCTCTCTCTCCCTCCCTCCCTCCCTCTCTATCTCCCTCCCTCCCTCCCTCCCTCCCTCTCTATCTCCCTCCCTCCCTCCCTCCCTCCCTCCCTTGTATCCCCATACATAAAAAAGGCAGCCAGGCTGAATGCTGCAACTACAGACCCATATGACTGTCTCGAGTGGTATACAAGTTGTGCATACCCATCCTGCACAATAGACTGAGACCTCTAGTGGAACCGTTCATAAGAATGGAGCAAGCTGGTTTCAGACCAGGGTGGCAGACACAGGACCGTGTATTCACTCTCAGGAATATAATGAACAAATCTTGGAATAGTGATAAAAATATGTACTTTGCCTTCCTTGACCTTCAAGCAGCATTTGATTCAGTCCCAAAAAACGAAATATGGGAAACACTAAAAGTAAAGAATGTTTCTAGAAACCTGGTTGAGGCAATTAAATCCATATACCAAAATCCAAAAGGAATAGTCAGAATGAATGGACAGGAATATGGCTATTTTAGCATAGCTAGAGGGGTCAAACAAGGTGATAGTTTAAGCCTGTTGCTATTCACATTATACATGGATGAAATAGCTGCAATCTGCAAAAGGAGAACAGAAAGGACGTTTCAAGGGCGAAGGAATCTGCTTCCAGAAGTGATTCAGTTTCTTCTATATACGAACGATATTGTCCTAATTGCGGATTCCATGGAGAAATTATAGCAGGCAGTTGACGAATGGAACGAGGAGCTCCAGTTTGTCAGTCAGCACCCAGCTTTCTGCACCATACAGGAGTATTGGCAGGTATACTGCCTTAAATATGTGCAGTTTCACACCTTTGCTCACTTCTCTCTTTCTGATCACAGTATTGCAGAACTGGTAGTATGAAGCATTTGATTTGCTTATTCAGAATTTCTGAATCCACTTTCCCAGGCTGATCCATAAGAGTACCAAGGCAGGTGAAATCTGACACTACTTTCATCACCTCTCCGTTGCAATACACTGTAACATCTTTCTGTACTCTTCCAACCTGTAGGATATTGTTCTTTCTTATACTGATAATCACACCCTTCCTGCGGAGCTCTTCGTTCCATTCATCAACTGCCTGCTGTAATTTCTCCATGGAATCTGCAATTAGGACAATATTGTTCGTATATAGAAGAAACTGAATCACTTCTGGAAGCAGATTCCTTTGCCCTTGAAACGTCCTTTCTGTTCTCCTTTTGCAGATTACAGCTATTTCATCCATGTATAATGTGAATAGCAACAGGCTTAAACTATCTATAGGATATATATATATATATATATATATATATATAGGAAGGCAAAGTAAATATTTTTATCACTATTCCAAGATTTGTCCATTATATTCCTGAGAGTGAATATACGGTCCTGTGTCTGCCGCCCTGGTCTGAAACTAGCTTGCTCCATTCTTATGAACGGTTCCACTAGAGGTCTCAGTCTATTGTGCAGGATGGGTATGCACAACTTGTATACCACTCGAGAAAGTCATATGGGTCTGTAGTTGCAGCATTCAGCCTGGCTGCCTTTTTTATGTATGGGAATACAAGGGAGAGAGAGTGAGAGTGAGAGAGAGAGAGAGAGATATTATCTAATTGTTGTTTCTTATGTATTTCCGTACTTTTCTCTTTATATTGGATGTATAAATTAGACTAATAAAAGTCAATATCAAGTATTAGAATTTTTCCGCCAAGATTGGTCATCCTTGGGGCAGGGTGAGGTGGAATACATAAGACCAGCACAACAAAACTGCTCAATAACGGTAACAAAGTAGGGACTAATGAAATAAACATAACCAAAATAATGTAACATAAGAATTTCTTATCTTAGTTTTAGCCTTTTTCGTTTTTCCCCGTCACTCTCTTTTCCATATCGCCATCTCTATTTTGTATATATTGATACATTTGCTCTTTTATCTTTTTATTCTCTTATACGTAGTCAGTATGTTTTGATAGATTTTACAATATCTCAATTTTCTATTAATATCTATTATTTTCTTATATAACTTCATATTCCTCTTCTCTGTTTTACATTTTATTCTATGATTCTCATACACTTCCTTTTAGCATACTATTACATTATATTTTAGCAACTATGTCACCCCATTTATTTTTTTGTCTACACTTAAGTTTATTATCTCATACATTCCACTACTTTTCGTTGTTAATTCATTATTCATACCTTATTTTGATTATGTTTATTTCATTAGTCCCTACTTTGTTGCCGTTATTATTTCTTTCTTAGTTCTCTGTTACTGTTATTAATCTACCAATTTTATTTTACTTTAATGTTCACTCTATCTACTTTAAGTTTATTCTACCTACACATTTTAGTCCATACCTTTCACCTTTTTAATTTTAATTCATTGTCATTCAATGTTTATAGTTTCTCATACCTATTGTTAACTGTTTTTTTATTCCTGATGAAGTCCTGAACTTTGGACCGAAACGTCGACAAAAATAAAAATTAATATAATTAGTTATTTTTACCATTTTTTTTTACTGATCACCCCAACCATTCTTCTCTTCATATATAGATATAATCTCTTTAGAAGCTAAAATCAGAATTTCTATTGCCCAAAAAAAAAAATTTATCTACAATTTAATATTGTACAGTTCTAAGTGAAACTCCTAGCTGAACACACCTCCCTGAAGAAGACCTGCAAAGTAGGATCGAAATGTTGGCTTTTAATAAAATAGTTCTGCTACATTTAATATGTTTACTTGTGCTTTGTTATTTTAATTTTAGTGTAGGATTATTATGTGTCAATTATTTCTTGTTTTTCTTATAATGCCAGACAATCGTCACTTTTCTGTTCATTATAATTATTCTTACAGGACTAAATATTTCAGAAAAAAAAACTTTTCTTTCTTTCAAATTACTTCCACATTGTTTAGTAACCGTATAGAATAAGAATTTATAGCTTGATAGATCTCATTTTTTATTTAGTTAGGTAAACAATTACAAACATTGATCGATAATTTTCTCTTTTGTTCAAAATTGGAATAAGAAAATATGTATAACATGAAAATTAAGACATTGATCTCAAAAACTTTTAAGATGTAATACGTTTTAAAGAGCAGAGAATAATTAAATTATATATTTTTTCTTCAGTTTCTTATCTTTAGGCACTGTATCTATTTTTAAATTTTTATTAAATAAATAATTTGTTGAGTATTTTTGATTAAAATTAAAATCCATTATTAGTTTATTCTTGTTAGTAAAGAATAGAAGCTACTCTTTCAATACTTGTACTATTTTTTGCATCTTCTCAACTAAATCAAACTAATATATTAAAGGCTCGTAACACAGAACGCGATAAGACGTTACGTTACAATAGCGCTCAATACTCACGACGATACCTAATCCCTCCGAGGCGTCTCAAAAGAAGATGGCCTCGAGATCTCCTTTTGTAAATACAATTTTAGAATGCTACCAGTGGGTAGTTTCTCAACAAGTGATTTCATGTAATTATATTATTTTGTTCACATTTACTGAATGTATTTTTACTTTACTTGTAATACAGTTGTAGATATCATCAAAAAAAAAAAAAAAAAAGGTAAAATTTCACATAATGTTCTCGGGAACATTTCATTTTCCGAATAATATTCGTTTCTTCTGCACCATTTTGATGCCCTTCAATTGTGATGAAAGAATGTTAGTTAATTTTAAGAAGTACATTTACACAACTACTGGACCGATTTTTTTCAAATTTGGATATAAAATCAGAGGTCACCCGAGGATGATCCTTCTTCACTAACATTACCATCCGCCTTTTATTTTCAAAATGGAAGCCGAAAAACCTACTTTGCTATAGACTGTAGCACTTAAATGAATTTACGGATTTCAATGAAACTGGGCTAAAGTCATTTTCTCGACACCCTTTAAATTTATCTATATAACATACTTCAACGAAAAGAAGCTGGGAAAAAAGTTACAACAGATGGTAAAATTAAATTCCGAATAACTCAAAAAGAATACACTTTTTTGTTAATATTGTGATAAAATGTTTCGAAGGTATTTAAATTTCATAAAAAGTGTAGGTATTTTCATCGAAATCAAAGCATTATGAGTAGAGATATCACGATTATAAAAATTTTCTGGTTTATTATTTTCAATAATGTACCATTGTGATCGACCAAATCCATCTTTAGTAATGACCTCCCTGATTCCATCCACCATTCACAATACCACTAACATGTTAATGACCCCCAAATAGATTTGGGGATGGTAGACCATATAAACGCGTAGGCAGCAAGTGATGATTTGAGGTTGAACGTTTAGAAGACCAAAGCCATTCTCATTGATTCCAAGCATCTTATTAATTTCATTATCATCCTACTCCACTCTATCTATTAATTTCCACACTTCCTTTAGAAATCTGGGGGTAATTTAATCAATACTTGTCTTGAAGTAACTTTATTTCCTAAATTATCTGAAAATCTATTGCTACCCCCAAACAGTTCCTAAGATTCTGTGATTCTATGCGCCTTAAAACTTATAAGCTTCAGTTTCCTTTCTCATTTTCCGCCACTTCGATTATGGCTGCCTTGTATATGATGACTGTCTGGTGGGCTCGATATCAGATTGAAGAGACTAATGGACAATTTCATTAGATTCATCATTGGACTCCCCAGGCACTCTCATGTCTCCAATTGGTATGCCGAGATGAAGTGGCTCTATCCTGTTTTAGGACAACGTATTTCGAGAACTTGCAGAAAAAATTAATTTTTATAATATTCGTTATTATATTGCTCCAACTCCAGTATGGATTCAGGAGTCAAAGTACTGGTTCTCGATCTGGCGCTGGGAAAAGCAAAACAGAAGATGCGAAGTTTTCAGTTAGGTCACAGAGATATGCATCCTACTCTATACTATCTGCTGGCGTTTGCGGATGACCTCGTCATATTGGCCCAGAATGACCGTGACCTCCAGAACAACATTAATATCCTGAAGGAAGATTTAAGAGAAATCAATATGGAAATTAACCCTAAGAAGACAAAATGCATGCGCATTGGAAGAAAACCTCACAGGATTATGAGGGTATTGAGGGTCGACGGTGAGATTTTAGAGCAGGTGGAAAGTTTCAAATACTTGGATGCTCAACTCAACGAAAATGGATATATTGACGATGAGGTAAGGGTGAGAATAGGAGCTGCTGGAAGAATGTTCGGCTCGTTTAGGAAAGGCTTCCTAAACCGAAAAAAGGTGGCCAAGGAAACGAAGATGACGGCCTACAAATCAGTATTCCTTCCTATACTGACGTATTCTTCCGAGTCCTGGACACTTACTTCGAAACACAGGAGCCAGATCCAGGCTCTAGAGATGCGATACCTGCGAAAGGTGGAGGAAAAGACTAGACGAAACAGAATTCGCAATACTACAATCCGGACCAATCTCGACGCAAAAGCGGTCGAAACCATAATAGAAGAACACAAGTTGAGATGGTTTGGGCACCTTCTCCGTATTGATCGGAACAGAGTCGTAAGGAAGATGTATGAGACTCGCGTGCAGGGTAGGAGACCGAGAGTAAGACCCATAATCTCGTGGAAAGAGAGCGTGCGAGATACATGAAGCGAGGTTTAGAATGGAACAGGAGACGAGAGCTGGTACTGGAAAGGTCCACCTGGTCGAAGCTCTACAAGAAGCAACTTCACACTGCGTAGGCGGTAAAGAGGAATATGATTATGATGATGATATTGCTCCAACTCTCTACATATGTAAATCTCTACGTGTATATATACATATAATAACTTATATTATGAAAAATAATATTTTCTGCAAATTCTCCAAATTGACATATAAAGTTATAATTGATTTTGAACCGTTGGAGGCAAACTAGTAAAATATAATATATCTTCTTAAAGAAAATTTAATTATTAAAAACTTTTTTCCCCATGACTTAATCGTAAAACGAAGCAATCAAGAGTTAGCAAGTCAAATACAGTAAAAAACATTTTTTACGGTAAATTTTTTTTTCAACATTAGCGATAGTTACGGACAGATATCTTGGAAACTAAGCGAGATAGCGATAAAGATATGTTGATGCGATGGATAGTTTTCTTGATATAAACGAAAAACAGCAATAAACATGAGGCAAACATTTTTTTTTCCAAAATCAGCCATAGTTGAGGACGGATATCTCGGAAACTAAGTGAGATAGCAAAAAAAGGTATACAATCTATCATATTGCAAATTTTATTAGCTTTAGTTTTGTATAGAACACCTTTGTTAATGCAATGGATAGTTTCCATGATATACGCGAAAACACGAAAAAAAGAGACCTAGCTGCCCTCCCCCCCCCCCACATCTGGCTCACCACCTAGGAGTTGGGACTTTTAGTATGTTTACCTCCTTACTAGTCCAAACAATGTCCTAAACTAAAAAATCGTGTCCCTGTCATTTCCTTCTATAACCATGCGTTGACTGGACTGGAAGTAAACATACTGATAGATATTTATTCACTTGAACACTTTCAATGCTCCAAACACACCCTGATGATGACCCCACATGCTTGGGTTGAAACATCGGCACCAATAAGAATCTTAAAAGGACTGCGTCCTGACTATTTATCACCTATGATATTTATTTGTCTATAATTTTATTTGTTTACTTAAGCACATTTTTTTCTCTCACGAAATGGCCTTTTGAGACCACGCGAATATCATTACTTTTCCTTTCTTATTTTCGCTTTTCTCTTCTCCCACTATCTCCTCATCATTTCTGCGTGCCCTTGTTTTCTCTCTTCCGACCACGCAGTACCCTTCCGTTTTTCTTTACTCTCCACAAAAACCTTGATTTCTTTTAATTTTTTTTCCGTATTCGACTCTCAAGTATCGGGTCTCGGAGCTCGAAATTAGGCTCAACGAAAGTGAGCAATTGCACATTCCAGCTCAATAAAAATAAGAGGAGTCCCAGTTAGATCCGGGCCTGATGATAAGCGTGGGGGCGGGCCTGGGCCTGAGTTTAAAGGTAGGGGGTATAGACTGTGCAGAATGGATAAGATCCAGGCAAGACGATACGCCCGGACCGCTTTTGGTAAGGTTCATCCGGCAGTCGCTCAGGGATGAGTTGGTCCAGAGGAGAATGGTTATAAGGGACTTTTCAAAACGCCACCTCGGATGGCAAGAAAATGACACCCACAAGATTTACTTAAGCGAAGCTATGTCCGTAACCAACAGACACTTGTACTGTTTGGCCCGGCAAAAGAGGTCTGCAGAGAAAACCAGATACGTTTGGTTTAGTGCAGGCAAGGTGAAAAGTCGACGAGACGATGGCCAGCAAGTCGTCGTCATCAACTCACCATCAGACTTGGACATGTTTGCTTGACATGCAAACACATGTCACATTACTTTGCACAATTTTGTTTTTATTTTTTCATATCGTCAGAGGTATGTTTTTGTTGCTTTTATTTTATCAATTTACTCTTATAATAATTTTATTTGTGTTTACGAGAACATTTTAAGTTCGATCTGTTTAGAAATTCTAATTTATGTATTTTGATTCTTTCTTTAAAGGAACAGACTTTTCGTTAACTAAATTTTATATTATCTGTTTTTCCTCATTATTAATATCTGGGAAATTTTATTTACTCATTGTTCCTCTCAATAGATATATTATCAATAATTATAGTCTCTGGGCTCATATTGGCTCTAGCTACTGTAGAAATATTCCTATTCCTTCATAACTAGTATCCTTTTGACCCGCCAAGTCAATGCTCAGTCACTCTTAGCCCATTTTGATGTATTTTACGACTTTTTCCTCCATAACTTCTACCATTTAATTGCAGTATCCGAAACCTGGTTGAAACCCACAATCCCGTCTTCACAGATCCTTCTACCAAACTATACTCTCCTTCGTCAAGACCAAGTAGATCGGATGAGTGGTGGAGTAAGTCTCTTTGTCCATGACAGTCGTAAATCCAAAATCCTTCATTGCTCTTCCTTAACCGATTTTCCACACGTTGAATACCTCTTTGCCGAAATCATCGCAACCTTATCTACCATTCTGTTTGCTATCATATACCACCCTCCTAGAATTATTTTTGATGAATCATTTGAGACTTATCTGTACAACTTAATCCTTTCCTACTGAAATGTCATCCTTTCCGGAGACTTTAACACCAATTTACTAACGCCATCCTTCGATTATTCGTACCTAACAAACCTCCTTCATTCTTTCAGCCTTTACATAGTACCTTACAATCCAACCCATCATACTCGGTACTCAGTCCTGGCTCGATCTGTTTATCCTAGATTCCTGAGACAAACTCCTTGCCGCATCTCAGCACCCGACCCCGTTTCTATCTTCCCACGATCTTATCTAGATCACCTTGTCCCATCCTTTTCTCCTCGAACAATATCCTTCCGAAACCTATATTCTCTCACTCACGAAACAATGTTAAAAGATCTTAACGATATCCAGTGGGATCCCACCTACCCCTCAAAATCCATAGACACCATGGTAGAAACCCTTACTACTCATCTTCACTCTATTCACGACCGACATGCTCCTCTTATCACAATAACCATCCGACATCCTCCTGTTCCTTGGCTAACTCCTGCTTTGAAAAGGAGTATGAGAGAAAAAGATGCTGCTAGGCGACGGTTCAAACGAACTCGATTTCCTGATGATTTTTATTCCTTTAAGCAGCTTAGAAACAGCACTCAATCAGCAGTACGCCGTGCCAAATCCCGTTATTACCATCATTCCTTATCCAACCCCCCTAATACCAAGGCCACGTGAGCTATTCTTAGAAAACTGACCATTGGTAATACACCTCAGTCCCAGTCCAATTCCGTCTCTGTTACGTGCTGAACCGTTAATATAAGAACCTAGTAGAGAGGAAGTTGAAATAGCTTTCGGAAAATTAAAATCTTATAAAGCAGCGGGAGCCGATGATATTCCTAGTGAACTAATTAAGGCATGCGGGGAATAAAATATTTTTTTTAGTTTAAAAGATATGGCAGAATGAGAAATTGTGTGAAGAATGGAAAGATTCCATTCTTATTCCGATTCGCAAAAAGGGCCCGAGGACGGATTGTAATAACTATTGAGGAATTTCACTCATTCCGGTATGTTATAAAATATTCACGTTAATCTAAACTAATCGAATCATAGAATACGCTGAGGAAATTATCGGAGACTACCAATGTGGGTTTAGGAGGAACCGTTCGACTATTGATCAAACATTTTCTTTACAACAAATATCAGAGAAAAAATTAGAGTACAACGGTGTTGTCCACCAGCTGCATATTGATTTCAAAAATGCTCACGATTCTATTGACTGCTAGAAACTATATAATATTCTATTCGAGCAGGGGATCCCCAAAAAATTAATGAATTTAGTTAGGATATGCTTGACGGAAAAACCCAATAAAGTTAGAATCGGTTATTATTTATCCGAGAAATTTAAGGGTCGTTCGGGCTTAAAACAAGGTGATTCTCTTCCACCTGTGCTATTTAATTTGGCATTAGAACATGCCATTAGAGAGGTGATACATACCGAAAAAGGTTTGAATCTGGGTGAAACAATATCTGGGCTTGGGTATGCTGATGATTTGGTACTGTTAAGCGAAGACATGGAAACAATAAAACTAAATACAAAAACGTGACTCGAGATAAATACTGATAAGACAAAATATATGGTTAGCAGCAAAAACAGCGACAATTTCGATAATATAGCTATAGAAGGGAATGTGTTTAAACACGTTCAGAATTTTAGGTATCTAGTGTCTACGATAACTATTAAAAACGAAATTGAAGAGGATATTAAGGTTAGGCTGAAGGCAGGAAATGCTTGTTATTTATTTATTTTTTTTTTTTTTGTCAAAATTACTTAGCCTCCTGTCACGAAATTTAAAAATTAGAATTTACAAAACCATCATCCTTCCTACGGTTCTTTATGGATGTGAAACGTGGCTGCTTAGATTAAGGGATGAGCAACGTCTTAAGGTTTTTTAAAAAAAAGAATATTCGGACCGAAAAAGGACGAGTCAACCGGAGAATTTAGGCGGTTACACAACGCTGAATTGCGTGAACTATATTTGGTTAATATAATTGAGGTGAATAAGTTAAGGCGAATAAAAAGGGCCTGTAAAATCGCTGGGCTTAGGCTTAGTAAAGAAAGAATTCCTAAAAAAATAATATGCGCTGTACCGACTGGCAAGCGTCTGAGAGGTAGACCAAAGCGAAGGTGGGTAGATTGCGTTTTGTTTGGTTGGCGGGGTTGTGTTTAGACGGAGCCCGGTGGATGGAAGAATGTGAACAACGATTGGTGGTATCGGCATCGAACCTTAGGGTTCGCTAAGCCTTATTATTATTATATACATACATATATATATATATATATATATATATATATATATATATATATATATATATATTTATTTATTTATAACTACGAATAAGTCAATTTTTTATAAAATATGACGCCTTTGATGACCCATAAAATTTTATTGCTATCTATCTAGGGTGGCAGACCTCTATATTTGCAGTCTATAGAGGGAGTACTTTTGGAATCCGCGATCAAATTTTTTTTTCAAATCATACCACCTTTTCGGCTTCATTTCCCGGACAATAACTATTCATTGATGATTATTTAAAAAAAAATTATGAATTGAAACATGTTCTTAATAACTTCCAGATTACCGAACCATCAAGGGTACCAAAAAGTGGTTATTACCAATGCAGTCGGCGTCTTCTAGAGTGTGGTCTTCTGGCCTTCAGCCAGATTCATAGAAACCAGAAGTGCCTACAGGAGACTTATTAGTGGATCTCAGCTCATTGTGGCACTTATATATGACATAAGTATTGTTGTTACTTCATTCATTCATGTATGGCACAACATCCCGTTACCGAGACTGGGCCTCCTCCAAGAGCCTCCGCCAGTTGGCTCTGTCTTCTGCTGCAGCTCTCCAGTTCCGCACACCAAGCAGGGTTCTCGCATCATAGGCCACGTTGTCCAACCATCTCGTCCTCGGCCTTCCTACCCGTCTTACGAGGTGCAGCTCCTCCATCATTATTTTTTTTGGTATTTCAAGGGTGCTCATTCTGGCCACATGCCCTGCCCACCTTAGTCTGGCCAGTTTAATATACGTGACTACGTCGATGTCTGCATAGAGAGAACTGAGCTCCCTATTTTTTCTTTTCCTCCAGACATCACCCTCCTTTACTGGACCATAAATCCTTCTGAGGACTCCTCGCTCAAAGACACTCAGCTTCATCTCATCCTTTTTAGTCATCGTCCAAGCCTCTGAGCCATATGTCAAAACAGGCCGAACAAGGGTCTTGTATATGATTAGCTTGGTCTTCTTTGAGAGGTACCTACTTCTTAAGTGTCGGCCAAGTCCAAAGACACATCTATTGGCAGCCGTGATCCTTCTTTGTATTTCTTGAGCCATGTCATTCTTGCTATTAATTTCAGACCCAAGGTATATAAAACTTTTCACTCTCTCAAACTTAAAAGAACCTACCTCAAATGGAGAGTTCAGATCCACCTCACCGCCAACTCTCATATACTTAGTTTTCCTCTCGTTGACTTCTAGTCCAAGTGGTCTTGCAGCTGCTTCAAGGCTTATAAACGCTTCTCTGAGAGCCCGTTCAGACCTACCTATTATGTCAATATCATCAGCAAAACCAAGAAGCTGTGTCAGGCGATTGAAGATTATATCTTTGGTCTGAATACCGGAGTCTCTTACAGCTTTCTCCTCTGCCAAGTTGAACAATAGACAGGCGAGGGCATCCCCTTGCCTAACCCCACTGCTCACTTTAAACTCTTCGGAGTCGTCAGAACCGACGCGTATTCTGCATCTCGAGCTGTCCATGGTCATCTTGATTAGGCGTACGAGCTTCTGAGGGATGCTTAGCTCCTCCAAGGCACAGTATAGTTGCGTTCTATCAACGCTGTCGTATGCTGCTTTAAAGTCCAGGAATAAATGGTGGGTGACTACCTTACGCTTCATAGTCTTTTCTAGGATCATCCTCAGAGAGAACAGTTGATCAGTCGTTGAGCGTCCTCTTCGAAATCCAGCCTGATATTTCCCCAGTTCCTTTTCAGAATACGGGAGGATCCTCTCAAAAAGAATGTTAGAGAGCAGCTTATAGGCACACGAAAGGAGTGAGATTCCTCGATAGTTAGCGCATTCTGTTTGATCTCCTTTCTTATGTATTGGGCAGATAATGGCTGTTGCCCATTCCGTAGGCATAGCTTCCTTCTCCCAGATGGTCAGTATTAAATCATGCAGAGCTTTCTTGAGTTCTTCACCTCCACATTTCAACAGCTCTGACTGGATTCCGTCCGGGCCTGGCGCCTTTCCATTGTTGTTACTTGAAAAGAGAAAATTAGAGGCAATACAAGAGAACTTCAATGAACATGAGTTTCTTCCGAGGTGTAAGAGAAGTTAAGGATCGATATAAACCTCGACTTAATTTTGCTAAAGACAAGGAGGGGAACCTTGTGGTTGGCAAGGAAACAGTTATTGGGAGATGGGCGGAGCATTTCCGGGAGCTGCTTAACCGAGACAGAACAGAAAACGCAGAAAGGCTTAATGAAATAGGCCACCACTCCGTTGGCTGGAGGATGTTGAGGCGGATTTGAGACAGCTTGATGTCAGGCGGTAGAGGGCAGTAGCATTGGACCGAGAAGAGTGGCGACGTATTGTTGAGAAGACCAAGGTTCCACGCGGACTATAGCGCCGAGGAGTAGTAGTAGTAACTGTTGTTACTACTAGAAACAACCCTTTTTAGAATCCCGACAGAGCATAAATGAAGTATTGAATGTTCTGCCAAGGTCCATAACAACACAAACCATGTGTAATCGTTAGTGGCACTAGCGGATCCAGGATTAAATTTTGGGAGGCTTCAGCCCGAAAGCTTTTTTATTCATACTAGTAGAGGCCCGTGCGAAAAATTCGCACAGCTTATTGTTTTCAAATGCCTAATTATTAAGAAAATAAAATAATGCAACGTATCAAAAGATAAAAAAATCAATTGTTACTTTATCGATAAATATAAACGACATAGGAAACAAAAATTATTTTAAATCTTCATTAATGTTTGGAACCAACATATTTACAAATTTCAATAAGCTGTATCTTTGCTAAAAATTGTCCGATTTCGAAAATTGTTTTTTTTTTTTTTTTTTCCTTTTGTAAGGAATTTGGTAATTAATCTTTTATATAATTATAGGCATAACCAAGGGAAAGTGTGTAATTTTTTAGTTATTTGCAAATAAAGTGTGTTTTCTTTCATAACTGGTTTGCCTGAATTTTCGGGTTGATTGAACTATTTTACCCGCCTGCAGGAGAAGGAAGCCTTCGAAATTGGTGGCTCAATCTTGACATTTGGTGAAGAATTAACGATGATATGGCTTCCCGATCAAAAACACCATCGATAAATAATATAAACTCCTCCTCTCTCGATCATAGAGGCCTCAAGCCGACGAAATGAGACATGTATTCAACGACAATACTACAATTAACGTAAGGTTGTGTGGATGCGAACCCTATACATTGCGTTATCTCGAAAATAGTACGTTTTTGGGCTTAAAAACGCAGGATCCGATAGTTCCGGAGGAACTATTCGGATCTTGCTGAACGCATCAAAATCTTCAAGGTCCAATTTGTCCAGTATCGATCTACAGACCTACCACCGTTCCTCTATTGAAGCCTAGCAAAATGTTTGTATCGACTTTATTTATTTTAGAAAGAAAAACAAAAGTGGAGAATATGATTCGCTAACCCCCCGTGAAATTCTGAATCCAACGGTACCCCATTCATGGTATTTGAGCATGACAGGAGCTTATATTTGGTACAAAACCGATTTCGAGCCTTACTGTAATAATATATGTGTGGATATATATATATATATATATATATATATATATATATATATATATAACGATAATTACTTTAGGAAAAAAAGAAAAATAATAACTACGTATATGAAGTGGTGTTCAAATGATTCTTGAAGTCCTATTAAATGTAATTACACGAACAATAATACGTTAAGAGATTATTTTTAAATATTTTTTACTACAAAACATGTTTACATTTTACTATTTTGAGGGGAGAGGAGGGGCTTCAGCCCGAAAGCTTTTATTGTGTGATTATTACGGAGTGAGGCCTGGCATTGTCATGGCGGAATACAAAACCTTTGAGATTGACTAGTTCTGGACGTTTCTGTCACAATGCTTGGTCCAATTTCATTAGCTGTATGTAGTAGATATTCGAATCAATCCTTTTTCTTTGAGGAAGCAGCTAGTAAAATAGCATGCCTCGATAATCCCACCATATAGAGAGAAAAATCTTTTACGGCCTTCAGGTTAGCATTAGACGGGCGTCAGAGGTTGTCCACGATTTCCTGCGCACTATATTGTCATAGACGATTTATCCGTCACTATTTGATTGAGAATGGATCCGTTTTGTTTCAGTTCAGAAGAGAATAGTAGATTGATATTCGGTTGGCCAGGTTTGCCTCAGTCAGTTTGAGTGACCCCCAAACATCGAGGTGCTACAAACTGTTTTAAATGCCTTTGAACAATTCCAAAACCTATTTTCAGTGTCTCCACAATTTCTCGTACCTATAGAGACCGGTCTTGTTCAATTAGAGCCTTGATATCACTCAAATCAACGTCGGTTGGCTGACCACTACGGGTAGTATCTTCGAGATTCGTTTTTGAGGAACGAAATTTGACAAACCATTTTTGAACGGTGCGTTCTGTTAAGGCATCGTCCCCGTATATCTTACATATCTTTCGGTGCACCTCCGAAGCTCGCATGTCTTTTTTAAAGTAAAAAAGCAAAAAAATGCACTTAATCATTTGACATATTCACTACGCTGTAGCACAAACAAAATTAATGCCAATAAAACTAAACACAACAGTTTTGAAGAATGGACTTTGATCTTTCCGGTAAGTTTCATTATTGCCAGATAAGGCAAAGAGAACTGGAGATATTTCAAAACAATTCGCACTACTAACAAAAATCGAATGAACTTATGGATCCACCCAATATATTGACTATTTTTGCATTCTTTCCATATAATAATAATAATTTAAAAGATTCTATTTTATAATCCAACCAGTCATCCTCAATGATGAAAAAGTATAAATTAATCATCCTATTTATTATTTTATTTTGTTTATTATGTCTGTGTAATATGTGTTTAAGTTTTTTGTATCATTCCTAAAATTTACTGCTCTATTTTCATGTTCACATCAGTCCACATCTTTTTTATTTATAATGCAAAGAATGTCATCTATATATTAGATAGATGTGGACCGAGTCCATTAAGCCTTAAAGAATTTTCATGAAAAATTATAATTTACAGTTGAGAAAGAATTGAAATAATAATCCCAAAAAAATTGATAAACAAAAAGCTTATATTAAATGTACCTATGTAAAAGGACTTTCTGAAAATATACAAAAGTCAATAAGGAAATATGTCTAACATATACATCCAAAAAAAACATCCAAAAAAAAAAAATACAAATTGGTATACAGACATGAAAGATGATTTATAAAGTAGAATGTTTTGATTGTCCATCTGTCTACATAGGTGAAACTGGTCAAATATTAGAAAAAAGAATGTATTAACATCAAAATGATGTAAAAAATAAAGAAAAGGATAAAAATAAAACCGCTTAGGTACAACAAGTGGCTGAAAGCTCAAAGATTTGATACAATAGATCCAAAAATATTACATAAAGAACTCAATATGAAAAAGAGAAGGATAACTGAGGTGTTATAGATTTGAGAACATGAAAATAGAGCAGACAATTTTAGGAATGACACCAAAAACTTAAACAAACATTAGACAGACATAATAAACTAAATACAATAATAAACAGGATGATTAATTTATTCTTTTTCATCATTGAGGATGAATGGTTGGATTATAAAATAGAATCTTTTAAATTATTATTATTATATGTAAAGAATTCCAAAAAAGTCAATATATTAGAAGATTCCATAAGTATTCTCTCCCTCTCCCTCCATTAAGATTAAACTACGTCTAGATAATAAAACAGGGTTAATTTAATACAAATATATCTTTTAATTAAATAAAACCCTAGAATCAAAACGAAAGGGAAGGTGACCGAGAGGTAGCACCAGGGTGGATATCAGAAGGAGGGCCAGTGACAAGGATCAGTGGACGAGATGGGCCAAGGCTGTTCCTCCACGCTGATGGCACTAAGGAGGTGGCAAAAGAAAAAGAAGAATTAAATAAAACAGTAAAATAAATAAATTAGATACAATATTGTTCTAATATAATGTAAATAATTTATATTGTAATAGATTAAAAAATGACAGATTTCAATTGTTTAATGTGAATTAGTGTTGTTAGATCCTTTATTAGTCATATGTTTTTAATTATTTTGATAATTTTATATGTGAATTAAATATAAATTATCTTTTACATTAAGTGACCATTGTCTATTCCACATGAATATACCTTGATAAAGTTTGAATTATTTTTCAAGAAAAAAGACATGTAAATAGGAATAGCAGGTAATTATTGTAAATTATACAAACAAAATTTTTAAAGATAAGTAGAGATTATATAAAAGATTATTAATTAAGCAGAATGAATATATGTAAATGAGCATTTTTTCAGATACGCTGATAATTGCTAGGCGCCAAAACGTAAAAATAAAGTAAAGATTATAAAATAAAGAGTAAATTGCGGGACAGGAGATCGAAATAATATGATTAAAATTCTGTTATCTTTACATACTAGTCGCATTTCTGTATCTAGAGTAATAGTAGGGTGCCTAAGAGTCTACTGAGAACAGGGGATGTGTACACTGCCACAATTGTGCTTCCTTCAATGTAGTCTGAAGTTAGGAGTGTGATGGTATTGGCTGGCATCTACTATGGAGGACAGATTCTACTTCATATTGTGAAAGGTCATTCTACTCCATATCTCATTGCAATTCTTTATGTTCAAGAACTTATAAAGGAGTGTTCCAATTATTCCTCAAATTACTGAGACCATAATTGGCCGAGATTTCCATTTTCATGAGGACAATACACGACCTCAGAGGGAAAAAGTTGTTCATAAATGTCTTGATAATATGGACATTTCACATCTGCCGCTTCTCACCTTATCTCCAGTTATCAAACCCATTGAGCACATGCCGGATGCACTGCAGGGAAGGCTTTTTGATCATCATCTGCAACTTCGTAACCTTCAGCAGCTGAGAACAGTATTACCATGTTTATGGGATAGAATTCCTAGTGAAATCAGCGATAACATAATGAGCAGTATGCTCAATAAGTACAGGAAGGTAGTGCTTAACACTGCATATTACACAAATTATTAAATTTTATAAAAAATTTACAATTCACAATAATAAAAACAAAATTACAAAAACCTTAAATTTAATTGTTTTTTTTTAAACACCTTTAATAAAATTCTCTGAGATCAAATACAATCTTAATTGTATTAATTTTTAATGTATTTTATAATAAAAATTCTAGGAAAAATAAAGCATACATAACTAATAATATCCCTATTAATTTTTGAGCAGTTTATATCATATATTTCATGTTTTCTATTCATTAATTTTATTTTTCTACTATTTATTCTATTCTACTGTTTATTTATATTACACTTCATTTCTTTGTTAGCTTTATTTTTTCACCATTTACATCATTACTTTTTGACTCCTTATAAAAATTTTATACATCTTACATATTATAGTCTAATTTATTGATTGTATTTTTCTAATCATATCACACAGTTCATTATCCTCTTGGATTTTTAAAAAGATTTACAACTTATCATAATATTATATATATATATTTTCATGACTTACCATTACATATAATACTTATGTGTTTTTATTTATCTAATACAACATAATTTTTATTCGAATTATTGAAGGAAGTTAGTCAACTGTTTTATGTATCATAAGTGATAAATATTCAGGACGCAGTCATTTTTAAGGTTTTTATTTGTGCCGAAACTTCAACCCAAGCATGTGGGTTATCATCAGGGCTGAAATTTGTTTAATACAATCAGAGATATATTATAAGACAGAAAATGATTAATAATGAGAAAATAGTGATGGATGATACATGGATAGACAAATGAAATAGTTATAAAAACTAAAAAGATATAATTTATATAATCCATTTATAAGAAATGTAATATTTACGCTTACTAACCATGTTTCGAGCACTGAAGTTATTTAAGTAATACGAATATGCATTATCAGATTTAGAGTGAAATTCTTCAATTATTCAGTCTTCAGCTGCCATGTCCCCACTGAAGCATCAGATAAACAAGAAAAGGAGGATTTTTACGATCTGCTGGACAGAACAGTTAGAGCATGTCCTCGATCTGACATAAAAATAATCGCAGGCATTTTAACGCTAAGGTTGGTGAGGAGACATTCTATATACCTACCATTGGAAGGCATAGTCTCCATGAAACCTGTAATGAAAATGGTCAAAGACTAGTCAACTTCTGTGCATCGCAGAACCTAGTTGTAGGAAGCAGTCTTTTCCCTCATAAAAGATCTATTTAGGTACCTGGAGATCTCCCAACGGGAATATGGTGAACCAAATCGATCATTTCCTGATCAGCAGTAGACATAAATCCAACATTCTAGATGTTCGAACATATCGAGGTGCCAACATGGACACGGAGCCTAACTATCGAGCCTGAATCTCAACTGTTAAGATAACATGAGGTCAGAGAAAAAAGAAGTTTAAATCCTCAAAACTTAAAGATTCTCAAGAATGCATGAAATTCGTCCAACAAATAAACGAAAATTTGGCGAACAGACCACATCCATTGGACATGGATGTGGTCAACAATTAAGGCAACAGTATATGAGGCAACTGAAAAAACTACAGGTTTTAAAAAGTTTGAGAGATCTCCATGGTTTTATGAAGAATGTCGATTGGCTACTGATGAAAAAAATGAAGCATACAAACGTATGAAAAAGATTCAAAAAAGAAATACGTGAACCTTGGTAGATGCATACAGACAAAAAAGGGGAAAGAGAAGGTAACACACAGACACAGAAAAAAAGCATGGGAAAATAAGGAATAAGAAGATATCGAGATCTTGAGGAATGCTAATGAATGTCGGAAATTCTACCAAAGAGTGAATAATAGCTGAAAGCCATTTAAGCCAAGACTGTTCTTATGCAGAGATCTCAATGGATCATTACTCAGTGACAAGAATCAAATTATAAGAACATGGAACTGTCAAATCCTTTGAACAAATGCCCAATGAAAACCACACACAGGAGGACCTGCTGAGAGTAACAGAGTTAACCCGAATACCAGAAGATGAGCTAGAGATCCCTGATGAAGAAGAAGTTCAAGAAGCAATAGATAAGCTTAAGGATAACAAAGCCCCAGGCTCTGATGCATTGTCTTCTGAATTCTTTAAGGAAGGTGGAGAGGAGCTCACAAAGCTGTAACATAACCTTCTAGTTTTGACTTGGACTGGGGAAGTAATACCAAAATATTGGAATAAAACAATTCTCTGCCCTATACACAAGAAAGGGAGTTTGCTTGATTGCAAAAACTACCGAGGTATTTCGCTGTTACCATGTGCCTATAAAATCTTCTCCAACATTCTTTACAAGTACCTCCTGCCGCATGTTGAAATAATCTTGGGGAGATATGAATGTGGTTTTCACCAGGGGAAGTTCACAATTGATCAGATATTCTCCTTACCCATTGCTATGGAGCATGGCTGAGAATATGAGATACCCACACACCACTTATTTGTGGATTTTCAGGCAGTCTACGATAGTGTTCAGCGTAAATCCCTATACTAGGGCATGAAAATTTTTAATATACCAAAAAAACTTAACGCCTGGTATACTGACTATGGAAAACATTGAAAATGTGGTGTGTATTCAAGGCGATCTCACTCAAGGATTTACAGCTATTAACGGAGTCTGACAAGGAGACTCCCTTGCATGCTTATTGTTTAACTTAAGTTTGGAAAAAGCGGTCAGAGAGACAGGAATCCAGACAAGAGGAACCATCTTCAATCGCACAATTCAAATCCATGGCTACCCAGTTGATTTAGACATCATTGGAAGATCAAGAACGGCTGTAAAAGAGGCCTTCCTTGCCTTTGAGCCATCTGCCAAAAAAATGGGCCTTGTCGTGAACTCTCAGAAGACTAAATATATGGTCGTTAATGAAATGAAGCCTCCTGCTGAAGTTACCGTAGAATTTGGGTCCTACATATTTGAACGTGTAAGTGAATTTATATCTGGGCTCCCAAGTAAATGAAAATAATGATATTTCAGCTGAAATAAGAAGAAGAATAGCATCTGCTAATAGATGCTATTTTGGATTTTGCCGACAGTTTGGAAGCAGTCTACTTTACAGAACTACCAAAATAAGACTGTACAAGATACTCATCAGGCCTGTACTTACATACGGATTGGAAAAATGGGCTTTTTCTAAAAGTGATGAGCAGAAGCTTTCTAGGGGAGCAAGAGGCCGCCCCAAATTACAATGGGCTGATGGTGTAAATAAAGATTCGAGAAACCTGCTCGGTGTTTGAAGCTAGAGGACAGCAGCACTTGACCGAATTAACTGGCAAAAGCTGCTTGAGGAGGCCAGAACCCAGTGATGGGTTGTAGAGCCGATTGATGATGATGATAAATCAATTTATAAGAAATGTAATATTTACTCTTACTAACGTGTTTCAAGAACTGAGGTTATTTAAGTACTGGCCCTTAGATAAGTAAATAATAGGGTCGCTGGAGGATTTTCCCGATGTATTTTTAAGATAGCAAAGATAGTTATACAAAGTCATAGGGGAGGGGTAACATTTTTGTTTGTGGAATGCATTGATAAATAAAATATTTAAGGGAACACGTGTAGTACAACAGTTATTTTGTTTTTTATAGTTAAAAAATTATGACCATTAACTTGTAATGAAATAAAAATAAATATGAGATGATAGGTAATACAAACATAAAACAGTTTGAGTGAAAGTATACAATAGTATGACAATTAATGTTTACAATACAGACAATTGTAATAAATTAAAGTGATAAGTAGTCAATAAAATATATTTTACAATATTTTTGATGGTATATTGTAGAATAGAAAAAACATAAATATCAATTTTATTGGTTGATTGGAAAAATCAACTTTATTATGGGACAAAAGTCTCTTATGAAAAACAATATTGTTCTTAAAAAACTATTAGATTACATTGCACTAATAGTATAAGCATAAACATGTCTTGTTTATATGTTATACATACATATATATACACACACACATATATATATACATATACATGATAAATGTAGGAGTAGTTATATCTGTAAGTTGGCAAGGAAATGGGGAAAATGAAAAAAAAAAAATTAAAACCATTGTTTGAGGAGGCAGAAAATGTTGGAATCTGTATTGTAGATCTTTTCTTTATCTACTTTGTGGTTTACCGGATTATTTTTTTCCAAATTAATAAATATAGCTTCCGAAAGTAGTCGTTTTGGTGGTTGGGAACTGTGGCAAGTATAAATGGTTTGTCAAAATCAAATGTATGGTTGAGGGTTGTTTCGCTAGTTTTGAGGCGAACGGGTTGCGTGTGGAGAAGCTGTATTGGTGTTGGTATATTCGTTTTTTGAGATAACTTATTGTTTCTCCTATATAGGAAGAATTGCAGCTTTGGCTAGAATGCAAAATGGAATACTATATTTGATTGTTATAGGAACAAAACAAAATCTTTGAGTTTAGTATATAAATTTCTTAATTTACGGTTATTTTTTAAAACTATGTGTAGATGGGAGAATTTGAAAGTTAAAGAATTTTTGAAACAGGACTGGGATGTATGAAATGGATTTGTATGGTCATGGTGGGCGATCCAGTTTGTGAGACTGGTGAAGGTGAGGAGGTTTGGATTGATTTTTGATTAGGTTTTTTATTATGTGATCAGGAAAATTGTTTTATTTCAGGATATAGTGTAGTTTGGGTAGGTGATTGTCATGGAATTGTGATTCAGATAACGTTAGACAGCGATGAATCAGGTTTTTAGCTACACTGATTTTTCGGTGGTAAGGATGCTGGGTAAAATAATTTAGGAGGCGGCCGGAGTAAGTAGGTTTGGTGTACCTATTGGTGGATAAGGCATTATCATTATTTCTGGAAATGAGGAGATCAAGAAAAATGAATCTATTTCAATGGTAAAACGGAGTCGAGGGTGTGTATTATAAACATTAACTGTCAAACTATTGTTTACCTCCAGTCTTACTGTTTTATTTTTGTATTGATTTTCATCTCTTATTTATTTGTATTTCATTACAAGCTAATAGTAATAATTTTTTAACTAAAAGAAACAACGTAGCTGTTGCACACGTGTTTTCATAAATATTTTATTTATCAAATGATTTGCATTTCACAACTAAAATGTTACCCCCTCCCCCCTCTGATTTTGTTTATCTACCTTTGCAATTTTAAAAGCACATCTGGAAAAATCTCACAGCGACTCTTTAATTACCTACATAAGGGCCAGTACTTAAATAAATTCAGTCTCGAAACACGGCTAGTAAGAGTAAATATTACATTTCTTATAAATTGATTATTAAATTATATCTTTTTGTTTGTATAAGTTAATACATATTTCATTTGTCTATCCATGTATTATCCATCACTATTTTTTCATTATTAACCATTAACCATGTTTTATAATATTATATCTCTGATTGTATTAAACACTTTTCAGCCCTGATGATGACCCATATGCTTGGGTTGAAACGTTGGCACAAATAAACACCTCAAAAATGACCTGACTATAATTTCAACTATAATTTTTATTCACTTCTTATAATTTATTTATTAGCAGATAACCTTCAGAAAAACCCCAGTTGTTGGCATCCCACCCTGTTTTCGGTACCCACTGCAGTTATAGATGAATATTAAGCATCGAGAATGGTCTGGAACTGGCGAAAGGCACTCATTTAAAGCAAGAATTTATTCTGTGCTTACATGTTCTAGCATCTCCCATTATTTATTTAGTTTTATAGGAAGAAAAAATCCGCCAGAGATGGAAGAGGTTGTAGAAGTTCTTACATCCCTAAAAAACTACAAGGCCCAAAGAGATGAGATTCCTGCAGAGCTGTGGAAGCATGGAGGAGCAAATGTACCACCTGGTTTTTGACATCTGGATGTCGGAAGAGATGCCAAAAGACTGGTCCATTGCATTAATAAGCCTAGTTTATAAGAAGGAGGACAAGATGGAATATAAAAACTACAGAAGCATGTGTTGCTAAACACAGTATACAAAGTTTTCTCCATTTTGTTGATAAGCAGGATAATCCAGTACTCTGAGAGAGATGTCAGTGAACACCAGAGTGGATTCAGAAGAGGTAGATCCACTATAGACCATATTTCAAGCATAAGGATCATGTTGGAGAAATGCTATGCACATAATATTGATCTTCACCACCTCTTCATAGACTACAAACAAGCATACGACAGTGTAGACCAAGGCAAGTTGTATCAGGCTATGTCAAATGTTGGAATACCAGAAAAATTGATACAATTAGTGCATACGATCTTGGAAGGACCACAAGAAACAGTAAAAATATAAAGTGCAAAATCCAGTTGCTTCCATATCAACAAAGGACTAAGGCAAGCAGACCCCCTATCTCTCATCTTGTTCAACACTGTTTTGGAAATAGCGATAAGGGCCATTAGAACAAATCCTAGGAGGACCATCTATAATCGATTGACACAGCATCTTGCTGTTGTGGATAACGTTATCATTTCTGGCCGCACACGTACAGCTTTAATAAGAGCTTTCGAGGAATGTGAACAGGCCTCAAAAATGGTGGGACTCAATATTAATGAAACCACAACTAAATATATGAAGACCTCCCAGAGTGTCTGTGGGGCAAGGAATGGTCTTAGGACTGGAGAATACTTTTTCGAACAGGTACAAGAGTTTAAATATCTTGGGGCCAATATAAATGAAAAGAATGACATACAGGCAGAAATATAGTCACACATGATGGCCAGAAATAGATGTTGCTGAGCACTCGGAAAAGTACTCAGGTCCAAGGTGTTGCCCTGGCAGTGATACATGAGTCCTCACCAGAAAATCAGAACAAGTGTTGAATGTGTGGGCAAGAGGAAGTCCTGAGAAGGATTTTTGTCCACTTGAGAGAGGGAGATCCATGGAGGCTGAGAAACAATCAAGAGCTCTGTGATCTATATAAAGCCTCGGACATTGTCACCTAGATCCAGAAGAAGAGTAGAATTAGGTGGCTGGGAAATTTTAGAGAATAGAAGAGCAGCGTATCCCGAAGAAGCTTCTGGAGGAACACCCTAGTAGAGGAGGAAAAAGAGGGTGTCCCAGATTTTGGTGGCTGGAGGACGTGGAGGAGAACCTAAGGACACTTGGAGTCTGAAAGGTGGAGAAGAGCAGCTTTGGATAGCGAAAAAATGGCGGAGAATCGTGGAGCAGGCCAGTGTTCTGCAAGGACCGTAGTGCCATCAAAAGTAAGTATCAGGGTTTTTTTTTTTTCACTTTTCTTTAAGGTTTGTGCAGTTTCACATGGAATATTCTACTCATTGCTAAATAAAAGAATAAATAGACCATATATGCATCGCCTTGTACACAAATTTTGACCAAAATAGAAAGATAAACCTATATTTCAGCATATTGGCCTTTCGATCCACTATATCTGGTTTTATACAATGTCGCATGGAAAATTTTCATAATTACTGAACAAAAGTATCAATCAATCATCTAGGGCTAGGTCTATATATACATTTTTTTTTATTCTCCTCGCCCCAAAATTTGAGCTTACACAAATACTCTAAAGACTGGCATATCGTCCTTACAACCTTATTTTATCGAGATTCATAAAGTTTAATTTGTAATATTATTTTTATTGCCAATAAACATGTTAATCAAGTCAAAGGATCAACATGAATATAAATTTGAGCCAAGACTGATATATCCGAACAGAGACCGGCCCTACGTTATTTTATCAAAATCGGTAGAGTTTAATCATTTTTTTTTTTTTTTTTGGACCGATATATCGGCCTTACTATTTTGATTTATAATAATTGATATACTATTATAATTTGTTATTATTTTATCATGATATATACATAAATTTGAGCAAAGATCGATATATCAGCCTTATGCCCTTAATTTATTGAGATTGGTAGAGTTCGACATTTTATTTATTTTTTTATAGACCTCTGATTCCTCTAATTTGAGCAGATACTGATATTTAAAAGACCGATATATCGGCCTCACGACCTTATTTTATCTTGATTCATAGTTTTACAAAGAATACTATTTATATTCCTAATAAATGCATCAATCAATCGCCAAGGAATCAACATAAACATAAATTTGAGCAGATACCTATATTCTAAAGACAGATATATCGGCCTGATGACATAATTTAACGAGATTGGTAGAATTTTACCATATTATTTATTTATTTTTTTTTTACTTCTCCTCATTTGAGCAGATAATGATATTACAAAAACCGATGTAACGGCCTAACAACCATATTTTATTGAAATTCTAACTTGGAATATTATTTTTCTTGCTAATAAATGTGTCAATCGAATGATAAGGGATCAATATAAACATAAATTTGAGCAAAGACCTATATATATCGGCCTTGCGACATTATTTTATCAAGATAGGTAGAATTCGACCATTTTTTTATTAATTTATTTATTTTTTGTGATCATCTTAAAAAGATTTTACTCTCACATTAGACCAATATATCGGTCTTATGATCATATTTTATTTTGATTCACTGAGTTTCATTTGGAATATTATTTATATTTCTAATAAATGTATCAATCAATTGCCAAGGAATAGAAATAAACATAAATTTTAAAGACGAATATATATATATATCCGATGATCTCATTTTATTGAGATTGGTAGATTTGACCATTTTTAAAATTATTTTAATTTAATTTTTTTTTATTAAATTAAAGAAATATTATTCCTTTATTTATTGCTAATAAATGTTTCAATTCAATGTCAAAAGATCGACATAAACATAAACTTGAGCAAAGACGATATATCGGCCTTATGACTTTATTTTATCAAGATTCAGTTGACTTTGACTATTTTTTATCGATTTATATTTCTTTTTTTTTATAAATCTCCACTTCTCTAATTTGAGCAAATACCAATATTTCAAAGACCGACACATCGGCCTCACAAACTTATTTTGCGAAGATTGGTAGAGATAAACCATATTTTTTTTGTGTGTGTTATTTTTCTTACAAGTTTTTTTATTTTTATTTCCATTAGACTGATATATTGTCCTTACAACTTTATTTTATCGACATTCATTATTATTTTTATTGTGAATAAATGTGTCAAGGGGTCGACATAAACATCAATTTGAGCCAAGACCAATATATTGGCCTTACGATCTCATTTTATTGAGATTGGTAGATTTCACCATTTTTTTAAATTATTTTAATTTAATTTTTTTAGTACTCTGCTTTCCCTAATTTGAGAAAATACCGATATATTGGCCTCATGTCCTTATTTTATTAAGATTTAAACTTGGTGTGTTATTTACATTGCTTAATAAATGTGTCAATCAGTCACCAAAGAATTGACATAAATATAAATTTGAGCAGATACTGATATACTAAAGACCGATTTATTGGTTTGATTGACTTGTTTTTATCGAGATAGGTAGAGTTTTACATTTTTTTTCTTTGGTTCTTTTCTTCCTCTCATTTGAACTGATATCGATATTCCAAATACAAATATATCGGTCCTAAGACAATATTTATTGAGATTCAAACTTTTATTATTATTTTTATTGCTCATAAATGCATCTGTTTTGTGTAAATGATATTGTACACGAGCGCCTTATTACGATGGTTCATAAAAACAGATCAGATAAAAGATAATAATTGAGCCTCCAAAGCTACGAGCAGCTCTCAGCCCATTTCAGGCCAGCCACTAGAGCATCTCAGAGAGAGGATCTCAGACTGGAGAAGGGCACCCTTCATTCTTCAAAGACCAAGTAACATTTATATGCCAGCATAAAAGGGTGAGTTTTATATGCATAATTCATATAACCTACTACTTTTAATCAAAATACAGTCCACTGCCAAAATAATGTCAAATGTTGCCTAAGAAGAACTCATTAGAGTTATTTGCCTTTTTTAATTAAATTGGAAAGTTGCCTAAACAGCGTCAATAAATCGTCAAGAGGTGGGCATGAACATAAAATTGAGCAATGGCCGATATAATGGCTTTACGACCTTATTTTATCGAGATTGGTAGACTTAGACCATTTTTTTTCTTAATGGCCTTCCCAAATTCGAGCAGATACTGATATTCCAAAGATTGATATATTGGCTTGACGACCATATTTTATCAAGATTGATAGACGTGGATTTTTTTTGGGGGGTTCCTCTTCTTCTAATCTTTTTTTTTTTTTGTCTTCATCACTGATATTTTATCGAGAACAGCTGGCAATAATCATTTTGTTATTAATTATTATTATTTTTTTTATTCTTTCCTTCCCCTAATTAAAGCAGATACCATTATTCCAAACACCGATACATCCAAATCTTATTTTATCAAAATTGGTAGATTTTAAACACTTTTCGTTTGTGCTCCTGTTCTTACAATTTTTTTTTTTTGTATTCCTGTTGGATTGATACATTGGTTTTATGATTTTAATTTATCGAGGTTCATAAAATTTAATTTGAAATATCATTTTTATTGAGAATAAATGTGTCGATCAATCGACATAAACATGAGGGATCTACTCAAATGAGAGGAAAGAAACAACAAAATAAAAATAATAAAAATGATAAAGCTCTTCCAATCTCGATAAAAAGAAGTCATCAGGCCGATATATAAGTCTTTTGAATATCTGTATCTGCTCAAATTTATGTTATGTCAAATCATTGGCGACTGATTGACAGATTTATTAGCAATATAAATAATATTCCACGGAAAACTCTATGAATCATGATAAAATAGTGTCGTAAGGCCGATATATCGGTTTAAGGGGATGACCAGAAAATTTGGTAGTGGTGCACAAAAAAAATAATAAATTTAACTTGATTAATCTTAATAAAATAAGGTCATGGAACCGATATATAGGTCTTTGGAATATTAGTATCTGCCCAAATTAGGGGAAGGAAAAGGCGAGAAAAGAAAAATTAAAAAAAAAAAAAAATTGTTTTGAACTCTACCAATCTCAATAAAACAAGGTCATAAGGCCGACATCGGCTTTTGCTTAAATTTATGTTTATGTTGATCCCTTGACGAATGATCGACACATTTACTATCAATAAAAATAATATTCCAAATGAAACTCAATGGATCAAAATGAAATATGATTGGAAGGCCGATATATCAGTCAGTCTAATGGGAGAAAAAAATATTTTTTAAATAAAATAAATTAATAAAAAAGTTTATTAACAATAAAAATAATATTTAATGTCAAAGATGCCGATATATTGGTTTAAGGGGATGACCAGAAAATTGGATAGCAGTGCACAAAAAAATAAATAAAAAAAAGAAGAAATCAAACTATTAATCTTGAAAAAATAAGGACGTAAGATCAATTATTGGTGTTTAGAATATAAGTATTTACCCAAATTAGAGTATGGAAGGGCCAGAAAAAAATTAAATAAAAATTTGCGCCAACTCTACTAATCTTAATAAAATAAGGTCATATTGGTCTTTGCTCAAATTTATGTTTATGTTGATCTCTTAATGAATGACTGGTACGTTTATTAGCAATAAAAATAATATTCAAAGTGAAAAATGCCGATATATTGGTTCAAAGAGATGACTAGAAAATTTGGAAGATGTTCACAAAAAACAAAACAAACATTACTCAAATTCTATCAATCTCAATAAAATAAGGTCATAAGGACAATCAAATTTATGTTTATGTTAATCCCTTGACAAATAATTGACACATTTATTAGCAATAAAAATAATATTCAAGGTGAAAGAGGCCAAACTCTACTAATCTTGAAAAAATAAGGACGTAAGATCAATTATTGGTGTTTAGAATATAAGTATTTACCCAAATTAGAGTATGGAAGGGCCAGAAAAAAATTAAATAAAAATTTGTCCAACTCTACCAATCTCATTAAAATAAGGACATAAGCCCTATATATCTATCTTTAGCATATCCGTATCTGCTGAAAATCTGGGGAGAGGATGAGCATAAAAACACCACACTTACACACGCACAGATCATTTTGTGGGACTTGAATATTTGGACTCATGGGACCTCAAAATGTGTATTTCCGTAAAAAAAAACACAGGTTCAAAAATTTTCACGATCGCAATATTATATATTATACCCTTATTATATAATACATATATAGGTAATTGAAAGTAAAAATAAATGAAAGACACTGTCTCAGACATATATTTTGAAATTAGAGATCTTTAGTGATTTTAGCACCTATTTCTCCCTCCATAAACTTTTGAGAAGTAGTGTGTTGTCGAAGGTCTCGAAAGTGAGAATTTATAAGACAATTATACGACCATTTCTTACATATGGCTCAGAATGTTGGACTACAACTAAAGCCCTTGAGCATCTCCTTCTCTGTTTCGAAAGAAAAGTGCTTCGCCGTGTATATGGTGGTATATATGAGGGAGGTGCATGGAGAAGAAGAACGAATGCAGAATTAAGAGCGAGGTACAAAGAAATAGACGTATCAACGTTCGTACAGGTATCAAGACTTCGCTGGGCTGGTCACATCATAAGGATGGATCCAAACGAAGTTCCTTACAAGATCTTAGCTGGGCAAATGTATGGTACAAGGCGGGTTGGACGCCCCAAGCTTCGCTGGGAAGACTGCATGGCTGCAGACGCGATATCTCTGCTAGATGTTATGAACTGGAGGATGGCAGTACGGAACAGGGATGACTGGCGGTCTAAGCTTGAGCAGGCTATAACTCAAATAATGGGTCGTAATGCCGAATAAGAAGAAGAAGTGATTTAACAGAACTGAAATTGTTGAACCAAGTATCCGGAAATAGGAGAAACACATTTTAAAGTTTCCTTAAAGGTGTCGAAAACCGAGGGTTTTACCCTATATTTTGTTAGCATATATTTTCATTGGCCGAAATTTTGGCCCAAATCATTTTTGTTAGTTACTCACCATGACTGTAACCCCAACTAACTACCCAACCATATTATCTACAGCCAACTATTTCTCCACCATTATAAAATTTTATCTATATTACACTTATGAGATGAAAATCTATGATAGAAGAAGAAGAAGCGTAAATTTTATTCTGGGACAACGGACAGAGAAACAAGGAAAATGGACAGAGGAACAAGAAGTAATCCCAAGTCATAAACGTCATTTGCTTGTAAAGGTTTGGAAAAGGAATACATCTTGGAAATATGTCATTGGAAAACATCATAGGAAAACAGGATAGAGCCACTTCAACTCAGTATACCAACTGGAGACTCCAAAGATGAATCTAATGAAACAATTGGTTAGTCTCTTCAATCTGATCTCGAGCCCACCAGTCACCGTATAAACGGCAGCCCAGTGGGGAAAAATGAGAAAGAAAACTAGGAAGTATAGAATCACAGAATCTTGGGGATTGATTTTTGGATAGTTTGAAAAATATGGTTATTTCAGGACAGGTATTGATATAAAAAAAAAAAAAGAAGAGCACAAGGTTCCTCCTTATATCACACCCTTCGTTCTATATCGATGATCTTCAGTCCTCTATCCTGCACTATCAATACTACCTGTATGCTGACGATGTTCACTTTGACCTGGCTGATTCCTCTCATGTCATCTTAAAACTTCAAGAAGATATCAACAAAATGTATGCTTGTGCAAACCTCAATAAACTCACTCTAAATACCAAGAACATGAAAGCTAATCTGATCGGATCTCCCTCACTACTCAAATCTATTCCTGTACTTCCCAATCTTCACTTGAACAACTCACCTTTTTTAAATTTTTTTTTTTTCAAGTTGGCACAATACAGTACGACCCTTTAGGATCGATTGTGCGCCATGTGTAATGTCCGTTTTATTCCTAAAACCTTAATTTAGTCGCTTCAGCGTACCTTAGTAGGCTTATTATTGGATTGATTGACTCATAGCTTCTGTGGTTGTCCACTAGGTCCTCTGCAAATAGCTCAAGTCTAAGCGTGTTTCATTCTCCTCCTGACAAAATATGCATAGCGGGTTCTCAGTCACTCGGAGATTAAACATGTGATAGTTTAAGTTACAGTGACCAGTATAGATCATTTTAAGTTTTTTGTTAGCTGCTCTGTCCAGACTCAGTAGCAGCTCACTTCTTTTATCACATGGACATTTAAGGAACAGCTTTGGTACGTTTGGTAGTACTAAGAATGATCCCGCAAAACAGGTTCAGGAGTTATGGGAAAAGTGTCTGAACCTAACCTGGCAAGTTTGTCTGCCTCTTCGTTGCCGGGAAAGCTTGTATGTCCAGGCAACCACTCAATTGCAACTCTGTTAAGCTCAGCCAGATTATTAACTGCTATATTGCAGTCTTTAACAATCTTTGAGTAAGTATAGCGATTATTTTAAGTACCTATTGCCGCTTGACTGTCATTGTAGATTATTATCTATTTCCAGTCATTTTGCCTTGCAATAGGTTTTGAGCGCAATGGCAAAACATGAAAGCTAATCTGATCGGATCTCCCTCACTACTCAAATCTATTCCTGTACTTCCCAATCTTCACTTGAACAACTCACCTTTTTTAAATTTTTTTTTTTTCAAGTTGGCACAATACAGTACGACCCTTTAGGATCGATTGTGCGCCATGTGTAATGTCCGTTTTATTCCTAAAACCTTAATTTAGTCGCTTCAGCGTACCTTAGTAGGCTTATTATTGGATTGATTGACTCATAGCTTCTGTGGTTGTCCACTAGGTCCTCTGCAAATAGCTCAAGTCTAAGCGTGTTTCATTCTCCTCCTGACAAAATATGCATAGCGGGTTCTCAGTCACTCGGAGATTAAACATGTGATAGTTTAAGTTACAGTGACCAGTATAGATCATTTTAAGTTTTTTGTTAGCTGCTCTGTCCAGACTCAGTAGCAGCTCACTTCTTTTATCACATGGACATTTAAGGAACAGCTTTGGTACGTTTGGTAGTACTAAGAATGATCCCGCAAAACAGGTTCAGGAGTTATGGGAAAAGTGTCTGAACCTAACCTGGCAAGTTTGTCTGCCTCTTCGTTGCCGGGAAAGCTTGTATGTCCAGGCAACCACTCAATTGCAACTCTGTTAAGCTCAGCCAGATTATTAACTGCTATATTGCAGTCTTTAACAATCTTTGAGTAAGTATAGCGATTATTTTAAGTACCTATTGCCGCTTGACTGTCATTGTAGATTATTATCTATTTCCAGTCATTTTGCCTTGCAATAGGTTTTGAGCGCAATGGCAAAACATGAAAGCTAATCTGATCGGATCTCCCTCACTACTCAAATCTATTCCTGTACTTCCCAATCTTCACTTGAACAACTCACCTTTTTTAAATTTTTTTTTTTTCAAGTTGGCACAATACAGTACGACCCTTTAGGATCGATTGTGCGCCATGTGTAATGTCCGTTTTATTCCTAAAACCTTAATTTAGTCGCTTCAGCGTACCTTAGTAGGCTTATTATTGGATTGATTGACTCATAGCTTCTGTGGTTGTCCACTAGGTCCTCTGCAAATAGCTCAAGTCTAAGCGTGTTTCATTCTCCTCCTGACAAAATATGCATAGCGGGTTCTCAGTCACTCGGAGATTAAACATGTGATAGTTTAAGTTACAGTGACCAGTATAGATCATTTTAAGTTTTTTGTTAGCTGCTCTGTCCAGACTCAGTAGCAGCTCACTTCTTTTATCACATGGACATTTAAGGAACAGCTTTGGTACGTTTGGTAGTACTAAGAATGATCCCGCAAAACAGGTTCAGGAGTTATGGGAAAAGTGTCTGAACCTAACCTGGCAAGTTTGTCTGCCTCTTCGTTGCCGGGAAAGCTTGTATGTCCAGGCAACCACTCAATTGCAACTCTGTTAAGCTCAGCCAGATTATTAACTGCTATATTGCAGTCTTTAACAATCTTTGAGTAAGTATAGCGATTATTTTAAGTACCTATTGCCGCTTGACTGTCATTGTAGATTATTATCTATTTCCAGTCATTTTGCCTTGCAATAGGTTTTGAGCGCAATGGCAAATTGCCAGTACTTCGGATTGAAATACTGAAGCATATTGGCCAAGAGGAATTGAATCTTTTCCTTTGTTGTCTTTACGATAGATGCCTGCTCCTGAGCCATAAGTTGTTAGAGAGCCATCCGTATAACAAATTTATACCATTGTTTATATTGTCTGCTGATATCGATCTCGACTTCATATTTACTGTCCAGATACTCACGGATTTGTATGTCTGAGTGCATGGCTAGCACTTTGTCACACTCAATCCTATTCAGCAGTTTGGTATGTCCCCCCTGTCCAATGTTAAAAAGTTCAATGATAAAAATTAGTGTATTACCTTTAATAAAACCCTCTCCAGAAAACAACACATCTCCCAAAATTCCCATTGTACTATTTCTACCTTAAAACAGTTCAACCCTCTACGCTATCTCCTTCCACTCCAAACCCGTCAACTCCAGGTTTTCTCCCACTTTGATTATAACTGTATGGTGTATGGTGAATTCTTGGGAGTACTCAAAGCCAAATCTAAATGCCTAATAAATTACTCAATACGTTTTGTCTTCGAGATCTCAAGAGATACACATATTACCCAGTATTACACCAAGTTGAGGTGGCTCTATCCATCCTATCACCGTCACTACTTCTTTGCTATCTTTCTACACCAGGTTATTAAAACTCAACAACCCTCCTATATTTCGGAGCCTACAATTTAAATCCTCCATTCAATCCCGTTCCACTAGATCACATATGTCCGAACTCTATCCTCCTCCTCACTAAACTGCTGTTTTTGACAAATCCATTGTAATTCAAGCCGTTTCTCTTAGGAATTCTATCCCTCAGAATATTTGACACGCACAATCAGTTTTCTCTTTCAAATCTTTTCTTTTTAAGCACCTATTCCTTTCCCAATCCGATTGATCACAAAATGCATGTAAGAGCATTCCCAAATCACCCCCAGAAAATATTCTGTTTATTTAACTTTTCTCTGTTTATTTTATATATATATATATATATATATACTTTTTTTCCCCTCTTTTCTCTCTGTATTTTTATTTTTAAGCACCTATTAGTCCCAGGATAATATAATTATTTTCATTTCATTTCAAAAAAATTACCCCAAGGTTTCTAACGGAAGCATGGAGATATGATGATGAAATCGATAGGATGATTGGAACCAATGAGAATGGCTTTGGTCTTCTCAACATTCAACCTCAAATCATTTCTTGCTTCCCATGAGTTTATTTAGTCTCTATCTCCTTATAGCTTTCATTTCCTCAAATATCATGGTAGGATGGAAGGAATAGTGAATTTGGAGGTTGTCATCAGCATGTAACTGGTATTGTGAATGGCGGAAGGAATCAGGGAGGTCGATCAGAAAAACATCAAATAATTGACAATTACTTTTTCAATGACAGCATTTAGTATAGTAATCTGACTTACCAATATATTGACCCAGTAATAACTGATAAGATAAGAAATAACTGTGCGGGCAACAAACAACTTTCACTTACCACTCAACTTTGAACAGAAATTATTTTCTGGCCATGTTGGGCTATTATAAAATTTTTTGAATTGCATTTTTAACTGAGCTAAAGCTAAAACGTTACATCTAAGAAATCATAAATATCATTAAAATAACAAAAGTCCTATAAATGGATTATACGATCTGTTATGTATTGTAACACTATTAGTTATTAAACTGTTATTTTCCCTTGCAAAGTTTACTAAAACGGAATTAAGAGATTTGGATTGTATGTCATAGACAGGTCAAAAGTTGTCACACTAATTGTAAGTGGATACTGTTGGAATATCACAGAAGGAAAGTTCATCAAACTATTCACTAATTTAATTTTCTAAAAAGTTACAAGATAATATTTCGGAATAAACGGACGATGATACCAAACTTTTTAAATATAATATCAGATCTAGAATTATTAAACTATAGTAAATATATTTAAGGCATATAAAAATATGTTTGCTTTATACATCCATGAAATGATTTTATATTTTACTTCTTCTTTCACACAAGTACAACGAAATAGTTTTTTAAACAATGTCATTGCCTTGATTAGGTGGATTTTAAAGACTTTTTTCAAACTTAAAAATATTTTTTAAAGTTTACATTTAGCTAGTAAATTTCATTTAATTTTCTTGCAAACATGTGATTTAAGTTAAATATTATTAATTTTCAAAAATTATTATTTATAATTCTTTTACCACTCTCCGTTACCTTTTACAGCTTTCTATATTAGATATTCCTTTTTCTAAAATTCTACGCTGTCCAACGATATATTATATGTATACCTTCTGACTAGAATTTTCGGATATTCATTTTCAACTTGGATAAGTATTTTTCTTTTTTTCTCCTTTATTCAATAATCGAATTCTTTCAAAAGTTATATATAGCAATTTTTCATAACTCTTAATAATGAGAGATAGTTAATTATTTAAAACAAACTATATTAAAGGTACTTTAGAGGAAGACTCATATGAACAATGGTCATTTAAGCCCTGTAAAGTGACATCAACGGGGATAAAACCTAAATGATATTAAAGACTACTTGATTATACAATGATACACCGAGTTTAATCAAAATCGTTAGAGCCGTTTTTGAGAAAAGTGTAAAAATGTGTTTTAGCGTTGAAATAAAGCGGCATTTCCGGTTAGCCGATTTTAAGGAAAAAGTTGCTGTCACATCTAAGGCATATATCTATCTTAAATACGTAATATCAGTTTCGTACGACTTTTCGTTTTTGAGCTAGACTTCTAACATACAGACACACAGATCATTTTTCAGGACAAATCACATGTTGGACTCAGGGTACCCTAAAACGTGTATTTCCGTTGAAATCTCAGATTAAAAAATTTATACAGGAGATAAGATGGAATGGAAAAGGTGATATTGGGGCAAAAAGTTCATAACGCTATATAGTGGCAGCAAAAATAGGCATGAAATTGTAGTTGTGTTTATGGTCGCAAATCAAATAAAATCTTCAATCCTCGACTTCCAACCAATTAATGAAAGGTTATGCAAACTACACATTAGGGGCCATTTCTGGAGTATTAGTTTGATTTGTGTGCATGCCCCCACAGAAGAGAAGGATGAAGAGGAGAAAGATATCTTTTATTAACAATTGGAAGATACATATAGTACTTGTCCCAATTACGATATGAAAACCGTGTCAGGAGACTTTAATGCACAGGTTGGTAAGGAAAAGGAGCTGAGACCTACCATAGGAGCTTATAGCTTACTCCATAGAACTAATGACAACGGATGCAGAATGGTAAGCTTTGCAATCTCAAAATCCATGGCTGTCATGAGCACTATGTTCCTAAAAAAAAAATGATGTCATTGAAAAAGTAATTGGCAATTATTTGATGTTTTTCTGATCGACCTCCCTGATTCCTTCCGCCATTCACAATACCAGTTACATGCTGATGACAACCTCCAAATTCACTATTCCTTCCATCCTACCAAGATATTTGAGGAAATGAAAGCTATAAGAAGATAAAGACTAAATAAACTCATGGGAAGCAAGCAATGATTTGAGGTTGAACGTTGAGAAGACCAAAGCCATTCTCATTGGTTCCGATCATCCTATCGATTTCATCATCATATCTTACTGCTCTACCTATTCCCTTCCATGCTTCCGTTAGAAACCTTGGGGTAATTTTTTTGAAATGAAATGAAAATAATTATATTATCCTGAGACTAATAGGTGCTTAAAAATAAAAATACAGAGAGAAAAGAGAGAGAGAGAAAAAAAAAAGCATACATATATATATATAACAAACAGATATTTTAAAAAGTTAAATAAACAGAATATTTTCTGGGGGTGCTTTGGGAATGCTCTTACATGCATTTCGTGATCAATTGGATTGGGAATGGAATAGGTGCTTAAAAAGAAAAGATTTGAAAGAGAAAACTGATTGTGCATGTCAAATATGCTGAGGGATAGAATTCCTATGGAAAACAGCTTGAATTACAATGGATTTGTCAAAAACAGCAGTTTAGTGAGGAGGAGGATAGAGTTCGGACATATGTGATCTAGTGGAACGGGATTGAATGGAGGATTTAAATTGTGGGTTCTGTGAAATATAGGAGGGTTGTTGAGTTCTAATAACCTGGTGTAGAAAGATAGCAAAGAAGTAGTGACGGGCATTTTAGGCTCGTGCTGGAGAAGATAAATGGGAGCGAAGAAGTCATCATTCTTGGGGATTTCAATGCACGAGTGGGTCGCCAAGAAGGAAGCAGAGTTGTCGGAAGGAATGGAGAGGCTCAGATTACAGACAACGGAAGAGGCTCATCGATGTTTGCGAAGCGTTCGATTTGAAGATTTAGAACACATTCTTTCAGCACAAGCCCATACACCAATTCACATGGAGTAAGCCTGGATTCCAATCGTCTATACTTGATTATTGCATCACCAGACAAAAATCAAGTTGTAAAGTGGAAGATGTGAGGGTGTTCAGGGGTTGGGAATGTGTAACTGACCACTTTATGCTCCAGACCAAGATTCTTTTCCCATGGAAAGGTGGACGGGGTCTAAAAGAGGGACGCTGCAAAACAGAGAGTATCACCTTACCAAAGTACAAACTATATCTCCTTACGGAGGACAGTGTTGGGAGGTTATACAGAAGCAGACTAGAGGAAAAAATAGATTTGAGCCAGGGAAGCAATCTTTAGGAAAAATATGAACACTTGAGGGAGTGCATCCACGCAGCAGCCTCGGAGGCGTTAGGGTATGATGAAAAGAAAAAAACAACCAGATTGGTGGTCTGAGGAGGTCTCGGATTTCGTGGAGGCCAAAAAAGAGGCATATAAGAAGTACCTAGCGTCAAACAGGGACCAGGACTGGATTGCCTACAGAGCTCTGAACAAACGTGTAAAGGAGGAAGTTGTAAAGGAGAAGAATAACTCCTGGGAGAGATGCTGCTAGAAAGTAGATGGGACACTGGGCTTCAATCGAGTGCGAGAAGCTTGGAATATTTTGAGGAGCTTGAGGGCAATGTTGTCTCTCCTATCAGTGAGGACACATGGAAAAATCATTATGAGACCCTCCTTAACGAAAGTAGAGCGAAGTTTATGGCACAAGAGGGCAACGCACAGGAAGACTGCAAGCCGGACCATATGCAAGTAACAGAAGAAGAAGTGAGGGCTGCTATAGGCAGGGCTAAAAGCGGGACAGCTCCAGGTCCAGGGGGCTTGTATATGGAACTTTTAAAGGCCAGTAGAGATAAGATGCTTACACTCCTTACCAATGTGACGAACATGGTCCTGAAAGGGTGTGATCTACCTGATGATCTCCGAACAGGATACCTCTGCTCCATCTTTAAAAAAGGAGATAGGAAGCAATGACAGAATTATCGCGGCATCTATGTACAGAGCTCAGTCAGTAGGATTGTTGGGAGACTTGTCCGGGATAAGCTGGAAGGAGAGTACACCACACTGGTGGAACAAACTGGTTTCACTGCCGGGAGATCCTGTACGGACAATATTTTTGTACTTCGGCAGCTCATTAAGAAATGCAGGGTGAAGAATAGGGAGCTTCATTTAGCCTTCATTGATCTGGAGCAGGCATATGACAGTGTCCCTAGGGAAAGAATATGGCCAGCACTGAGAAGAGCGGATATTAATGAATCCACGGTACAAGCAATTCAACACTTGTATAGAAGCGATCTGTACAGAGTGAAGATTGGGAACCACCTCTCGGAACCGTTTTCTGGAACCAAAGGGCTGAAGCAGGGGTGTTGTATGTCTCCAAACATTTTCAAGGTATACTTTGATGAGGTAGTGAAGCAATGGATGAGACGAAGTCGAGATTACGGAGTGTACTTTGACGACGACGAGCTCCTTACCCTGTTCTTCGCAGATGATCAAGTAGTGATGGCCAGGAAGAAAGTTTTCCTGGAGATGGTGGTTGTACAATTAAAGAAAGCTTATGAAGAGGCAGGTCTCAGGATTAATTTCCAAAAGACTATGGCACTGGGAGATGAGGAAGACAACCTACGCATAGGTGAACAGGTATGTAGAAAAGTAAAGGCATTTAAATACCTCGGGTCCTATCTGGACGATGTTGGAACGTCCGAAGTGGATGTCCGAAACAAGGCAGAGATGGCAAGAAAAGCTACTAGAATGCTGCATCCTGTTCTCTGGAACGACACTATTTCAAACGCGAACAAAACTACGGATGTGAGGCATGGTCGATGAATGCTGGCTTGTATGCCAAAATTCGGACTGTAGAAATGGATTTCTGGAGAAGGTGTCTTCAGTTAACGAGGCTGGACAGAGTACGAAATGAAGTGGTGAGACAGAGAATAGGTGTAGAGGAGACCGTCTCTGAGAGGATCGGGAAACAGTGATTGAGGTGGTATGGGCACTGCAGGAGAATGTCAGAAGAGCATTGGCCTAACAGAGTCCTGGACTGGCAGCCACCCGGAAAGCGTAGGCGAGGACGACCGAGAACCACGTGGAAGGAAGGAGTCCGAAAAGAGATGGCCGGCCGAGGTCTACAGGAGGGTGACTGGGAGGATAGAGATGTGTGGAGCTCTGCTCTGACCTGAAGAGGTATCCCATGTTGGAACACCGGAAATAAGTAAGTAAGTAGTGTACATAAGATGTTTTCGATATCCTCTACATCGGGTGGAATGGTTTCCAAATCTTCATCATTAATACCCACTGGTAATTTATGGTAATTTACATGGTCTTCCAGACCGTCCTCTGTTTCTCTATGATTCAGTAAGCTTTTGAAATATTGCTGCCAAAAATATTGAATTCAAATTTATTAGAAAGTATCATATAATAAGATGTAAGAAGTTGGTGACCCCATCCAATGTTTGGATCCCTACATTCCTTTCAGATAGCTCAAAGACCTTCTCGTTTAGGCGACCAGTCAACATTTGGTACTTTTCCACAGTAGGAGAACCTCTAATGCTCATCCAGAGGAAGGATGACATAAGGGATATTTGTATATGCTAGAAGAAAGGCAAATAAACCAGAAAAAAACCTAATGTCGACATTGGGGATCTCAAAATTATGACAGAGAATCACACAAGTGGTCAACATCCCCCCCCCCTTCCCAACAAATACTTGAGTCGTTCGAATGGCATCCATACCCGGTCAAAAAAATAAATTTGTTAGAGCTCTGACAATCTTGTTAAACACAGAAGAAAACTTTAATTTCAAAATTATTGCTTAAATTAATCATATCTTGTTTGTAGTAAAAGAGAGATACAAAATTGAACGGTAATCTCCACAAATTATAAACTTTTGTTAGCTCAAACTGGAGCAGATTGGCACTTCGATAGGAAAGCCAGTCTTGACACCAGGAGAGATCGTATAATCTATGTTTAATATAATTTTGTTTGGTAGTGTATATAATTTATGTCATACTATAAACTCTATTCCTATAATGAATTTTAAAATCCTGTTTGACATAAATATTAATTTTATTTGCTACATAATAGTTAATAACATAAAATTTAACTAGTTACTAACTGTTTTATTTAAGTATAGACCCCAAAGGAATATTAAAAGTGAAGTAAGAGAACAGATTTCAGATAATAATCCTATTGAAAAATATTAAAACTATAAATAAAATAGAAAGGTAAATGAAGATTAGATAATAAAAAAGAACTAAATGATTATTTTAAAAACCGTGTATTCCTTTTATTACTCCATGGTTCAAACTATAAAAATATAATTAATTTATTAATGGAGCTATTACTTACATATGTTTAAAGCAAAATAAAATCCCAACTATTATCTGAAACCTGAATTAAGTAAAATAAAAAAGTATATATTAAAAAAATATCAATGACAAAAATTAAAACAAGAATAATAGTAGCCACTAAAGAAATTATGTAATAGGAAACTAAATATCATAATTAATAATATTGTGATAAATATTTAATATGTTTTAGATAATTACCAAAAACTGTAAAATAAAATCATTAATTGCTAAAATCATCAATAACACAACAGGAATCGATAATAGGAAAATATTTTTAAATACATTAAGATGAAGAATTTTTTTCTTCAACATAATTATATTCGTAACTATAATACAAATTATTTTTACTTATTTTGAGAATAAAAATCAATGTATCTAAAAAAAATAATAATAGTAAAATACATTAGGAAATCATTTATTTAAGTTTTTAATAAAAATTAAATAATAATCTTAACTTCATACAGCTGGCGGAGGTTCAAGATAATTCTTCATCTCCTCGTCGTATTACATCCCGCACATGCAGGAGCCATGACAATCCCACATGTGAGATGGGATGATCCTTAAAAAAATGAGGATATATTACACCCCGCACATATAGGAGTCATGACAAACCACCATGTGAAACGGGGATACCATTTCTTGAGTTAGATTAAAAGCTGAGATGAACTTCAAAACATAAGCTGACTAAACTTAGGTCTAGATAAAAAATGAAATACAAATACAAACATTCTATTCAGGAAAGTCAGAATAGATATAATTTATAGTGTTTTAGATTATACTTATAACAAAAGACATGATCAATTTTGAATGATTAGTTTATACCATGTTTTTAACAGAAGGAATAGACAGGAAGTAAGAAGCTTTTCAATATAATTTTCGGAAGTTAAATTTCCTCCAATTTTAACCAAAAGTTAAAGAAAAAGAAAATTAAACAGAAAATTGCAGCAGAAAATTTGAAAAAACATCATGCATTCATCAGATATCAATGAACCACTAAATTAAATGAAATATTCTTTTGATAAACATATTTTAAGGAATTTTGATACAGATGCACAATTAAAAGTGAATTAGTATCCATATTCCAATATAATTTTTTTAAAGATGTATTTTTGAAAATTAACAGCAGAACCTACAATCATAATTATTTTAAGAGATTAGATGGTAAACCAATCACAAAAAACAATAAAATATTTAATAATTTCACCAGCAAAGAAAATACTGTAAACGTAATTTATACTAACAAAAATAAAACATTATTTATCATATTAAATAATTTCAAATTAGTTTTCACTATATATATATATAAAACATTTAATTTCTGTAAAATGGCTATTCTTTTGTTGAACAGATGGCTTTCAGAAATAATGCATTGATTATAACATGGTTATAATATAGTTGAAAAGAGAAGCTAGATTAAAAAAAAAAATTAATGATGCTCAGAGAGGTGGCCAAAATTAAATAATAATAAACAAAACAATTTAAAAAGGATGAATGTACATAAAAAGTAAAATAAAATTTAAAACTTGGAAGAATAATATAAAAAATTAAATTAAATTAAGGGCTTGTATCTGATAAAAGTTATAGTCAAAATTAAATAAATTTAATGCAACTAATTACAGTTTAAAAGAAAACAAAATGAGATATAGAAGTAAAAGTAAGGAACGGGAGATGAATAAATATAGATTAAAAGAGAAATTAAATACAGGGTGTCTACAAGTATTAATCAAGACAGATTTCCCGACTTTTTATTAAAAGGTAAAAAAAAAAGTTTTTTCACAATACTCAAAAGTATTTGTTAATAGATTAATTAACACAGAAACATGTGAAGACAGTAGAACAACCAACAGAGGTTTATATTCTGGATGTGTAAATAGCTATTGGTTTAGAGAAAACCACATGAAAATGGAGTGGTGTATACCAGAATAAATTATAAAATCCTTGGATACACAGATAATATAGCTGTCCTTAGAAGCAATAAAGAGGATACTCAGAGATTCGCTTAGACTCAATGAGAAAATGAAGATTTTGAGAGAAAAATCCACAGCACGATAACCAGAGCAATCTGGGATCAGAATATTAATGCATGGAGCAGAAGAACAAATAAATAACTGCTTACAGAATCTGTTCCATCATTATCTGATTATATGAAGACAAGGAGTATAAGATGGGCAGGGCATATAGCTCGCAACAATCCATTAGGAAGCCTCTACACAACGAAGAATACCAGAATAATGAACGGTTTTCCCTGTTTGTAGACACCCTAAAAACAATGCAGTATAAAGATAAACTATAAAATAATAAATGCAAAAAAATGCAATAAAAAGAAAAATATAAAGAGGAAAGTAAATAATAATACCAAAAAACTGATAAGAGAAAATGAGTGTGCCAAGCAAAGTTGATGAAAAAAAATAACATGAAAAACAGGAGAGGATAGAAAAGTAATTTGTCAGAGTGGTAGATGGGGAGCCAAGGAAAAAATGGTCAAGAAATTTCAACTAAGAGACTTAAACGAAATGAACACATTATTAAATAAGAAATTTAAATTCAATCTATATTACACAATTTGAATTTAAATACATAACCACAATATTTAACAGTGGAATATGAATTGTTATATATAGTTTAGCTCAGATATGAATATAATTAGGGCTTTAAGAAGCTATGTTTCTCTAAAAATTAAAACAAAATTACCTCATTTAACATTATCTAATAAGATAAAAATATCAGATATGAGTTCAAATGTAATTTTTAACACAACAATAACCCAAATATTGAATAAGATAAAATTTAATTTAATAATTTTGTTACAAAATAAATCTATTTAAAAAAATCTGTTACTGTAAGAGTAATTTAGTTGCAATAACTATTCATAAATTAACCATAATGATTTAGTTTGTCTGAGATAGATAATGTTAACCAATATAAACAGCTTAAAGTAAAAATATTTACAATTATATTACAGTACATATATATTAAAACTTAAGGAATTATTTTTAATCCAAAATAAAAAGGTTTAATGAGTACTGAATTATCATAGAACAGATATGAAAATTCAGTAGAAGTACACATATGATTTAGTATAAATAATGTACATGACCTTAAGAGTAAAATATTATTATAAGAAATTGTATAAGTAGCATTGCAATAATAGTTATCATTCAGAATTATTTTAAGCAGTAAAATAGGATAAGATATTCTGAAACTTTAAAAACATGAAAAACAATATGTTAATAAAAAATATATATATTGAGATTTATCTGACCTTCTTCCAGCATAGCTTCAATTTCATTGTCGCTTATGTCAAATTCTACTTCTGAATGATATTCTACGTTTTCATCAACATCTGACCCTTCACATTCATCAAGAACTTGGAATACTCTTAGATCTTCATTGCTCTAAAATTTTAAAGAAATAAGACATAAGGACATAATTTTTCATTCATAACCTTAAACGTAACGAGTATTTCTTTTCATCATATAAATGGTTCAAAATTAATAATTAGGACAGTTGGTTCGGAACATTTTAAATCTACTTTAGTATCACTGGATGTGATTCTAGGCAAGGTAAATTTCATTAATCATTGACCAAATATTATCGTTGACAAGAGAGCTTACATACTGATACAAGTTGTCTTCACTTTTTAAATGTTTTATTTTAATATATTATCTTATTCTTTAATTAATATATAAACGTATTATTTTATTCATTATGTGTGAGTAACAATCAATACCAAGACTCATTTTGAAGCTTCATGAATCCATGATAAAGTAGTAAAACATAACATAACACACTTAAGTTCAACCATACCTAGGTAGCAGCCCCCTATAGAGAAACAAGTCACGGAATGAAATCATTACATTTGACTTGGGGTTTTTTGTTTTAATTAATAAAACAAAATAAAAAGTAGCTTAATTTGTGATTATTAATTAAACCTTTGACGTACAAATAATTAACACTTTTCTTTTCTCATCAAGTTGCAAAAAAAAAGGAACACATTTTCTTAGTTCCCTAACCTAAAAACCACTTTTGAAAGTGATTTCTCCCGAAGAAAATATTAAGGCCACCTTAATAAATACGTTCACTCAATTGTGGGATCTAGTATATTAAAAGAACATAAACTTAAGTATGACATTTGAGAGAAATCAGAATCTGTAGAGCATCATTGATGGAAGAATAATTTTACACTCCATGATAGTATAACTCGATCAATTGAACAAATTGATCAATTTATAAGCTATCTGGTCTGACTTCCTTAAGATGCTAAAGAAATATTATAAAAAATATTGAGTAATGCTTGACAAAAAGCACAAATATATATATACACAAAAATTACAATCTTGTATGCTGGAGTAAAGCGAAAAAGGAAAAAATGCTGAATTGTTATAATTCTGCAGTAATATGACCTCCTCTTTCACTAGAATACAGAGGTTGAAGTGGATAGGTCACTTGCTTAAACTGGATGAAGAAAGGATGACAAGATAAATTTGCCAAGTGGAGTAAGGACAATGGGTTAGATGGAGAGATGTCCTGGAAGATCACAGAAAACTGAGGATAAGTATATCACACACACAAAATCAAACGAGCTGGGACTTGAATTATTTTAGGAATATGTCATGCCTCTAAAAGAAGAACAAGAAACTGGAATTATAGATTTACAATTCAGACAATATACTGTTTAGATACTGAATTTTATATATAGGTTTTTTAAATAATGTATTTACTAACAATTGAGATGCTATTTACTAATACTATATTACTTACATATATGGATTATTATTTCATTAATACTGATTTCAGCATACTCTTATCAAAAAAGTTTGATAACCACCAAGATCACGTACTCAATTATTCGTCCTTACTATTTAAAAAGTCCTTTTTTAGTTCTATTTTTCCTGAAAATATTGGGTTGACCGGTGTTGTGGCCAACATGTAGTTATTTAATTTTATTTGTGACCATATCATAATAATCAGGTGAGTAATTTTTAATTTGTATTATTACATCATTAAATATTTTTTGCTAAAAAATACATCCCAGCGACTTTTTCGGTCACTTCTGACAAAGCCAAGTCACAAAGCAAACAGAAGACAGTATTGCGCTGTGTATTGAACAACCTTCATGAGCTTCTCTCGTCCCGTCACCATTCCTCCTGGAAAATCCAAGGTTTCATCTCCACAGGCTGTGACAGTGGCATCCCACACCTGGGACATTGCTCTCCTCCAAGAGAACCTACGCCAGGCGACCACAGCAACGATAAAAGGGCAAATATGACTGACCGGCTGGAGGTGATTTGTTTTATTTTGATTAAGAACATTCTAAGGTGAGTGGTGCCCCTTCAAAAGACATTTTCTGAACCCCTGTGTTCAGTTTAATAAATGAAAAGAAAAACATTATTTTTCTTAATTTATACACCTCACATTGAGGTTGCACATTCACTTGTACACTACTTCATGCCAACTTCTACAAGTTTTTTTATAGTTCAGTGGCTAGCGTACAGTTCTCACATAGTGAATGATCTCGGTTCAAGACTGGCTTCACCAAATTCCTTTTTTTATTATATACTTTAAACTTATATAAGCTTACGATGGTTTTCTGTAATATTATTTAATTGCAACAATTAATTTATTTTTCTCATTTAACATTTTAAAAATTAATTAATTAGCAAGCCACCAGCTGGATAACATTGTGGATAACGTTGAGCAGATCTGGCTGTTTAAATTTGAATTCCCACTGCCGTCACATCCAATAAATAATGCAGCATTTGGAGTTTTCTTTAAAATATCCCTCTATATTATAACCTGTTTACGTTTACTGGATTATCATTAGTATGAATGTCAACTCTTATTAATCCTCTTCTAAACGATGTTTGTTTACCTCAGTAACATTTCAATACAATACATTTTTAAACTATATTAAATATGCTACAATTAAGACCAGAACAGACTCGGTAAATTTAATAATGTCTTCTACTCAACTGCATCAACATATCCTGACAGTCAGCTCATCACTTTCACTCACGCCTTCGGTGGCTGTGATTTCATCTCGTACTTCTTCGGAAACTCAAATTGCTTCAAATACTACTGAAACATATAGATTTTAAAGAGAAAGCTGCAGTGTTTTTAATCCAGCTATTACACCTACCCAAATAGTTGAAGCCTGGTATGAAAATTATTGAATTGTACGGTGAAGAAAGCTCGAGTCAAACTCTCAATGACCTGCGCTACCAGCTCTTCTCAAAGGATGCAGCCAAGACTAGTTTCAAACTGGCCAGACTTTTTCCCAAGCAAGATGCTGCAAAGAATATAATAGATTATGCACTTGGGCATATCTCAATAAGGTCTCTTTAAATGACGAGAAGACGAAAAGCCATCATGATCGGATCTCCCTCACTCCTCAAATCCATTATAGTATCTCCCAATCTTCTCCTGAAAAACTCACCCATCTCTTTCCACCGTTAAAAATCTTGGTGTAATCTTTGATCAAACCCTTTCATAGAAACCAAACATCTCCCAAATTTCCCGTCGCACTATTTCCACTCTAAAACAGTTCAATCGTCTATGCTATTTCTTTCCATTCAGAACCCATCAACTCCTTGTTTCCTCTCTTGTTTTCCCCTACTTCGACTATGGCTGTGTGGCGTATGGTGGCCTCTCGGGAGAACTCGAAGCCAAACTTAAAGGTCTAATGAATTGCTTAATACGCTTTGTTTTCGGGATCTCAAGAGATACGCATATTATCCAGTATTACACCGAGTTGAAGTGGCTTTCAGAGCCACAGAGATCTTCTTAGATCTCAGCGACCCTCCTATATTCTACAGAGTCTACAATTTAAATCTTCCACTAAATCCTATCCCACCAGATCCCGCATGTTCGACCTCTATCCTCCTCCTCACCGAAATGCTGCGTTTGAAAAATCCTTTGTAATTCAAGCCATCTCTCTCTGGAATTCTATCCCTCCCAATATTCGACACTCAAAGTCAGTCTCCTCTTTCAAATCTCTCCTCTTTATGCACCTATTCCATTCCCAATCCGCTTGATTATGAAATGCATGTATGAGTCTAAGTTGTAAGATTCTCTAAGCACCCCCAGATACTATTAATTCATTTTATTTTATTTTATATTTTTATATATATATTTTTTATTTCTCTTTATTACCTGTATTTTACTAACTATTATGTAAATATTTAATTTAAGTTATGGAGACCCTAATAAGTTTATTTATATCCTGCACTTATAATTAGTTCTAAAAGGACACTAGTCTTAGAATAATAAAGGTATTTTCATTTCATTTCAAAGATACATTCGTTTCGCACATACTACCAAGTGCAACAATGGCTGGGTTATAAAAAGAATCCGTTTGAATGGAGATGGATTGCTATGGCCCGAGATTTATCCCCAAAGATGGTGTCAAGGGAAGTGGCACCCTCAAATCTGCTGAACATGATTTCTTACGATTGCAAGAAGGAATGTAGAAATGCTAACAGCTACAGGAAAACTGCGAAAACCTGGCTGAAATTACGGTAGACGTTGATGTCAACACCCATAATTTGGAAAACTCAACAACAAGAATGATGATACGGATAAGTTACTCAACTATTCTGAGAGCCAATTCGCCGAAGATTTATTGAAGAAGTCGAGGAACAATACCAGGTATACATTCACTCATATTACTATGACTTCTAGTAATTAATACTTACCAACATGTGTGAGGAGGGGATGGCCGAGCCCCATAGTGCCCGGATCTGAACGTTGTGGATTCGATTCCTACCTGGGTCAGTTAATTTTCAATTTTCAGCAGTTCCAAGAAACGAATCTTGACTTTTCCCCTCGGGTAAGTATGCGGCAGGCAACCTCAAGGTAGTCTTAAGAGGTTGGCAAAAAGGACCATGTGTTCCAATTGCGTCTAGTTTCCCTTGTTTTGTGGACTAGTTCCCCCACCAGTAAAAGTACCAGCCTGTGTGTTGCATATAGGGCTTCTTCACATGGTTTAACCTTGGGATATTTAACAAATAAATATTAACATTCCATTTCATGATGTCCAGGAATGTGACACTGAAGGAGGCGGATTGGTGGATTTGTTTGGCTCTGGTAATTTGAATCAGAAGAAATACCTTTAGTTCACATTCCATTTACTCTTTGTATGTACTTGATGCAAATGTTTGTTAAATAAATTTTGCATTTCAATTTCAGTCATCTGGTTCTGAACAGTGATCTCTCCCTCTCCCACCAAACCGTTCCCCCTCCCTCATCCCTCCTTCAAAATATTAAAATGAATAAATTTTAACTTCACTGACTCATATCAGACAGGTTATTGATGATACCAATACAGCACCTATCATCTTCACCCCAGTTCACAAAGTGAACTTTTGAGTTCTTTGGTACCAGACTTAAAACAGAACTGAATACAAAAGGTAACAAATCCTTAAAGCTATAGAAAAATAAGAAATAGGTCCTTAGGGGAGCAAATAGATAGTGCAATGGGAGGTCTAGAGAGGAAGATGAGAGCGGATGTCTCCCTTACTCTTTGCGGAATGATCATGTTGTAGTGCCTACCCACTGCATGCAGTTTTCCAGAACTTATCCCAACCAACGCCTACTGTCATCCCCATGTTGGTGCCTCCAGGGAGTTCGATTTGACTCACAGACAACAGAGGCGGGATCCATTGCTTCTATTCATGTGATAGTTGTGATGGTCCTATTAGAAACCCAAGCTACATGGAGGGCGCTTGAACTAGGGCTGAATGGCAGAGAGTATATAAAAATATACTGTCTTTTATTGACCCACTTGGGACACGCACCAGGCGATACCATATTTTAAGTAGCCATTTGAAGGAAGAGGGGGTAGTACCTGCAGACCATTCTCGTGGGAACAAAATGCAAAAAACTTCTATAAACAAAAATAAAACTTTCTCTTATGAGGAAGACTCGCCCTCCTCTGAAACCCTCTTCTAATGTCTCATGGATTGGATGCTACTCTAGACAATGCATCAATGGGTGAAGTCTGTAACTGATGAAGTCAGGAGACTTTAAGTTGGAAATCAACAACCTATCAACAGGCTCCACTGATCACAACCTTCTGCATTCTTTTAAGGGCACAGTGGCTAGTGGCGTTTCTGCTTGTCGGAGTAGGAGTAAACAGTGATCAGAAGGCCTCAACAGAGCGTGTTCAATTAAGGAAAAGTGACTCAGTGGATGAGAAGGCTAAGACAGGGTGACCTCAAGTGTCAGGCGGATGAGCACCCAAATCACTCTTGGCCTGTGGACTAAGGGATGAGCCATATGACACTGCAAGGGAATACAGAAAAAAATTTAAGAAAAGGAAAACAAAAAAAAAAGATGGTTAAACTCTACCAAACATGATAAAATAATGTTGTGATGCTGATATATCAATCTTCAAAATATTTGTCAGGAAAAATATTTAAACCAATTGTTTATCTAAATAGAATGAAAGTAAATAGTAAAATTAATAAAATGAATGTAAATCTTAATCTATGCAATAGCAAATGGGAAAATAAATACACTAAATAATCTTTATACTATTTTTGTTTGTGCTAATTATATTAAAAAATAAAATAAACTTACACCAAAGGAATACGGATTGAAGACCTCATTACTTTTAGTATTTGTGACTTCTTCTTTTGTAAAATCTCTGCTGGTAGATGGTAAATTTTCAGATTCTTGATTATTCAAACATGTTTTTTTTACAATCGCTTTTACATTACAAGAGGGGTTATCTTTAAATTGTTCATTTGATTGTTGATAAGTGCACTTCAAAGTTCCCATTGATTCCATTTTTGATTTAGATACATTAATGAGGTTCTAAAAATAATTAATTACATTTAGATTTGCAGACAGAATTAAATACATTTTATTTACAAGTACATGCACGCACGCAGGCACACACCACCACCACCACCACCACCACCTTTGTCTCAGGAGACTTCAAAACATATATTTCTGTGGTAAACTCTGAGGCAATCCAATGGCTACAAAAAGATATAGACAGTATTAACGCTTTGGCAGCATGCAATGATTATAGTTTGAGTGTTGAGAAGACCATAGCCATTCTCATGGTTATCTTATTAATTCCATTCCTTATTATACCCTAGTCATGAAAAAGGGAGTCTAAGTTGCATCGAATGGGGATAAGTTTCTTTTTCTTGTATGGGATGTGAATGAGACGCAAAATCCAAGTTTTCGACCTCATCCTTCCCTCCCTCCGATCACTTTTGAAAATCCCAAATAGTGCTACTTTTAGCACGTCATTTTCGTAGTTTCCCATTTTGACCATGAAGAAGCACATTTTGACAAAAAACATTCTACACATTTTTAAACTAGATCAAATATGCTACACTTTAAGACCAAAACAGGTTCCTTAAGTTTAATAAGTTTTCAAAGTTTTGGAAATTTGTCGAACTTCAAAATTTTTAAGATTGTAAGACAATTGCATATGATCCAACAAGAAAAATAGCTCTTGTTTGATCATATGCAAATGTCTTTATATCAATAACCCATCTTGTATGATTCAGTGAAGTAAATATTTATTCATTTTAACATTTTGAAGGAGGGGCGAGGGAGGGGGGAGGTTTAATGAGAGAGGGAGATATCACTTTTCACAACTAGATGACTGGAAATTGAAATGCAAAACTTATTTAACAAACATTTGCATCAAGTGCATACAAAAATTGTAAATGAAGTGAATGAAATTTCGAAACTTGAAAATGTTAAGCTAATTTTCATGTGTATATCTTCAATAACCTGCCTTATAAGAGTTAGTGAAGTAAACATTTATTTAATTTATTATTTTGAAGAAGTAAATAAGGAAGATCCAAAATCATTGAAAATATAACAAGGAACTGATGAAAACATTATTTGGTGGAAGAAATACACTGACAGGCAAACAATTTCACCCACTTGATTTTTTCATGTTTTCATCTAAAAATATTTCTGCTTTGGATTGGTATATTGTTTTTAATGAATAAATAGGTAATCTTTTTGTTTGTTTTCAATTAGGAATGTTAATGTAGAGGACAATAACTCTTAATCCTTAATTCAATGAAATGATTCTAGATTCCAATGTTTACTTTCTATGGAATCAAAATGTTTATTCAGTATTATTAGTTCAGTGCCGTTTCTTGCAGCACATTTCTCCGGCTTTTAATTTTTTCAATAGTAAGTTTAAAAATGCCTCTTAGTGCTGAGGATGTTGCACGTGGTGTGGCACTTATTGATGATGGACGTTCCATTTGATATGCAGCTAATGCCACCGGAGTTCCATATGAAACTTTACGAGATGCCGTCAGGCATTTTCGGGAAACTGGTTCGTACAATAGAAGGCCCGGTTCTGGACGGCCTAGGTAACAGAACCACGGGATGACCGGTTTTTGACTTTGAGAATTTTACGAAACTGGCACCTTTGTTCAAGTGATTCAACAGCTCGAAGAAATTCGAGGTGTGCAAATTTCTGAACGTACCGCTCGGAGAAGATTAAATGAGTATGGATTAATGGCTTTTCGTCCAGTAAGAGGACCAGTGTTGACCAGAACTCACAGAGTAACACGGCTGGCTTTTGCTCGAGAACACAGCCATTGGACTATGGACGAATGGAGTTCTGTACTTTTTACAGATGAGTCAAGATTCGCTCTTCAATCTCAAGACGGGCAAGAAAGGGTGTGGAGAAGAAGAAACGAAAGATATGCAGCCTGTAATTTTTCCCAGAGCCAACCTTTCCAACGTGGTTCCTTAATGGTGTGGGCTGGGATTTCAATGGAGTGCCGCACAGAATTGTTGTTGTTCGTGGAGGGTCTTTGACGGCCATTTGCTATGTAGATGAGATTTTGGAACCTCATGTGTTGTCTATCCTCAAAGAAATCGGCGATCATTCTATTGTAATGCACGATAATGCACGCCCACATGTCGCCTGCATAGTGCAGACGTTCCTTCAACAGAACAATATTGAGGTTTTAGCCTGGCCAGCACGTTCTCCAGATTTGAACCCCATTGAGCATTTATGGGATAACCTCGGAAGACGAATAAGAGCGCGTGCAACACTTCCTGATGCACTGCAGGACCTTGAAAGGGCTCTTCGGGAGGAAGGGGCTATCCTCCAGCAAAGGGACATTTCCTGATTGGTGGAAAGTATGCCAAGGCGTCTTCAAGAAGTAGTAAAGGCAAGAGGAGGAAACACGCGCTACTAAACAATGATGTAATTAATTTCTTTTAGAATAATAATGGTTCGTTTTGGAATCTTGGAAACATTTTAATCTAGAATCATTTCATTGAATTAAGGATTAAGGGTTATTATCCTCTATATTAACATTTCTAATTGAAAACAAACAAAAAGATTACCTATTTATTCATTAAAAATAAGAGACCAATCCAAGGCAGAAATATTTTTAGATGAAAACATGAAAAAATCAAGTGGGTGAAATTTTTTGTCTGTCAGTGTATATAATAGACAAATGAAGAGATTGTACTGTAACTATGTCATTAGTAACTATTGCAGTGTGAGAATCGAATTAGGTGGCAGAGGACTATAGGTGCCTACGCTAGTTCCACTGATTAAGTACATTTTCTAAAGAACTGTTTCAAATATGTTAAAAACTATCCAGTGATTTCTTCTTCTTAATCAATTCCTCTTCTACCACAGATCAGTGTAGAGAATCCTGTTTATAGAGCCTGATCCATTTATCTCGTTCTTGCACCAGATCATTCCTTTCCTATCAAAATCTTCCCTGACTGAACCTTCCCAGGTCTTTCTGGACCTTCCTCTCAGCATTCTTCCTACCACTTTTACTTCATATATAGTTCTTCCCTCCTGCATTCTATTGACATGGCCAAACCAGCGTAGCCTGTTTTCCTCAAATCCTTTTCTGCTGGTTTTATTCCCAAATTGCTTCTTATCTTTGTATACCTGATTTAGTACCTCCTAGTTTTTCCCTCTATTCTCCTCAGAGCCTTTCCATTTCCATTGCTTGGATATTGCTTTTATGTTTTGAGGTTATAGTCCAGGATTCACTGCCGTAGGTCAGTATGGGGACAAATCTATTTTTATACACCGTTTTCTTGACATTTTTTGACACTTCTCTCTTTGCTAAGAAGACTGGTTTTAGTGAATGGAAGCATTTGCTGGCCAGCCTTATTCTTTCCTTGATTTCACCATCTATCCAGCCGTTCTCATGGATGGCTTACTTAAAGTCTTTGACGTGCTCGAGTTCCTCCCCATTCAATCGAAGTACTCGGACTCCCCTTCCCTCTCCTCTTCCTATCCTCATTATTTTTGATTTGCTGCTGTTTATTTCCATGTTAAACAGTTCTAATTCTTCATGCAGGATTCGGAGGTTGTATTGAAGGTTTCTTCCGTTGTTCCCAAATACCACAATATCATCGGCATATGATAGAAGGGTGAGATGAACTGGTCGTAGCTTTCTGTGGGCCAACCTAAAAGGTCTCATTCTTTTTTGTTTCAGTTAAGCCTCCTATTTGTAGTTCAGTGATTTAGAACGATACGTGTATTCTCTAGATGTTTTATTTCAAGGCGTTTTTTGTTATAGTTGGCCGTTTAATAACAAATGACGCTTGATTTTCAACATTGGACGCCATTTTGGGACAGTGCCACCACCTTTTTTTGTGGAAACATTGGCTTTTTTTAAATATATATTCACAAGGAGCAGTTTATTCACATGCAATTTATAGTGGTGAGGAGGAAGGGAGCAGGGGGGAGGGCTATTTAGCCCACGGCATATCCTCTCTCACCAAACCCTTTCACCCCTCCTTCAAAATATTAAAATGAATTAATATTTACTTCACTGACTCATATAAGAAAGGTTATATAAGATGAAAGACAATTGCATATGATCCAACATGAAAAATAATTTAAATGGAACATACAATGTTTTAAACTTTGTAAATCTGTATCTGGTAAACTACTTAATTTACTAAGTTTGTTTTGGTCTTAAATTGTAGCATATTCAATCTAGTTTAAAAAAGTATAATGTGGTTTTTGTCGAAAACGTGCTGCTTCATTGATAAAATGGGGGAAAACCGAAAAAAGTACGAAAAGCAGTCTTTGGTAGGAGCTACAGTTGTAGGCTTGTAGGTCATTGTGTATCGTAGAACTCTATTAAGGGTAACTAGAGCATTCCAGACAGTATCCTATAAAGCAGCTTGTTTAATGGCTACTATGCCTCCTCTTGAACTGTTAGTTGATAAGAGAAGCACATCATATAGTAGAAGTTCTAGAGTCGCAAGGGAAGAAGAACAGAAAATAACCATCAACCTTTGGCAACAACGTGGGGATAATGTTGATACTGGAAGATTGACCTATAGATTAGTGTCCGATATTGGCTCATGGTGTGGTCATCAACATGGTGAGGTGGACTTCTATGTAACCCACACCTCGACATGGAAAAAAAAGAATTAGAGAATGGGTGTGGAGTGAATGTCACTCCCGAAAATCTGGTAAAGCTTATGTTGCGAACATACAAACATTGGGAAGCTCTGAAAAAATTCCCCAGAGTTGTCCTGAAGAAATTTAGAGAAGAAGAAAGGATCAGGGGAGGCCTTTAGCCAGAAGATAAATGTCTCACGACAATAAAAAACGAGATGGCATATTGCCATTCCTTTCCATGAAGTAATGCCTAAAGGTGGTTCCATGGAGGGAAATGAACAGGTGAAGGGAGGTTGGTTTTAGTTGGTAAGAATCCCACACGCGAATAGATATGGGCCTATTCATGTCTTTTAAAGATTTCCACCTAACCACAAAAAAAAAAAAAATTTTGAGTCCAGATTTACCCGCACTGTGAGAACAGCAAATGCAGTGAGAGCAGTGGCTGATCAAATCAGAAGAAATTCCAATTCGAAAACAACAAATCATGTATCGGGAAATGGGAATCTCTGTCAGATCAATGTCTCGCATAGTAAAAACTGATCTCAGGATGGGTGCATTTCGAAGAATGAGAGGACAAAAGCTAACCATTTCCCTAAAAAAAAAATTAGAGTGGATAGATGCAAAGTGCTCCTTGGTCGTTACACCAATGGTCTTCATCGAAAGATTTTTTTTAACAATGAGAAAATTTTTACAATTGAAGAAAAATTGAATCGCCAAAATGATCGTGTGTACGCACACAGCTCTAACGAAGACTAGGAAGTCATTGGAAGAGTGGAAAGAGGTCATCACCCTTCCTCAGTGATGGTTTGGTGGAGAGTTTGCTTTGATGGTACCACAAAGCTCGATTTTTGTGAAAAAGGAGTTAAAACAGCCGCTAAAAACTATCAGGACGATATTTTGGAACGTGTTTTCAATCCTCTAAATGATACTCTGTTTGATGGAAGTCATTGGGTTTTCCAGCAGGATTCCACTCTAGAGTTCATCTATGCCTCCGATTGGCCCTCAGGAAGCCCTGATCTCAACCCACTAGATTATTGGCTTTGGTCCGAACTGGAGAGGATGGCATGCCACAGAGCACACCCTAACTTGAAAAGCCTCAAACAATGTCTGGTTCGAGCAGTTGAGCACTTTCCTCAAGAAGTGCTGCGTGCTGCTATTGATGACTGGCCATGGAGATTAAATGCCTGTATCAAGGCAAAAGTGGGACATTTTGCATAATTTGTGTTTTGTTTTACTCTCTATAGATATACATTTTATTTTCTAATTAAGTTTTTGAAAAATAAATTTTTCTGTTGAAATCTGAATATATTTCCTTGTAACAATATTTAAGACAGGACTAGGTATATGTACATAATATTGTCAGAATCCATATTGTATTAAGCTCATATTACGTATGGAAACATGTCCTAATTTTTCGGGCAAGCTAGGGCGCCCTCGTATTCCTTTGGTTTCTCTATAAAACTATTATCCATTACGATCTCTTATTTCTCCTTTAGTTAGTTATAAAATTCTTTCATATTTTATATTTAACTATTTTTTATATCGAAGATCAATGTGAAATGGTTAATTATTTCAAGTAAAAAAAATCAAAGATACTTTAGAGGAAGCTAATATTGAAAATTAGCTATTTAAGCCCTGTTAGAGAACATCAATGGGAATAAAACCTACATTATATTAAAAACTGCTTAATAATACACTTATATACTGAGTTTGATCAAAATCGTTAAAACCGTTTTCAAGAAGATTGTAAAAATATGTAACATCGATTATATAAAGTACCACTTCCGGTTAGCTGATTTTGACAAAAAAGTTGCTGTAACATCTCAGGTAAATACAAACCTTAAACATGCAAATTCACTTTCATAAAACTTTACATTTTAGAGCTAGACTGGTCATATACATACACACACAGACTATTTTGCAGGATTGGTTATTAGGACTCAGGAGATCTCAAAACATGTATTTCCATATAAAACTGAGATTTGAAAATTTTCTTGATAGCAATACTGTCCCTTACAATATATTTCATATATAGGTAAGTGAAAGTAAAACAAAAATGTTGAAATGATAAATATAAAGACAAATGATCAATAGTTAGGTATCAATGATTGATATGAAAGAATGGAACAAAATAAATTAAATTAAATTAATTTAGAGAACAATCTATTTTAAAATGATAAAACTATATCTAAATGGTAATATATATAATTGAGAACGGGACGGGCGAGCACGTTTAGGCATGGGTCACAGAGTGCTCAGTTCTGACCATTGTGGGTTCGATTCCTAACTGGGTTGGTTAATTTTCATTTTTCGGCGGCCCCAGGAAAGTGATCTTGACATTCCCACTCTGGTAGGTATGCAGTGGCAATCTCAAGATAGCTATCAGAGATTAGAAAAATTGCCGAACTAGTTCTCCTCACCAATACCAGAACCAGTAATATATATTATTAAATAAAAATAAGACTATAGTAGTTAAATCTATTTATATTTGTAAACAAGATGTACTTACATCAAAGGAATTAATGTTAGAATTTGGATAACTTTCATAATGTGTAACATCTGATGTAAAGTCTTTAATCATGGATTCTTCATTTTCTGATTCATGTTTATTTAAACATGTTTTTTTTGCATTAACTTTTATATTACAAGATGTGGAACCTGTAAATGATTCATTTAATGTTGTGTAGGGGCATTTTCTTTTGCCTAGTGATTCCATTGTAAGACTGATGCTTCTTAAGGAATCTTAAAAAAAAAAAAAAGAAAAAAAAAAGCAGTTAATAAAAAAAACAATACATATTATTTTAAGTAGTTAGAGAAATATTTCCAAATAAAAGAATATATAATATATTGTAAGATAGTAATCAAACTAGATGAGTAAAAAGTTAAAAAGAAGATTAAAACAAGGAAACTGTGGATTCATGACATATGGGGGTGGGATAGAATTCCAGAAAGACTAGTCAAACACAACAGTTGGGTGGGGAAGTGGTTAGTGGTCATAAGGACAGGATTGAATGGAAAATTTAAATTGTTAACTCTAAAAGGATATATGTGGTGTGCTGAATTACCTGATACATGCAAACTAGAAAATACTGACACATGGAGGAAGTTGGAGAATTTAAGATCTAATTTTGAAGGTATAGGAATATAGCAGCATCATCATGTCAAAAAATTGTTTTAGCCAATTCGCACAAATTTTGGGATCCAATGAGAATTTCATGCTCATTATTTGTTTAGGGAGGAATAGATCTACAAGAACTATAGCAATCGTCTACGATGATACAATCCCAGACTCAAATCTAAATGGACTAAATTTATATAGGAACTTAATAAGTTATACAACATGAATATTCCTAAGAATCTAAATTGGGAATATGCATACTTTAGAATTTCATAGTTTTTCACTCATCGGAGAAGTCATAGGGGCAGTAGTTTATGTAAGGCCAAGGTCTTCATCAGGTGTAATAGTTGTAATCTTATTTGCACCTAAATCCTTGTTACACTTGAAAAAAATGACTACTAATACTTGGGTAAAAGCCAAAGTATGTTGAACTGACACAATATCAAGTTTTAAAATGTTATCTTGAAATAAAGTGCCATCTTAGTTTATCAATAAGTTCTTACTTCATTTAATTTCATTTTTTATTCTGAAGCTAATTACAAATTAAGAAACCTGTACTCAAATGAATAAAATAATGAAGGATTTGAGACAAATTAATAAAAACATAAGAATGCTTAGTTTGTTTCCTTTTTTAAAATAATGAGTACTAAATCAGCATAAAACTAATTTGCACCTCAATACAAAAATAAAATAAAATACTTCAATAAATAACATTTACAAAAATGATTCATTCCAGCTCTTTACTGAAATCTTACTTAAATGAATATCAAATAACAAAATACAATGTTTACACTAAAAACTCCACAATATATCAATTAGGGTAAATGACTAGTTATGGACACTCTACTAGTTATGAACACCCTTAATTTATATTGCCAACAATAAGAACCAGGTAAAGTTGAACAAACAGAAGAGTTTTGTAGATTATTGTGCCCCATTGTTACCCCAACCATTTCTCTCTCTTCTTTAGATCTTGTCTACAGTTAAGGATAGTGACAAGTGTTTCAGAAGACAACATAATTGTTGGAAAAACACTAGTTTTTTTAGTAGATGTCTTTTGAAGAAATTGGTTTCTTAAGAGTATTGCTCCGGACAGATAAATTATTTTACGTCTTTGAAGGTATGTACACATTCTAGTTTTTTCAAGTATTCATATTTAATTATTTTTGTTCACATGCTTTTTATTTAATTTAAATTAATGTGTTCATTACAAGTTGAAGGGAAAGTTGTACAACTAGTTATGAACACCCCTGTTCATATGTAATTGTAATTTTTATTCTCAGGTAATAATTAGAAAATATTAAATTTTTATGCTTGAATATTTTGCTATAATCCAAAATTTAATCAGTAAATGATTAACAGTTATGGTCAGGGGTGTCCAAATTAGGAAGAAGTATGACTTAACTAGTTATGGACACATATCTAAGGCAATGAACGAAAAAGAAATAAATAATAATAACTTACAAAAGAAGATTTGATATATTGTTTGTAATGAATATAGTTAATTATTCAGTGAGTTAATTAATCATAGGGGTACTCACAGAATTTCCCATGAGTATGGACTGGACTATATATAAGCCACGGTTGGAAAGCTTTCTCAATGCAAATAATATCCAAAACGAAACACAAAGGTGCAGTTTATTTCTTAATTCGTTAGATGATGAAGCTTTTAAGCTTATAACAACATTAAGTGTTCCCAAGGAACCAAAAGGTTTAACCTTTTCGGAACTTTTAAAATTATTTGATGAATATTTTGTCCCGTCTGAATCACTTTTTGGAGCCCGTTACAGATTCTACAATGCAGCTATGGAAGAGAGTGAATCAATAAATGAATGGGTAGCTCACATTCAGAACCTGGCTTCCCATTGTGCTTTCAACAATTATCTTGATTTTATATTGTTAGATAAATTTGTTATAGGTATGAATAAAGGAACGATAAGGCATCGGCTGTTCGAAGAAACTCCTGTAAATACTTCACTCTGTAGGACTATAGAAATAGCAACTGCAAAAGGAACCTGTGCACTTTCTTAGTAGAGAAAAAGATAGACCAACAGTCTCTAGGGGACAAACTAATAAAAGATATGTACAAGTGTAGCATTTGTGGTAAAGTGGGTCATGACCCTGACAAATGCCGCTTTAAGGAATATACCTGCAATAATTATCAGAAAATAGGCCATCTAACTCATGTATATAAATTGGATAGAAGGCAACTGAACAACCGTGGGTTGAAAGAAAGATCACACTATATAGAGGAGGATGTATCATCTGATCTCGAATGCCTGTATAAAATTGACAGTTCTCCGAAGGAATCAGGATATCAGGTGAACCTAAAAATCAACCAGGTTTTTATAGTATTTCAGGTAGAAACTGGTTGTTCAAGTACTATTTTCTCTCTTAAACTTTTTAAGAAGAAACTGTCTGGCTTAAAATTGGGAGCTGCAAAGAAGACTTTTGTCTCATATTTTAAGGAAAGGTGGGCACCTCTTGGCAGTTTAAACGTGGATGTGGACTATAACGGCTGCATATACTCAAGTCTGGAATTGTATATGGTGGAATCGGATGGCCCGCCCCTTCTTGGATGAACATGGTTTGAGGAACTTGGATTTAAAATTATGAATAGCTATTAGGCAAAACCTTTATTTTTTAGTAATGAGGAATCAACTTTGTGGGATGAAGCCATACATTATTATCCAGACTTGTTTTCTGATCGGCTTGGAGCTTTTACAGGTGGTACGATAACATTAGAATTAAAATTGGGTGTTAAACTTAAGTTCATGAAAGCAAGACCTGTGCCTTTTGCTATAAGGGCTAAAGTAGATGCTGAATTGGAAAGATTAGAGCAGAAAGGTATTCTGAAACCTATTAACTATAGTTCATGGGGTTCACAAATTGTTTCAGTACTGAAGAAAGGAGAAACAGTGAGGATTATAAACTGACTCTAAACCCATGCCTTGAAATCGATCAGTATGCTCTGCCACAAGTAGAGGATTTATTCCATAAAGTTCAAGGGTGTAAGGTTTTTGCAAAAATAGATTTGTCACATGCTTATCAACAAGTGGTTGTAGATGAAGCGAGTAGGTCACTACTCACTATTACAACACAAAAAGGGCTGTTTACTTATTCATGCCTTCTCTTCGGAGTGGCACCTGCTCCAAGCAAATTAAAAAAAATTATAGATGCATTATTCAATGGACTTGATGGAACTGCTTTATTGCTGGATGATATATTGATTGGTGCAGAAAACTTAGATGAATTAAAAATCTGCATGTTTCGAGTGTTAGATAGGCTTAATGCTGCTGATCTTACCGTTTCGCCAAAAAAATGTGAGTTTGGGAAAAAATTATTGGAGTATTTGGGTGAATGAAGTGAAAGATTGATGCATCTGACCTGCATTCCACGGATGAAAAGGTTGATGCCGTTCTGTGGGCTGTAAGACTCCAAGACGGCAAGGAATTAGAAAGCTTTATTGGCTTTGTGATGTTCCTGGCAAAATTAATACCGAGATTATCATTAATACTAAGTCTTTTGTACAGTTTGCTGAAGAAAAGAATTCCTTGGAACTGGACTTCTACATGCGATGAGGTGTTTGATAGGATAAAAACAGTGATTCAAGAAAATCGTTCACTAGCTCATTATGATCCTTCAATTCCCATTAGACTTGCTGTGGATGGTTCAGACGCTGGTCTGGGAGCAGTTTTTTTCAATGATCTGAAGGGGTGGACAAACCAGCTTTTGCGAGTAGATCCCTGTCCACTGCAGAAACGACTTACTCTCAATCATATAAAGAAGCAGCAGCTCCACATCTATTTATATGGAAGACAATTTATTTTGGTAAATGATAATAAACCTCTACTAGCAATATTTGGACGCAAACAAGGAATACCAATGTGTGCAGCAAACAGATTACAAAGGTGGGCATTGATAATGGCCAACTATACTTACAAGACTGAGTGGGTAAGATCCCAGGGAAATGTTGCTGATTGGTTGTCACGGGCCCCTGTACCTGATTGTCCGAGGAGATCCCGAGAAGCTGATTTATATATAAATTATATATTTGATAGCAATGAAGATTTGCCTTTAGACTTTAAAAAGATATAGACAGCAACTAGGAAAGATCCGATTTTGATGAAAGTTATATTGTACACAAAAGTGGACTGGCCAACAGAAGTGGACCTGGAGCTCCAACCTTTTTCATCACGTAGGGAAGAATTATTTGTGGAGAAAGATATTCAGTTATGGGGTTACAGAGTGGTAGTTCCTGAACTTTTAAGGCAACAAGTTTTGTAAGAGTTACATGCTTCAAATTTGGGAATCATGAAATTAAAATCATTAGCCCGTTCATACGTATGGTAGACAAAAATGGACAACGCTATTGAAAAAATAGTACCAGTATGCCGAGCCTGTAATATTACAAAAGATAATCCAGTGAAGATGCCATTAGCGCCAGGGAAATATTTTTTAATTGTAATCGATAGCCATTCAAAATGGCTAGGGGCTTTTCTAACTTTTTCAATGTCAACCTCTACCACAGTTAAAATTTTGCGTCAACAATTTGCAAAATTTGGTTTGCCGGAAGAATTGGTTTGTGACAACTTCCTAGCATCTGATTCTGAAATATTTAAATTTTTTTTACTCACAATGGAGTGACATTGAAGCATGGACCACCCTATTCAACCAAAACCAATGGAGCAGCTGAAAATGTGGTGCGGACCATTTAGAAAGCATTGAAGATTGCGCTATGCTCCAAAAAGTGTTCTGATTTGAGCATTTTACTAAACTGTTTTCTGCTTGATTATCGCAAATGCCCACATATTACTACGGGAATATCTCCAGCTAAAGCTTTGTTTAGAAGATCATTACGAACACGGCTTGATCTATTGAAACCTCCTTCAACCAAGATTAAAGTGAAACAGCAACAAGAGAACAAATAAAAACATATGGTGGAAGGTTCAACACGAAGAACTGGTCTAAAGAGGGAGATTGAGTATGGGTAATTAATCACAACCGGAAGGAAGACAAGTGGGTACAAGCTACAGTGGAAAAACATCTTTCCAGCTAAAATTAAAGTGTTTGTACCATCTAAGAATACAACTTAGATTCATCATATGGACCAAGTAAGGTTGGCACTAATGGAAGAAACATCGATCAAATCGTTTAGTGACGAGGAGCCTCCAGGGAATGTAGCGGAGCCACTGAAAAATAAATCAGACAGCGATCCTCAAATATCCACCGATTTGCCTATGCTGTTGGAGAAGAGGTCTATTGCAACGGCTGCTGCCTGTGAATTAACTCAAATTTGCCTACGAAGAACTAAAAAACCTGTAAAAAGACTTATAGAGGAAATTTAAGATTTTGATTAGTTAAATTGTTGTTTTATTGAGGGTGTTAACAATGTAGTATATTAACCTTTTGTTAAAGAGTTAAATAATAAAGCGATTTAGTATTCAATCTTTTTGGTAATGAGTCATATGTTTTTTTAGTGATTAGGAACACGAATGTAATCAGGAACAATAAATGGAAATTGTCTGTGTTTGATTTACCATGAATTCATTGATACATTACAGTAAAGAAAGCATGTTATTATTTATTTGATAAGTTTACAAAATTAGACAAACAAAATAAAAGGTTTTTAAGAAAAATTTAGTAGAAGTAGTTTCAAAATTTTTCATAAAACTTAGTGGTTTTTTAATAGATATAATGGTAAGTAAATGGGTGTCCATAACTCATCAAGCAGAACAACCTTAAATTAAAAAATTATAATGAAATCATTTTGTGGTTGCATAAGGACAGATAATTATTATTCTTTACACAGGGGTTAACAAAAACATATCAAAAATTGGCTTAAGAGTGTCCATAACTGGTCACTTACCCTATTGAAAAAAAAAAAAATATTTACCAAGTCTAATGTAAACAAACTAACCTTCATCAAGAAATAACGCCTCACTAAGTATTATAAGGAACTTTATCTTAGTTCATTTACGTGTACACGATTATGAATGGCTAACTTCACTACTAATTTGTAAATAATAAAATAACAAATAACCTTTCATAGCTAAAATACTAAACTATCCTAGGATTCATCACAGCTACTACAATAAAAGGAGATCCATATCAAAACCCAAGTGCATTCCCTATTCCTATAATTGACTACGAAATTACCAGCTACCTGACTTGAAACCTTCATCAACTAAAGTTAATATTGAAAACCAAAGAGAATAAACTGAAACCAATAACTGTTAATTATTAATCCAGTTAATTATGGTCCAGAGAAAGTTGGAGTGGCAGACGGGTCATCAACCAGTACCAGTTGGCCTCTTGCAATGAATTCTCCAATGAAGTCTAACACCCCTCCGATCTATTCGACTGGAACCCCAAGCCGTGCTCCAGGAGTTGGTTTCCGAACAGATGATCACATTCCTATATCTTCCAGTTATCGCTCCCATGGCGGATATACCCTCTCTTATATCACTTCCGTATGGTAAGTATACCGAAGCAAGGGTGAAGGCGATGCTGCCCCATCTGATGTAGCATACTACGCTGTCAGCCTTAGTATACTGCTCAAGAATCATCACATCGAGATTTGGGTTGGCGATTATTATTGCAGCTCTAGGCCTCCTTTCTCCATTCCCTAGAGCAATAACTCTCGATGTGAGGCCAAATCCTACAACCTTACTCTCACGACAGTTCGGTTCTTGAAACGCCATGATATCGCAGTGTTGAGCGAGAGCTCTTCTCATCTGCTACAATATGCCGTCGGCCCATATTGAACTGAATAATGGAGATCCTGTTTCGGTCTCCTGCCTTATGTTTGGTCAAGTTTGATGGAACTCTTTCACGAGAAAAATTTACACAAGTCGGGTCTGCTCTTTCCTTCTTCCTTGGGCACACCTTTGCTATGTGGCCACTAGCTGCGCACCATATTTTTTTTTTAGGCTATAAGGGATTTTCCCGGGGGTGAGGGTGGGGAATTTAAAATCACCTCCGTCACCGGGACGCGAACTCGTACTTTTTAATCTCTCACATCTGTTATCCGGTTCCCAGGCAACTCGCGGTGCTGTGCACACGCGTTAGCCCATTCGGCCACCCCGCCCCCAAAGCCGCGCACCATCTACAAATCTTGTCCCCGAGAGTAAATGACGCTGTAGTGTGGCCAACCCCAAGCATTTTGCACAGGAGGATGCATCCACGAAATCTCTGAAGGTCCATCGCCCACCATCGCCATCGATGGTTCCCACTTCCAATAGGTGGAATTGGATGACTGGGTGGACCTCAACAACCCAGTTCCTTGTTAAGCCACCTCTGGCCTCCAGTGAAAAACGTGCTTGGATGCGCTCTTTGATGTTCAGTTGGGGAGCCGACTTCTCAGCTGTCATTCCCCAGATACACCTTTCAAGTTCAGCACCTGTCCATGAACGGGGAACCCCTTTCACTTCTAGTCTGGGCCTTATAATAGCGATTAAAATGAGAAAATAAATTAAATAAAAAATAAACAAATAATAAAGAAAAGAAAATAAATAAGGTAACAGTATAGTCTAACTAACTAGCAGATCTAAGGGTCGCATTGTGATTGGACATTATTGGAATAAATATATATCTATATAACGATTACTAGGTACATTTAATTATTAATGGTGTCCACATTTCTTTCGCAATCTTTAATCTGACATTATTTCCATAAAAAGCGTCCTTGACAACTTAATAGTGGACTCGTATATCTAAGAAATACAAAAAGCTACAAAAGTTCTATGAAGAATTTCAAATCCGACAGATAATCGATAACTTCCTGCATATGATAATATGACCTGTATTTTAAGATTACCTTACGGCGTTTCAACTTATTTAATTTTTTCAAATTTATTCGTTGTATGGGCCAACTTGTAAGTTATCGGAGACGTAGTTTTTAAAAATTACATCCATTTTAAGATTACATCTCTGCGTTTTGACTTTTTCTAGTTTTTCGGATTTATTCGATATAAGGGTGTATTCTTATGTTTCCGGAGTCGTAGATTTTGAAAATGGTCTTCGTTTTGAGATTACTACACTACGTTTCGAATTATTTAAGTTTTTCGAATTTATTCGATATAAGGCTGAATTCTTATGTTTGCGGAGCCGTAGATTTTGAAAATGGCCTCTATTTTAAGATTACACCACTGCGTTTCGATTAACTTAATTTGTTCGTATTTATTACTTATACTTATACTAGACTTAAAAGACGGAAACTTAACCGACGATACGGCCAACTACACATACTACTAAACAGAAAATCTAAACTTTCTATTGAAAACAAGTTACTGATCTACAAGACAATACTGAAACCTAAGAATCTAGTTACATAATTTATTTAGATGCGAACAATCTTTATGGTCAATCAATGAACATGTATTTACCGTATGCAGGATTCGAGTGGGTTAAAAATCCTGAACTGCTCTCTATCTGATTATTGCCTCACACGTTGGGTAGTGCTAATATCATTTTTTTTTTTTTTTTTTTTTTTTTTTTTTGTCCTCCCCTTCCTGGCCTTTAAGGCTATACGGGGGTTTCCCGGGCCAGGGAGTGTGGGCGGGGATTTAAAAACTCCTCCGGGCACCGGGACGCGAACTCGTGACTATTCTTTTTTTTTTATCAAAGTCTTATTTATCAGGTTGCCGGGCAACGGCGGTGCAGTGCACACGCGTTAGCCCATTCGGCCACCCCGCCCACTAGTGCTAATATCTACTAGTCTTTCAGAAAAGCTCGTTTTCCTTTCAGATTCTTTCAAAAATCTTTTGCAAATGCACCAAACAGAAGGAGACTTATTTCCCTTTCTCGATAGACCTCTCTATAACCTGCTTCAAAGTGAAGATAGTCCCAATGTGCAACTTCAGTAGCAATCGAAAATAAAGTGGTTTTCATAATAATAAACCTGGTTTACTTCGTCCAGACCTGCTGACTTGTTAATTACTTCGAACAAATCTTTTTTCTTTTTTTTTAAATAGTCGTTACCACCACCAACCTGCACCGTCTCCTTAGTATCATCCAAACTGCTCTAGCATTTGACCCCCTTTTAGCAGCATCTTGAAATATTCTGTTCATCTGTCTACTATATATTCGTTTAACCATATAATGGATATTGATCCTTGTTGTCCTAAGAATCAGTAAATATACAAAACAAAGTGTTAAATTGCAAACGTTAAATAAAAACATCAAGATATTCAGCAAAGTATTTTTGAATTAATTTGTATTATTATAATTATACCATTTTTACAATAGAGGACTTCTTAAACGATATCCGTATAGAATAAAGGAAGTTAAATAAAAAAAAAAATTATATATAAATTTAAAAAAAAAAAAATTAATTTTTTGGACAATTGAATTATTGTATTAATATTTTTTCGTTAATACAATCAATATAATGTACCAAAAGCGTTATTATAGCACTATAACTAAGCCATTTATGAGTACTGAATGGTGTGGTAGAGGCTTATAGACACCTACGCCATTGCCGCTTTTCCGCCGCTTACGTGCATTTTCTAGGTAATTGCTTCAAATATTATTAAAAGTAATCAGCGTTTTAGAAAGAGAAATATATTCCCTAGATGTTTTATTTAAGCACATTTTGCGTTATTGTTGGCCGTTTAATTACAAACGAAGCTTGATTAGGTCTTAGTAGTAAGCCAAGGTAGTAGTAGACCTGGGCAGAATTTATTTCAAAAATATTCCCGGAATAAATCGTTAAATAAACCTCGATAGTTATTTCCGAAATAATTTATTTCATGAAATAACCTGAACATTATTTTCGAGGGGGTGGTGTGATCTCGTCCTCGTCGTGCCCCTGGATAACCAACCAAACGATCACATAGTCGCCAGACTCCCAGTGTCACCAATAGCGACTTATGGCGCGGCCAGCACAAAGCCTGGCCAACGCAAACGGCCTTTCTCAAGGCCATAACAACTTTATCTTAAAGACTCTTTTTTGGAATGCGGGTGGTCTCACCAGCGAAAAGTACGCAGAATTGAAGCATTTTATATCCTCAAATAAAATTGATCTATTTTGCATTGTTGAGGCAGGCGCTGCTACTGATTGTCTTGAATACTTCAGGTATCCAGATTTCCAAATTTACTCACTGCCAAGAGCTAGGCAGATAGCATCAGGAATACTTGTTGGTGTAAAGTCTTCCTTCACGGTCAAGTTTCAAGTTAAAAAGGAAATGGATGCAAATGATAGATTGGAAGGAGTGGAAATCAATCTGTGGTCAAACAATTTCCACCACCAAATATTTGACATCTATAACCCCCCTAATAATAAACCGAATTTGGGTTGGCTGGAGGATTCTTTGACGGACAAATCCCTTGTGTATGGAGACTTCAACGCGCACTCCAGGCGCTGGGGTTACACAAACTCAAATTCAGTGGAGAAAACTCTGGAAGAATTTATCGATACAAATATGATTGAATTTGTGGAAAACGAAAATTCAAAGCCCACTTTTATGGACTACAAAGGTAATAGTTCCCACCCTGACCTATTATTGGTGCACCCACGAATAGCTCCGCTGATCTCCCACACAGTTGCCTCCCCACCTGGAGCATTTGGTCACAGGATAATGCTTGCCTATCTTAATGGCAACTTAAAGTCTTTTAATGATTCAGTGCCTCGGTGGAATTTGAAAAAAGCCAATTGGAATAAATTCTCTAAGCTCACTCACACAGCCATTACGGATAAAACCATTACGGAAAATGTAGATATAAGCTGCGCCCGACTTCAAGCGACAATTCTCGAGTGTGCAAAGCAGTCCATTCCTCGGGGATTTATGAAGAGATACTCCCCATTCTGGAGTGACAAACTACAGAAACTAAAAGATAGTAGAGATGCAGCAAGAAAAGATGTAGAAATGTCAAAGAAACCGGAAGATATAGTAAGGCTAAAACAACTTACAGCAACCCTTAAGTACAATATAATTCAAGCCAAAAGAAAAGCTTTCAGAGAATATTTGGCCAACCTGGATTTTTGAAGAGATGGAGTAAAAGCACATAGATTCATCTCAAAACTAAATGGCGGCAAAGACCCAAGGAACAACCCTCTGAAGTTCAATAACAAAGAGATATATACCGGACTTGCCATAGCAAGAAACTTTTGTAAATTCTTTGCAAAGGCCTCTAATTATAAGCCAGCAGTAGGAAATAAGAAAATTAATACCAAACCACAAATCCTATGTCTGAATTCCTCTGAAGCCCAACTCTTTGAAGACGACTTCAGTAAGGAAGAGCTTGAACTTGCACTGGCACAAACAAAGAAGGGAAAAAGCGATGGCCCTGATGACATATTACCAGAGTTTCTTATTCACCTGGATGCAAAAGCCAAGCTCATTGTGCTAGATTTTCTCAATGTTGTGTGGAGGTTGAAATATCCTAGTGCTTGGAGGAAGGCTGAGGTTGTCCCAATTCTCAAGAAAGGTAAATGTTCTTCTTGCCCATCTAACTACCGACCTATATCGCCCACAAGTGTTTTTTCTAAGCTCTACGAGAGAATGGTCCTAGCCCGGTTGCAGATATATCGTGATAGAAAAAACAAGATGTCATCAAAGCAAGCAGGTTTCCGGAAGCACCGATGTACAACTGAGCAGGTGGCTCGTTTTAGTGAGGATGTAAAAGACGGATTCCAACGCAAACAACATACTCTTGCAGTATATGTTGATTTTAAAGCTGCTTTTGACAGAGTCTGCCGGAAAGTACTTCTGAATAAACTCCTCAAAATGAACATCAGTGGAAAAATGTACCGAGCCATACGTTCCTTCTTGGCCCAGAGGTTTCTCAGAGTAAGATACAATGGCTGGTGCTCAGGCTTCAGAACTTTTAGTCAAGGAGTTCCACAAGGATCTGTTTTAAGCCCCACACTCTTTAATATAATGATTTTTTACCTGGGCCAAGTGTAATGAAATGGAAGTAAATACGCAGAAAACTGAATTCCAACTGTTCACCTTATCAACAAAAGGGTGCGAGCTGGAAATCATCTACAATAATGTTCCTTTACCAAGAACCTATGCAGGCAAATATCTGGGAGTTAGGTTAGATACAAAAATGATCTGAAACAGACAAATTGAAGAGATGTTGGAAAAGGGGGAAAACAGGCTAAAACTTCTGAAACGCCTTGGAGGAAAGACATGGGGGGCCATCCAGGATGTGATGGGTCTTGCATATAAAACCTATGTACGCCCAGTACTGGAATACGGTTAAGTCATCTGTACTGCGGCTGATGCATCCCTGAAAAGATTAGACGACCAGCAGAACAAAGCTCTGCGTTTGATTTTGGGTGCACCGCGCTCAACCCCTGTTGTGGCTATGGAACTGCAGACCACAGTAGAACCTCTATCGAAACGGCGTGAGCGAGCTGCAATGTGCCTTCACGAGCGAATGAAAAGAATAGACCAAGAGTTTTGGAAAAAATACAAAATCCCCTCTCAACGGCTCAAGACACAAAAATCCTTCATGCTGAAGGCGATGGCACTACTTGAAGAAAGAGGGCTTGACTGCGAAGAAAGGGAACCATTTATACATCCACAGTTACCAATTCACAATCACGCATTCAATGCAGAACTGCAACTCCTTCATAAAGTGGATAAGAAAAAAACACCTGAATACGAGCTAAAAGCATTAGCATTAGAAACCATAGCTCAAAAGTACCCTCCTCAAGATTGGTTCCATATCTATACCGACGGATCAGCTGAATCAGCCGTTAAAAATGCTGGAGCAGGGGTTTACTCAAGGGAATTCCAAATCAGCGCTGCGGTGGGAAAAGATGGAACAAATTTCGACGGTGAGATAGCGGCGATCCTCATAGCCTTAAGAACATTGTCTAGAAGGCGGGATCAGAGCGCTGTTCTCTTCATCGACTCCCAAGCAGCCATCCTTGCTGTCACAAGCACGAATGAATGTTTATCGAGTGCTATATTGGAATGTAAATCCCTCCTCTCTAACCTGACACACCGAGGCACCAATGTGGTCCTACAGTGGATCCCCAGCCATTGTGGGATTCCGGGTAACGTTGAGGCTGATATTCTTGCCAAGCGAGGAACAGATTTGCCTCAGCCGATACATCCAAAACCTTACGACTCAATACGGCGAATGGTGAAGATGGTAGTGAAGGAGGAAATAAGAAAAGTACATTTCGGCAAAGTGGAAGGGAAGCGTTACGAGTGGTTGAAGGATAATCCGATTCCAGCTGAGCTGCCGAGAAGAGATGCAGTTGCCTGCTTCCGCCTGGCCACTGGTCACGACTATCTGCAGAGTCATCTCTACAAGATAGGCGTCGCTGAGGATCCTAGTTGTAAATTGTGTCATCTAGGAACAATGGATGCAGACCATCTAGACGCATGTCCTGCCTTGAGGGACATAAGAGACAAAATATTTTCAAATATACATATCAGAAAATCTAAATTATACTGGGCAACAAGATGTCGGATGGCCAAATGACCAACGAATGGCATAAGAAAAACAAAACAAAAAAAAAACATTATTTTCGAAATGATTATTTCTGGAATAAATTATTTCAGGAATAATGTTGAGAAATAATCTTTCTGATCGACTTTTCAGATATAATCAATATCCGGGTCGACTGTTATGTTTTCGGGGGCGCTTATTATAAAAATAGCGTCAAATTTGAGATTGCGCTCCCCCTCACCCTCCCACATAAACTTTTTGTAACTTTTCAGATATAATCGATATCAGGGTCGACTATTATGTTTTCGGGGTAGCTTATTATGAAACTAAGGTCGAATTTGAGATTGCGCCCCCCCTCCCCCCCCAACCTCCAGCATTGACTTTTTGTAACTTTTCAAATATATATCGATATCAGGGTCGACTATTATGTTTTCGGGGGCGCTAATTATAAACATAATGTCAAATTTAAGATTGCGGCTCCCCCCTCCCCTCGCTCCCACATCGACTTTTTTTTTCGAAATTTACAATAAGTCGATGCTGGAGGGGAGGTGGGGGGGGGCGCAATTCCCAAATTCGACAGTATTTTCATAAAAAGATACCCCGAAAACATGGTGTATATTGGTAATTTTTTTGTTATTTCAGAACAGTGTTATTTCTGAAATATTTATTTCTTGATTTTTTGCAATAATTTATTTATGAAAGAAATAATTCTGAAATAATAGTTATGAAATAATTTATTTCAGAAATAACTCATTTCGAAATAATTTACTTTATTCCAAAGAATGTTAAAATATTGAAATAATTATTTCAGAAATAAATTCAGCAGTTATTCCATCGAGATTATTTCATTGACAGTTTGAAATATTATTTCAGAAATAACCATTATTTCGGAAATAATTCATTCGTGGAATAACCATATGCCATGGAACCATATATGATAACCATATATGATTTATTTTAGAAATAAATTATTTCAAGAGTGCCCAGGTCTAGGTAGTAATAGTGCATGACTCAGTAGTGTTGTAGCTCTTATTATGTAACATTGTGTTTGTTTTCACACCAATAAAGCTTTTTTTAAGTTTTTCGTGTATCCGAGTTTATTATTTTCGAATAAAATGGTCGTATAAATTATTTGGCTTTGTAATGAAAGAATCCCTAAAAGGTTAATAATTGCTGTACTGAGTGGTAAACATTTGAGTAATAGACCAAAGCGAATATGGGGAGATATAATTAAGGCTGACCTAGTGGCGTTGGATTTGGATGGTGACCGGTGGAGAAAGTTGGGTGGACAGAGATAGGTGGTGTAGGCAACGAACCTTCGAGTTCGCTAAGCCTTTTATTATTAACTGATTCTTCTAGCAGTTCTGCAATCACTTTAACTTATGATATGTAGTGTTAATAGTTCAAATAGAGCATAATAATTTTGAATATCTATATTCGTATTAAGGGGTCCTTCTTTTAGGCAGTATTTAAAATATTAAAATTCACTACGCAAACCATTTAAAAAATAGATAAAAAAAAAATAAATATTGATTTATTAGTTTGGTCTCGAGTTCATTGCGTTTAGTGAAGCGATATCCTACATGGAAAGACCTCGAACATTTCTCAGTTAAAAAGGGCTCCAAGTACGAATATGGCCATTACAGAGGCTCTTTTTCTGGATGCCTATAAAATAATGACTAATATTCTGCTAAATCGGATCTATCCGTATTATGAAAACATAATAGGCGACCATCAAACAGGATTCAGGAGAGAGAGGAGTACACTAGATCAGATATTCATCCTAAAACAAGTACTTGAAAAACGATGGGAAGTAGATCAGGACGTGCACGCCTTATTTGTCGACTTCAAAGCAGCCTATGACTCCGTGGACAGAAACTGTCTCTGGAAGATCATGACTGAGCTGGGTGTTCCCGAGAAGTTAGTGAGGTTGACAAAGGCGTGTACATATGATCCTAAATGCAGGGTACTAATACAAGGAGAAGTAACTGTAGCCTTTGAAGCTCGAACGGGTTTGAGGCAGGGAGATGGACTCTCGCCAATGCTGTTCAACTTAGCCCTAGAGAAAGTAATAGGAACAATATCACGCGAAGATGGAGGGGCGCACGTCGGAATGAAACACAAAATCCTAGTAAATGCGGATGACATAGCTGTCCTCGGAAGCAATCAATAGATATTGAGAGACTCGCTTGAACTCTGTTAAAAGAAGCAGAGCAAATCGGACTACAAGTCAATGTAGATAAAACGAAATACACGATAGTTACCCGAAACATTCACCCTAATACCATGATCTGCGTGGACTTTAAGTCATTCCCGAAAGTAGAAGGATTCAAATCCCTCGGCTCCACAATAATCTCAATAAATGATCAACGAACAGAGACAGACCAGCGAATAACAAATGCGAACAGATCTTTCTTCTCTCTTTCAAGGGTACTGAAATCCAGAAAAATCTAAAAATAAGGGTGTTCACCGCAGTTATTAAGCCAGTTCTGCTGTACGGTTATGAAACCTGGGCTTTAACCAGCACACTAGAAGCCAGAATTGAGAGATTCGAAAGAAAAGTTCTCCGTAGATAACAGACTATGGACCAGAACCTTGACACATGGAGGAGAAGGGACAATAAAGAACTGCTGAAAGAAACGGGTCAGTCAATATCTCATAAGATGAAGGCAAGGAGGATAAGATGAGCGGGGCATGTAGCTCATAGAAATCCATCAGGACGCCTTTACACAACAATGAATGCCAGAGTAGTAGGAAAGAGATCAAAAACCAGATGAATAGATAAACAAAGATACGGCTGAGCTTCATGCCGCAAACTTTAAAGCAGTGGCCCAAGATAGACAAGAGGTGGAGAAGGCTGGTTCAGGCGGCCAAAGATCTACAAGGTCTGTATAGCCAACCGAAAAAAAAAAAAAAAAAAAAAAAAAATATATATATATATATATATATAATACAGGGTGTTTTAGGGTTAAATGGTAAAACTGCAAAAATGAACTAAGGACCTCAAAACAAGAAAAAAATTTCCTCTGAAGGTATGTCCGCAAACGCGGTCCATATTAATTAATTTGGACTTATTAAAGCTAGATAAATGTGGAAGTTTTTCTAAATGTGGGGTAAATGCAGTACAGTTGAAGAGTGATAACAAAAAATCACAGATAATCTTCGTAAGATAAAATAAAATTCGAAACAATCCGGCCGTTTGGTAGTCGAGACGAATATCGGACTCCGGGGACCGTCGCCGCAGCTAACGTGTTAATAATGATAAATTTATAGTGTTAAACGATTACATATTACTCTATTTCACACAATCATTTTACACCAGATATATTCGAACAAAATCAAACAACCTTCCAAGGTGCACGTTGAAATCAAATGCAATTATATACCACATTAGATAAACATTAACGGTTTTATAATTTCAATTATTAGAGAAACTATGGAAAATAATATTCCATTTTAGAACTTTTGCAGCACAATAATCTATTTTTTAAAAATAAATCATGATGAGTACCATATCATTTATTATACCATAAAAGAAAACTACTTTAGTTACTTGAGATCTCAATAAAGTTAATTACCATCAACTATACTCATGTTTTAAATGTTGAAAGTAACAATAACTATAAAGGAAAACCAAATTTCAATTTTATACTAGAAACCACTTACTTCAAAATAAAAATTGTGTTAGTTACTGTTTTATACAACCATTTGATATTCTAATTGATACCTTATTAGAACGTATCTATAATACTATACGTATCAATAATAATGCCCAACAATACTTGGAGGTGGCTGAAAAGAAGTTAAGTGGGGAATCTCCTTCCTTAACTACAAATAGTTATACAGGATAGAAAGGAGTGCTTCTGTGCACTACTCTCCCTCACATCTATCATTGCCTTGACACCAAATTCACTGGTTCTCATTATTTCTGATAGATTTTGGTGAAGAAATATAGTAAAAATTTAAAAAATAAGGTTCAGAAATGGTTTTACTTATGAGTACCATTCAATCAATTCCATGAATTGATGATTAACATTCTCTGTTAAGGGCACAATAGGAAATAATCATGTGCGCGTCAAATAGCGCACAAAATTAACGCAATCTTCGAAGCAGATACAATCGAACAGCTCTGATTTTGTTCGATGGCATGAAAGACCCTCAGCCTATGATTGGTATTCACCTGCTAGCTTTCAATTTCAGCCTATCGTTTACTAAAACTGGAATTATAGAAAAAACTTAGCAGCTAAAGCAAAACTTAAAGAAGCAATGTTATAAGAATTATTAATTAATTATGCTTTCTTGACTACATTAAAAATTTTGGTGAAATTGACTTCGGCACGCCAGAAGATTTTATTCAGGTTATAAACAGCACTAAACTATGATGGATCAGCTAATAAAAACAAACAGTTTTCCCAACTTTAAACTGAGCTAAATAATTAAATAGGCTAATAATTAAATTAATTGACTAGAACAGTACATATTGGTAGGTTATTCTAACAAATGTATTAGCACTGAATTATTTTATCTCAAATTACAGTTTTGTTTTTGTTGACCCACTGTTTCTATTCACCCCATTTTACGGTACTCACGATTATAAGTCTATGAAGATGAAACCAAACTTATCACATTAAACACTAAAAAGTATGACTGTTAAATAAAAAGTACACATTAATAAACTAAATATATCACTAAAACAACAAAATTAAAGTTCTAAACTAAAATATTAATAAAATAAGAGTCTATTAAGATGAAAACAAACCTATCACTTTAAACACTAAAACGTATAACTATTCTGTAAGAACTACCTGTTAATAAACTAAATCTATCCCTAAAACAACAAAATTAAACTCCTAAACTAAAATATTGCTAATAAATTAAGAAAATTTAGCAGTTTTGAGGTGGCTATAAAGCAGGCAAGTAACAAGAGACGAACCAATATGGCCGACCAATCAAATAGTTGACACCATATGGCTGAACTGTATTGTTAAGTCACTGTAATATCTATGGTGCAGTAGCTTCTTGAAATTTACTACCCACGAGGAAAGTATCGATACTACATTAAACAAACGTGCTTTTGTTGGGTGTTTTAGTTATAGAAATCTCTTATTTTAATTGTAATTTAGAATTATTAAGATGTTTCAGCCCATTTTCGTGTTAAGTATGTTTTAATTCTGTAACCTTTTATGATATTTAAGAAGTTTCTGTGATTATCAATTTTGTTGATGGTTTTACAGGCCAAAACTCTAAAAGGGAATCAGGCAATAAAGTTCGGACTGAGAATATTGCTGCAGCCAAGGTATCTTATTATATTTTGTTTTTAATAATTGCTTTACAAGAATTTGTAGTATTTTTAATTATTAAGTTGAATGATTATGGTCGTTTTAGTTTTTTAATCAGATTCTTCACTTCTCTATCATAGAATAATTTGTTTTTCGTTTTTGATTGTCCTTACAATCATCATATATGCCATGATTTGAATATACTTAAAATTAGTGAAGTTTACTATAGATTCAGTATTGTTTTAACACCAGATGTTTCAACAATTGAGAATACTTGATTTGATCATATGAAAAGCTAACTACTTGACACAATTTTTCTTGATTGTTTTAATTTTATTCATCAAACAATAAAAAATACTACCAATATTGGTAGTTTGTTTATTTATATATAATTTGATTAATTCATGTAGTTTTAGTTCAGTATTTAGCAAGTTTCTAAACTCAGCACTGAGCACATTAATGGCATTGTAAATAATTTGGGCCATCTCAAGTCATAGTTAAAATTGGGGTGCCTCTTTAATTATCAATCATATTATTAATGGCTCATTGATTCCATTTGTTGGGATAGATGGAGTTATCTCGGTTATAACCTATAATGTAATAAAGAATACCTTTGATGTTAGGTTTTAATTAACTCATAGAATTCAATACTGTTAATGGATTCTAATGTTTTCTAAACTTATCTTAATTTAAGTTAAGATACATTAATAAGACTCACCCCATCTAATGCAGTTATGATTTAATATAGTCTTTTAAGAGGTCTTTATTCTTGAGCTAGCTCGTGGTAGGGGCCTATCCTCAGAAGAGTTGTTTACTGCTTGTCCTTGGTATTCGTTTTGCACATCATATTCTGAGGAGTCATCTTCCAGAATAGATGGTATGACTACCGAAGCAGGTCTGACATGCTCCTCCGCTTCAGTGACGATCAGTGTCACCTGATTGCTATTTATCTCCTTGCATATACGGTACAGTTTCTTTTGTTCCCAATAAAAGCAAAATATCAATATCGTTGTTTTCCTTCTGTCTGGATAGCGAATATGAGCATATGCAGCATTACATCAAAGAGTGTTACCTTCTCTACAAGAGGATCAGATTTGGAATGATGAATGAACTGTTTTTAAAAAAACAGGGCCAGAGTTCTTAGGCTATCTGGGAAGTGATTCATCATTCCTTGTATGTCTGGGATGATTTAACGTCCTTTCATGTGGTGTCTCATTAGCTTCTGTACACAATAGAGAACTCACAAAATGTAGAACCTCAGATAAAACTGATTCCCTTTTAGTTATAGGAAAGTTTTTAGATTTGAGTGCTAGTAATATTGTCTTCAAGATAATTCCGTTATACCCTTCAACTTGACTGTTATCTTGTGGATTGTAAGGAGTTGAATGCGATGCCATTATATAAGAGGAATGTTTGTGATTCCTATGAAATTAGCGATATACCTCTATCTGAGTGGATGTACGCAGGGGTGCCAAACAAGTAGAACAATTGAGTCAGAGCAGCTATCATAGAAGATGATGTCATATCTCGGCAAGAAAAAGCAAAGGGGAATCGAGACTTTATCTCAGCACATATATCACATAATGAGGTTACTCTTTTGATCATTTCAAGGGAAAAAGATAATTTCTTTATATTTAACCAATTATATGTTCTTGAGATTCCAGAATGACAAAGAAACATGTAATTGTGGAAGTCGGCTATCAGAATCATCCATACTTAAACAAATTTGAAGGAATGCATCAGCTGATGCATTTTCTTTGCCTGGTCTATACACAAGATCTTAACCTTTTTGTTGCTGCGAGTGATGAGATTTACATCTACCAGTGCTGAATAAGACGGCGGCCTGACAACTGGCCTGTGCTACACACTTTTTACTGCTTTCCACCCTTCGTTACCGTCTCTTACTACTACCTTATTTTATTGTTTCCATCCCCCTTTTAGATTCAGGCTATGGACCGACATTGGCGGAGTTATAACTTTTTTTTTCTAATAATTTTTTCAACTTTTGTTTTTTATAAGTTTAAATATTTATTTAATAATTTAATTTTGTGTGATAATTGACGTTGATGGAGCTGTTCAAATATAAGGAAGTGATGATATTGAAGGAATCGAAATATCTTTCTCTGTTCTTTCACTGTCACTCACTTCAGAATCAGACGGCAGGAATTCATCACCACTTTCGGCAGTAGTAATAAATTCGGCAGCTTCTACAGCAGTAAACCACTTTTTCTCCATTTGAAAAAAGATAAGGAAAAAAAAAAAAAAAAAAACGATTAACTCCATACTAAAATAATTAATCTATATGGCCATGTGACTAACTAAACTAATCTTATTTGATGTAATTACTAACTAAAATAACTAAATGAAACTAAATGAAATTTATAAAAAACAGAGCAGTTGAATACAACATTGTTTCATTTAGAATTTAAAACAAAGAATGAAAATGATCCAGTCAGCCAGAGAAAGGCCATAGCAGGTAGTAATCCATAACAGTTCATGAATTCTACAACAAAAGCTCCAAAATAAATCCCCACGCCATCTGTGTGTGTGCTCTAGTTAGAAAATTTACGTCTCTAGAAAACCAGTAGAATGTAGCAAAATCGACACGACTATAGCCGACATTAGCAAATACAAAAGTAAAAAAGCAGTGTTGCGACTATAGCCGACATTAGCACTGAGGATAGGCAGTGGGACACTCCAACTATAGCTGTCATTAGCAACAGTCGCACATTCAGTTGGTGCGACTATAGCCGTTGTTAGCAGTTAAAGGGTTTATGGAAGCAGGATAAGCTCTAGCTTAAATTTTTTTCATTTTTGATTTTCCCATCATGCATAAAACTAAACGTTAAAGTTACTGAATGCTGGTCCATAATAAGATGGACATAGCTTCCCCATTTATGGATTTCTTCTACTATTTTAAAGGCTTCCTTTTCTACTGATGAGTGCTTTTGTTCAGGACCTGATAAAGTTCTTGAAAGAAATGCTACAGGATGGCCGTCTTGAGTAAGATTGGCAGCTGTAGCATCATTTGAAGCGTCAGTTTCCTCAGTGAATGGGGCATCATCCTCAATTGGAGTTGAAGAGGCATTTTCAATTTCCCGTTTAAGATTGCTGAATGTATGTAATGGGTCTTGGGATAAGGGAAACGCACAGCATGTTATTAAAGGCAGTATTTTCTTAAATATCCAAGGGGCTTGATGGATTTTAAAGAATACAGTGTTAAATTGTGCTTTTGAGCAGCATTCATAATTTTTTCAGATTCTTGTTGTGTTCTTTTTGATCTCTTCCACAAACAGTGACATTGTCAATATATGCAAATGTATCCTTCAAGCCCTCATTGCGAATTATTTGATCCATCATTGGAGTGGAATCCTTTTGAACTGGAAAAACTGACTACACGCTTCAAAAGCAGTATAAGACTTATCTCCATCTTATATAGATATTTAATGATAAGCGTTACATAGATAAATGGTGCTAAATACCTCGTAATGGGCTTTAAGTAATTGTAAATCTTATTTAACAAGGACTCTATTCGAGGAAGTAGATATGCGTCCAGGAGAGTGTTATGGTTTATAGTGCGAGAGTAATAAATCACCATGTGTCTTTTATGATTGTTACTTGAGGTAACGAGTATTGGAGCTCTCCAAGGAGATATTCTCGGTTCAATCTCCTCGTCAGTTAGGAGGCGTTCGATCACAGCTTCTATAAATTGGGAATCAGTTTTAGTTTGTTGACGAGACTTTATCGCTATTAGTTTACAATCTGGTGAAAGATATTCAAAGATTGAAACTGTAGTTTACTACAGCAAGAACACACACAGTGAGCGTTACTTTGGGTTCACCAAAGGTCAGGTTCACACTTCAATGCTGCTTGAGTTTATCATGACCAATGACCATATCGGCGCTTAGGTCAGGAAGGACAAATAGTTGAACGTCTTTATAGTAGTGACTTTACATGTTAATGTCAACTACACATTGGCCACAAGTTCTAGAATAGAGAGAAGTAGATGCCATTGAAATTTTCTCATTGATTGGCTTAATTTTCAAGTTTAACGAAAAGGCGGATTTTTCACTAATGAAACTGACAGAGCTTCCAGTGTCAATTAACACACAAACCTCTGAACCACTAACAACAGCTTTGGCTGTTTATTAAAACTACAAAAATTACATCTGACAGAGTTTACATCTAAGGTTATATTTTGTTCTCTAATATAACCAGATGTAGCACCCTTATTTTGTTCTCTAATATAATAAATTTAGCTTCCTTAGCCTCCCCGTTATTACTAGATTTGCAATTAGGTACTGCATTGACGGACCTATGTGAATGAAAATGATCTTGCCTGAACTTGAGCTTGTTCATGAGCTTCCTTTAATGTTAGCTCGGTACTCTCAAGTAGCCACTGGCAGATGAAATTTTATTGTATACCAGTTATAAATGAGTCTGATAAGGTCATTACGATAAGTTTCAGCTGTGACTGCAAAAAAATGACATTCCTTACCTTAAAACCTAAGGGCCTCTTTCTATTGATCAATGAATTCATTAGGTTGCTGTGAGCGGGTATTCAGTTTATAGCGTGCAAAAATTTTGTTGATTGGTTTTACATAGAGTCCCTTCAAAATTTCTACTGCCTCACCATATGTATTTTCGTGACTTACATCTTGGTAGACATCAGGAAATGTGTAGTTCTAAAAAAGGGTTGTTTGTCTCCTGCAGCATTAAAGTTTTCAAAATTTTTGAACCCATGTTCCCAGTGTTTATCCGCGAAAATTGAGTTGGGTCTACATGGAAGAATAGAATATTTTTTTATTGCATGTATGATTAATTGTTCTAGTTATAATAGTAGTTTATTTATTTTCTAGATGATTGCAGAAGTTATTAGAACTTGTCTTGGACCACAGGCAATGCTTAAAATGTTAATGGATCCAATGGGTGGTATAGTTATGACCAACGATGGTAATGCTATTTTGAGAGAAATAACTGTTCAACACCCTGCTGCAAAAATGATCATTGAAATTGCTAGGACACAAGATGAAGAGGTAAAAAATGTTTGAAAACTGATTTAATTTTGGAATAATCTTGAGTTTGATAAATGTAATTTTAATTAGTGTTAAAGATTCAAGGGTTAATGTTATATTAGATTCAGACAGTCTTAAAAAAATATTTTGTTAAAATGTTGCTACGTTTTGGGCTTTCTGCTTTTCTAAGGCAAGTGAGGGTACTGAAAACTTAATTTATGTGTATTTACTAAAATTAATTTCTTTTTTATTTATTTCTATTTTTATACATTCCAGAAGGGAACCAATGCATTTAAAAATATACTAATTAAATATTTAATATAATTCTTATTGGATAATATTTTTAATAGATAGAAGAAAAACTTTAATCGCTGTAAAGATTGCTGAAAAGTGAACTTTTCTTTTTTTACAACACAACTAAGTCTGTTGTGATTGGAGATCTGTTATGATGTCATAATGACTATATCCCAATTCATGGGCAGTTCAAAAGTTTATAAGCTAATACAAAAATAATTAACCTACAGATTTGTGTCAAACTTTAAAATTTGTTGTTTTAAATGCAAATCTATTTTTCTAAAGTTGTTTAATTAAAATCTGTGACAAATGCATATACCCTATTTATTTTTTTGTATCAGTTTTGGAAATGTACTGCATTGGAACATTTTACACAACTGATTTTTACTCATCTTGCCGCACTATGTGATTTGAAAAAATTATAAGTTGTTTACCAGTTGGTTGAATGGAACTCAGAAGTTTGACATATTTCAGTGCATTAGTTTTGAAACATTCGAATAGATATTTATTGCATTATCAAATATTTCCAGTACAGTTATATCAATTTGATCAAAATGTGTTTGACATGTTTGAGTGCATCAGTTATAAAAATTTGCCTGATTACATAAAGTGAAATGTGAATTTATGTTTAAGCTTCTAACCTACTGGGTGTGATATAACTTTTGTTTAAAATCTCCTCCAAACAAATAAAATCTACAGTTAGACCCTTGTTAACATGAAAGTTACTTTCTGTTTTACTAGAAGGGTTCTTTCTGTTTTATATCTTATTATTTTAACTTGTATTTAATTCTAAATGTTAAATATTTTATTAGCAACTATTGTTTTAGGTTGGAGATGGCACTACATCAGTTGTGATTCTTTGTGGTCAAATCATGGCAGAAATTGAAAGACATATAGATGAAGTCCATCCTACGACAATCATTAAAGAATTTAAAAGAGCTTTGGATGATATTTTAAAAATACTTCCAGACATAAGGTAAACAATCATTACTTATACTTGAAAAAAAGAAGAAAAACAGGTGATACAACAGAAGATAAAAATTTTTTTTAGAATTGCGTGTAAAACCTTGGCCTGGGAATTAAGAGTCCAGTATCTTAGCTACTGGGCTACTTCATTCATTTTTTTTTATTTTTTAACTATCTTCGTTTCTTTGGAAAGCGGTTATAGTATATTTTAATGAATTGCTATTTAATATAAATAGGAAGTTTTACAGAATTCTAAAGATTGTCTAGAACTTTAACACTTTGCTAACCCACTCATTTTAGAAATTTTAAAAGTTCATTCTCTAATGTACTTTTATTTTATTTGAAATAATTAACTATTTCACATTAAACATCACACAACTTTCAATTACCACTCTATTAGCAGAAATAAGTATTTTCAGACAAAAGGGATGTGAAAGTTATATTTATTTATATTTTTAGTGTGGATATTTTTATTTGTTTAAGTACATATTATATGTACAAATTTTAATATTTATATTGCTGCAATCTATAAAATTAAATATTTAATAATATCAACGATAGTATTTATGAAACCGCATATGTTTATGTATATAATATTGTCAGAGTTCGTATTTTATTATTTAGCTCATGTTACGTATTGAAGCCTGTTGTAATGTTTCGGGCGAGCTCGGGTGCGATCATATTTTTTTGGTTCCTCTACAACTATTGTCTGTTACGATCTCTTATTTTTCCTTTAGTTAATTATCAAATTCTTTCATATTTTATATTTAACAATTTTTTATATCAGAGATCAATGTGAAATTGTTTCAACTAAAAAAAATTTAAGGTACTTTAGCGGAAGCTAATATTAAAAATTAGCCATTTAAGCCCTGTTAGAGAACATCAATGAGAATAAAACCTGCATAATATTAAAAACTGCTTAATTTTACACTAACATAATGAATTTAATCAAAATCATTAAAGCCATTTTTGAAAAAATCTTAAAAATGTGCTTAATCGATGATCTGGCATTTCCAAGTCAATTTCAACCTTTTCCAAATCAAATTCAACCTTTTCCAAGTCAAATTAAACCTTTTCCATTTCAAATTCAACCTTTTCCAAGTCAAATTCAACCTTTTCCATTTCAAATTCAACTTTAGAATTTTTGTCAATTTTCGATTTTTTTCGAAATGAAGGCCACTTACTATATTATCGACGGCATAGCTTTTAAAAAATACAAAAAAAAAATTGATTACGCAGTTGCATATCCATTTATTTTAACATTTTAGATTTTTTCAGTGTGATATTTCTATGTGATATTCAATTATTTCCAAGTCAAATTCAACCTTTTCCAAGTCAAATTCAACCTTTTCCAAATCAAATTAAACTTTTTCCAAGTCAATTCAACCATTTCCATTTCAAATTAAACCTTTTCCAATTCAAATTCAACCGTTTTCATTTCAAATTAATGTTTTAAGTTTTTGTAAATTTTATATTTTTTTTTAAATAATGGCCATCCCCTCCCTCCCTCCAATATGAAAGTCTATTATTATGCTCTCCTAAGTAGAATTTTCACTTACGGATATCGATTTATTGTACCTATTCGGATTTCTTAGGGACTAGTATTATGCTGTCCTGTACCTAGTTTTGAAAATAACCTCCATTTTAAGATTACGTGACTGCGTTTCGAATCATTTAAGTTTTTTTGACAAATTCGATATGTGGGTGTAATTTTATGTTTCCCGATCAGTAAATTTTGAAAATGACATCCATTTTATGTTTACGCCACTGTGTTTTGACTTATTTAAGTTTTTAGAATTTATCCAATATAAAGGTCTACTTTTATGTTTCCGGAGCCTTAGATTTTGAAAACGACCTCCATTTTAAGATTAGGCCACCGCGTTTCGACTTATTTGAGTTTTTCGGATTTTTTTCATATGAGGGTGTATTTTTATGTTTCCGGAGCTGTAGATTTTGAAAATGACCTCCATTTTAAGATTACGCCACTGCGTTTCGACTTATTTGAGTTTTTCGGATATTTTTCATATCAAGGTCTATTTTTATGTTTCTTGAGCCGTAGATTTTGAAAATGACCTCCATTTAATGATTACGCCATCACGTTTTGACTTATTTAAGTTTTTCGGAATTTTTCCAATATCAAGGTCTACTTTTATGTTTCTGGAGCCGTAGATTTTGAAAATGACATCCATTTTAATGATGACGCCATTGCATTTTGACTTATTTAAGTTTTTCGAATTTATCCAATTTAAAGGTCTACTTCTATGTTTTCGGAACCGTAGATTTTGAAAATGACCTCTATTTTATGATTACGCCACTGTATTTTGACTTATTTAAGTTTTTAGAATTTATCCAATATAAAGGTCTACTTTTATGTTTTCGGAGCCGTAGATTCTGAAAATGACCTCCATTTTATGATTAGCGCTGCACCGCGTATTCGACTTATTTGAGTTTTATTCGACTTATTGAATATGTTTTCGAGTATGAATAAATAAATAAATATTATGAAGCTAAAGTTAAATTAACCACAGAATACAAACTAAAAAGCCGAAAAGCAGCTGGTAATAAATTTAACCTTCCGTATTAAGATTTTTTAGCTAATTGTTCGAAATCTTATAATTTTGTGACAGGAGACCACAACATTAAAAAAGATAACTAAAATTAAATTAAAAATGAGACAATACATATTTTATTTATTTTGATTAGATATTATTATTTATTTATTGAAAAATAAATTAATCCTTCATATTTTGTTTTTTATTCGAAGGAAAAATCAAAAACACTTAAAAAAAACCGAAACACAGTGGCCTAATCTTAAAATGTAAATCGTTTTAAAAACTAAGGCTCTGGCATCATAAAAGTAGACCTTTAAGTTGGATAAATTCGAAAAACTTGAATAAGCCGAAACGCAGTGGCGTAATCTTAAAATGGAGGTCATTTTCAAAATCTACAGCTCCGAAAACATAAAAATACACCCTCATATGAAAAATATCCGAAAAACTCAAATAAGTCGAAACGCGGTGGCCTAATCTTAAAATGGAGGTCATTTTCAAAATCTACAGCTCCGGAAACATAAAAATACATCCTCATATGAAAAATATCCGAAAAACTCAAATAAGTCGAAACGCGGTGGCCTAATCTTAAAATGGAGGTCATTTTCAAAATCTACAGCTCCGGAAACATAAAAATACACCCTCATATGAAAAATATCCGAAAAGCTCAAATAAGTCGAAACGCGGTGGCCTAATCTTAAAATGGAGGTCATTTTCAAAATCTACAGCTCCGGAAACATAAAAATACACCCTCATATGAAAAATATCCGAAAAGCTCAAATAAGTCGAAACGCGGTGGCCTAATCTTAAAATGGAGGTCATTTTCAAAATCAACAGCTCCGGAAACATAAAAATACACCCTCATATGAAAAATATCCGAAAAGCTCAAATAAGTCGAAACGCGGTGGCCTAATCTTAAAATGGAGGTCATTTTCAAAATCAACAGCTCCGGAAACATAAAAATACACCCTCATATGAAAAAAATCCGAAAAACTCAAATAAGTCGAAACGCGGTGGCCTAATCTTAAAATGGAGGTCATTTTCAAAATCTACAGCTCCGGAAACATAAAAATAAACCTCATATGAAAAATATCCGAAAAACTCAAATAAGTCGAAACGCGGTGGCCTAATCTTAAAATGGAGGTCATTTTCAAAATTTACTGATCGGGAAACATAAAAATACACCCTTATATCGAATAATTAAAAAAAAACTTAAATAATTCGAAACTCAGTCACGTAATCTTAAAAAGGAGGTTATTTTCAAAACTAGGTACAGGACAGCATAATACTAGTCCCTAATAAATCCGAATAGTTACAATAAATCGATATCCGTAAGTGAAAATTCTACTTAGAAGAGCATAATAATAGACTTTCATATTGGAGGGGGGAGGGGATGGCCATTATTTAAAAAAAAATATAAAATTTACAAAAAATTAAAACATTAATTTGAAATGAAAACGGTTGAATTTGAATTGGAAAAGGTTTAATTTGAAATGGAAATGGTTGAATTGACTTGGAAAAAGTTTGATTTGATCTGGAAAAGGTTGAATTTGACTTGGAAAAGGTTGAATTTGACTTGGAAATGACATAGAAATATCACACTGAAAAAATCTAAAATGTTAAAATAAATGGATATGCAACCGCGTTATCAAAATTTTTTTTGTATTTTTCAAAAGCTATACCTTCGTTAATATAGTAAGTGGCCTTCATTTCGAAAAAAATCGAAAATTGACAAAAATTCGAAAGTTGAATTTGAAATGGAAAAGGTTGAATTTGACTTGGAAAAGGTTTAATTTGAAATGGAAAAGGTTTAATTTGACTTGGAAAAGGTTGAATTTGATTTGGAAAAGGTTGAAATTGACTTGGAAATGCTATATACCAATGCTTAAACAAATAAAAATACCTACAAGGGATTATAAAAAAAATATAGCAGCCTTCTTGATCCGTGGAACTCTTTTCAGACTAAAAATATTGCGTGGCATTTGATTATTTGTTATCATGAAATAAATAATTAAATTGTACAGTTGTTAAAGGAATTGGTTAGTGACAAAAAAAACGTAAATATATTATATTAGAAAGCTGTGAAAAATATGGTAATTAATTGTTTTAAATTATACTTTGTACCGTCTATAATTTTCACTTTCACTTCCCTTTGTCTTATAATACATATTTCTGCTAAAAAGAAAGAGTGGTAAGTAAAAGTTGTGTCATTCACCCACTGCACCAGATTCTTTTACTACGACCTGCCCTTATATGCATAATCGAATTTACCTACAAATTGTCGAATGTTTTCTCAAATTTAGTTTTTCTCATTCTGAACTCTAGGGTGTCCAGTGTATGGATATTTCCCAAAAAGCAGAAATTGTAGTGAATTACTCATGTCTGGGAAAAAATGAGAAATTCCTGAAAAATTTATTTATATTCAACAACTGTGTAAACAGGTTGACCAGAGACCGAGAATTTCATGAAAAAAACAGAAATTTCTCATGTAGGAGATAAAACTTAAATGTATTGAAATTTTCAAAAAATCCTTGGAATTTTTAAATTTATTTTTTAGAGGAAGGAGATGGTCCGTGGTGGCAGTCATAAAAATCCTAAAATACTGAAGAAAATATTTTATTTAGTTTTTCCACTATTTTAGTATTTTTATGACCACCACCATGTACCATCTCCTTCCTCTATTATATCCAACAGTCAACCATCAAGTATTCAATATTTAATTATTTTATTTTGCTTCTTTTGTGGTGGTATAAATAATGTTATTTGTTTCTTTTCTACAATTATTTATATATTGTTGAACAACAATACATTAACAAAAAAACTAAGGACGGAGCAACTGTCAATATGTAATATGTTCTGATGATGAGAAGAATATTTCCCGAAACATTCAACAAATATAAAATATAAAAAGATGTCCTGTATATAGTTGTTTATTGTTTCTTGCTGCTGGTTTTGGTTCTTCATCAGGCTGGATAAAATATAAAAATTAACAAAAATAAAACAAAATTTACAAAACAATCTATAAAATGAATAACCACTTAGCAATTAAATACAATTGCTACTTCATATAATTTATGATGGTTCTCCTCTCCAACTTGTCAGTTGAGGACTAAAAATAAAAATTAAACTATTGTCCAGATAGGCTACCCCGCCCTCCCTCACCAACTAAGTCTTGTTTTCATTGGCCGCTGCTAATTTAATGAGTGCCGAATCCTCCAGTTGAGTATCCTCATTGTTTTTCTTCTTGATCTCACTTTTTAGGAAAATCTATTCTTTTCTTCTTAGATAAGGCATGTAAGAGTTTTATGGTACTTTGTTTTCTCTTCTCCCTCTCTCCCCCCCTCCCTCCCGCTGTACATCCAATATCCTAACTTAACTATTTGCTGCTTATTTAATTAGGGCCAGGTCACCAAGATTGGTAACCGAGCGGACAGGCCTTTTATATAAAGTGGGAGACTTTAATCCAAATTCTTGAGCCAAAGTGAGGCGAAATTCAGTCTGTTAATTTTATTGGGGTATTAATACTGGTTATACCTACACTAATGAGTTGCCTGCAATTGGAGGGCTATTCCCTCCAAATAAGACTCCAGTAACTTCCTACCTACTTTTGATGGGCCTAATTAACAGTTTATTTGTAATATTATAACTAAATCATAAAATTATCATATAAAATAACAATAGCATTAAATACAAAGTTTTACAGTATCATATTGATTACTTTCTATTTTTTATGGTTTAAACAACAAAAATATTTCTAAAAATTATAGGGACCTCTTAACACTCTAGGGAAATCTTCATTCCACAATGTGTTGTGCAAACTTAAAGGATTAGCAATCTTAGGGATTAGCGAATGAGTCATTGTTCAGCTTATTTAATTAATTTTAATGCTGCTAAAAAAAGGACTATGGCAAATTTGTGTCACCTAGTTAGTGATTGCTACCTGAAGTGAAAAGGCATTTGAAATAACATACAAAAATGGCAACAAAGTAGTGCGTGTGTTCAATGAAAACAAAACTAAATACCTAAAACTTTCCTCGGCAGCAAGTAGAAGATCCTGCAGTAAAATCAATAAGGAATTTCAGGTTTGAAAATGTATCAATATTTTTGTATCTTGGCCCTGCCCTAAATATTGAAAATTTAATCAGCCAAGAAAACAACAATAGAATAAGGGCTGGTAATAGAGCCTACTATTTAAACCTTAAAGATCTCAAATTTACATTGTTGTCAAAAGCTACAAAATTAAAGTTAAATAAAACTGTGGGCATGAACAGATGATTTGAATTGAAGGAGCTTGGAGATATATGATGGACGGTGGAATTGGATAACTTGGTAGAGAAAGGATGCCAGGATATATTTACAATGGAAGGATAAAGCTATTTCAATTCTTCATAGAAAGGGAGAGATAGAGGCGTCCCTTGGGATACCGAAGATGAAACATACAAAGCAATTTATCAACTGTTTTAGTTTTGCTTCAAGATCCTCACGATACACACCACGATATACTGCACAACAGTGATCATAGTGGGAGAATATTAAGGAAGTAATAACGGGGAAATAAATAATTTAGTTGCTTTAAGGTGGAATAGGCACAGCGGGAGATATTGTATATATGGTTTTTCCAGGAAAGATTTTTATCTAAGGTTATTGGTAGGATAAAATTTGATAGGATTATCATTTAAGTACAGGGTCAGGATATTGGGAACAGTTTTAAGGTAATTGGAGCCTATTACGATTGCCATTGTCTTCTCCTTATTCAACTTCAACTAATTAGCTTTTGCCCTGTCATAGATTTTATTTAAGTCTTGATGTTTTTCTATGGCTGGTAATAGTTCGGAAAGTGGGAAGGATAGGTACATTTGGAAGTCGTCAGTATAAATATGGTATTGGGAATGATGAATTCTTTGAAGAAGGTCATTAATATAGATAGCAAATAGAATTGGGGATAGAGACGAGCCTTGAGGGATGCCACAGGTAAGGGGTAGTGTCTTGGATGGAGGTTAGGCATGGACGATCATGTACTGTGACTGATATAAGAGGAAGGATATGAACCAACCAACTCAAGGCACAGTATTTTCCATATGGATCTGGAATCGGGAACCGTAGAGAGTGCATTATGGAAATGGAGGGACTTAGCGAGTTGGACTGCAGTTTGAGTTTCATTCCAAAGTTATTTGAAGGACACATAATCACCTGGTGAACAGAACCGTCAAACGACGATACTTGCGTCTAGCTGCTTCTCTTCTTTTCATCATTACTTTTATTTCAGGGGTCAGCAGTACTACTCTGTAGGGCGGCAGATAGTTCAGCGTTTTAGAGGAGCACGAATATCTAATACATACTGGAGATTTGAGGTGAGGGAGGAAACCATGGGGTCAATAGCATCATAGGAGTATGTGATATTCCATTGGATAGAGTCTAGGTCAGGTTGAAAGGGTTCATAAGAAAGGAGATCCAAACTGTGATATGATATCATTTTCAGAGTAAAAGATTTGACTGGTAGATCATAGGAAATATGGATTAGGTCATGTGATGAAAGAAAGGGAATGGGGAGCTGAGAAGAGGTAAGGATTTTTATGGATGAGTCAGTGATGTAAAGATCCAACCAGATATCAGAACATTGAATGTGATGGGTAGGAGAATACGGAACAAGGTAAAAGAGAAAATAGTAGATCAATGAGAAATTAGCATTGGATTCCAAGAGTAAATTTATGTTGAAATCGCTATTGATGTTTACATTGCAGTAAGTGGAGACCCAATTGACAAGCGAGGATTTGAAAAGAAAATGGGACATGAGATCGGTAGACTATGGCGTATAATATAGGATATGGTAAAAATTTTGACAAAAAATATTCTACGTCTAAGAATGTCATAAGTGGGAGACTGGAGGGAGGATTTTGGTCTTGAGACTGTCATGAATATAAAATTAACAATTGATGTTGAATGCCAAACATCAGAAAGAGTGTCTAATGCTCAACTTTTAATGGGAATAGAGTAGATGTAGATGGAGTTAGCACTGAGCGGTGAGAAGACAATAGAGTCAGAGCTTGTTGGCACAGCAGTTAAGGAATTTAGGTATTGTAATACCCTTATCTCTTAATTTGATATTAACGCCAAACTTGGCATGCTGGTCCGAAGTGCCTAATGTCATAACCGCTACTATAATTTTAAATTCATGTTAACTAAAGTTAAAGTAATTAGTAAAGTTCAATATTAAAGATTACCTATTAGGCTTTTTAGAGTAAAAAATATTTGTCCTTACTTAAGAGTTCAGTAAATTCTTCTTCGTTTATGCTTCCATTTATGACTTCTCCCTCAAGTTCTATTTCATTAATAACTGATATTTGTTTAAATATTTTTATTGAAATGTTTATAAGCATTATATAACTCCCCATTTTCTTTTATATCTTTTTTAGTACTTCTCTTGATCTTAAGGACAAAGCTAAAGTGATAGAAGTGGTTAAAGGATGTTTAGGTACCAAATTTTTAGGTACTTGGTCTGAAATGGCTTGTCAGATGGCAATTGATGCTGTAGATACTGTCAGAGATCTAAAAGGTCTTGGAATTGATTTAAAAAACTTTGCTAAAATTGAAAAGGTAATGATTTCTCTTCTGGACTTTTATTTCTTTTAAAATTAATATGCTAATTTGTATTGTTACTTTAAATGATGCAGGTTCCTGGTGGTTTTATTGAAGATTCTAAAGTATTGGAAGGTGTAATGCTTAACAAAGATGTGACACATCCCAAAATGTCACGGTTCATTAAAAATCCACGAATTTTATTACTAGATTGTTCTCTTGAATATAAGAAAGGGGAAAGTCAGGTTAAAGATAATTTAATTTTTCAATTTTTTTTTTATAAATTGGTTTATATTTATTAACATATTTTTATAATTTTATAGACTAACGTGGAAATAATTAAGGAAGGTGATTATACAAGGCTTCTACAAATTGAAGAAGAGTACATTGAAAAAATGTGCAATCATATTATTGAGCAGAAACCTAATGTTGTCATTACTGAAAAAGGAATTTCCGATTTGGCTCAACACCATCTTTTCAAGGTTTGAACCTATTAATATCTTGGTTGAATATGCATTTAATTATCATTTGCCTGCATATTATATTTCTACCCATTAATTATTTTTGTTTTAAATTACTATGTTTTTATCTAGGCTGGTATTACAGCCATTCGTAGAGTTAAGAAGACTGATAATAACAGAATTGCTCGAGCAGTAGATGCAACTATTGTTAGTCGTGTGGAAGAAATCAAACCTTATCATATTGGTTGTGGTGCTGGTCTCTTTGAAGTAAAGAAGGTTTGTAAGGATTAAGTTTATAATATTCTTTATTATTAAGTTCATTATCTCAATACTTTGTAAGTTATTGCTTATCTGGCATTCTGTTTATATGGTTGCCTTTTTATCCAGTGCTTTCTAAGGCATTAGTCTCAAAAACATAGCTCATGGAGTCTCCAAATTTGGCCCACGAGCATTTTCTATCTACTGTGCCAAGGATATTTTGATTTCTTTGGATAATTTAATATTTTATTTATTAGTTGGTGATAAACCAGTAAAGCACATTAACACTAGGTTGTAAAGACTGTATGTGTCACTTGGTATTTTCTTATAAAATAATAATAACGGACCCTAATGTCAAATAAATCCAAAATTTTACAAAAACTCTATCTTGACAATATGCTGTATATCTTGGATTCCTTGCACACTTCATCTATAACTCTGGACTAATGTAATATTTGAACTTTGGTCTCTTGTTTCTAGCTATCACTGTCCCTATATCATTTGTTTTCTGTACCTTTTTATATTTTCTATTAAACAAACAGTTTTTTTAATTAATATTTTTCTTTTATATGCTGATTTATCTATAATTATTTGATTTTTATTATATTAGCATGTGTGTCAAATTTTTTTTGTACTATTTCTATAATTAATTATATAATTAGTTATATTATTTTTTTTTTTTTTACATATATTAGATAGGTACTGTATTTTTCTATTTTTTGTTATTATTTCACTGTCTAATATGTTTGACTTGTGAAAATCAAATTTACGATGCTGTGATATATCAATGCTACACTATTGGTATTTGTTGTTTTTACAATTTTGTTTTGTGTTGATTGACTTATGCTTTTAACTTTTTTGAGGTTTCTTCTATTATAATTCAGGCAATCAAGTCATTATATTAGCTAAGCTGTAAATTTTATTTTTTTATGATTTTATTGTTATTATAAAGACCAAATTTTAAATTATGTGATCTTATACGTTAAATACTTCTTTTATGTTTCCTGTAATTTAATTTCAAATATCTGTTTTTCTGTAACTGGTTGATTGCGTTAGTATTATTCTTATATTTATTTTTATTGTTACCATTATTTAACACTTCTTTATTTTTGAAAAAAAAATATTAATTAATGTTCGTGTTTTTTTTTTATCTTGTTCTTGTTTTCAAAAGTTATTTGGTTTATGTTTTCACTAAGTCATGGTATGGTAAAGTCTGCTGTTATTAGTAAATCTATTTTTGTATCCTTGTTTTTGTTATTTTTGGGCATATTTATTCATTTTTCAGTTGTCTGTGAAGAGTTCATTCCTGATAAGTTTGTAAATGTATTTTTAATTTAATAAATTTTCCATTTTATCTTCGTAATCTACTCTAGTTAAAATAACCAATTTCTTTGTTCAGTTTATAACAGAAAAATATTTATTTAAAAAAAAAAAACTTAATTTAATAGAAAATAAAAAAGGTTGTAAGGAACAAATAATAATGTCAGACCAGGATAGTGGTAGCTAACAACAAGCGGCCAACATAAGATTTGTCCAATTATATTATAAGGCAACTTGGCAATTTGTGCGAGGAACATAAGATATGTATTTTTATGTATGACAATATTCATGACATGAAAGATGACATATCTTTCAAATTTAAACTGACAAGGTAATATATCTTATGTAGCATTACATAAATTGTTATAATTGAAATATTGTAAAGTATACTTAAAGTTGTACTATTGTTCACTGATTTTAGGAAAGAATAGTGAGATGAGGATTACTGCATTTAAACAATAATTAGCATGTGATTATTAATGAAAATATGATAAAAGTATGAAAGCTGATTAAAATACTGTGGATCTTATAGAAACATATTATTAATGAAGCATATTTTAGAATATGACTTTCAATTCCTCTCTCAGGCAGTACTGACAAATCGTATAAATTTGAACTAGGTCATACTGACTTAAAAAAAATTCTCTGAAATTTGGTTTCAGTTTTATGAACAATTGATTGAAAAATAGTGTTATAAATTAAAAAAACAAAACAACGATTCATTTGTCTTTAGTAGATTTTGAATAAAAGACACTTAAGATTGCATCATGAAGTTAAAACAAAAAATGCAATGTTATTGAAGTTATTAATTTTTTTTAAGATAGGAGATGAGTACTTCACTTTCATTACTGAGTGTAAGAACCCAAAAGCTTGTACAATTTTGCTGCGTGGTCCAAGCAAAGATGTGTTGAATGAAGTTCAGAGAAATTTACAAGATGCAATGAATGTTGTCAGGAACTTGTACTTGGATCCTCGAATACTTCCAGGAGGTGGTGCTGTAGAAATGGCCCTACATAGAGTAAGTTTATTTGTATATCATTATATTAATTATTTAGAAAGTTGTATACTTCAATTTTTCGACATTAAAGTAAGATTTAAAGTACAATATGGGTAGAATATTTATAATAAGAATGTACTATAAACTATTATAAGAAGCTGTTTAACTATTTAGTTCGAAGAAGTCATTTTGATCCACGAATGCATCAAATTCTGATCTACATTGAACATGACAGCAGAGACCAGTTTTTGTCTTTCGTCAAGTCTAGCACAGTTATGTTAAAGATAGTTGTATGTTAGTTCACTTCATGAATGTTTATGTTTTTTAATTTATATATTGTGATTTGACAATCAGTATGTATATAATTATTAGTCTCACTGTCAGAGTTTTTAATGTATTGTAGGACCAGTAAGATAGCAAACAATTTTGCCTGATTATTTGAACAATAAGATCCAAGTCTAAATTGTTGTGAAGTATTAACTGTTCCTTGTCACACTCTACAGTAACAGCTCCCAGCTTGTATTAGTCCTTATTGCCATCTATAAAAATATTAATGGTTGAGTTACTTTCAGTTTTTGTTACATCTGGCTTTATAAGGTCTTTATGGTGTATCCATAATTTGTAAGGAATTGTTTTATCAATTCTATTTACCAGAACATCAGCCATATTTTGTTTCAGTGTTGTCAATTTTAACTTACTAGCTATTTCTATAGTTAAGATAGAGATTGGAATGAATTTTGCAATTAAACAAGATGTATCATAAGTTATTGTCCTTTATCTTTTAATGATTTTAACCTGTTTGCTGCTGCCTTTGATGAGCTTTACATTTACCACAGTGCTGAATAAGCTGGCGGCCTGACTACCGCCCTGTGCTACATGCTTTTTACCTGCTTTCCATCCTTCGTTACTGGCTCTTACGACTACCTTATTTTATTGTTTCCATCCTCCTTTTAGATTCTCGCTTTGGACTGACACCGGTGGAGTTTAAACTTTTTTAAAATTTTTTTTTTGGAGGGACAACTTCTTTAGGCGCGTTTTGCACTTTATTGTGGAGAGTGAATTAGATTGATGCATCAGATTTTGTTTGGTATTAATGCTCTGGTAATGTCAGCTAGAAATGACTATTTGAAATGTTTTTACATATGGATTAAAATATTTCAGAAACTAAAAATCGGGCCTGCATACAGTAAGCGAGGAATTTTCGCCATTTCATCCTCTCTTTAATAGACTATAATTCAAAATTAACGTGATTCTGTGTTAAGAGGGGCAATAGAAAAAAATAGTGTCGTAAACCAAATGATAACGAGTTTAGTTAAATATACGGATTAAAATATTTCAGATTCTAAAAATCGGACCTGTATACTGTAAGCGAGAGAATTGTTCAGAGTTTCATTTGCGTCAACTGAGTACCAATTAATGTAATGTAGATCACTTACTGCGAACAAAATCGGTAATATCCCGATGGTTAGAAATTGGTAATGAAGATAAACGTGATTTTCAATGTTTCAATAGTATGGGCATCTATTCTACTGAGTTATTTTTGTTTAGAGTCTGTTTCATGCAGTATAAGCCTCTTTTCCACCTCTCAACAGCAAAGGATTTTGGTAAACGATGTGTCGAAAGATAGCAAATTTTATAAAGTGATAACGAATCCCGATTCAAGATATATAATTGGCCTACAATAAAAATGTACTCAGTTGACGGAAAATTTGATACTCTACAACTTTGATTATATGTTTTTTTCCTCTTAGGGAACTCATTACCAAGTTACAGCACCATTTGTAGTAATTTGTCTCAGTTTTTGACAAATTTGGTAAAAATCAGCATTGGTTGACTGTGGTTTTATACCTTACAGCGTAACCAAATTATAAAGTTTATGTACTCGTTTGAAGCAAAATTTAACGTTCTTTAATTTATTAAAGAATACATTTTTCTCTTGCGTTGTTTAGGAATTATAGGTAAAAAAAAACAAACATCGAAAAAATCTGACTTTTTTGGCTGTAAAAAGTTTTCTCTTGGTGGCCCGGATTAGTAATTTTCTTTTTTTACATGTCTAAACCCATACAAGTTAAAAAAATAAAAACTTTTCTCTCATTTTTCGGATTTGCCGTTTCGATCCTCAGGTCAATTTTTGGGCCCTGGCTACAGAGTGTATTCAGTGTGGCAGACTGTATTAATACTCAATAAAATAAATTGAAAAATTTATTTAGAATTAAAAAGAACAATTATCATTTAGATAAATAATATATTTATTGGCTTAAATACAATATAGCCATATGAGTCTGGCCCAATTAGTTTTAGTTTAACAAGAATCACTTTTTTTTTGTAGAGAGAGAGAGAGAGAGAAATACTTTATTATAAGTAATGCTGGCCTACTACTTAGGGTTCCATATGGACATAAGTATTATATTAATTTTTCTATGGTTTTATATATATATACATATACATATCACCGCTCCCCCTTTTTCATAACACTAGTCCTATAAAGTACCAACAATAAACCATATCAAGCTATAAACTTTAAATAACATATACATATTCTTAAAACACAAAAATTTCAAATGCCAGGAATTCAACACTATATTGCATATATATATATATATATAAAATATTACAATGTTTTTTGTTTTTTTTATAATTCAACCTTTATATATTATAACAGAAGACCTATTATCCGACTATAATTCATATCTTAAGTTATATGTGTATGTATATATATATATATATATATATATTTTTTTTTTTTTTTTTTTTTTTTTTTTTTTCCTGTTGGCTCTACAGACCTTGTAGATCTTTGGCCACCTGAACCAGCCTTCTCCGCCTCTGTCTTGGTCTACTGCTTTCCAGTTTGTGGCATGAAGCTCAGCCGTATCTTTGTTTATCCTGTCTATCCATATATATATATATATATAAAATAAAGGAATTCACGTGTTAGGACGAGGTCTATCCCGAGATAGGAGGGACAGCACTGATCTTAGTTCTAACTATCCGCTTTGAGAGCAATGACCTCGATCAGGCGGGTGAAGTGGAAAGGGACAAATGTATTGACATATACAACAAATGTATCCCTTTACTGATAAAGAAATTCCACGAGACCATCCGGGAGAGAGAGTTCACTGTGAGAGGCCTCTGGTTTGGCTCTCACGGAATGATCCCAAAAATAACATGGAGCTTCCTCAAGGAACTAGGTGTTGATGTTGGGAAGCACGCAATATTGGCCGAGAATATTATTTTGAACATCCTGGGAATCATTCACTATCATTTATAGATTAATTAAGGATGTCTTTTATTAATTATTTATTCAATTTTAAATTTTTTTAGCATTGTCTTATCTTTTTATCTATATTCGTGGAATTACTTTGGTATATATATATATATATATATATATATATATATATATATATATATATATATATATATTTTTTTTTTTTTTTTTTTTCTTACATTTCTGTCTTTCTGTATTATTCTAAAAGGACTCGTCCCAGAATAAATAAAGTATTATTATTATCAATCCTTGCCATTGATTTATGAATTAATGTTTGTCATGAATGTTACAGGCTCTAATCAAAGCAAATTACACCATAGATATGGAAGATGATTGTTATGCTGCCATCCCATCTGCTTTAAGAATTATTCCTAGAACACTGTTGCAAAATGCTGGTGGTAAAGTGATTAGATCAATGAACGAACTTGAGAAACAACATAATTCTGGTTAGCATATTATGATATTATACAGTGGATCAAAAACGTATTGGTGCAATAAGTGTTTTTAGATTTTATTGTGAAAAAATCAAAAATTAATTTGTTAAACATTATTATTTAATAATAGATTAAGAAAAATATGTATTTGGAAAACATTTTTTAATTTACTTCAGCAAACAAAAAATCACTTCGTCAGTCAAAAAAGTATTGACACGCTTTAATTTAAGGTTTATTTTATAAAGTTCACGAACTGGATATATACTAATATTTTGTCATCACATCATTGGCATCTATGAGGCTTGTTTCACACCTACCCGGCAGTCGGATAAACGACATCGGGCCGGCGCCGTACCGACATAGTCTCGAAACTTGATCGTTTTCACATTAGCACGACTGCCGGATAAACGACATCGGGCCAGCGCCGGGTAAACGACATTTGGACGGCATTGACACATGTTGAATATTCTTATTCTCGCTTTAATTAAATAATACTCTTATTTAAATAGTTAACCTTGAAATTAAATTTCTAGCAAATATCACATGTTGAATATTCTTATTCTCGCTTTAATTAAATAATATTCTTATTTAAATAGTTAACCATAAAATTAAATTTCTAGCAAATATCACAGTGAAAAATGAGTAAAAATATTGTTTTCATAGTGGACACTTTCACAGCGGTGTTACCGCATTTTTTCTGAATAAATACTTCATTCTGTTCAATATGAGTGGCTTCATATCAAAGACAGACTTGTCATTTTTAATAAGTTGAGTCCGTGGTACCTTTTCATCGAATTATTAACATCTTATCTTAACCTGCAACTATTTTATTTACGAAAAATCTTGGAATTGGGGTGTTTTCAATCTGGAGGGGGGCAAACTTTATCTATTTAATGAAGTACTAAAAACTCGTAAATACTCATTTGCTTTCTACTTGGATCGTAAGATAATTTGATCACAAAGTCGAGAAAAAAGGTGGCCTCCAAAAATATTGAGCTGTTCGGCGTGACCTACACCCCCAAATTTTCAAAATAACGAGGCTATATAGGACAAATGGCCCAATATTTTTGTAGGCCACCTTTTTCTATCAATTTTGTGATCAATTTATCTTTCGATCCAAGAAGAAAGCAAATGGGTATTTACGAGTCTTTAGTACTTAATTAAATAGACAAAGTTTGCCCCCTGCCAGATTGAAACCGCCCCAATTCCAAGAGTTTTCGTAAATAAATTAGTTGTAGGTTACGATGGGATGAAACTATTTATAAAGTTTCAGGCGGATGTTAATAATTCGATAAAAAGGGGTCTGTACCACGGACTCTGAAAAGTAGACAATTTTTTGTAATATTGCTTTAATTTAAACCAATGCTAGTGATTTTTTTTTCATAATTAAACTTATGACATGATGAAATTATCAAAAACAGTTTGGCATGAACCTATTAAATAAAAATTAATTTTATCTCTATCTTCAGAATGACATATGCCTGTCTCTGATATGAAGCCTCTCATGTACTAAAAAAACTCATTTTTTAACTGTAGTTAGTAATATAAGTTAAACAATTATTTAAAAAAAAACTTATTGTAAAATATCCATTCATCCAACATATAGTATTTCCAAGTCTAATTTAGAATTTTCCAAACCAAATTGGGATTTAAAAAAAAAAAGATGTAACTTTTCAAACCAAATTCGGATTTCATATTTTAAATATCACATACCAATGAATATGTGATATTTAAAATAATCTTTCGGGAAAAACACCCTTTTTTTGTTAATGGATTAAAACATTTCTCAATTTTTGTTACCATTTTTGACATTTATCATGGATCATCACAGCAACCAATTGTATTGCTGGATAAATAGTAAAATATCGTTTCCTCAGGGAAGTGGAACATCCAAAGCCATAATCCTTTTTTGAGTTCATCTATGAGGATACAAAAATATTATTCAATTTCTTTTAAGATTATTATCTTTATTATAGACAAAATTATACTATAGACACTTTTTTTCTTTATTTTTTTGACATTAAATTAATATGAAGTTATATTATATTGATACCTGTTTTAGGTATGTGAAAAGTTTGTTTCTTCTTTATGTATGTTTAATTTTGAATCTGTTTTTGTGTACTCATATATTTATTCTATTCAATAATTTTTTCACTTTGTTGAGACATTTTATTTATTTATACCGCTATTTATTTATTATTATTTTGTTGATTTATGTAATGTTTTCTTTATTTCGTTATTCATTTTACTTACTTTCTTTTTCTTTTATAATATATTGTTGTGAATGGAATGTGAATGTGCTCTTTGAACACTATTATAAATGTCCTTAATTGGGACAGACCGTAATATCTTCCAATAAATATGTTGAGTTATAATATTTTATAAGTATTACTTCGGTTCAAATTTTTAGATTTTAATACTATTAATAACTTCTAGATATTAATGAAATCTTGTACAACAATATATTTTGTATCAATTTATTTATAAAAAAAAGTTGTCTAACATCGATGTGATGTTTTTGCATGATGTATGCACTTTTCTATTTATTTTTTATTTTTTGCGGAATATATGACTCTTCCGTAGGTTTATTGCAGTGAAAAAAAAAAAGAAAAAAAAAAAAGAAATATATAATGGCCAAAAATAAATAGGGATACTTCTATTTGTTGCTTATTTGATTTGTTTTTATAATAATATACTTTTTTTTTGTTCGTTAGGGATTCTCTTATCTGTTGGTAAACATAAAAAGTCAACAAGTATTTTCCTTTTTTAATAAAGTATTAGATAAAAGATAGTTAACATGAAGAATACTCTTTTTGTAAACCAACACTTGTTTTCAACTTTTCTCAATTTTAATACAGGAATATTCTGTTTAATGAAGAAAATACATCATATTGAACCATAACTTCACAATATTATCCTCAGAAAGAGCTGTCAAGGGCATCGGTGGTGAATACCCCCGTTATAGTTGCGTCTCCCATATTGTTGTTTTCCGAGCTTTAACCTGATTCAGAAAAACCCAAAGTATTAATTGGAGCCCTGTTAGTGGATGAGGATCTTAGTACATTAATCTCTAAGGGATGGCAGAAATATTGGTTTTACTGCAAGAACCAAACCTTTTCACAGTCTCTAATAGAGTCTAAATGAAGTGTTGAATGTTCTCTCTAGCCCCATACCAACACAAACCGTTCTCAATTTTTTGTGGGAAGTTTATCTAATATCTAATGCCCGTTTAAAATGGCAAGCAGCAACAGTGGATCGTGGACAACTCCACAGACTATGGTGCAGCATATTCCTAGATGACGATACAAATTGGAATGCTGCAATGTTTACAAACAAGTCGCGTTTCTTTATTATATTATATTATATTATATTATATTATTGTATTGTGATCTTAGGTGCTTCAGTTTTTACTGAGAACCGGGTATGAGTGCACTGCCACAGTTTGTGCTTTCTTAACTTTCATCAACTGAAAGCAGTGTTGCTATGTATATGGGATGAAATTCCTTGTGAAATCAGTGACAATATTATAAACAGTATGCTCAATAGGTGCAGAGAATTAGTGCGTAACATAGGATATTACACCGATTATTAAATTTCCAAAATGTTTAAAATTTGATATCATAAAGTCAAGATCACATAAACCTTTAATTTTATTATTTTTTAAAAGCAGCTTTAATAAAATTTCCGAAGGACAAATACAATCTTATTTATATTAATTTTCAATGTAATTTATTATAAAAATAAATTAAACATCCAATGGAAAATAATTCACACACAGCGAACAATATACCTATTCGTTTTATCGCAGTATATTTAGGTTAGACTTGTACTGCACTGATAAGAGCAGTGAAAACCTAACCTATGATTTGCATGACACCGTCAGTCGTCCAAACGTTGCCGGGTACTTAGAACACTAGCACGACTGCCGTCTTGCCGTTTATCCGGCAAATAAAGATTGTCGTTTGTCATTTGGACGACATTAGCACGGCAAAGTGTCGTTTAAACGACAACGACAATTGCTGGACTAGTGTGAAAGGTCCCTATTAGTTTCAGTCTTGATACTAGTGTCCGGCGTCGTTTAAACGACAGTCGGGTAAGTGTGAAACTGAATTGTCGTTTAACCGGCAACGACTATGCCAGATAAACGACAGCACGACAATTTCGTGTCGTTTAAACGACGACAAAAATCGGGTTAGTGTGAAAGCTCCCTATTACTCTCTCCCGAATGCAGTGTACACGGCGTCTTTTACCCGGCTGCCTAAGTGAAACAAGCCTGATAGTCTACAATCTTCTTGGCATCAACCAAACATGATTTTGAGTTACGTCTTGTCCGATTTTATGCCGTTCCTCTGACAAAGTTCCTTTTGAATAATTATTTGAAGAAATTTCATTTTTCCTTACTTTTAAATCCAACAAGTACCGTAGGTATTCTATGACTATTAGATTTACATCCTTTCATATAATAATATAATTTATTATATATTTTATAATAAGTTTTTGTATATGCTTCACACTGGAGCTTTTTTTGGGTCCTCCCCTTCCTCACCTTTAAGGCTGTATGGGGTTTTCCTGGGCCAGGGGGTGAGGTCGGGGATTTAAAAGACTCCCGGCACCGGGACGCAAACTCCTGACTATTTTTATATCCGGTTATCTACGTATCAGGTTGCCGGGCAACGGCGGTGTTGTGCACACACGTTAGCCCGTTCGGCCACCCCACTCCTCACTTCACACTGGGACTCCTGTTCTCATTTGTTTTTACCTTTCCTTCACTGACGGCATTATCTCCAGGGCAGAGATTAAGTCCAGCACCATTCTCTCCTCACTTACTCACCTACAGGCAACCAGAGAATACTATAAATTGTGACGTAAATTAAAAAGTAGTGGCCGAAAAACTGGGAATCAAAGATACATTCATCTTCCAACAGGACAATGACACCCAAGCACACAGCAAATAGAAAAAACTAATGGATGCAGTACAGTGTTCCCAGGCAATTGAAAACTCCACCACTGTCACCACATGTGATATGAGAGGGAGCCCTTTTCTTATATGAATATACAACATAATTAAAATTCTTGAAATATTTGTGATTGATTTTGGCAATTAATACTGTTGGAGTCTGGGGTATTTCAAAATTAAAATACAAACCTTTCCCCGGTGAGTTTCCTCAAAGGTGGGGAAAAAACGAGCAAAATTAAACTATGGGAAAGAAGGGAAAAAGTTAGTGAGAATGAGACCTATAAAACCAGGTTAAACACATACACATCAAAGTTTTAAAAAATACAAATATTATTAAATCAATAATGGAAAATAAATAATCATCCTTTTTTTTAAATGTTCTCAATATTTATTATATTGAAATAAAAAAGAGATGAAAATATGTATACAAATGTTGAAAACAAAACAAAATGAAAGAAATTAAAATGCACTGAAATCAAACCAAACATAAAATATAATATTCTGTGAAAATAAAAACAAATTATCAATTAATAATAAAACAAAAATTAAATGAACTTCTAAAATTGTAGATCAGTAATAAGAAAAAAACATTAACTAGAATACAATTTAACATATAGAAAAGCTTTAAAAAAAACTTATTTAGCCTGGGAAAAAATTAAAGTAATTTAATGTCTTTCGTGACAGATGAGAAAAATTAAACATATCCAAGTTGAAGGCACTACTTCCAAAGATTTTTTTTTTTTAAAGCGGCACGAGTGCATTGCGGCCATGTAGGCCTATTGTACGCCTTATTTAAAGTCACTCCTGTTTAGAGTGTAATTAATTCCTGCAGCCTCAATGAAGTGTAATAAACTTGTTTGATTGATAAACTTGTTTGTCTTGAGATCTTTCTCCCCATCGATGCCGAATAATCGGAATCTTAATCCAGCAAACCTATTTCACCAGCAAGTAATATGATAAGCTGTCTCATCCTCCTGGCCAAGGTACCTGCAAAGAGACGACTCTGTGAGCCGGAGTTGGAACATATGATAATTCAGTTTACAGTGCCCTGTATGTGCTGCTATAATTTTCTTAAGTGAGCTCCTGCTCAGATTAATTAGTAAGTTACTTCTTTTTTGACAGATTCCTTCCAGAAACAATCTAGAGTGGGTTTGTTTTTTCTAGCACCAGTTCTTTTTAGTTTCAGCACCATACATCTCTCCGATTCTGTTTGTTATTGGACACTGACTAATTCCACAGATGGATTAGCTATAGGTGTCATTTGTGAGCCTAGTCTAGCTAGTTCAGCCATCTCATTGCTATGTATTCCAGAGTGACCCGGAACCCATTCAATGTTTACCTTATTAAGTCTGGATAAGTCATTGAGAATTTTAACACAATCCCTAACAGCCTTAGATCTAGTTGTATAGTTGTCTAGTGCTCGTATGGCCGTTTAAGTGCCAGTATATATTGCACTTATCCTCCCAACCAACCTGTGAAGCAACATTTTTGAAGCACAGTGAGTTATCGACAGTATTTCAGATTGGAACACTTGCATAATTTCCTTGCATTATAATTGTTTAAATCAGAACCCGTCTTTCCAAAATTGTGTACAATATTTTACAAATTTATTCGCTATTTGTCAGTAGCTAAGCCCTGTCAAATGTAATTTAAAGGTTTTTTTTTTCAAACTGGATCAATATTCACTGTTTTTACCCATGGCAAATATACAGGAAATACTGATTTTTAATGTAGTCATTGTATTATTGTCAATCATCATTTCTAATTGCTGAAAGAAAAAGGATCAATTTGTTATGAATGGAGCTAATATTAAACATTTAAAACTGCTAATTCTTTTTGACTCTCAGAATTTACTCTTTATGTTTACTTTAAACATAGCTTTTGAATTCCAAACATTCATTGCTTCTACAAGTCAATTCTCAAGGACTACTTTATCAAAGAAATATTAATTCTGGAAAATATTTTAATCCTATTGTGATTTGCAGAAAAAATAGAGTGTGCAAATACTGTCTTGATCAACTGTATCTAAATATTTTCTAAAAAATTTATTTTCTCTAGATGTCTGAGATATTAATATTATATGCATTGTTTGGTTTTGATTATTGTTATTTCATCCTATTGTGTATTAGTGAATTACTGGTATTGGTACCGGCAGGGGAACTAGTACAGCTACCCTGTGGTCTTTTGTTTCTTTTTGCCCACTCTTGAGGTATGGGTATGGGTATCTAGAGGTTGCCACCATGTAATAATCCAAGTTAGTGTCAAGATTGGGGTGGGATTGCCATATGGGCTAAGGCGTGTCCACAGCACTGTGGTTGTCCTGCAACCTTATATATAGCAATTCCAAATAAATTTTAACGTTTTTTAAGTCAAATTCAACCTTTTCCATTTCAAATTCAACCTTTTTTTATTTATTTAATTATTTTAAATTGTTCGATGTATGGGCCAGTTATCGTATGCGTAGTTTTTGAAAATAACCTCCATTTTAACATTACGCCTCTGCGTTTAAATTTATTTAAGTTTTTCGGATGTATTCGATGTAAGGGTGTATTCTTATGTTTTTGGGACCATGAATTATGAAAATGGCCTCCATTTTAAGATTACACTGCTGCGTTTCGACTTATTTAAGATTTACTGATTTATTTCATATAAGGGTGTATCCTTATGTTTCCGGAGCCGTAGATTTTTAAAATGACTTCCATTTTAAGATTACGCTGCTGCATTTTGACTTATTTAAGTTTTTCCGATTTCTTTGATATAGGGGTATATGCTTATGATTCTCGAGCCGTGGATTTTGAAAATGACCTCCATTTTAAGATTACGCCACTGTGTTTCGGTTTGTTTAATTTTTTTATATTTTTTCTTTGATTTAAAAAAAATACGAAAGATTAATTTATTTTTCAGCAGAAATAAATAAAATATCTATTTTCTCATTTTTAAATTTAATTTTAGTTTTCTTTTTTAATATTGCGCTATCCTCTTATAAAATTATATAAGATACGAATTGCGAACAATTAGCTGAAAAATCTAAAAATGATGGGTTAAATCTATTACCAGTTGCATTTTGGTTTTTTAATTTGTGTTTTGGGGTTAATTTAACCTCAGCTTTATAATATTTATTTATTCATACTAGAAAACATATTGATGAAACATTGTATTAAAAAAAAGCTCGATCGAGATACAGCATCGTAATCTTGAAATTAAGATTCAATATTAGATAAATTTAAATATGAGAGGTTAGATAAATTTTAAATACTATATCTCCAATTACATATAAGTAGATCCTTATACCGAATGAGTCCAAAAAACTTAAATAAGCCAAAACACAGTGGCATAATCATAAAATGGAGGTCATTTTCAAAAACCACATCTCCGACAACATATAAATAGACTCTTATATCAAATAAATTCGAAAAAATTAATTAAGTTGAAACACAGTGGCCTAATCTTAAAATAGAGGTTATTCTTAAAATCAACCGTTCCGAAAACATAAGAATACTCCCTTACATAGAAAAAATCTGAAAAACTTAAATAAGTCGAAACGCAGTGGCGTAATCTTAAAATGGAGTTAAGATTAAATTAGGAAAGGTTTAATTTGAAATAGGAAAGGTTAAATTTTACTTGGAAAAAGTTTAGTTTGATTATGAAAAGGTTGAATTTGACTTGGAAAAGGTTGAAATTGACTTGGAAAAAACTGAATATGACATGGAAATATACCAAAAAAATCTGAATAGTAAAGATAAATGGATAAACAACCGTGTTATCACTTTTTTTTATTGTATTTTTCTAAAGCTATGCCTCCAATAATATAGGGAGTGACCTTTATTTAGAAAATTTACAAAAATTCTAAAGTTGAATTTGAAACGGGAAAGGTTGAATTTGAAATGGAAAAGGTTTAATTTGACTTGGAAAAGGTTGAATTTGATTTGGAAAAGGTTGAAATTGACTTGGAAATGCTATATAAGATAACTGAATAAAAATAGTCCCGAGTTCACATCCCGGTGTGGGAGGAGAATTTTAACTCTGCTGTTAACCCCGCCCTCACTCCCTGGCCTGAGAAAACCGTATAGCCTTAAAGGCAAGGAATGAGAGGAAAAGTTCGTGTCAAGATTCATTTCTTAAGTCTGCTGAGATATACATTTTAATTGATCCAGATGGGAATCGATTTAATTAGGTTCCAAACTGGGCACTCTGGGACCTCTGGGACCCTTGCCCCAACGTGCTATGCCCATGTTTTTGTATTAGTGAATCAAGTTACTGAATTCTTTGTTAACTAGTTATACGTTATTCATTCTAATGAATTATTGTAATTCTTTTATTTAAATATGATTGTTTGTTTTCATTACTTATATTACAATTTTTTATTTACATTGTTTAGGTATTCTTAAAGGAGTTGATGGAATAACTGGAGAATTAAAAACTGTTGAAGAATTAGGTGTATGGGAACCCTATTCAGTCAAAGTCCAGATCTATAAAACTGCTATTGAGGTGATACATGATAATTTTTTCTTTTAAAATATTTCTTAATTTTTAGGATGCATTTGTATGCTGTAATGGTATGTTTAAAATCTATCAGTACCCTCGTGTTCATTAAATATTGTTAAACACTATCTAGTAATGCTAGCTCAACAAATAGTAATGTTAATTCATTTTATAGTATTAATGCTTCAATAGTAAAGAAGTTGAGGTGAGAATGGTGCACATCGCCCTCTAGGTCAAGATAAATGAACTCATTAGGAGTTTTATTTGCTACAATTAAAATATTTTTGAGCATTATTCATTTAAGTAAGTTTTTATTAAATATTTCAAACTATTTATATTTTGTCTCTCTTTTGTTTCAGTCAGCAATTTTATTGTTGAAGATTGACGATATTGTTTCTGGTGCTAAGAATAAAGATAGGGAAAGAAATAGCGGCTCTGTAGCGCAACCTACTGAAGAATCACTTAAAGAATAATTTCCTTTATTATGCAATAACAAATATTTGTATTAATTATTTAATTATTCAATTGTGTTACTTAACACCACTGCTGCTAATTCAAGCTCATCAAATGTTTCTTTAATAAATTAACTTTTTATACTACTTTTTAAACCTTTATCCATTGATTTAAGATATTCAATAAAATGAAATGTCTGACCTGCATTTTGATTGAGAATATTACTTAAGGAGCTCACATGTTCACCTCTCATGTAACTTGGCTAAGTTAGAGTGAGGATGAATCACCCCAAGTATTCAAACTTCTGAAATTGTTACTAAATCTCATTTACCTAATAATGTTAATTAAATTTCACTGTAGGAGATTATCTTTATTATACAAAACCATTAAATTGCACAAAAATATATTTGTCATGACCTGGATGTCTACTAGTTGGGAAAATCAGGAATTTGTCTGGGATTCCCTATAAATTTTGCAAAAGTTGGCAAAGTTATCATAACTTCTAAACTTGAATATATTTTAATTTTCATAAACTTTTACTTTAGTTACTTTTAGCTATATATATTTAATTTTAATTTTAGAAGGACAATTAAGTTTACATTTAATTAATATACAATTATTGCAATAGCAATTAAAAATTGTTTCATTTGCAGCTCCGGTAATGTATACTATTTTTATAATTATTTTTCTTTATCTTGTTAGTTTCAGAAATTTTCAAGAATTTATTTAATTCAGTTTTTTCCTTTTATTCAGTTATAACTTTTAAGCAGTAGTTTACTTTTTTTCTTTAGTTTTAATTATTAAAACATGTGCTGATTGTGAAGATAAAATGTAAATCGTTTGGTTAGGTATTAAAATGCTAATTTCAAACCATCTATTAATGAGTGTTTGTTCCTCAGAAGTCGATCTCATTTGTGCTTATCCTTATGTTAACAGCGTTAAAATCTTTTGTTTATTATTTTAATTAATTTATTTTAATTAGTAACTGCTTCTTGTTTTATTTTCAATAAGCTTTAAAGTTTAAATATTAAAAAAAGAAGACAAATTAAATCAGCTGTTTTAATTGGTAATTTACTATTTAGTTGTAGTTTATAGGCTTCATTATTATGGAGTGTATTATAGCCTTACATATGTACAAGTGCTATGTTTTAAGATTTTTAAGCCCATGAACTTGTTTAACATAGGTTGTTGGTATGCATAGACATCCTTTATACTTTACTATTCCCTTGCTGTCCCTAACTGCCTGAGATCAGAGTCCATCTATTAAACCTCCCTTCTATAATACAGGGACATTTGGTGGAGATAAAGGTCTCTTTCTTATTAACTCCTCTATACACTCCCTACAACTTAAATTTAACTGATAAAAAATGTTCTTATTATGTTTGCTATTATAATGCTTCTAAAATTCTTTTTTTTATTATTATACTTTTACCTAAATAAAATTTCTTGGTTCAAACTATTTAAATATTACTCTGAATATTTAAGAGGTAGGCTAAAAGCTAAACAATTTTTTTTATTGAAAACATTCTTTTCTCCATTCCACTGGAAGGATAGTCAGTACAAGGAGGTAACAGTTACTATACGATAACTTGTTTTATAATTATCTTTAAGTGACTCAATAAATATTTAGTGCGGAGGGAATACATTTGCTCTTTTCACACGTTTTAAAAAGAGCGTCTGTTCTGGAGAAGACAAGAAAACTCTTGGAAAGTATGAGGTTTGCTGTAACCTCTTTATCATATGTATCAGTTTTCTCATTTATATTGATTTTTTGGTGTTCATATGTCAAGAAAAGCCATCTTTAGTTATTATTTTCCTTATTTCTGTAATATAATTAATTAGTATTTATTTATTTTAATTGATGATGTTTTGCACCCTCTTAGTTCAGCTTTTATATTAAATAAAAACTTATATTGTCGTTTTTATATTTGAACTCAACATAAAAACCACTTATTAACAAACGCTAAATAGGATATTAAATAAGTTTGACAAAATAAGTTTTATGAGCTCAAGCAAAACAAACCTTCAAGCAATTCTATTTGAAATTATATTGCTTGGTAATATAGGAATGATAAAAACAGTATTACTTTGCTTTACAAAACATATTTTTATCTCTTTTATTATTTGTACATTTAAATACTTGTGTGCATGCCTTTAGTGTGAAATTGAGGTTTTATTTTTAAAAAAAATATTGTAAGAGTATGCCAAATGAACACAAACCTCAAATGTTATCTCTACTAGCATAAACCAATGGGGTGCCCATAACGGGATTTCATGGCGCAAGTTGTGCCATCAAAATCTTTGAGGAAGGCATATTTTGACGTGTTTTTGAATTTTGATGGGGTTATGAATTTTCGGACTAAGGGACAAGGGGAAAATATAGAACAGACCGCAGAAAGTATAATTGTATATGATCTATGGTTTTTCTAATTCTACTTTAGCTTCTTCTGTTTTTAAGAAAAGGTAAGCAATAAAATATATTGGGAGGATGGGGGCAGGTAAGTTCTTGCGCCATTGACCTTAGAGGGGGGATGGACATCCCTGAACCATTACTTTAATTTTTATTCACTCATTTACATCTTATATTTTTTAATTGTTAAATATCAATTCAGTTATATAATTATGTTAACTTAGCTGACCTGGCATTCAATGTATGTTTGAAATTGATTAAATTTTCAATATGTTTTGTTATGTGAATAGATTCCAAGAACTTTATGATTTTTGCCTCTGTAGCCTTATTTAAAATTTAAGCATTATTAAAATTAAAATTATAATTATATAGTTTGTCAAGTGTACGTATTATTGGGATTATTAGGGTTTGATTTGTGGAGTATCTAATTCAATATGGGTCAGGGTATACTTCAAATTTAATTTTGTTAATAAAATTTAGGATATCTAAGTAGGATACTATCTAACTTAAAATATTGCATGAGCCAAATTTTAGATTATAAGTATGATCAGGCTTGGTGAATGTTTTTATAATCGTATCTGTAATTGTGGAACGTATTTTAATTTTTTTAAAAATATATTGCTATTTACTGTTGTTACTTTTAAATAATTAACTAAGTAATTTACTGTTATCAATTATTTTAAAGTAATTAACTTTTTTTTTGTCTATTTACAGTGGTTTAATCATTATGCTTCTGTATAATTTTAAATGATTTCTTACCAGCTTTGATATTACTTTCTTTCCCATTTTAACCCAAAATTAATTATAAAGAAATAGCTCTCGTCACATGGACTTCCCTATTGGATCATGGGACGTTTTATCATTATGTAGACCAGAGGACAAAAATTGCTCCTAGATGAAATTTACGGTTATAAAAATTGACATAACTGCCCTCCAAGAAATTCGATGAACTGTACAGGGAGTAATCGAAAAAAATGATCACACTACTATAGCTGTAATAAGATTCACATATTTGGAAGTGGATTTGTTTTGAAAAGAAGATTTAGACATCTGATAATTGACTTAAAACCTGTGAACTCAGGACTATGCAATATCGTGCCGTCACTGAAGCATCAGTTGAACAATACAAGAAGGATTTTTACGATCTGCTGGACAGAACAGTTAGATCATGCCCTTTCTCTAACATAAAAATAATTGCAGATTATATTTCTAAGGTTGATAAGGAATCATTCTATATACCTACCATTGGAAGGCATAGTTTCCATGAAACCTGTAATGAAAATGGCCAGAGACTAGTCAACTTCTGTGCGTCACAGTTATGGTTCAGTTGTTGGGACCAGTCTTTTCTCTCATAAAAGGATCCATCTAGGTATCTAGAGATCTCTCAACGGGTTACGATGTACCAAATCAATCATTTCCTGGTCACCAGAAGACATAAATCCAATCTTCTAAATGTTAACCAACATGGTCGCAGGTTATTTTCTATCATACGAGTGAGTGAGAGCTTGAATCTCGTAGGATAAGCCAACACGAGGTCAAAGAACCAAGAAGTTTAACTCCTCAAAATTCAAAGATCCTCAAGAATGAATAATATTTGTCCAACAAAGTAACAAAAATTTGGTGAACAGACCACATTCATTAGATACGGATGTTGATCAGATATCAAGAATTAAGGCAACAGTATATGAGGCAGCTGAAAAATTACTGGTTTTAAACAGTTCGAGAGAAGACTTCCATGGTTTGATGAAGAATGTCAATTGGTCACTGATAAAAAAAATGGAGACAGCCACTGTCTTCTGAATTCTTCAAGGAAGGTGGAGATGAGCTTATAAAGCTGTTACATAACCTAGTTTTGATTTGGACTGATGAAGTAATACCAAAAGATTGGAATAAAACAATTCTCTGCTGTATACTTGAGAAAGGCAGTTTGCTTGATTGCAAAACTACCGCTGCCGTATTTCGCTGTTATCATGTGCCTATAAAATCTTCTTCAGTATACTTTACAAGCACCTCCTGCCGCATGTTGAAAAAATCTTGGGGAGATATTAATGTGGTTTTCGCCAGAAGTCCACAATTGATCAGATATTCCCTTACTCATTATTATGGAGCATGACTGAGAGTACCAGATACATACACACCTCTTATTTAAGGATTTCCAGTTAGCCTACGATAGTGTTCAGTGCGAACTTCTATACCAGGCCATGAACATTTGTAATATCCCAACAAAACTTACATGCCTGGTAAAACTGATTTTGGTGAAGATCGAAAATGTGGTGTGTATTCAAGGCGATCTCTCTCAAGGATTTACAGCTATTAACGGAGTCCGAGAAGGAGACTCCCTTGCATGCATATTGTTTAACGTAGGTTCAGAAATAGCGATCAGATATATAGGAATCCCCAGACAAGAGGAACCATCTTCAATTATTCAATGTAGGGCATGTATAATTGAAGATGTACTCCTGTATCAAGATGTACTCCTGTCAAAATATCCAAGAAGCACATAGGAAAAATCCGGCTATCTTTATCATGCCGATGGAGGTGCTTCTGCAGGAAATCATGCCCCGTAAGTATTCTAAATCATGCCACGGATTGCCCTCTAGGGAGGATCCTGCCACTTTTTCCCAGCATTCTACTCCATCGCTTCCCTTCAATTTTTTGTGCATATTTCTCCTTCAGTGAACATTGGAGGGTTGTTATATTATTCTTTTAGTTTAATCCATGCCCTGAGGAATATCTGCTTGGATCATTCCAGAACCTATTCTGGCCAGTTTGTCAGCCTCGTCATTTCCGTGGAGGCCGCAAGTGGAATCACTTACGTGGATGTTAGGGGTAGGGGGAGAGACACGGCCCTCCCTGGAAGTTGGAAAAAAGTTCCAAAAAGTATATTTGAAGAAAAGAGAAATATAGGGAAAATTCATCCTCATAGACGAATTTCCTAATGTAATATAAAAAAATAATTATTATCGTGACAAGCACTAGCGAATTCTGGCGGGGGGCGCGCCCACCCTTGGATGGTGGAAAAAAAATCCGAAAAAAGATCGAAAAAACAGCTATTTAATGAAAAGAGAAATTCTTCCTCATTGAGGAATTTTCTAATGTGATATAAAAAAATATATCATGACCTGTATTAGTGGATCCAACCGAGGGGTGCACACCTCTCTCCCTTGGATGGGAGATTATTATCATGACCATTTTTATTAATCTTACGGTTTGTCATTTCACGTCACATCACCAGGCTGAGAATCAACTTGCGCCCGGCCTTTGGCCCTCGACGAGATTTTGTGAAACAAAGAATAGAACGTAAGAGCAAAAGTTGGCTCATAGGGTGAAGTGATGTAGTTTTTGGGCCGCCGTGAGATGCGAACGGTTGTGCTCCTGTCGCAGTTTATTTCCTATTGACTCCGAACTGAGTCTCGCAGGTGAAATAGACGATGGGATAAATTAATTTAAAAAATAAAATTAACTATATTTATTCTTTCGAACAACCATTTATTCGAGCACAAGAAAATACGTTTTTTTTTTTCCCACGGACCTAGTTTTTATTCAGTTCCAATACATCTGGACGAATTACAACCTGCAGCAACTATAGTCTCCTTGAGGAATCCATACAATCCATAAAACTGGTCACGTTAATAATTTCTATATTTCTCATTAGAAAGTGTTGTTCTTTTCTTAAAATAGCAGCTGTTCGAAAATTTTTCATGAAGGAAGGTATTAATTATTTGGTCTCCGATATGTTCGAAATCGGAATTCATTCTGAGTTTTTTTCTTAGAGAACTCATTTCCAAGCTGCAGGGCTATTTATAGTAATCTGTCTCAGATTTAGACAAAGTTGGTAAAAATTAGCGTTCATCGGCCATGTTACTTAATCAAATTATTAACTTTAGGTACTCGTTCGGCTCACAATTTAACGTTCTTTAATTTCTTATAGAATGCGTTTTTCGCTTCAACAGACTGTTTAGTAGTAATAGATGAAAAAAAAGATCAGATAAGTCTGCATTTTTTGGATGAAAAACTTTTCTCTTGGTGGTGACCCGTGTTAGCAATTTTGTTATTTACATGTCTAAACCCGTACACAGGGTGTCCCGTAGGTAGAGGAAAATATTTAAAGGAGTGATAGCAGAACTCAAGATCTTCAAAAACTTTAAATAAACAATGGTTTGATTTTCAGCTGGAAAGTAGGTAATGAAAGTTTTGTGTTTTTTAAGGAAGTAACGTTTTTTGTTGAATAGGAAGTGATAACTAAAAAATTATTTAATCTAAGTAATTAACGATTGCTTCACAGTAAACAGGACTAAATTTACTTTAAACAAAATAGAGTTGGTTTTGGTTAAAACCATTGAAAGATGGCTTTTGAGCTTCTAAACCAAGCTAAGAAGTGGGGGGGAGAGATGGGTAGTGGTGGGGGAACGGGTAGAGGTGGGGAAAGCACCTGATACAGAGGTACGTCCCCTCTGAGATAATTTCTGGACCCCTGGCACTGATCACATCCATTATTACATGAAAAAAACCTTCCAGGAAATACACTGCAATGGTTACTGGGATACTATAATCATGTCTGGTCCACTGGATATCTCCCGAATAACTGGCGTAATTCGGTGGTTATCCCAATTTTAAAAAACGGAAATGACAAACGTTTGCCAACCACCTATCGCCCTATATTCCTCAAAGGAGCTTAAGTAAAATAATTGAGCGTATGATTAATACAAGACTAATGTGGACAATAGAAAATAACAATTTAATTCAATATTTTCAGTCGGGATTTTGTAAGGGCCGATGCACTTGAGATCATTTAGTTACATAAGAAGCCGAAACGCAATATGCCTTTATCAACGCACAACAAACAATAGAAATACTTTTCGATATGAAGAAAGTTTTTGATAATATAAATCACTCCATAATCCTCAATAAATGAAATGAAATGAAAATTTTTTTATTATCCTGGGACTGTTGTCCCTTTAGTACAAATTACAGATATAGAATAAATACCTGTGTGGCCATACATAAAATTAATTATTTACAATTATTATTAAGATTAAGATTTTGAAAAAAGAATAAAACAAAAAATAGAACTATTAAACTAAAAACATACTGATATGTGTAATACAAAGGTGGGAAAATAAAATAGCATAAGTAAAGAAAATCATTTCTGGGGAACTTTAAAAGTTCTCTTATCTACATTTCATGATCAATCGGGTTGGGAAAGGAGTAGGTGGTTAAAAAGGAGAGATTTAAATGAGGAAACTGATTGTACATGTCGGATATCGAGATGGATGGTATTCCAGAAGAAGACAGCTTGAATTATTAACGATTTGTCAAACGCTGCAGTTCGGTGGGGAGGTGGATAGAGGTCGGAGGTACGAGATCTAGTGAGACGGGATTGAATGGAATATTTGAATTGTAGGCTGTGAAAAATATAGGAAGGCCGCTGAGTTCTGATGACTTGGTATAGAGAGGTAGTAAGGAAGTACAGATGGCGATTGGATGGATAGAGCCACTTCAACTTAGTGTAATACTGGATTATATGCGTATCTCTTGAGATTCGTTTATGTCTTCCTGTAATTTTTGGATGGCGGCAGAGGATTCGGTTGGATTGAAGGAGAGGTAAATCTGGACGTCGTCGGCGTACAGATGGAATTGACAGTGTAGGATAGAGGATGAAAGGTCATTGATGTAGATGAAAAAAAGGGTGGGAGATAAAGAGGAGCCTTGTGGGACACCCCTGGACAAAGGTAATGATTCTGATGGGGGTTTACTGGGTACTACAACATACTGGGAGCGGTCGAAAAGGAAGGATTGGAACCAATTAAGGGTACTAGTTGAGAAAGAAATATTTTTATGCTTGGTTAGGAGAATTTTGTGGTCTACTGAGCCAAAGGCTTTGGAGAAGTCGAGGAGAATAAGGATGGTGAGTTTCTGCTGGTCCATGGCTTTATGAAGGTCTTGGGAAATTTTGATGAGGGCAGACTGAGTGGAGTAGCCAGGCCGGAAACCGGACTGGTTAGGATTTAGGAGGTTATTCTGTTCTAAAAAATCGGATACCTGGGTTTGAACTAGTCGCTCTAAAGGTTTGGAAAGATTTGAGAGGACAGAAATTGGACGGAAATCATTGAGAGTTGATGGGTTGGAAGTCTTTTTCATAGGGCGAACTTGTGCGGTTTTCCTGGATGTAGGAAAGGTAGCGTTTTGTAGTGAGTAATTGTAGATATGGTAGAGGTCTGACTGGGATGTTATCAGGTCCATAATCATTGGTTTGCGACTTTTGAATGGAGTTGAGGAGGTCATCAGGTGTAATATGGGAAAAAAAGAATTGATCAGGATTAAAATTTATAGGGAACACACAGGACTCGGCATAGCAGCGGGAGATGAGGATGGGAAGGGATAGGAGACAAAGTGAGCGTTAAGGTCATCAGCAGAAAAGGAAATGAGCTGGGTTTGAGGTGTGTTGCAATTGGTCAGTTTTTTTAGGATAGCCCACTTGGCCTTGGAGTTTGGGGGGTTTGATAAAGAATGGTGGAAATAACGGGATTTGGTTCGGCGTATAGCAGACTGAGTGCTGTTTCGTAGTTGCTTGAAGGCGATATAGTCTTTCGGGAGTTGGGTACGTTTAAACCTCCTTCTTGCCGCATCTCTTCTTCTCATGCACTCTCTCAAAGCGGGTGTCAGCCAAGGAGCAGGGGAATGTCGGATGGTTTTAATTAGGAGAGGAGCATGGCGGTCGAGGATGGTATGAAGATGGTTGGTAAGGATTTATACCATGGCGTCAATGGATTTTAAAGAATAAATGTGGTCCCACTGGGTAGCGTCGAGACAGGGCTTCATAGGTGAGGGAGTTGAGGTTTCGGAAGGATATTGTTCTGGTTCGGAAGGATAATAAACTGTCATCCGTTGGAATAAAAGGCCAAATGTTTCGTTATATTAAACAATTTCTCACTCGTTGTCACTTTAGGGTTCAAATAGGATGCGAATTTTCCAAAGACCACGAACAGCTCAACGGTTTCCACCAAGGTTGTCTCCTAATCCAAACTCAGTTTTGTCTAGCGATAAATGATCTGGGGCTTAATTTTCCTAGAAGTGTCAAGCCACTATTTTTCGGTGATGACCTAGCCATTTTCTGTCGATCTGACAACATTGCCATTATACAATCTAAATTACAGGACGTTGTTAATAGAACCAATAACTGATTTCTTTCTGTTGGTCTCAAATTCTCTTCAAAAACTAAATGCCTAGTCCTAGTCCTAGTTTTATTTCAGTCGAAAAAGATACAACCCTAACTCACCGGAAATCTATCTAGGAAATTCCTTAATCCTGTACTCTAACTGGCATAGATTCTTAGGCATGATTTTCACCAATCTTTCAACGTCTTCATCTATTTTTGTCCAATATCCATATTGTCTAGCAGGTTGCTTCATCTTTGTAATTCCAATATGGGTAGAATGCTATTCATTAAGTACTATGGGTTGTAATATTTTTGGGATAACAACGCTATCCTGGCGAAATAAAATTCCATTGAAATGGTATATGGTTCTTCAGTAGACTGGGATCTGAGACGTTGTAGTATTAATCGAAGTTCTGGATCTTCAAAAGTTTCATTTACTATGGTTTCATAAGTAATTTGTTCAGTAGATATTTGAAATGTCTGTGAATGTAACTGAGCTACTTCTTCATTGATCAAAAGATCTGTTGAAATATTTGAATGAGGTACAGGTGCACGAGATAAACAATCAGCATTTTTGTTTTGCTTGCTCTTCTTGAATCTAACTATGTGTCAAAACCAGACAGGAATGACGCATAACGAAGAAGTTTAGCAGATATCATTTTTGGAAGTGCTTTGTTGTGATGGAATATCCAGTTAAAGGCTCATTGTCCGTAATAAGTGTGAAATTTCTACCAAAAATGTACTTGTAAAAATAATTGATTCTAAATATAATGACTAAAGTTTCGAGATCTAAGTGGCTATAATTACACTCTGCTGCTGTGAGAGATCTTGATGCGTAAGCTACCGGCTTTTTCTGATCATCAACTTCATGATTGAAAACTGCTTCGATCCCAGTAGGACTGGTATCGGTCGTTAGAGATAGGTGATAGGAAGGATCAAAACATGTGAGTATACGATCACTGCAAAGTTCAGTTTTTAATTTAAGAAAAGTCTTTTTAAACAAGCTTTCAAGTTTATTGGGCATTCTTCTTCTGTCAATCTGTGTACTATGATGTCATCGAGTAAAATTCAGTATTTGGAAGTCCTTGTATAACATTACATAACACTCGGTTAAATTCAGATGGAGCAGTTTCAATACCAAAGCTGAGTCTATTCACCTTGTAAGTTCCTCTGTGAGTAACCATTATCTGAATTTCGCTGTTTTTTCATTTACTTTTAAGTGAAGGTAAGCTTTAAAAAGGTCTAGCTTACAGAAGTATTTTGAACGGCGAAGACTATGTAGTACATCGTCGATTCTTCGTATAGGGTGTTTTGAGGAAACCAGTCGTTAATTTACTCCACATTTATAACCTACATGTAAACGAACTCCACCATCTGGTTTTGGAATGATTACTAAAGGAGATCCCCAATCACATGTTGCTACTGGTGTAATGATTCCTGCTGTTTCTTTTGATTCAAGCTCTTTTTCGACTTCATCGCGCAATGCATATGAGCAATAATAAGCAATGAAATGTGGTTTTACATTAGGTCGGGGTTGTAATTTAAGTTCGTAGTTCGGTACATATCCTACTTTTTGTGAAAACACTGGGACGTATTCTTTGATAATATCTTTAACCGAATTTATTAAGTAAATTAAGTTTGACTGAGTTAAAGTTTGCATTTCTTCATCAATGTCTTTTAATTCGAAATTATGATTTCTCATCCATATTCTACCTAGTAAAGCATTATGACCTTGCGGTACAAAAAACAATTCTTCATTTATAATTTTATCTTTATGAGATAAGACAAGAATAATCTTTCCAAAGGTTTTATTATATGGTTGGGGTAGGAATGAAAAATCATAGTTGTTTCTTGAATTGGAATATATATATATATATATATATATATATATATATATATATAATATATATATATATATATATATATATATATATATATAAATATATATATATATTTTTTTTTAATTTAATGTAATTTACAACTGTACCACATGAAAAATACAACAAGCAAATGTGACATTGGTAACATGGCTTTTCCAACAGCTCTATCCTTTGGTTTCAATCATTCCTCTCTCAACGTACCCAAGCAGTCTCTATCCCGAACCAACCTTTATCATCCTATCTAACTCTGTCCTCAGGAGTGGCACAGGGCTCCAGCATATCTCCTCTCCTTTTTAGTTCATATATTAACGACCTTCATAAATCAATCCTTCACTGTTCACATCACCTTTATGCCGATGATTCCCAAATTTACCTCTCCTTCGCTCCCTCTGAATGGCATGATGCGTTTGCCAAAATACAAGAAGACCTAAATCGGATTTGTGCCTGGGCAAGTGAAAATGGATTAAGGTTAAACGCTGCTAAAACCCAAGCCATTGTCCTCGGTTCCAAACCCCTTCTCAGATCAAATACCAACATTCCTCTCCTGTACCTGAATGACCAACCCATCACCTTCAACACTTCAGTTAAAAACTTAGGTGTTATCATAGATCAAACCCTCTCCTGGAATCACCATATTTCCCTCATATCCCGACGTTCAATTTCCATCCTGAAACTCTTCCATCGCTTCCGCCATCTCCTACCCATATCCACACGTAGACTCCTAGTATCCGCCCTCATTTTCCCCCACACATTGACTACGGCTGCGTAGTGTACGGTGGCCTCTCATCGGAACTTGGAGTCAGACTGAAAAGAATAATGAATGGCTTAGTACGATTTGTCAATGGGACCCCGAGACGTTCTCATGTTTCCCACTACTACGCCGAGTCAGGGTGGCTCTTCCCCTCCTTCAGAAGACAGTACTTCCTAGGTACATTCCTTTACCAAATAATCTATAATCATCGTCCGTCCTACGCATTCAATCTCCTTCAATTCAAGTCATCTATCCACTCCCTCTCCACAAGATCTCGTCCTTCCGACCTTTATACCCCTTTCCACAAATCGGCCTCATTTCAACACTCCTTTATTGTCCGATCCACCACATTTTGGAATTCCATTCCACTTAAAATCCGCCATGCACCATCCTTATCCACATTTAAAACCCTCTTTTTCCAATTCCTCCTTACAATTCAATCAGACGCTGGGTAGCCTATATTGTATTATTATACTATTGTTGTATTGTATATATGTATATGTGTATGTATGTATATGTATATATATATTAATATATGTATATTGTATATATACTATTGTACTATTATTGTATTCTCACTATTATTGTATTATTGGGTGTATATATTGTGTATGTACGATTACACTATTATTGTATTTCGATTATACTGTTATGTTCTTCGAACATACTACTATTACTATAACATCTTTATTATTATTTGTCGCTCATTTATAATTTCATAGCGTATTGTGTATAGCAACTATTTTGCAGTATTAGGACCTTATTTCTCATATTATGGCTTCCTATATCTGTACAGTTATGTAAATACTTCTTTTATCCCTTATTTTTTAGTTGTTTCTTTTGTTTGTTTGTTTGTTTTTGTTTATTGTAATATACATTTTGGCCAGATGTAATGTTTAATTTTATGTACAATATTGTTATTCTCAAGGGACGTAGTCCCAGAATAAAGTTGATTCTTCTATTCTATTCTATTCTACAACATGAAGAGAAACTACCCATTGGTAGAACTCAAATTAAAGTTCTATATTACAAGTCCCGATGCCATCTTCTTTTCAGACGCCTCGGAGGGTTATCAGGGATCGAGGAGGAAGATTTGAAACGTGAGGGTTCGGATGGTTCTGCAGTTTGTTAAGGAAGGATAGGTATCTGGATTGGGCCAAATCGGAAACATATGGAACATTAAGGTCTTTATGGATGATTTTATTTGTGACAAAGTAAGGAGCGTTGAGGATTTTACGAAGGATTTTGGATTGTAAGGATTGGATACAAGAGGAATTTGATGGTTTAGTGGAGCCCCAAAGCTCAATTCCGTAAGTCCAAATAGGTCTTATTATTCTCATATATATGAGTCGTTTGTAATTGATTGAAAGCTTAGAGCGTTTGTCTAGTAAGTGCTGCAGTAGTCGAAAACGTCGAGCGGTTTCTAGTCGTTTCAGTCTGGTATGGAGTCAATATTTAAATTCAATTTTCGAAAATCATTCTCAGAGATCAAAGAGAAACGATCGCCTGAATTTAGTTCGAAACGCTAAGGCATACCATTTAATTTTACTGTCACAAAATATTTATTGAGATCTCGAGCTATGTAAATAAATAAATCAATAGTTTCCTGCAAATGTGAATGTTCTGAATGATTAGATGTAATTTTATAAATGCCGTAACAAAGGTTTTCATTTTCATTTTGAACATCATCGATCTGTTTAGTCGTGCTGGAATGAGATCTATTTTGTTTATTATTATTATTATTATTTTGTAACAATGTCGAAATACATACTTTGGCTATGTGCCCGATTTTCCCGCATGAATTACATTTTAATCAATTACGCTGCACACGACAGTCTTTAGCAGTGTGGTTAGAATTTCCACAGTTGAAGCTTAAGTTTTCTATTCCTACAAGAGGTAAATTCTGAATAATATATCTCTCGTACCTATTTAGGCTTCCAGCGCTTTAGTTCAAACTTCGTCGGATAACCGTTAGAGATGACGCCACCTACACATCTCTTCTCTCTCCCCCTCCCTTGTAACGACTTTTATTCTCCCTTCGACACTTAAGGAGACAGGTAGTACTTCTTTTATTTCTTTCTTATTTCAGCTTTCTCAATTTCTTCCCTCCTTCCTTTCATTCCTTTTCTCTGTTTTTAACTCTTTATTATATTATACATTGTCTGTACATCTTGATAGACTTTACAATATCTCAATTTTCTATCTAACTACTCCATTCTCAATGTTTTAATTTTACTATTTATTTTCATTTCTTATATAACTTTATATTTCTTTTTTATGTTTTACATTTTATTCTAAGATTCCCATTGTAACACTTTTGTCACCCCTTTTTGATTATGCCTACTTCATCATTCCACACTATGTAACAGTTTTTATTATTTATCTCTTAGTTCTTAGTCATTATTCTAACAATTTCATTTTACTTTATATTTATCTATTTTATTTTTCTAATAATTTTTTTTTTATTTTATTTTTTTATTTTTTATTATCTTTTTTACCATCATTACTTATGTTTCTCATACCTTGTTATCTGGTTATTTTCTTAGCCCTGATGAAGGCCTGAACTTCAGGTCGAAACGTCGGCATATGTAAAAAATAAATATTATAATTTATTTTTGCCTTCCTTTTTGACTGAACACCCCAACTATTCTTCTCTTCATTATCCACGACAGTCAACCAATTACCAATTATGATTCGATAGTAAATTTTATTTTTACGAAATCTGTGAGATGGACTCTGTGAACCATGGCATCTTTGATTGGAATTAATTCGATTTTGACTCCTGGCCTTTATGCATGGTTCTGGCAATTATATTGATTCTAGTTGATTCTACAATAAAATCACATGTTAGTTTGGTAAGCTCGTTACTTCCTAACCTAGCAGCTTCTAAAGCTATCGCTTTGGTGATAAATTCATCGAACTTCTTGCATTCAGATTGTAACAAGTATACTCTTATCCAGTTTTCTTTCAATCCTCGAATAAATTGAGCTCTGAGTAGGAAATCAGCAAATGAAACGTTATTGTTACAAGAACATGTGATGCAAAAATCAAAGTCAAGTAAACCCCGTCTGAGAGGAGCAAGTAAATCAAAAATATTTTAATTGCCTTTTTGGGTTATATTGAGGAAATAATACTGAGAAACAATTTTGCTTTTATATGGTGTTAATATTTTTGTTAATGCTGAAACAATTTCATCATGTTTGAACGATTTAACAGGTTTATCGGAGCCTAAGAATGCAGACTTTTTTTTGATCATTTGTGACACCTTTTATCATTAAATAATTTTCAAAACGTTCTATGTAATTTTTAAAAGTTTCTTGTTTTTCATGAAAATTATCAAAAGGTAATATTGAATTTAGATTTATTGATACTTCATCCGAAGTTCGCTGGAATTGAAACTGGTGGGATAATACTTGTTGATTTGCATTAATAACTTTTGACATTTTTTAAAATTTTTCAGCGTTAATTTTTTTTCATTGTGAGGAATGAATAAAATTGAAAATAATATAATTATAATTCACGGTATCGCGCTGAAATTAATTTTTTTACTTCTTCTTTTTCCTTTTTGTTTCTCGTCGCCATTTCGTTGTGACTTAAGTGTATTGGAAATTCTGGGAATGTACTGTTATTCTTAAAAATGGAAACAAGTTAGAACACATTTATTTTTTAACTCAACCGTATTAACACCTTGAATAATACTGCAATTAAAAACATATGATGCGCAGCCAAACATATAGTTGTTAAGACTATAACAATATGTACGAAAAAAAAATCTTTCTTGGTAAAGCCCCCTCCCTAAAAATTAAATCCTGGATCCACTATTGCTTCAGCCTAAATAAGATAAGGTGCGTTAGAAATAATTGATATTGCCAGTAACGTTTTTTTTGTTTTTTTTTGGTGACTATAACAAAATAATTAACTAAGTTAAGAATAATTGATATTCTTGAAAGAGTTAATTTGGAGTGACGAATCGTTGAGGGGTGAACGCTTTTGTGTTTTCTGATAAATATCTGTGGCGATTATACCCTTTCCTCTAATAGGATTGTGTACAGGATAAGATTAATAGGAGTTACCAGAAGATTAGGAAGTTGGTAGGCGGTAACATGTGCTCTCAGTTTGATAACAGTGCCAAATATTTATACTCGTGTCTTAACCAAGCTCTGATAAGACACGTTTCTCAAAGGGGTATTAGTTGTAAATAACGGTACTTTTTTAAAAAGAATTTTTATCTCCTTACATTTTCACTCAAAATCAGAACTGTTCTTATGATGTGACACCTACAGCTTTAAAAATATTAATATTATTAGTCATAAAATATGAAGAATGTTGCGCTTACATTTCTTTTGATAAATGTTTTTATTTTTTAGATTAATACTAATAAATTCTTAACGTAAAGTCGATAAAATGTTTAATAGATTGAATATTCATAACTAAGGTTACTTAACCATTATGCCTTACCATTTTTTGTTGTTAGAAATAAATATTTTTTAGTTATTTTAATTTATTAATGGTTTATAGTCCCATAATGCTTTTTGAAGATATAATATTAGGACGGAGAAGAGTTGGAAGACCTCGAGTTAATTTTATGATTAGTACATGCTCAGATGTTGTTGCCAATAAAAAATTTAACCCGGTCAAATTAGCACAAAAAAGGGGGTCTAGCTAGCAGATGGCCGAAAAGTTTAATTTTTTCAAAATATTATTATGAGTTTGTTATATCTCCTTCTTCTTCTTCTTCTTCCACGGCACTACAACTCATGAAGAGTCTTGGCCTCCTCAAGAAGTGTCCGCCAGGTGTCTCAATCCTGTACAGCCGCTTTCCAGTTTCGTAAACCAAGTAGTGCACGTGCATCCCTTGCCACACAATCCTGCAATTGCAGCTGTTGTCTTCCTGCTCTCCATAGTATTTTTTGGGGGATTTCATCATTTTGCATCGCTAATGATGTTCTGCCTATTGCAGTCTTGCTAGCTTTATGGTTCTTAGGACATCCGGTCCTCCAATTTTGTTCATCGCGCACAGGACCATAGATGCTGCGGAGCACCTTCCGCTCAAATAACGCTAGAGTTTGCTCGTCTGCTTGCAACACGGTCCACGCTTCGGAGCCATACATCAGTACCGGACGAATGGGCGTTTTATAAACCTGTGTCTTTGTTCTACGAGAGATGAGTTTACTTTTTAAATGCTTATTTAGGCAAAATATCACTTGATTGCCGCTACTATCCATCTCTTAATCTCTGGTTTCCTTTTTTTTTTTTCTATTTACCAGAGATCCCAGATATGTAAACTCATTAACTCTCTGGAACGTATAGTGCGGAATCTCCATGTGCTGTTCTTGGGCAGTAGCACAACCTCCAATACACATATACTTGGTTTTTGCTTTGTTAACGACCATTCCTAACCCTCTAGGACCCGCTGCTTCTAGTAGAACAAACGCTTCTTTCATAGCATTCATTGATCTGGCCAAAATGTTGATGTCATTGGCATATGCAAGTAGCTGTACGGTCTTATTGAATAGCGTACCAGTAGTCTGGTTGCCAGAGCCCTTCACATCTTTTTCGAGCACCAGATTAAATAGGAGTAAGATTAAATCTTTTTATGTAATAGTATTTTTTAATTATTTTTTTTACAATGGTAATATATTTCCAGTAATTATTAATTTTTGAAATCATCAAAAGCGGGAAATAGAAAAAATAAATTAGAATGTAATAGAGAATTTAAAATAATAGAATTTAATAACTAAAAAATTAATGTATTTATCATAGGCCTTATTCAAGATAAAGTCCCCAAATTTCACCAGCTACACACCAAATATCACGGAACCGTACATACTCTTCAAATCCAAGAACACAATTCCTATCTAGCTTTACCCATATTTCAACAATATTTCTAAAAGATTGAAACGGCAGTTGTACCGAGACCTTTGGAAAATATATAAGAATTCCAATGGTCAGATTCTCCAAGCTTTTAACATCACTACTCCGTTCAGAGAAAAGCATTGGTATCTCCTAGAGTCTAGCTTTTCGCTCCACAGATAGGCAATATATACTAAACCATAATACCATACCATGAAATACCAGCGATTAAGTATGCCTATGATTAAGATGTTCATTTTTCCTTATTTAATTTTAAGTTTAATTATAGTTTCTATTATTACTAGGGGTTTGATCTTTGTCCGCCTAACCGCGGACCAACCCCTATTTTACAAATTATACAAATGTTCATTTATTTGTACTAATCGTTTCTCAAATTTTATAACTTTCTTTTAAAATATATTTATTATATATCTCACATTATTGCAAATTTGTATTATTATATAATTATTATTATTCGTATTGCCAATTTATAACCAAAATACATAATTAACTTGTTCAGCTTCACATAAGCCCAGCATCAATTTGAGCCTTTTATTTATATTATTTTCATTGCACGTTATATTGTGCTTCCTTTTCTATTATCTCATTATCACCAATGTTTATCACAGTGACAGTATGCAATAATTCTCAATTAAACAAAGACAAAAATTAGATCGATAATGACTAACCTGAATTAATAACACCATTTAAGTTTATTTTTTAAATTAATTTTTTTGTATAGAATCCTATTAACTAATTAAGGATTATTACAAGAAAGGCTTTTAATTACAAATCCGATTATTTACTTCACATAAATAGAATAGTGACACATCAAATAATATTTTTATAGATCTATTTATGTTAATACTTGGTGTAACTGATTTTTTCTTCATTTTAATAAAAGATAAAATACTGTTGGATAGTACCATAAATATTAATGTTTATAATAATAATAACATTATTGTTTTCCAGAAGAGATAAACTTAATTTTGTTACACACCTAATTTTGTCACTCTTTTTTTACAAATAAAAAATCTTTATAATAGTATTTTAGATAATATCTTCTGCAATAAAAATCAGCATATCTTAATATAAAACGATTTTATTGGCTGACTTAAGATAAAAAAAAATAAACAAAAAGGAGAAAAAATATTTTTATTTAAACAAAAAACATACTGTTTTTTTTCGAAATAAGCCTTCCATCGTCTGGGAAAAATGCTCGCAATTCCATTAGAGATTGAGACTTAGAGAAAGCATCTTCATGTCGCAGTCCTTTAGTTGTCATGAACCTCTGTGATAGGTCTCTCTATACTCGGACGACACACTCTACACCCATCATGGTCATCCTGATGAGGCGGACCAGTTTAGGTGATATGTTCATTTCCACGATAGCCCTATATAACTGCTCTCTGTTGATGCTATCATAAGCAGCTTTAAAATCTACAAAGAGATGATGGGTTTTAACATTATACTCCATAGTTCCCTCCAGCAGCATTCTAAGGGTGAATATCTAATCAGTTGTCGATTTCCCTCTTCTGAACCCACACTAGTATTTGCCGATCTCTCGCTCTGCAAACGGCAGCCTCTGAAAGAGTACGTTTGATAGAACTTTGTAATCACTGGAGAGCAAAAAAATGCTTCTGTAATTTTCACAGTTAAGTTTATCACCTTTCTTGTGTACAGGGCATATAGCAGACTTGTTCTAATCCTTAGATAATTTCTCTTCTCTCCAGATACTCAAAAATAACTCGCGTAAGAATTTTATTAGCTCGGTACCCCCATATTTGTATAGTTCACCTGGGAGTCCATCAAATCCTGTGGCCTTGTTGTTTTTGAGCTTTTTTATTGCCTCCTCTACTTCCTCATCATGTTCCAGATCATCATCGTTACTTTAACCAGGCTTTACAGCATCCTCATCAATGTTGTCATTTCTCAATCCTTCAGTAAGGAGGTCTTCGAAATATCTTCTCCATCCATCAAGAATATCCGTCTTTTTCGTCAGAATTTGATAGGTAATTATTCAAAACCCCAAACCTTTCCAGCATAGGTAACCCCGCCCGTGAGACCGCCTTATATACTTCTAATTTACTTGTATAGGGGACATTTTTGTAAGCCATAAAATTATGCCAAGCAGAGTTCAATCCAAACTTTGCATGACTGACTCTTTCCGCAAAATGACGCCCCAAGGTCAATCTAGAGGTAATTATTACTCCGAAATATTTATATTCATTGACCACCTCAATTAGGTTTCCACTTCTCGAATTTGGATAACCTGCCTCCACTGCGGAAAAATATTATTTTAGGTTTTGCCAGATTTATCTACATATTCCACATTCGGCAATAACTCTCCAGGTCGTTTATCATACGTTGTAACTTTACTGAGGATGGGGCTAGCACCACAACGCCATCCGCGTACAGCAAACACTTAATGTTGATACCTCCGATTTCTAATCCTTCATCCAAATTCTCATACAAATCGTTTAGGAAAAGCGCGAAAAGTAAAGGACTTAGCAGACAGCCTTGTCTTAGTCCGACTGATGTTTCTAAAGAATTACTAAGCCCTTCCTTCCTGGTGATATACTGTCGCTTTAGTCTTTAAATACGTACTTTTTAAAACATTTAAAAATTTATGTGACAACCCGAAATCAGTTAACTTAAGAAACAATGCCCCCCTATCTATGCCATCAAATGCTGTTTTAAATTCTACAAAGAGTGCATCGACTTTTCGACGTTCCTTGGTAGAGCCAGCTTAACGATGCTGCACAAAGTAAAAATGTGGTCCACGGTGGTGTAGCTAGTTCGAAATCCCGCTTGAAGTCATTTAAAATTTTGTTTGTGTTCACCCAGTTCCACAAACGGCACAATAAAACACCAGTAAATACATTAGTAATAACATTAATGAAGGAAATGCGTCTATAATTTTCTTCTTTTTGAACAGTTCCCTTTTTAAATAATGGCTAAATTATTGATTCGGTGAAGCTCTGTGGGATATTTGTAGTATTAAAATAATCATTAAATATCTTAACAATATGCGACAAAACGCATTCTGGATAATTTTTGAAGAATTCATAGGACACAGAATTGAGTACTGGCGCCTTATTATTATTATTTGCCTTTGCTAATGTAATTTTTAATTCTCTTATACTGATTTCTCTATCTAGCTCTAGATCTTTCCAATTTGGGGCGGCTTAAAAAATTTGGGGAGCTTTTATAATAGAATTAAACAATGAGTTAAAATAATGTCTGAACTGCTCATAAGTAATATTCGACTCACTAATGAAATTTCTATTTTTAAATTGCTTTATTAATGTCCACAGCTGTTTAGTATCCTTAATACATTTAAATTTTTCATTAAGATTTTTATAATAATCCTTCCGTTTTTGGATAACCAATTTTTATATTCATTATTCACACTAATATACAATAATTTTGTATAATTATTATTTCATTCGGACTTTATGCATTTGCTGTTTTTGGATAACCAATTTTTATATTCATTATTCACACTAATATATATTAATTTTGTATAATTATTATTTCATTCGGACTTTATGCATTCGCTGTCGAACCACTGCTGTTTTCGGAATTTTTTACTTTCATTTACCTGTTTACCATTAAAAGCACATTCTATAATACATTTTAATAATAATTTTAATTTTAAATGTCACGAAGGCAGTGGATCAGCTGATGCGAAGGTTATGTTCTCAACTCCTCTCTCAGTTTTTGCCTATGTTTCAGCGGAATCTCTCTGATTATTCTCGTAATACAGTTGATATTTACTGTTGACATCTTATTTTTGTTAATTTAAATTTTTTTTTCTGTTTTTCTTTTTCTCTTATGATATGCAGTATGATCAGCAAGTGATGGCCAGTAAGGTGCCCAAGAGGGCTCGGCCAGACGGCGTTAGTACACCTCGTGGTTCACCAGCCAAACAAAGAACTCGTCGCTGCCTACGAGAAATACCTCCAGTGACCAAAGTGAAAACTTCAGAACCAGAACCTCAGCCCCAACCAGGTATGTCTTCGCGAGAAATGATCGAAGAATCTCCTTTCTTTACTCCAAACCCCTACCAAGTGCTTCAAAATGACCGAGAAGTAATGGAGTCTGCAGCAATACCCACAGAACCAAAGCCTCCTCCGATCTTTGTGAAAAATTTCCAGATGTTCTGCACCCAACAAAATAAAATATACTCTGGCAATTATTCATGCCTTAACAGGACCAATGACACCAAAATAACACCTGATTCTGCTGAAGCCTACCGAAAAATAGTGAAGTACTTATCAGAAACAAACGCGAATTTTCACACTTACCAACTTAAACAGGAAAGAGCGTTACGAGTAGTGATAAGAAATTTACACTCCTCATCCCAACTGAAGTGATTAAGGAAGAACTTACGACGCTTGGTACTACACAATAGTGAAAGTTGAAAAGCCATACCCCAAGAGAGACATCGTGCAGTGCCATAATTGTCAGACACTCTCTCAATACTAGGTCTCGACCTATAGACTTATATATCCTCTCCCATAAAACTTCCTCCTTTAGCAAATTCTTCGTCATTCGTGCTGCTTCCTTATGGAACTCACTTCCTACCACCATGCGTCAATCCTCGTCCACAAATTCCTTCAAACAACTCTTGTTCCAACACCTACTCTACATTCAAACTTCCCCTAACATGTAAAATTACTTGCATCTGTACACTGTTCAATTTCAATCTATTGCACAATTGAAATAACAATTAACAGTTAATTAGTTTGTATGTTTATTATTATGTCAGACTAAGACCCATAAATTTGTAATTCTGTTATTATTCTTAGGGGACAGTAGTCCCAGAATAAAATTATTTTTTCATTTCATTTCATTCTTCGTCAATTTCACCATTTAGTTTTTATATTTATGCACCAATTTTATTTTATTTTTATTTATTTTGACGTATTTTTAAAAACTATTTTAAGTATTTTTTAAATTTACTCTCAGAACATTTTTTTAATTTACATATTTTAGCATGATTCAACCTTGTTTTTAAGTATTTGAGATTGAATGGAATATCTGGTACATACACATTTCGCTTTTTTTCAACATGATACTTACAGAGCAATATATATTTAAATCACCAGTAACTCTACATTGATACCAATAATTTTAATGAAAAACCTAGTAATGGCTGGCTCTCTATCAATATACATATGGACTCCTGACAGTTGTAAGTCTGTGAAAAAGTGTGAAGGATTGTATATTGATTATATAAAGATATAAACTATTTTATAGGGTAATTTAAATTTTTACGAGTAAAAATAACACACACACAAATTTCGTAACATTTATTTAAAATTTGATGAAAGATATTAATCATGAACTAATATTTTTTATATGAAGGGGTATTGCGAAGATATGACGGTTTCTAGAAAGAAAGAAAGAAAGTGAATTTTATTCTGGGACATTAATCCCCTCAGAATAACTATAATGAACAACTAAATGACAATTGACTGTTATTAGAGAGAGAAACACTTTATTTTCATATAAAATATAAAATAAATTAATTTATAAAGTTGTCTTATCATTATCATCATCATCATTAAACCATAATATTAAATTAAATAAAAGACACTGTAGTAGATATATGATCTTGAAGTAGGCAATCAAAGTTACTATTCAAATAAATCTATCAACCTTGAGAATTGGGATTTCGTGTTGAACGAATGAACAGAGGAACAAGGAGTATAGAAATGAAGAAGGTAAGAAGGTTTTTTGGTTGTAAAAGTACGGAAAAGCAATACACCTAGGAAATATTGCCGTCGGAAAACTGGACAGAGCCACTTCAACTCGGCATAGCAACTGGAGACGAGGGACGCCTGGGGAATCCACAGATAAATCTAATGAAACAATTCATTAATTGTTTCTCTTTAATCTGATCTCAAGCCCACCAGACAGTCCACCGTGTATACAAGGCAGGCATAATCGAAGTGAGGGAGGAAATTAGAAGCTGACGGATTTTAAGGGACATAGAGTCATGGAATCTGAGGAACTGTTTGAGGATAGCAATGTCCTTTCTGATAGTTTGGGAAATATGACTATTGCAGATGTTGATCAAACATTACCCCAAGGTTTCTTGCGGAATTGTGGAAACGTATGGGTATCCTATTGAGGTAGAGTAGGAGATAATAAGGAATGAGATTAATCAGGTACTTAGAACCAATGAAAATGGCTTTAGTTTTCTCAACATTCAATTTTAAATCATTGTTCACTGCCCAAGTATTAATAATGTCCATATCGTCTTGTAGCCTTCGGATCGCCTCAAGCATCTCGGTATGATGGAAGGAAAGGTAGATTTAGAGATAGTCGGCGTATAAATGACATTGTGAATGATGGATGGAATCAGGAAGGTTGTTAATGTAGATGGAGAAAAGAGTTGGTGAGAGCGAAGATTCCTGAGGAACACCAATGGGAGGAAGGAGTTTTATTGGGAATGATGACTGTTTAGGAACTTAGATACAAAAAAGAGTGGTCATTTCCAGAGGTCGTTATCTTCATACTACTGATAGTTTAGTAGTACATTTGAGAAAAATACTATGAGAGTGATGAGAAGAAGTGTGTGTTCTTGTTAACACCTAACAACGTTCTGAATCAGATATATCTGTAAATTGAAAATTAGTCGAATATAACAAAAAACAGGACATCAATAGTTGTTTCTAGACAAAATATCTTCACTAATGGTGGGATTTGGGGAATCACAGGTTTGGGATTGGATTTGACAATTATAAAAAAAAAAAACTTTATGTAGTTAAGTAATTTATACAGACCAAAGGTAACAGGCATGTCTGTAGCTGCATCCATACAATAAATTTCTGTTTCTATAAACATGTTCTCACTAAAAACAAGTGAAATGGAAAATTAAAATAATATGTGGAGTACACAACATATGGTAAAAATGTTGATAATCTGTTGAAATTGTCTCATATTTCATAATTATCTTATATATTTCGCTCAATGAAGCATTAAATATTTGTATGAACCATTGAATCCTGCAGGTTCAAGAGGTCTCTATACATTTTAGATATTATATTAATACAATATTAAACGCAGGTTTTTTTTTTAACGAATAAGTCATGTTAGTCCCTTTTTTTTTTTTTTTTTTTTATTCTATGCCTTGATCGTCTTGAGTTCTTTCGGCCATGCGACATCTAGCAGCCCAGTAAATTTCACATTCTGTTCTAACATTTAACCCCTGTTGTTTCTAATGTTCTGTAGTCCAGGACAAGTCAGTAGATGCAGAGCTATCATGAATCTATGAATGAATGTTGGTCTCTGTTTAGTCATGTTGTTCTAATCACTGAATCCTAGGAAAACGTGTCTACACGTGTTATGTCACGCATATTTATGCTGTCTTTATGATTCTATGGATGGTCAATGACGCTATAGGAAAAAGTCCAATGTTGGGCCAAACATTGCAATCTTTATGGTGTTGATGACCACTGAAGTTTTACGCCGCTAAACAAAAACCAACAAACAAACAGTCAATGACAGCGATAAGAGATCATGACTCTGTACACCTGCTTTACTGTCCACAACTGTACACAGTTGATACCAACAGTACTCACTGTGCATTTATTACATACAATATTATGGTCTAGGCGTCTAGCTGACGTATTGCAACAGTTTTAGTAAACAAATATTTCTAGGAGGCGTTGAGATTAACAGTTGGCTATTAAAATCTTACAATTATCTTATATTCATAATTAATATTAACTATATTAAGTCTGTAATTATATTTAAACTGTAATCTTACGGTTTATTAACTAAAAAAAAAATGTTTTCACTGAAAGTGCACCGCATCAAATTCTTATTATCAAATTGTTAATTAATTGGCTGATCTTAAAAAAATATTTCAGTGATGATTGAAATTCTCATTATTATCTGTGAAGTCTTTTCATGTCAGAATTTAACTTAACTGTTTGTACAGATCCATAGCTGAAAGCTCTACGGATAAACTATACTCGTAAATATACCTACCTGGTCCTCCTGGCCTAGCGTTAATTATAAAAAATGTGGTAGAGTGAAGGGAAGAATGATCGTTGCTGAGTCAGGCTGCTCCCGTATCCCAACTTTTTCTTCGTCCCTCATAAATTAAGCTCAACTCTTCGATTCTTTTTCTTACAAATTAAAAGATCTTTCAGAAGAAATAAGTCGGGGGTGCTGTCAATATATACAATACTATATAATATTTAGTATGTTTATTGCATTGTCCAACTTTTCGACCTACGTTGTAGGTCTTCTTCAGGAGTAAGAAGATACAAAAATTACATTTTAATTGTTACAGGGTATAATAAATGATAAGTGAAATGTTGATATTGAAATAGTAATTTATGATTATGATTATGATTATGATGTTATGATAATGTAGAATGTTCCAGTAAATGAGTGGACAAACACAGCTAAGTTCCGTTTAAAAAAAAAAATCATAAATTATTTTATTTTTTTTACCCATTAACTGTACTACATTTACCCAATTTTTGCAAAAATTTCCTCGTTTAATAAGCTTTAAGTCCATAGAAAATTAAGTTGAGGTTCACATCATGTGTAAAGAATTTATGTGATTTCTTATCCAGTCACCTTAAAGTGCCCGTGTTGTCTGCAAAAATGACTACAATTAACTGTTGCAATGCTTTTATTAATGCTCATACACTCATGTCGTGAGTGGAGAATCTGGTCATTGCCAGAACTAAAATATTTACAATCTATAAAGGGTCGCGGGGCCACTGCCGTTTTAACCTTCTTGGAGGATTATAGGGATGGGTGGTGTTGGATAGGGATTCGGATGATAGGTAAGATTCTGGTGAAATCTGGAGAATTTTGCTGGGATAAGGTCTAGGACAAATGGGATATTAAGGGCATGGTGTAAGTTTTTTTTGGTTACATAGAAAGAAGCATCGACTATTGTCGAAGGGACTTTGGACTGGAAGGATTGGATGCGTTTGATGTTAGAAAATTTTCAACATAGTTCAAGTCCGTAAGTCCAAGTAGGTTTCAGTATTGTCCTGTAGATAAGTATTTTATTTTTAATAGAAAGTTTAGATTTTCTATTTAGTAGTCTGTATAGTTGGCCGTATCATCGGTTAAGGTCCTGTCTTTTAAGTCTAGTATGAGGGTTCCACGTTAGTCGTCTGTCTAAGAGAAAGCCGAGATACCGGACTGTGTCTGAAAAAAGGAAGCTGGATGGAATTAAATGTACTGGTGGACAGGAACTGCGTCGGAGTGTGAAGGTAATGTGTTGGCATTTGGATTCATTTACTTTAATACGCCATTTATTACACCAGTGCTCAATCAGGGAGAGGTGTCTTTGAAGGTTTAAGGATGCTATATCAGGATCTGAGTCGGATGATAGAATGGCGGTGTCATCAGCAAATGCCAAGAAGGTATAGGGATGGACAGGGAAATCGGCGAAAGACGATGTAAAGGACGGGACCCAATACGCTATCTTGAGGAACAGCAGCCTTGATTGGATAGCAATTGGAAAATTCAGTGCCGCACCTAACTCTTGCTATCAGAAACTTGCTATCAGAGATTTAGGAGCGGAGGACAAGGTATAAGGACTGAGGAAGATGGGTTTTAAGATTGAAAAGAAGCCCGGCGTGCCGTTCCCGGTCAAAAGCTTGAGCTATGTCCAGAAATGCACCCGACCAATATTGATTGCCCTGTATATAAAAGATATATTAATTATTATATTATATATAATATTATTTATATTATATTGTGATATAATTATAATTTTCTTTTTTGGCTTATTTATTGAAAATTATTACAATCTGTCTCAAGGACATTTATAATAGTGTTCACAGATCACATTCACACTCTATGTACAATAAATAAAATAAATTATACAGAAAAATGATATATATACAATAAATAAGAATAAACTAAACTAAAAATAAATGAATAAAAAGAACACATACATACCTATATACAATGTTTACAATCTGGCGAGAGTACTCCAAACCAGACAATAATAATTATAATTATGATGAAATAGAAAAGGATAATATAAGAACAATATAACGCACAATGAAAATATTAAAAATATAAGACTCAGAAGAAGTTGTGGGTTAATGGTTGTAGTGTATAATTGAAAAGAACGATGTTTGGGGTGAACAGTCAAAATAAAAAAATAGTAAAAATAAATAATTATATTTATTTTTTTTATTTGCTGACGTTTAGGCCCGAAGTTCAGGATAGAATAGCTCCCAACACTTATTCACTCTCACTGGTTATGACTAGATATTGTTTCGCGAAGTCGGGGAATGCTAATACTGGCTCCTCCTCCAACCACGACATGCATTTTCGGATATTGTCCTTCATTGTCGGTGTTACGTCCACTTTTTGACCTTTTTCAGCAAGTCCCTTAACAACTTGCTAGGGATACAAGATACTCAGTCATTTTCGGAACGAATCGGCTATAATAATTTAGTGTTCCTAATAGTCTTCGTATTCCTTTTATGTCTGTTGGAACCGCCATCTTCTGAATTGCTTACATCTTTCTGACATCAGGTTTCACTCTGTTCTTTGATGTAGTTGGCCCCAAAAAATTCATTTTGTTCTGACCCAACCTGTATTTTTCCTCGGACAATTTCAATCCAAATTGTAGTTTTCGTAGGTTGAAAATACTCCGCAAGTGTTCGACATGTTGAGCTTCGGTTTTACTGACTATCTACAAATCGTCCATGTAGATCTGGCAGAAAGATTCATCTAACCCTCTTAGAAATTCGTCCATGAATCATTGAAATGTGATGGATGCATTTTTCCAATCCAATTTCAACCCAAACGGCATCCTTGTGAACTCATAGTGTCCCCTTTCAAAGGTAAAGACTGTCTTATGCTGGTCTTTGGGGGGCATCCTGATCTGGTGATACGCCGCCTTTGTGCTGAATATTGTCGCCCGCTTAACCTGTTAAGATATTTTCGAATCTTGGTGTTGGGTATTTATCGTCCAACGTTTTCTCATTCAACTTTCTATAGTCGACCACGAAATTATACCTTTTCTGATTTTCGTCCTCTGCACTCCATTTTTTTTACTTCCCATAAATAAACAAATAAAGGTAACCATTGAATGAAATTGGATATTTCTGAAGGATGAAAGGCTTTATGCGGAAGAGATATCTGGAGTAGCATATCCAGTTCTGCTTCAATACATTCAAGGTGATTTGGGTTAAGAATATTGGGACGTGGATTAAAGGTTTTAAAGAGGTGGTGAGCAAATATTTGGGATTTTCTTCGTCAGATTTGTACCAGGCTTTAGCTTCGGTAAGAAGTGGAGGATTACAGTCTTTGAATTTCAAGAACCTTGTTTTCGTCCATATTTGTAAGTTTTTGAGTAAAATTTAGTAAATTTTGAATTTCCATTAAAGGTAGGAGAAAAACAGAAAAACAGAGTATTTTGAGATTAGCTAAAAAATTATGAGGTTTTTTGTTTAGTACAATATTAAAGTACTTTAAAATATCTATAAAAATGAATATAATTTTTTTTTTGATAAAGTCAATGGTTACGGAAATATTTATGAGATTATATTTATTGTATTTCCACTTTGAGAAAAAATTGCTACAAACCATAAAATTGAAGTTGTTCATAGTAGACAATACATTTATGAAGTTTAATTAGTTTCTTAACACTTTCAATCGTTCAAATTATTATTCAAAGTTTATTTCTTTTAAAGATTCTGATAAAAAAACAGAATTATATTCGATATCAATTAATGCAGAATTTCTTGATAATGATATAAAGTTTAGATTGACATTAATTTCATATAATTGATAATGTTTAATATAATTGATAGAAGGCATTAAGAAATGACATAAGCATTAAATTAAAATAAAGACATTAAAAGGCATACAAATTTACCATAAACTATTGTATAATTACATATAAAGAACCATTCAACTTAAATTTTGTAATTTTATGCTAACCACATTTTTTTTTAAATTTTTTATTTATGTTTATGAAATATATTACTATTTTTCTCAAAGGACATTTATAATAGTGTTCAGAGATCACATTCATACTCTATGTACAATGATAATAATATACATACAATAAAGAAGTAAAAAATTACCTAAAAAATAAAAAAGAACACATACATCCCTATATACACTATTTACAATCAGGAGAGAGAACTCCGAGCCAAACCTGTCCCTCCAACTGTGGAGGGAAAATCATGACTCCAGGAGATCCCTGCACTTCTCTCTCGTCACTCAGTTTAATTTTATCTCGTCATAACCGCGTCACTGGGGCTAAACCCAGTGGAGATTGAGCAAGAGTGCTCTAGCCACATACACTCATGTCGTGAGTGGAGAATCTGGCCATTGCCAGAAATCCAATATTTACAATCTATAAAAGGTCGCAGGGCCACTGCCGTTTTAACCTTTTTAGAGGATTATAGGGATGGGTGGTGTTGGATAGAGATTGTGAAAAGGGATTCGGATGATAGGTAAGGTTCTGGTGAAATTTGGAGAATTTTGCTGGGATAAGGTCTAGGACAAATGGGATATTAAGGTCATGGTGTAATTTTTTTTCATGGTGATCTGGAAGGTCCACCGAGAGAGAGTTTACGAAGGAGGAGCCATTCGGATTTGGAATCAGGAGCTGATAAGAGGGATTCATAGAAATAGGTGGATTTGGCTAGTTGGATTCTGGTTTGTGTCCGGTTTCGGAGCACCCAAAATGCTTGATGGTCGTCAGATAGCCTAGGACGTCTAAAGCGCCTACGGGCAGCGTCATGTCTCCTCTGAAGATCCTTAATTTATTGAAGCGCCCAGGGAGCCGCACGGTGACGAAAGGTAGAGGTTTTGAAGTGGGCATGGGCATCGAGGATAATAAGGAGATTGGAGGTAAGAATGCCCACCATGGAGTTAATAGAGGAACAGGAATATATTCCCTTCCAGTCCAAGTTTTCCAGGTGCGGTAAAACGTTTAACCAATTAAGGGGATCAAAGTTATGGTTCTGATTGGATATTCTGATTGGATATATATGGATCGAAGGAGTTTGGATATTATAAGATATATGAATTAGGTCACGGGAGGATAAAAAGGAGACTGGTAATAAGGATTAAGAAAGGAGATTCTGAGGGGGAGTCGATAATGTACAGGTCCAATCAAGTGTCAAATCTGGAGGTGTGATGAGCAGAGGAATAAGGAACTATGAAAAGATGAAGAAAGAAGAAGAGGTTTTCGAGATAATATTTATCGTTGGAGTCGGAAAGGAAATTAGTGTTTAACACGCTAGCTACAATTACGGTCCCCGGCGTCTATCAGATATAATGATTATTTACGTTTGTATCTATCTTTGCGTCTATCCAACTTCCATTCAAATATTTTTTAAATTGAACATTTTAGAGACTTTGTAAGATAGACAAAATTCGAAACAATCCCGGCCGAAATCGAGGCGAATATCATGAGGGCGATATACTACGGTATATAGGAAAGGAGAGGCATTACAGGATGTCTCAACGATAAGGAACTCAACTTGTGTGTGATCGGATGGAGGCGAACATTTGAGTATTCGGGTCTTAAGGCTTCCGTGGACATACATAGCCAACCCGCCGCACAGTGGAACGAGTAAGAGAAAACTTGTGACATTGGCTAAATATATATTTTTTTAAATTGACTATTCAATAAAAAGAGTGAAAAATGTTTATCCTGCCAACTGAAAGTATTGTCGGGAATTCTTGAAACTCCACAAGGTATAATAAAACATTTTATCTAGTTTTTGGAGTTCTAAGAAAAAAAAATAGATTTAGTCGATGTCGCGAATCTTCAAATAGATATTATTAAAAAAAATAAGCCTCCGAAAGCAAAATAATGAGTACGGTACCATATAAATAAGATTTATATAAAATGAAGGAATATTAATGGCACAAAAAAGTAGATGTTTGTGTAAACTTTAAGTAATAGGAATCTGAAATGGAAAAAATTAATTTTACATGGCTATGGAAAAATTAAATATGTTATATTTGAAAATTCATTCACGTCCAGTGGTAGTGGGATCAAATACTGAACAATTTTTGATCGGACATTGTTGCGTTGACATCAATGCTTTATTACCTATTTAAAATTCCGTTCTGATGTTTGGTAACTGATCCCCGATGATTAGCGACTGTTATAATGAGCGAAGAGAGACAAGATGTAGGAGGAGGATCTCGCCTGTCATGAATAATGGATGCTAGGACGGCCATCGGCCATCGGCATGCAACTATCAAGGAAGGTAACTCTTCCATGTCATTAGCCTCCTCTGCCTTTTGGTGCCTAGGAATATGCCCTTCAACAGAAAGTGAATTAAAACATTCTAGCAAACGTAAAAAATAATTTGTATATGCTATATATTATCAAGAGAATGTTGTTTAAAAAAATATATATAGGAAACTCATCATTGCCATGGTGAAAAAAAATTGATGTATATATTAATATGAGCTCAAAGCGTGTACTTTTGATTATATTTAGTCCAAATTATGGATGGAAATACTCAATGAGTGTAATTTTGAGCTTTGACGTTGGAACGAGACCATGGGCTTCGCCTAATATATTATGGAATTTCAAACTTTATAAAGTACTCGATCACAGATCTGCTCATATATATGTTGATACTGAATAGATTTTCTTGAAATTTGCATTTGATGTTCTAAATTACCCTGTATGATCCAATGAAGGTTTTATTTAATCCAAATAATGGATGGAAATACACAAAGTGTGTTATTTTGGTCATTGCCATGGTAAAATAAAATAAATAAATTGATGTAGATATCAATGTGAACTCAAACTGTGTACTTTTGAGCATATTTAGTCCAAATCATGGATGAAAATACTCAAAGCGTGTAATTTTGAGTAAGAATAGAGAAAAAGTTCATGTAGATGAAAATGTTAACTCTTAAGTGTGCATTTTTGAGTGTAATAGTCAATTCTGCGCATGCGCTAGATTAGATTAGCCACGTTTCACATCATATCACACAGTTTATTTTTTTTTTAGTAGAAAAAGTGTAATTTTTTTTACTTAAAAACTAGTCACGCTGACATCCAACCAGCAGCAACAACAATGGACTAATACCAAAACAGTGAGTAGTGTTAATATTTACTGTGTACTTCTATAAACAGTGAAATCAGTGTCTAGTTGCGTTATCAGTATATCTGCTACCTCTCATTGAGGCTCTCCTCTCAAGAAGCTGTGGCTTTACCACTATTCAGGTAGGAGCTCCCCGTTTTTTTCAAGGACACGCAGACGAAGTTTTATCTTTTCTTTATTTTTTCTTTTCATATGCGACATATATTTCCATGAAGTGATGCCCACTAAAATGTCCCGTTAAGTTGGTTCTAGCCCTCGCAGTTCACCGCCTAAGCAAAAAAACTCGTTGCAATAAGCGATCAACACCCTCCGGAACTCCTACAGCGAACATTCTAGAATCTATACCTCAACCACAGCCAAGTACATCTTCACAAGAAATGACCGCTGATTCTCCTTTTTTTACACCCAACCCATACCAGGTGCTTCAAAATGATAGGGAAGAGATAGAAGATGCACCTATACCCAGAGAACCACTCCCACCTCCTATCTTCGTCAAAAATTTAAGAATTATCCAGTTATTTTGTATGCAACTAAATAAAATCTGTCCCGATAGATTTTCATGCCTTAGCAGGACTTGTGACACAAAAATAACACCTACCATACCTGAAGCCAATCGAAAAATAGTTAAGTATTTACCTGAAGCAGGTGCAGGTTTTCGCATATACCAGCTGAGGAAGGATAGATCATTAAGTGTGGTGATAAGAAATTTACACTCCTCAACCCCAACTGCAGTTATCAAGGAAGAACTAACGGCGTTAGGGTTCAATATTTACCAAATAACAAATGTTTTGAAAGAAAAAAGGGAACAGCCAGGGGTAAAAACTAAAATTTCTCTGCCCTTATTTTTTGAAGATTTAGAGACAACACCTGGGGTTGAAAAAATGTACGATATAAATCGAATTTACTATACCATTATAAAGGTTGAAAAATCATATCCGAAACAAGAAATCGTCCAGTGCCACAATTGTCAGGCATACGGCCACACTAAGCCTTATTGCCATCATCTGCCGCGCTGCGTGAAGTGCGGCGAGTCACAAAAATCTGGCGAATGTACCAAACCAATAAAATAGTCTGAGCCCTACGCTTGGAAGGTCATCCGGCCAACTATAAAGGTTGCTGAATTTACATAAACCTCATAGCTAGATACATGAAGCCGCGGAACCAGGATGATACACCTAAACAAAGAAGAAGACACGTTAAAATCGTGGACTCTAAGGTTTTCCTTGCTAAGCTACTCGGGGGTAAAGACCCGACTAATGAATGTGAGAACAAACAACTCAACCCTTACCTCAATATTATATCCCTTCTAATGTACCTAGTTCCAGTATTATGTCATCGTGTACCTAGTTTTTGAAAATAATCTCCATTATAAGATTACGCCACTGTGTTTCGACTTATTTAAGTTTCTCGGATTTATTCGATATAAAGGAGTATTCTTATAATTCCGGAGCCGTAGATTTTGAAAATTATCTCTATTTTAAGATTACGCCACCGCGTTCCGACTTATTTGAGTTTTTCGGATTTTTCTCATATACGGTTGTATTCTTGTGTTTTCGGAGCAGTTGATTTTGAAAATGATCTACATTTTATGATTACGCCTCTGCGTTTCGGCTTATTTAAGTTTTTTGGATTTATTCGATATAAAGGTGCATTCTTATGTTTCCGGAGTTGTAGATTATGAAAGTGACCTCCATATTAAGATTACGCCATTGCGTTTAGACTCACTTAATTTTTTCGAATTTAGTCTATGTAAGGGTCTGTTTATACGGTATCGAAGACGTAGTTTTTGAAAATCAACTTCTTTTTAAGATTATGCCACTATATTTTGGTTTTTTAAAGTTTTTTTTATGTTATATTTATAACTAAAGGACCTAAAATTTAAAGGATATATTTATATGCTATCGGAGACGTAGTCTTTGAAATTTATCTAATATTTAATGTTCATTTCAAGATTGCATTGCATATTGATTAATTTGGCTTGATTTTCAATATAAAGTTTCATCAATATGTTTTCGAGTATGAGTAAATAAACATTATGAAGCTAAGGTTAAATTAACAAAACTACCCTACACTTAACCCTACAAGCCAACTTTTGCTCCTACATTTTATTCTTTGTTCCACAAAATATCACCGTGCGCAAGTTGATCCACAGCCGTGTGAGGTGACGTGGTATGACAAACCGTTAGATTAATACAAATGGTCATGATAACTACTTTTATAAATATTACATTAGAAAATTTGTCCATGAGGATGGATTTCCCATTTAGTGCTCTTTTCTTTAAATGGCTACTTTTTTGGAATTTCTGTTCACCATTCAGGGGGAGGGACATCCCCTCGCAGAATTTGCTAGTGCTGGTCACAACAATAATTTTTTCAATATATTACATAAGAAAATTCATCTATCAGGAGGAATTTTCCCTATATTTCCCTATCCTACAAATATCTGCAGTAGGGTATAAATGCCGGTTCTACCCCACTTTAATCCCAGAATTTGCGGAGGAGAATTGGACTTTGGACCCTGGGCTATTCTTACCTTAACCACCTGTACACCACGTGACCAATATAATTTATTTTGATTGATCTTAATCCCTAATCTTAATCATTAATATCTAATGCGTATCCCTAATCCTAATCCTTAATCCTAATTTGTATTTTTTCATTTTTAAGTTCGACAGGTCCGGACCTGTCTCAACTGGTCTCATCTTGTCTACCTCAAGTAAATATAAAGTGTAACGACATAAATATAGACATATATTGTGACATTCTACGATATTATGTCTCAACTGGTCCCATCTTGTATACCTCAAGTAAATATAAAGTGTAACGACAGAAATATATATTATTGCAAACGAATATAAATTATAACAATGAAATATACACATATATTATTACAAAATGAATATATACATATATGGTAACGACAAAAATACATATATTATTACAAAGGAATATATACATATATGACAAAGATGAAATATACACATATATTATTACAAAGGAATATATACAGATATAGTTAGTAACGAAGAAAATATATGACAACGATGATATATATATATATATATATATATATATATATATATATATATATATATATATTATTACAAAATGAATATAAACATAAATTGTAACGAAGGAAATATATATTATTGCAAACGAATATAAATTATAACAATGAAATACATACATATATTCTAATAATTTTACGATGATATATAATAAAATTCCTACTGTTAACAACAACGTCATCACCCCTCCCCTCCCCCCTCTTCTTCTCATCAACTTTTATATTGTTTTTTTTTTTTCATAAATATCAAAACGTATTTAATAATCTAAGAATATACATCTCCAATATCACGAATATTGTAATAAATCGAAATTCGATTAATCGATCTTAAAACTAGTATCATTTTCTAATACTACACCTATAATAATCTAATAGTACACTCTAATATCGAAAAAAAATAAATCATAAAATTAATATACGTAATATTATTTTTATAACATATGTTATATAGAAGGCCGTGGAGAGTATCTGGCACTTCGAATAATCTTATACTCCAATATCAAAGAAAGTTTTATTAAATCGATCTTAAAACTAATATCATTTTCGAATTTTACAAAATATAATAATCTAATAGTAGACTCTAATATCGAAAAAAATAAATAAATCATAAAGTTAATATACGTAATATTATTTTCATAACATATGTTATATAGAAGGCCGGGGAGAGAGTACAGCTGCGTTAGGCGACAAGTCTCTTCACGTTTGAACATGCATAGGCATGTAGGGGGACAAGGTCCACTGCGAAGGAAGCGGTAGGGTCGGAAGAGAGTGGTGGGGGAAACCATCAGCCAATCAGATTCGAGGATTCTCGTCACGTGACCCTAGGTTGATATATTTGTTTTTCATACCCCTCTTGGTTTGTCAAAAAACATGTTTTGACATGAGCCTCCTCACCACGTCAAGGTGGGGGTATTTCGAGGAGGTTTTTTTTTTTTTTTTGTTTTTACATATTTTCCAACACACATACATTGGTTTGCGAGTAAATCAATACTACGCCAGTGACCAAATCAAACACATACACATACATGCACACATTGGTTTACGAGTAAATCAATACTACGCCAGTGACCAAAATGCAAAAACAAAAAAAATTAAATAAAATAGAAATTAACTAACTTCTTCAAAACAGAAAATTTATTCCAACAAAAGAAAAAAAATTATATGAAATCCACTTCATATCTACCATTTATTAGTCCTCTGTAAATTATGTTTATTCTTTTTTCACAGTAATTGTATTCGTTTAACTTTTCGTCAGTTAAGACTTCTGTAAATCTTTTAGGCATGAAAACACAGTGTGGATGAATATCATAAATGTCGGTAGGACCGTGATATTTCAGTTGTGCAATAACAGCAACACCATATATCGTGATGATTCTTTTAAATTTCACGACTTCATAAGTGAAATCTACCTTCATGTCTGATATCCGTCCTATACCTTCGCCTTTTCGATTGACGTCATTGAGGAGAGTAGCGAGACTAGCCATGTTAACTGCTTGAGCTTCGACTACACAATGACTGAAGAGGAGCTCTGTGTAACCTCCCTTTACTCAGTAAAACAAGTCTATACAAGAATAACTCATGTTTACACATGTCCGTATCCAAAATGAATGGTGGGGGAAACCATCAGCCAATCAGATTCGAGGATTCTCGTCACGTGACCCTAAGGTTGATATAATTTGTTTTCATACCCCTCTTGGTTCGTCAAAAAACATGTTTTGACATAAGCCTCCTCACCACGTCAAGGTGGGGGTATTTCGAGGAGGTTTTTTTTTTTTTTTGTTTTTACATATTTTCAAACACACATACATTGGTTTACGGGTAAATCAATACCTCGCCAGTGACCAAATCAAACACATACACATACATGCACACATTGGTTTACGGGTAAATCAATACCTCGCCAGTGACCAAATTATACATACTTTTGGTTTACGAGTAAATTAATACCTCGCCAGTGACCAAATCAAACACACACACACATACTTTTGGTTTACAGGTAAATCAATACCGTGCCAGTGACCAAAATGCAAAAACAAAAAAAAAATCTGTTGAAAATAAGAAATCAAATTAACATAGAATAAATAACAAATTGAAACATTTTTTTTTTATATTTTTATATATATATATTTTTTTTTATTATCAAATTATAGAAAAACTAAACAAAAGTTATAAAAATTTGAAAATCAAATCGTAATTCGAATATACCCACTCTGCTAGTATATGCGAACGATAATATGAACACATTAATTTCAAGTCTCTATGAGTAATACATGGGACTATTTGTATACTTTGCATATTATCAATTCGAGGACATTTATATTCCTCAAGATTGATAATTTCACACGAGTGCAAAAATTGTAACAAAAATTCTTTTTTTTGCTGTCCTTTTACAAAAATATATTTATAATTTAAATCGATATTATGAAAAATCGATGATAAATTGTGATAGGGAACATCTCCTTCATCCCAACTTAGTAAATGATAATTTTTCGAAAGCCAGCGGTTCGTTTTCATGCTTTTAGCACTGGTAACAACCGGATGAGAAGGTGGTTTGAAAATCCAATTGCTGGCTGCATTATATTTTAAATCGAAAATCGATAATTCTTTAACTATATAATTATTTGCATCATCTACGAAGCATTGAAGTTCCACAACCGCACCGTTTGATGACATGATGAAAACTGAGAATAAATTACAATGAATCCCTTTATTATTACTTATACCCTTTTTCTTATAATACTCGTTAAAGGGTTGTACTCTACAACGTTATCGTGTATGATGAGGCAGAAAGCAGTTGTTTCAGGCGGAAAAGGTTTGGAAGAATCGAATTCTAACCTCACATCGACCGGTCCGGACTTGATAGATTCCGATTGTTTAGAACAATCGATTACGATAACCGGTGCTTTTTCTTTAAAGTTTTTTAGGGAAAGGAGTGGCTCTGAAGGATATCTTCCAGGATAGTAAGAATTTTGAAAATTATTATACATGTGATATAGTATCGCGAATCGATTTTTATCGAAATCCACATTCAAATCGTCATAAGGGTACGATTTAGAATTTAAATATAGTTTTACGTTACTGATATTACAATGATCGAATTGGCTAGCATCCTTTTCAATTTTATTAATTCGATCAGATGAAAACGCTAATACGATGTATCTCGGTTTCTCCATCTGATTTGAAGTTTTTACCGCCCAAACTTGTCTCTGTGTAGAGGGCAAGAGGGGGTAAACAAACAATTCCCAGCTCCGGAATGCTACTGAAACGATTTTTTCCGACTTTAGTCGGCGTAAAAGAGTCAATCGTGTAAATTCGTTCACTGATACATAAGGCAATTTCCAACATAGCTTTGTTAATTCAATTTTTGCTTTCTCTGGATCGCCTATACGTTTAGATATGTAACTGTTTTCATCAGTCCGTGATCTCATGAGAATTAATTCTTGCTTAACATTAACAATAATTTTCTGATAGTCTTCCGCGAACCCTAGTAATTGTGATAAGGGGATACATAAGTTAAAATAACCATCATCAGAGACTAAGCTATCAAGTGAATCGGATATAGGGCAGCACCAACCGATATGTTCCATAGAGGATCCACCCATGAAGGAAACCATACCCTTTAGAGTACTAGTGATACCCGAATTACGGACTCTGTCTACTTCAACACCGCATAACTCATATCTGATTTCATCGAATAAATAGGCTAAAGCATTATTTGTTAATTTAGCCGATGTGGGTACCCCGCTACCATCCTCTTTTAAAAATCGTCCCTCGAAATAAAGAAAACTTTTAGATGGTAATGTGAAAATATCTTGATGCTGGACTAAGATTCTGATTTCATCACCTCGAAGTAGTTTTGTCGAAGCATATGGAAAATGGGAATGATATTCTATCGACTCGATTGAATCGGTAAATGCTACGGTCGAACCTAGATCTGTTATTTCTTCCATAGTACTTGATAACCTGCCAACCGAAGAAACTCAAAATTTTCTTTCGTTAGAGATGTTACTCCACCGAGGTTATTGAAACGAATGAGCTTTGTTTGTAATCCATCTCTTCTTTTATATACTTTTCCAAAGTCTAGCCCCATATTTTAAAATTAAAAAAGTAGCAACTGCGAAAAGTTTATATTTTTTTATTATTGAATAAATTATAATAATAAATTAGAGAGAAATAGTAAACATAAGTGTCCACAAATATAGGTTTCAGGATCTTGATATCTTTTACTAACGAAACTTATACGACAGTCTTTAAGATACTTGACCAAATCAGAAGGAGGACCTTTATTACCGGCGCTGTCGAAAAATTTCACATAATGACCATTTTTCATATAGCATACCCAATGTGTACCTTTACCCTTAGCACTATCTAGATTCAAAATGGCTCTCTCACGAAACCAAGGCTTGGATGGTAAGTTATCTCTTGCGAAAACACCACGGAAATGAGGGATCTTGTACTTTTTAGCCAAATTTATAAGATCGCTATCGCTTAAACTCATTTTTGGCAGGGACCCTAACATCTGTTTTGCTTTTTCACTAAACGTTCCTCCAATTTTTTTTGGAGGGCGAATAACACGAATCTTCTTCTTTTCCTTTGTTTTAGCCATGACGATGTTAACAGTTCGATTGTCAGTAACAGAATGACTCAAAAGAGTGTTGTGTCGATCCTCCCACCCCCTCTCTCTCTCTCTCTTTACCCCCACCCCTCTAGACATTTATATTTTTTTTGCTTTCCCAGCTGTTATGCTTTGAATCGAAACCCAACCACTTTACAAAAACTTTATCACCTTTCCGTTTCAAAATTTTTTCTACCAAATATACGTTAGGATATTTCACTTTTTGGATTTCTTGCTCATAAAATCCACCAGCGATCGTTTGATTTGATGTATCCTTAAGCCAGTAGGTTACCGGAATGGTTTTCCTCACTTGATCGATCTTGAAGATTTCAGTCGACCACGAGGGCCGATATCCCTTGGTGAAATCGGCTTTATATTTTGAAATTCTCACAAAATCACCGACTTGATATTTTGGTGGTTTACGATTCGATAAAACATTTTCACGTTTACAATAGACGTTATGAAGTAAATGTTTCTCAATTTGTTTGCCCCTGACTGAAGACGGTTTCATCTTTATGGTTCTATGCTTTGTATTGTTATATCTTTTAACTAGATCTTCATATATCGTAATCCATTTATATGTTCCTTGGAGGCTAAATTGTTTCCAAATCTTATTTTTTATCGTTCTTATAAATCTTTCTACCATACAAGCTTTCATATTACTAAAAGTAGAGTAATGATTTATTTTGTTGGATTTCATTAATTTTTGAAAAAATGAATTGTAGAACTCTTTTCCTCGATCAGATTGTAAGTTACGTGGTTTTCTACCATCCTGGATTAGGATATTTTCAAAAGCTGACGTTACATCTTTTCCAGATTTCGACTTCAATGGAGATAGCCAGGCGAATTTAGAAAAACAATCGATTACAGCTAAAATATATTTATAACCTCTATTTTCTTTGGCATATGAACACACCTCGATTAAATCTACCATCCATAGGTCATCGATACCCTTCAGAATCACCCCTCTCCTGTGGAAGGACCGTCTAGCCGGTTTATGCAATTCTTCGACTACCTGTTTCTTGATATCCGACATGGCCGAGATCAGTCGAAACAATGACAATAACAACTCCTCCCCCTCCCCTCATCATGCCACTATTTATAATATTATACCCATCATTCGTAGACTTTTCTCAACCTTTAGAATTTCTTTTTCTGGTCCATGAGTCTGTAGTAAAAATCTCAATTTTTCAACCAGTTGATTAGGGTCCTGGTCTTTATCATAACCTTTCCCTTTGATTTTATCCTTCAGTGGAAAAAGCTTAGCGATTACTTTCCTATATTTTTTACTTCCTTTTTGAACATTGACCGATCCTGTGGAACTATAATTCATTCTATGAGCATTAGTTTTTGTTAATATTATTTTATAATTTTTTTTATCGTTTTCATCTACCCTATCCATATCGGGATCTTCTAAGAACAATAGCTGAGACAGCCCTGGAGTAATTTTGAACAGCGAGCCATCAACATCCAACCAATCATCCTTAATGGAAATAACCGTGTCACCGAGAGTAAAATTTTCACCGTTATAACAAATTCCATATACTTGATCCAAATCCTGGGTTTGATTTGTAGTAAATTTGAGTATATATTTATTAGCCTCTTTACCGATTTGGTCTAAGTAGCTAAAAACGGTTTCTACTCCTTGGGGTGTAGAAGCGTGTTCACTTATTTCTTCCAAAGGTGAAGAACTCTCATAAGTAGAGGATGAAGGGAAAATGTCTAAGACATTAGGTCTATGTCGAGATGCGAGAGTTGGTAAAGGTGTAGAGGACTCAAATTTGGGACGAGCCCCGATTGTTAAAGACACCTCTGTAGTAGGCGATAACTTTTGAGGTGATAAAGGTAAATTGGGTGGTGAATGGATAAGAGTTTCTTCTTCTTTTTTAATATTTGATGGATTAGTAGAGAGGTGTGTTACTACCTGTTCTCGAAAACTATCTCCGACGAACGATTGTAACGGTTTTATCAAAGGTTTGTATTTTTCCTTCAAGTACTCTTCTCTATCCTCCCTTTTACGCTTCAAATTTCTACATTTTTCACGGATGATCTTACGAATTTCTTCGGTTTCTTTAGCTAGCGCGTAAGATGTTGCCTCGTCCATGTTCGATAAGTGAATGAGGAAAATGAAGCCCTTAGACGATTATATATGTATCGAATCCTTTACGGAATCGACCATTGCTCAAATCACGATCTTTATCAATCACAATAAATCCATACTTGGTTTTCCAACATTCTATACATATTTTTTTAAATTCAGAAAATGTCATATCAGAATTAACATGATCTTCATATATCCTTTTAGTGCTGAGATTATCTTGTCGGAATATGATAAGAAAGTTGGTATTGTCCCGAATTAATAGTTTCGGCACACGTGTATAACTCTGACAAAGATAGAAGCTATCTATCCCTCTATGTCTGCCCATGCAAAAGTATGCTCTGACACGATCTTGTTTGTCACAAGCGATGTCGTCGAAAATAAATACTGAATTTGGGGCAGCATCTCTCGGGTGTGGAATATTCGAATTATCATCGAATGGGTAGAAACCGACGCCTTCGAGATTTGACAAAACGTGAGCCAAATGTTTATACTTTGGTTGATAAAGGGATTTACTAAATAGATAAACATTCTCAAAATTCAATCCATCGGGGTTGTATAGCAGACTCAACATAAGATTCGTCTTACCACAGTTAGATGGCCCGCAAATCAAGCATCGAATACTATTAGGGAATAAGGAGCCATGTTTGGATCCTCCACCCTCCTCGTGTTGGCTTACGACTGAATCAACGTTCGCTATATCGAACGATGAATGTTGCTTCAACAAACGCATGATGAAGACTGAGAGAAAACAAATATTGCAGGTCCTATATATATATATATATATATATATATATATATATATATATATATATATATATATATATATATATATATACTTACTTATAACATCTCAAAAAATAAAATAAAATAAAAATTGACATATGAGCAATATAGATTCCTTCACGCTTTTTCACAGACTTAGGACTGTCAGGAACCCAAATGATACAAACTGTTACTTTTATAGTATCGATTTAGGTTTCTGGTGGTTTAAATATATATTGCCCTGTAAGGATCGAGTTGTCGGGGTGTTGGGTGTGTGTACTCTATATTCCATCACACCCTAAAAAACTTACAAACTAGGTTAAAACATGCTAAAAACCATGCATAAAATAAATAAAAATATCTAAAATCGATAAAAGCATCTAAAATTGATAAAAGCATCTAAAATCGATAAAAGTATTTAAAATTGATAAAAGTATCTAAAATCGATAAAAGTATTTAAAATTGATAAAAGCATCTGAAATTGATAAAAGGGTCTAAAATCGATAAAAGTATTTAAAATTGATAAAAGCATCTAAAATCGATAAAACTATCTAAGATAAATAAAAAGCATCTAAAATCGATAAAACTATCTAAAATCGTTAAAAGCATCTAAAATCGTTAAAAGCATCTAAAATGTATAAAATGAAAATAAAATGGCTAAAGTGAGGATGTATGTACTCGATATTCCATACTCCTCGATAAAAAAAAATTACAAACTAGGTTAAAACAAGCTAAAAACATTATGCTAAAAACAATATGCTAAAAACATTATGCTAAAAACAATATGCTAAAAACACCATGCTAAAACAATGATAAAATATACTAAAAATAAATAAAATCTGGGAGTAATAAAATTGGAGGTTGAGGTCGAACCAGTAGAATAGACATACTCAAAAGTTATTAATCGTCGAATTGAAAGAAGATAGTGAATTCGGTTGGCCATGGTATTGCGGTAGTAAAAATATCTAAAAAAAAAATTAATAAAAAAACCCCCCGTTAAAATTCATTAAAATTATTAAAACAATTGAGATAAAAACATTTGAAATCAATAAGATCATTTAAAATTAATTGAAACATTTAAATTTAATAAAAACATTCAAAATCAATAAAAGTTGTTAAAATATTTACAAAAAGCAGCTAAAATAAAAGTGGTAAAATGACTAAAATTATCTAAAATCAATAAAAATATTTAAAATTGATAAAAATTACTAAAAACCATTAAAAGTTGGAAAAGACGAAACGTATTTAAAAATTGTTAAAATTACTATTTAAAATGCTAAAATTGCTATTTAAAATGCTAAAATTACTATTTAAAATGCTAAAATTGCTATTTAAAATGCTAAAATTGCTATTTAAAACGCTAAAATCGCTATTTGAAACGCTAAAATCATAAAATACAAGAGTAAAATAAAATATTAATGTAATGGATACAGTTATAAAATAGAAATAAAAGTCAAGTTTTAAAAATATAAAACTATGAAATAAAATATTTTAGCAATGGACACCTCAATAAAATAATTAAAATGCAAGTGTAAAAAAAAATCAATAAAACTATGATATAAAATAAATAAAGCAATGGATACATCAATAAAATAGTTATAAAAATCAAGAATAAAATAAGTGAGTCATTATGACGATAAAATATTAAAAAGACAATTATCCAACGGACCATTCCCTCACAAATACTATTTATTTAAAACTAATTGGAGGGAGAAAGTGATAAAAAAAAAAGTAGTTAAAATTAAGCTAAAATAAAATACCTACCTGAAAGAGCATTGGAGGAATTATTCGACATGATTCTTCAAAAGGGGAGATGAAATGTTTTGGACATTATAGGCTGGAAAAATAGATGTCACCTCTCACATACACACACGACTTACGAGTCTTTCGACCACGCCAGAGGTCCATACATACAGCTTACGAGTCTTTCGACCGCTCCAGAGGCTCAATCACACGACTTACGAGTCTTTCGACTGCGCCAGCGGTCCATTCATTCTATGACTTACGGATGTTTTAGCATCCGCAAGCCAATGGTAACAACTATTCTTCTAACTTATAATGCCCAAAAGCCAAAGTACTCTCCCCATCTTCCAATATTATTCTCTTATCGTCGTACGATGATAATGATATTTTATTTATTTCTATTGTAGACATTTCATGATGATGTGATTTAATTAACTGCATTTTATGCCTAAAGGTTTTATGCTCTCTCAGGCAGGTCATGTAATCATCAATAGTTACTTCTTTTTTTACTACATGTTTCTTTATTCCTTTAATCTTTTTTATTACTTTCTCCCCAATATCTATGAAATACATTTTTGGCCTAAGCCCTATAAAAGTTAAAATAGGTACACCTTTACTTTCATCTTTAAATTTCCCCATTACTTTTTTATTGTTTATTGAATAACAGGGATGATGTGTTGGATAATTGGATGTATCCATTCTTTCCTTCATTGCTAAAATGTCGTCGTATAAGTTATCGGTCTTTATATTATAAATAAAAGAATCAGTATCCATATACATTAATTTTAAATTGGCATGGCCATATTCGATCATCATTTCATCGTAATGATGATGATACATGATATTTTTTGATAAATCTAATATGGCCATGCCTACATATATCGGTTTATCAAATTTAAGTTTCGTCTTTTCCATGTGGACAGCTGCTAAATTTTCATTAAAAATAGTCCTATCTTTAAAATTTGGTTTTTTTATTAATTTTTCCAAAGTGTTGGCGTTCGATACTAATTTAATGTCGATTCTTTTTCTTATATTTTCCATTGTCTTGCCGAAAATGGCATTAATATATAATTTAATTTGGTCTGTCTCAAAATCGTTGATTGCTTTTTTTCTTAACTCTGTGTTGTATGTTATATATTCTTTCAGCCAACAACTTTGTCTGAATTTTAAAACTCTATTAATTTTCTTTAAAATTATACCATGGCCTATGGCCTGTTTTAATGTCATGTAATGAACTATGTAATTGTTTTTTTCTTTAAAATGTGCAATGAGTTTTTTAAACCTTTTCTTATCATTAAAATTGGTATTCTCCGGTAAAAATGGTATATCGTTGTGTGCATCATGTAAATGAGTTGGATATGTCAAATCGACATCTAAAATAAAACCGAATTCATCATTTTCACTCAATTCGTCGATGATGACGTGAGATGGGTCTACCCATTCGAATTCGCCAATAGGGAGGGGTTTACACATTGCTGCACCATATAGATTATTACAATCTTCATAAAATATATAATTTGAACCTTTATTGGGGTCATAATCTGTTAAATGTTTATTATTGGCTTTGGCGAATCGATGAGAGACCTGACAGAGACCCCCTCTTATCCCCTTTTCAAACATTAAAATCATATTGTAATCACTTAATAGCTCCAATTTTACTTTTGTAAATTTTAACATAGCATCCCACGTCATCGCGGGAACGGTAAAGAAATGCGCTGGGTCTAGTTTATGTGACTTCATTGTTATTTGCCTAAAAGATTCAAAAATATCAGTAAGTAGTAGTGTATCTGATTTGATGTATACATCGTTGTAATCACCCAGCGTCTTACATTTAAACGTATCCCATACCTTTTGAGCATGTCTATAGTCTTCGTCTGTTATATGCTCCTGCGAAAGGTTACTAAAAAATGCTTCTTTAGGGGGTAGTTGTGTTTCTGAATATGTTTCGGGAGATGTCATATATTCATAAGGAAAAACCCCCTTTCTTTTTAAAACTTCAACCTCCTCCCTTCTAAACAAAGATTTAATAGCGGGTATATCAGGAACTATTTTCGCGAGAGAATCAAGGCTGTCGGATAAGAATCGATATGAATCCACAAATCTGATTTTAAAATGATTACTAACGTATTTTGAAAAAGTTATGTACTTTTCCTCTGAATTAGGGATCATATCGATTCTTTTCTCGTCATACCCCAATTCCCTCACGAACAAATGGCTATCATACCCGCTCATATTATGTAAAAATACAGGGAGGAAGTTGGGGTTTTGAAATCTCAAATTACAATGATTGTGAGCAACCCCCCTATATCTCCCCGTTAGATGACAGTGATCCCTTACTTTGTCACCATTTAATGGCAGGTCACACATATAACAGACGGAGGACTGGTTAAATGCTTCCATCTCCGAATCAGTTAGGGGATTCATCGGAATTTTCATTTTATAGACTCGTTCTATTTTAATAGCTATTTCTTTTAAAGTTTTTATAAAATTTTCTGCAGCGTCCGTTCCTCTGTATATTATTGGTTCTTTGACTAGATCATCGTATACATCCATAATGCTCTCATCTTTCTTAACGTAAATGCAATATGAAATTGGCTTATGAATATTTTTTAATAATGTGTATTTACCTAGCGGGTTGGGCTGACAAGATGCTACGGGTTCGAGGTAGCACTCGAAATCGGCGTATACAACATAGGGCACCTTCAAAGTTCTTTCTACATGGTTGAAAGAAATAAAATTATTTTCCCCCGGCAACTCGATCCTTACGGGTTTGTTCTCGATACATTGAGTAAAATGCTGATTAAATTTTATGTCTGAATAAAAATGTGTGAAGCATCTTTTGCATATGTTAAGATGATGTTCATGTTTTGTAAATTGAGAACTTACTAATTTATTAAAATTTTTAATATAAACATAATGCTGTTTACCCTCTCCCTCTAATAATAATAGATCTCTGTGATCTTCTAATTCTTTTTTTACTACTTTGAGGGGGTAAACAGCATTTTTTTCATCAAGAGAAAAAACATTAATTGAAATATTGTTTGATGCTTCAAACAGTTTTATTTGATGAACAGGGGTGGGGAAATCAACACATGAGAAGTTGTACCTATGCTGTATACGTTCATAATTTAAAACACGTTCAGGATGTTCAGTTACAAATTTACATAAAATTGAGTATTTGAAACAGAAATTATCGTTTTTATTAACAACATTTATACAAGCTTTTCTATTTTTAATTTTATCTGGTAAGTCTATAAAAGTGCTACCTCGAAGTGGTTTGAATTCGTTGATTTTTAATCTTAATCCCTCTATTACGTATAGTTTCCACCCCGACTTCTTTGTTTCCATATTTTCCATTTCATGTATGATTTTATTAAACCCGCTATCTATTATTTTTGCGATTTCAGTATCTTTATAAATTGCTTTATTGCGTGTTTTAAAAGACGTCTCGATGGTTTCCCCTAACTGATTTATCATTACGCAATCAGCCCACATATTTATTTTAATTGAATTGTGTTCTCGGAGGGAAGCATTTATTCTAATAAAAACATCGTTTCTGATACTATTAAAAAATTTAGTTAGGTCGTAATTGTCGTCGCATCTAATAAAATAAGACCTCAACCTCCCTTTAAAAGCCGTCTCATACTCTGAAAAACCTGCAGCGTCGGGTTTGAGACCAAAGAGGTCCTGCCGTTGTGGTTCTTGTCTAGGTTTTTTCCTCGGGGGTTCATTATTGCAAAATTCCTCATGTCTAAAATAATTATAAATGTTTGTAAAATTTGTTCCGCAGAAACGGCAGGACCTCTTAAAAACTACTTTACATGCAATCTCATGCTTTAATCTAGTATCTTTTCGTGTAAACACCTGTCCACATTTTCCACAAATAACTTCACAATGGTTATCAAAATTATCAAATCGAGACAGGTGTTTACAAGATTTTTCATGCCTCACACGGTCTTGTTCTCTATTAAAAGATTTCCCGCAAAAAGAACAAATCAATTTAATATTGTTCAAAAATTCTTGGGTTTGAGAGGAATCCCCACAAATAGCCTCGTGTCGTATTCTGTTATCTGATCTAGTAAAAGATTTGCCACATTTGGCACAAATGCACGAGGCTAGTTGTGGAAATTCCTGACTATAAATACATGATAGTTCATGAGCCATGCACTCTCTATGGCTAGCAAATGTTTTATCACAGTTGGCACATTTCCTTGATGAGGATTCCATTTTTTGTAAAATATATATTTAATAAAGAATAACTATATATAATAATAAAGAAAACAAATTATCTCCGACCGATAAATGAATTAAAACAAAAAAATTAATAAAAAAAAAACGAAAAGAAAAACTCTATAAACTAGTATAAATATATATATAATAAGAACAAAAAGAAAGAACAATTACTTTGAAAATGATATTAAGAAAAACACACGAAAATAACTTTAAATATATATATATAATAAGAACAAAAAGAAAGAACAATTACTTTGAAAATGATATTAAGAAAAACACACGAAAATAACTTTAAATATATATATAATATGAAGAAAAAGGAAGAATAATTACTATAAATATTAAGAAAAACACAAAACGAAAAAACTTTAAACTTTAATAAATATATATAATAGTAAGAGAAAAAAAAAGAACACTATAATAAGAGAATATAAAGAAAACACGAAACGAAAAAACTTTAAACTTTAATAAATATATATAATAGTAAGAGAGAAAAAAAAGAACACTATAATAAGAGAATATGAAGATGTAAAAAGAAAACCCAAAAAGAAAAATGTTAACAGAATAGAAAAATTTTTAATAGAGAACTAAATAAAAAGAAAAAACTTACCTTAGGATAGAAAAAAAAAAGTATGAAGAAACAAAAATAACTTTGAAATAAAGAAAACAACACTGTAGATAACTAAACTAATAATATAAACAAAACTGTAGAAGAAGATAGAGAATTCTAACGCAGAGGACACTAAGTACGATATGAACACTGTGAAGTCTGGAGCTAGAATGAGAGTAGTGGGGGTAGGCACACGGGTACCTCCGGTTGTATCCTCAAATCTGATTGGCTGATGGTTTTCCCCACCACTCTCTTCCGACCCTACCGCTTCCTTCGCAGTGGACCTTGTCCCCCTACATGCCTATGCATGTTCAAACGTGAAGAGACTTGTCGCCTAACGCAGCTGTACTCTCTCCCCGGCCTTCTATATAACATATGTTATGAAAATAATATTACGTATATTAACTTTATGATTTATTTATTTTTTTCGATATTAGAGTCTACTATTAGATTATTATATTTTGTAAAATTCGAAAATGATATTAGTTTTAAGATCGATTTAATAAAACTTTCTTTGATATTGGAGTATAAGATTATTCGAAGTGCCAGATACTCTCCACGGCCTTCTATATAACATATGTTATAAAAATAATATTACGTATATTAATTTTATGATTTATTTTTTTTCGATATTAGAGTGTACTATTAGATTATTATAGGTGTAGTATTAGAAAATGATACTAGTTTTAAGATCGATTAATCGAATTTCGATTTATTACAATATTCGTGATATTGGAGATGTATATTCTTAGATTATTAAATACGTTTTGATATTTATGAAAAAAAAAAACAATATAAAAGTTGATGAGAAGAAGAGGGGGGAGGGGATGGGTGATGACGTTGTTGTTAATTTTATGATATATTATCGTAAAATTATTAGAATATATGTATATATTTCATCGTTATAATTTATATTGCTTTTGTAATAATATATATGCTTTATTCGTTACAATTTATATTTATATTCATTTTGTAATAATATATATATATATATATATATATATATATATATATATATATATATCATCGTTGTCATATATATTTTCTTCGTTACTAACTATATCTGTATATATTCCTTTGTAATAATATATGTGTATATTTCATCTTTGTCATATATGTATATATTCCTTTGTAATAATATATGTATTTTTGTCGTTACCATATATGTATATATTCATTTTGTAATAATATATGTGTATATTTCATTGTTATAATTTATATTCGTTTGCTATAATAAATATTTTCGTCGTTACAATTTATATTTACTTGAGGTATACAAGATGGGACCAGTTGAGACATGATATCGTAGAATGTCACAATATATGTCTATATTTATGTCGTTACACTTTATATTTACTTGAGGTAGACAAGATGAGACCAGTTGAGACAGGTCCGGACCTGTCGAACTTAAAAATGAAAAAATACAAATTAGGATTAAGGATTAGGATTAGGGATAAGCATTAGATATTAAGGATTAAGATTAGGGATTAAGATCAATCAAAGTAAATTATATTGGTCACGTGGTGTACAGGTGGTTAAGGTAAGAATAGCCCAGGGTCCAAAGTCCAATTCTCCTCCGCAAATTCTGGGATTAAAGTGGAGTAGAACCGGCATTTCTACCCTACTATCTGCCTTTTGGAACTTTTTTCCAACTTCTAGGAAAAGGGGGTACCCCCGGCTGCATCCGCTGGTGCTTCCAGAACCAAGATGATCCTAATTACAACTGGAGACGTAGAAAAAAAACCTGAAATCAAACCAATCTTTTCAATCAATCACCTTTTCTTTTTCAACATTTTTGTGTTCTTAGTGTTCACTAAGCTTCATCTGAGCTGCGACCTGCCAAATTAGTTTATTAATCTTTTGCATTGTAAGTTGCATCAAGTGGTGGTAGAAGGTTTCCTTTTTTTTTTTTCGTTTATTCGTTGTGACTGAGATGCAGAAACCACATTTTCGAGCTCAGTGAACTCCTGGATCACTTTAGAATATCCAACAAAATGCTAAATGTTTGCAGTTTTTGCCTATTTTTACCATTAAGGAACATGTTTCCGAAAAAAAATATTGTATTAATAAATTAAATTTAATACTTTAAATTTAATTTTGAAACCGAAAAAAACTCGTAGGTTTTGAACTATAGCTTTTCAAAATATTTTCTTAACATGACAATCGTAAGACATAATAATTTTCATGTTTTATCATACACAATTCTTTTTATATCTTCAATAACCTATCTCATATGATTCAGTAAAATAAATATTTATTCAATTTAGTATTTTGAAGAGAAAGTGGAGAAGGGGAAGGGTTTGATGGGAAAGGGGGAGTTCACTGTTCACAATCACCGAAATGGAAATATAAAATTTGTTTAACAAATATTTTCATCAGGTATATATAACAATTTTTATTTAAGTGACTGAAAGTGTAAACGAAATGTCAATTAAAGTTGTTCCCTCCGATTTGAAGGACCAGGATCAAGCAAAGTCTCCAATCCACCTCTTCCATGGCATCAAGTAATACTTTTTTTTATTATTGAAATTTACAACTGCATAAATGATAAATACAAGTAATTTTCAAACAAGTAACATGACATGTACAACATGAAGAGAAACTACCCATTGATAGCACTCCAATTATATAATTGAAATATTTCTATATTAGAAGGTCCCGAGGCCATCTTCTTTTCAGACGCCTCGGAGGCTTATCAGGAATAGAAAGGAAGCAAGGTCGGAAATAAGAGGGTTCGGATGGTTCAGAAGTTTATTATGGAAGGAAAGGTATCTGGATTGAGCTAAATCGGAAACATATGGTGCATTAAGATCGTTATGGATGATTTGTGACAAAGTAGTGAGCATGGAGGATTTTACGAAGGATTTTGGATTGTAGGGGTTGGATACGAGAGGGATTGTAAATAGTTGGAAGTTTAGAGCGTTTGTCTAGTAAGTGCTGCAGTAGTCGAAAACGTCGGGCGGTTTCTAGTAGTTTCAGTCTGGTATGGGGTGTATATCCAATATCCAAGTGACTTGTTTGTCCAGGTGAAGTCCTAGGTATCGGATTTGTTCAACAGGGATAAGTGGGCTATTATTGAAGGATACTGTATGACAGGAAGTCATAGGTTTACGACGAAGAGTAAAGGTAATTTGATGGGATTTATTGGAATTTATTTTAATCCTCCAGTTTTGACACCATTTTTCAAAACTTGTGATGTGTGATTGAAGAGTTTGGGATGCAATAGATGGATTGTTATTAACTGATAGGATACACGTAACATGGGCATAGGTGGTGACGACAGTGTCAAGTAATACTATATTAAATATTATAATAAAATACCATAAAATAAAATACATGTCCTCGCGCGGGCTCATTATCGCGTATGGGGAGCGTCCCACGGGTGGCGGATGTGGGGATGGTCGGTGGAAATTCCTTGGAAGTTCCTCCCGGCTAAGTCCGATGGACTCGCTGACCAACAATGAGAGGGGACCTCCAGACTTGCTGGAGGGAGGGGACCTCCAGACTTGCTGGAGGGTGTGACGTAGGATTGAACGCCCTACTCACATATCTTTAGTTCACCAAACACCACAAATAGTCATGGATCTCCCTAAGGTAAAACGCTCAATATCCGGAAGTAAACTAGTCCCCCGTTCGGGTCTCCGGGTGGGGACTGCTTTAGGGGATTCATGGCACAAGCTGAAATATAGGGATTTAAATATTGGTACGTGGAACGTAAGGAGTTTAAACACAGCAGGGGGGCTAAAATCGGTCACGAATGAGGTGAATGGGTACAATTTGGATGTCGTGGCTCTGCAAGAGGTTCGCTGGCCAGGGGAGGGCTCGATGAGGGAAGGAAAGTACACTATTTGGTACGGAGGAAGCGGGAATCATTGTTTAGGTACCGGGTTTCTAATTAGGAGTAGATTACTATCCGCTTTGAGGGACGTACAATTCTTTAGTGATAGAATTTCGGTAGCTATATTTCAGGGACGTTGGTTTAAAATCGCATTAATAAACATACATTGTCCGACCGAAGACAGTGACGATGAAGTCAAAAGTGAATTTTACGATAAACTCGAATGGGTTTATGATAAACTACCGCGAAACTGCATGAAAATAATTGTAGGTGACGCGAACGCAAAGGTAGGAAGGGAAGAAGTTTATATTCCGACGATTGGTAAAGAAAGTTTGCACGAATATAGTAATGATAATGGAATCCGTCTGATAAACTTTGCCATCTCGAAAAACCTGATAATTAAAAGTACGACGTTTAAACATAAGGATATTCATAAATATACTTAGACATCACCGGATTCGCAAACACGAAATCAAATCGATCATGTCTTGATACAACACAGCTGGCAAAGCAGTATTATTAATGTACGGTCTTATCGCGGAGCAGAATGTGGGTCGGATCATGAATTAGTAATCGCGAAACTTCGACAAAAACTTAATATAAAAAAGAGAAAAGAAAACCGTTTTGATTTTGAGAATTTTAATTTGGAAAAAACAAATTATATGGTTACGTGGATAAAACAAAATATATGGTTAGCTGAAAAAATGGCGATACTACTGGTGATATCGATATAGATGGTAATATGTTTGAACAGGTAGAGAAATTCAGGTATCTAGGTTCTACGATAACTAGAAAAAACCAAATTGAAGAAGAGATTAAGGTTAGACTGAAGGCGGGAAATGCTTGTTATTTTTCTGTGACAAAACTACTTAGTTCGCGCCTCTTGTCCCGAAACTTAAAAATTAGAATCTATAAAACAATTATCTTGCCTATAGTTCTTTATGTATGCGAAACTTGGCCGCTTACATTAAGGGATGAGCAGCGTCTTAAGGTTTTTGAAAGTAAAGTATTGCGTAGAATATTCGGACCGAAGAAGGATGAGTTAACCGGATAGTTCAGACGGTTACACAACGCCAAATTGCGTGAGCTGTATCCGGGTAATATAATTGAGGTAATTTCATCGCGGCGAAGCAAATGGGCTTGTAAAGTTGTTGGGCTTGGTAACGAGAGAATTCCTAAAAGGTTAATATGTGCGGTGCCGAATGGTAAGCGTCCGAGGGGTAGACCGAAGCGAAGGTGGGAAGATTGCATTAAAGCCGATCTGAAGGGACTGGGTTTGGACGGAGAACGGTGGAGGGAGGTGTGTAATAAGCGATTGGTGGTGTCGGCATCGAACCTTCGGGTTCGCTAAGCCTTTTATTATTATTAATAAAATACAATGTTAGGATTGCTCGACCGGGTTATACCTTGGAATGTAAGTCCGGGACGATGAATTGAATGAACTGAATGGAGGAGGTGAATTGGCTGATTGCATGGTATTAGTCCGTCCATGCGAAGGAAACACCTTTAATTTATATTTCATTTACACTTATGATAAAACATTTTTTATTTATTTATTTATTTATATGATATTTACAACTGTATACAAAAAATACATCTGGTAAATTCGCACATGGATATAATGACATGAAACACATGTTGAGAAACTACCCATTGGTAGCACTCTAATAATATGTCTATATTAGGAGATCACGTGGCCATCTTCTTTTCAGACGCCTCGGAGGATTATCAGGAATTGAATAGGAAGCAAGGTTAGAAACAAGAGGGTTGGGATGGTTATGAAGTTTATTATGGAAGGACAGATATCTAGATTGGGCCAAATCTGATACATAAGGAACATTAAGGTCATTAATGATTTTGTTTATAACAAAGTAAGGAGTATTGAGGATTTTACGAAGTATTTTGGATTGTAAGGATTGGATGCGAGAGGAATTTGAAGGTTTGGTGGAGCCCCATAGCTCAACTCCGTAAGTCCAAATAGGCCTTATTATAGTCATGTAAATTAGTCTTTTATAGTTACTTGGAAGGTTAGAGCGTTTGTCTAGTAAGTGTTGAAGTAGACGGAAACATCGAGCTGTTTCTTGTCGTTTCAGTCTGGTATGAGGATTCCAAGTTAGACGTTTGTCCAGATGGAGTCCTAGGTACTGATAAAACATGAAATTTATTGTAGTTTAAAATTTTCAGCTAAAAAAAAATTGTCAATTTTGTGAAAAGCTGTAGTTTAAAAGCTATTTGGTTTGCTGAGCCTATTTAGGTCTTAAATTTCGTCCAACTTCAGCAACTAGGGTGCCAGACAGCTAGAACAAACCTGACCAGAAACCTAAAAGAGTTAAAGAAACTAAACATGATATGTCTGTATGAATTGGAAAATTAATTAAAGGACTATAAGAAGAGCGATGAACAGACAGGAAACATAGTTCTGGGTGACAATACCTGAGAGATAGTTTTATAATAACTAATGATTTTTTTTTTATCAGATGAATTTGAATGTAAAATTTTTGTCATGTTTTTTTTATAATTCACTGAGGATGGAGGAGAAAGTTTTCTTGGCTTATCTGCTCAGATTAGTTTGTAGGATTGGGATAGGGTAGGGATGAGGAATATCATTTTGGGAAAAAGGTGGCTATGAAAGCGCGGGCTATGTAGGAAAGTGAGTTTATTAAAGGAACCCCGAGTGACAGTCCATTGTGGGGAGGTAAACAAAGAGCGGGCGGTGGAGGGGGCGTTGGGGGTGGTTCAGTCGACCCCCAGCTGCCGTGGTGGCTGTACGCCTTTAGCTCGTTCACTTTGTCGATCTAGACGCGGCATGATAGCAGCATGAACATCATCCTCTTCACAACGGCTCTTCTTGTTGCCGCTAGAGCTTCACCAGATTGGGCCGAACAGGACTCAGATGATGACACAGGTGAGCTTTATAGTTTAGATAAAGCAATTTTTTTTTTATTGTCATCTTTTTCGGTGACATTGGTGGTTTAATTTGGATAGATTTTATACCAAATAATAATTACCATATGTTTAGAAACTGTGTCTATTTCTCACAGGCCTAATGGAAATAATTAAAATCGCAAATTTATGGGAAAAAAATGTGCATGGTTCATTCTTAAAACGGAAGTTGAGATGATTTTTTTTTGTTACTACATTTATTCTACTATTTTTAATTGTGTTATTTACAATTAATACAACTTATTTAATAATTGTAAAAAAAAAAAAAAAAAAAAAGTAGAACTATTACATCTTACAAATCAAATTAATTTGAGATGGAAAATATTTTTTGAATTAAAGTCAAATATTGGAATTGTTTAGTATTAGCAATAGTATTAAACCATTTGAAAATACTTGGTATTTATTATTTAAAAAACTCAAATGAGAGACATTAATTAAAACATATAAGCTTACCTAAAACCGATTTCGTCTTATTTTTTATTATATTATTTGGTATTTTAATACATTTCAATTTGAAGCATTTGTTTAGAATTATTGAAAATATTTACTTTAAAAAGTAAAATATTGATGGACTGAGGCTTCAAATTCTCTTACTAAGTAGTGATGTATATCAAGGGATTTGATATTGGTAACATAGTCGACATAAATTAAAACCATCTTGTTTTAAAATACTGAGGAATTCCAACTACGAAAATTGTATTTTACCCCGATACTATGTAAAATTGTTTTCTCCTTAAACATTAATACTAACCCATAATGAAGTGATTTTTTCATAATTTATTAGTTATGTAGTGCAACAAATTAATTAGAACGCCAAATGAAACGCTATTAAATTGTTTGACTGCTGTAGAAACTTAACATTATGAGGAAGGTCCTCAAGGTGATGGTATTTACATCTCGTGGCTGAATTCTTATCCATTTTTATGAATATAGAATTTTTAAAAATATTTTAATATGTAGTGATTTTGTACGTTTATGAACAAGTTTTCCATTTGTTATAAAACTTTAAAACGATTCTTTGTTAAATTTTTTGTTTGATATTTACGGTAGATCAACTATAAGATAGACAATATACTAAAATCGTAGCAATAATTAAAAAATAAATATGAAATTACCGTCAGTTTGAAACAAGATCATTTTTTACAAATATTTAATCGCTTAAACTTGGTTTAAAACAAGTAGTATTAAGTATGTTAATTAATATGATTAGTTAAAATATTGGTAAGAACATCAAAACAATCCTCACTCTTGGATTTCTGTTTCTAGATTATATTTTTACTCCGATCTGTACTAGCAAACGTATAGTAGTATCGTTTTTTTATAAAAACCTTCGTAAAAGTTCTATTATATAATATTTTTATTAACCGAGGAAAATAGAGGAAACGGTACTCAAGCTTTTCTTAAAAATAAAACATTCCCGTTTTTTTTTACTCGAATGAATGGCAAAGAATACCTTTTGTAATACTCACTTAAAGCTTTAAAAGACATTTACTTTTTCCTTTGTATTTAAAACATTTAAATTTATGTTTCATAATATGTTTAAAATAAAATTAATACAGTATGTTTTCAGTTTAAAATGCGAATGTTAGCGAAAATGAGCAGTACTAGTTAATTTTAAACAATAATTTACTAATCCCCAACCAACCTAAAAAAGTATATATTCCGATACCAAGTACTTTTAGGGTTGATGTTTCAAGTTGGTGAAATTGCTTGTAAATGGCAACTAATTGCAATTAGAAACATAGAGACTAAATGAAACGGAAGGCCGTAATATTTCTCAGTTTTTTCCTGGAAGAAGCAAAAAAAAAATTATATTCCTTTCATTTTTGTAGTTTTGATGCCCAAGAAACTCTAGCTTAGAAAGAAGAGAAATTTCATACCATTTATAATATTTTACTTGATTCTAAGGATGTTGTTTACTACGAATAAATAAAATGATTAATATGAAACAGGTAAAGAACCAACTAACCCGTCAACGTCTCTCTCATTAAGGCATTTTCTTGGTAGAATTACATAATAAAAGTTACATAGTAAAAGGTTTAATTAATTTATAACACATCTTTGAAGTGCTTAGGTGTTTCATGAAGTAAACCACTGTCTCTAGTCGATGCCTGTTTTTTTTCCTTCATCATTGTTGAGATTTTTTATATTTAGTATACACTAGTATCATCTTTTTATTATATAAAGGTATCGCCTGATTTTGCGGAACGTGGACTAATTAGTTTTTTGTATACTTGTATGTATTTTAGAGATCCAAGGCTTGGTACTTTCGTTCATACAATTGTATCATTATAAATAATCAACTACTTTATTTTAAATATATAACTTTATAGTTCGTGCGGTTGTAAAACAGAAGTATGCAGCAAGTCTTATAACATAGTGCTGCATATATTGAGGAAGTGTGTATGATAAAATATAGATTTATGAATGAACAAAACATGGCAAAGAAAACATTTACAATTATAATTCTTAGCAGTTTTCTTGATAAATTTGTATTCAATGAAAAAAAAAAAAAACGTAAACGGCAAAACGGCAATTAATATCTATAATAAAGAAAATACTTATAAAAACATTCATTTTTCAAAAAGTAATTTATATATATATATATATATATATATATATATATATATATATATATATATATATATTTATATAATTTTTTTTCTTTCAAAGTTGAGACCTTACTAAATGTGTCAGAGAAAGGTTTCTTATGAAAGAATAAGCTCATCGTTGGAGCTACATAGTCTCTATTCTTATTTATTTACATTCTACCTTTGCCAAGTAAAATAATGTATGCTAAATTAAAATAAATAAATAAAAAATGCTATGATTTGCATAATGTTTAGATTAGCTAAATATTATGTAAGCTGTTTATGAACATGTCATTTATAAGTAAGAAAATAAAACATTTTATTGTTCTTTAGTTTATTATTTATATTTTATCTATAGGACTAAGGAACTAAAATTTTTAATTAATTGATACAAAAATCTTCTTTAGCTAAATCACAGCCACTAAAGTTTAATATGTCTACTGAAAAAACTTATATAATATAATTGACTCCTCTGTTCAAAAACTATTTAAAAAAAAGTATATATATATAAATTTTTATATTAGTGAACTAAATTATTAGTTAAGAAATATCGAAATAATAGGAGACTGGGTTATTTAAAAAAAAAGTTGTCTTTCTTATTGGGAAAATGTAATATAGTAATATAACTTTGTAAGAATTAATGAGATGAATGAATTTAGAAAATGGTAATTAATATTTTTTCATTTGTTTATTGAGATTATTCTATATAATTTATATGTTTAATAGAAAAATCTAAAGATTGTTTAAGTATGCCTTTACAAAGTGGACGTTTATTTAATACAGATTTTCCAAATGTTCAGACGGAGTAAAAAATGACACTAAATTAGAGGTAAAAATATGTTAATCGGTACTAATTGTTTCAATTGTTCAATTATTCTTAATTGAATCAACCTATTCCATCCAAAGTGAAAAGATCGAGAGACATTCAATGGGTCCACCACGAAATAAATTTCAATTTGCTCAGGCTGGATTCCAACCGGCACATAGTGTTAGGTTTCTTGGACATCGGCTCTAACTTACTCGGAAATTGCAGTATATTGCTCAAATTTTTTCTGTTTATGTCTTTGGGATATTGAATTTGAATTCAAGCCATTTAGTCGACCAGATGAATACATTAAAAGCAAAATATTTCATCTTGGTAATATTTTTCTCTTTCAAAGTTATGTGAGTACATATGAAATATTAGTGCTGTACCACTATAATCTTCTAGTATAAAATAATTATAAATCAAATAAAGTAATTGCTTTTTTCTCTTGCATAGTAATCCTATGCAGGAGAGGTTTATTTTCAAAAGTTTACATATACCATCCGAATTCGCATATTATATGTATGAATATTATGCTTACAATCTATTAATTCTACCAATGAAGGCAAACTTCCAAATTTTAACTCTGGTTTTTCTCCCGTTGTACAATAGTAGCGGAAGGTTTCTTGGATGTCAGCTCTAACTTACTCGGAAATTGCAATATTATGCTCAAATTCTGTCTTTTTATGTTTTTTGAGAGTACTGTATTTGAATTCCAGTCATTTGGTCGACAAGATGCATGCATTAAGGGCAAAATAATAACATATTAATTTTTATTTTATCTTGATTTTAATTCAATACGTAATATTTTTCTTTTTAAAAGTTATGCGAGTACATATGAAATATTAAATTTACGATAGCATATTACACACTGTTGTACCAATAAAATAATTATAAATTAAATAATATAAGTTTCATATATATATATATATATATATATTCTATATACATTTAGAACGCCAACTTTCCGTTTCTTGTGGTATTGTACATTTATAATCGGAATTGATTAACAAATTTTTAAATATAACTCTGCTATTATCCACCATTGACTAGATAGATCTAATAGATCTAGAGGAACTAGAAAAGTTTGTCTACTGATATACTTACTAATTTCATCTCTTTGACTACCAAAAGTAAAATATTGTATTTAATTCAAATGTAAGCAATATTTTAAAACGTGGTTCTGTTTTTATTTTGATTTATTGAAATCAAATAATCTATAAACAAAGTATTTGTTGACATTATTGCTCTAATTTATCAATTGCTATTTATATTACGTATTTTATGTTAAATAATAAGTGTGTCGTACAAAATAATTATTTCATCCAATATGAGTATTTCACGTAAAATAAATGTAAACATATTCGTGGTAGATACCAATAAATTGTTTAAAATCCATATTTATTTTGTATTGTAGACATTACATTGTTCAGATATTATATAATATATTACCTATTTCATAACCATCTATTATCATAATAATAATAATATATATATATATATATATATATATATATATATATATAATATATGGGTTTCTCTTAGACTTACGACTAACGTGGAATCCTCATACTAGACTTACAAGACGGGAACTTAACCGACGATACGGCCAACTAAACAAACTACTAAATAGAAAATCTAAACTTTCTATTAAAAATAAATTACTGATCTACAAGGCAATCCTGAATCCTGTTTGGACTTAGAGACTTCAACTGTGAGGGACATCAAAACTTTCGAACATCAAACGCATAAAATCCTCCCAGTCTAAAGTCCTTCGAACAATGTTCGCTGCTCCTTTATATGTAACTAACTAAACCCTACACCATGACCTTAATGTCATATTTGTCCTAGACTTTATCCCAGAAAAAATCTCCAACTGATACCAGAACCTCTATCATCCAAATCCCCTTGTACAATCCCTATCCAGCACCACCTATTCCTATAATCCTTCAAGAAGGTTACAACGGCAATGGCCCCGCGACCTTTCATAGTTTGTATGTGACTAGATTCTCTACTTACGACATGAGTGTATGTGGCTAAAGTGCTCTCGCTCAATCTTCACTGGGTTTAGCACCAGTGACGCGGTTGAGAGAATAGTGTATGGATCTCGCGAAGTCTTGCTTTTCTCTCCACTGTTGGAGGGACAAGTCTGGCTTGGAGTTCCCTCGCCTTATTGAAAAACTTACAGGGTACTGTTTAAACTTTTTCTTTTTTATATTTTTGAGCGTATTGAATTTGAATTCAAGCCGTTTTGTGCATTAAACGGCACGATGCATGCATTAAAAGCAAAATAATAAAATATTAATTTTTATTTTATCTTTTTTTTTTTATTTGAAAATTAATACATTCTGCCGCATTGGAGGGCATTAATATTAGGGCTACATTAAATATTCAGACAATATATACGTACAAATGATAACTAAAATAGAGATAAAAGAAAAATAGTTTAACATACATAGGAAAAAAAAAAGAGAGAAAAGCTAAATGAAATTGAAATATATAAAACACATTCACATCTAATTTTATCTTAAACTAGAGGTGTATCCCCTGTTTATTTAATTGTATTACTCGTTGCTCAGCTTGCAAAACTCTAATTTAATTGTAATTATAATTTTTTTCCAACATAAAATATGAACAAAACCACAGTTCGGAAAAAAAAATTTAATTCCTTTAAAAATCTTATATATCTATAATAAAATTTTATTTATATTATTATATAATTATAATTATTCTTATTGCTAATTCGTAACCATAGTATACATTCAACTTGTCTAGCTTCATAGAAGTCCAACACATGAGTCTTTTATTTTTAATATTTTCATTGTTTATTATATTGTTCCTAAATTGTCCTTTTCTTTTCATCATAATTATAATTATATCACAATATAACATAAATAATATTATATATATAATATTATAATTAATATATCGTATATATACCGGGTGTCCCGTAAGTAGAGGGAAATTTTTATAGGAATAATAGCATACCTCAAGAGCCAACAAAATGGTTAATATAAACAATGGGCCAAGTTTCGGAAAAAAGGTAGCAATCCAAATTTTGTGGTTTTTTATGTGAGTCATGTTTTTCATTGAGTCCAAAGCAATAACTAAAGAAATATTTAATTAAATTAATTAATACTTGCTTATTTGTAAACAAGATGAAATTCACTTTAAATGAACATAGAGCTTATTATTTTTAAAACCATTTACAGAGGAGTTTGATCGGCTAAACTAAGCTAAGTACTGTTTTAAAAAAAACTATAAATGATTCGCCATTTTTTTATCATCATCCAACTATACTATAGTTACCCCACTTTTCGAAAAAAAGATAATGGATAAATTTTATAAAAAGATAATAGATAAATTATTCATTATGTATTATCTACTGTTTAAGATAGATTTTGCTCAACACTGACTTGTAACGCCACCCTGTCCATCACTAGATCAATAGGATTTTTGGGTGTCCATACCTGGTGCAAAAAGTTGTTAAACTGGAGATTACTTTAAAAACCGCTTAGTTTTTCAATTTTAAGGCATGGGATATGAATAGGAGGTTCTAAATATTCAATAGAGAAGTTCTTAACTAAAATAAGTAACGCTGGTGGAGGCAAAAAGACAAAATTTTCTTAGCTATTTCTATTACTGGTGCTTACCCTATTCCTGCTTTTCTTATATTTTTACTAGTTTCAGCATAGTTTGTTTGTTTAGGCTTTAAGGTGTAAAACGCTAGGGTCATCAACCCATAACTACTTTCTATATTCTACTGATAATTTTTATTTAAAAAAAAAAAAAATTGTAATAACACAAAATATATTTATAATGTACTTATATATAATAACTAAAACAAATTATTGTGGATAAGTATCCTTTATCAATTAAAAATATTCGTTTTACTATAGTTATTATGGAATAATAAAGATTTTATTTTATATGCATTACAACAAATTTTAAACACCATCGATAATGATATTTATGATACTTCCACGATAAAACAAAAACTTATTTTTTCCATTAATAGAGATTATAATTAGATCTCATTTGCCTCCTATCATTAAGGAGCTACCACCAAATTATTAACACTGCAATAGCCCTCTCACTATCAATCGTTTTTTTCCAGAAATGCTCTTATTAAGAAAGAAAGAAAGAATGTGAATTTTATTCTGGGACATTTGTTTCCCTCAGAATAACTATAATAAACAACGAAATGACAATTGTCTGGAAATTATGAATAATTTAATGAAAATTAAAAATAAATTAATTTACAAATTAGTCTAACCTTAATATTGAAATAAAGAAAAGACATTGTAGTAAATATATGATCTTTAAGTAGATATAGTAATTTAGAGATAAATACATACGAATGAGTTCACATATTTGTACATGTAAGTAATATGGCACATACATAGATATTTGCAAGATATCAGTATAATGTACATAACATCTCTAAATTATAAAATAACTTTATTTTTACATATATTCGGAAGATTGATTACAGAGGAGATGGAAAAATATATTGTGTTTAAATGAGGTCAAGGATGATGATTTCCGTATGGAGGTTGGTAGGTAATTCCAAAACAAGGTAGTTGACGATGGATTTTTTAAAGGAAACAGTTCTATGAGAAGGAATAAACAGATTTGAGGATTGGGATCTCGTGTTGAACGAATGAACAGAGGAACAAGGAGTAAAGAAATCAAGAAGGTAAGAAGGTTTTTTGGTTGTAAAGGTTCGGAAAAGGAATACACCTAGGAAATATTGCCGTCGGAAAACTGGATAGAGCCACTTCAACTCGGCATAGCAACTGGAGACGTGGGAGCGCCTGGCGACTCCAAGGATAACCCTAATGAAACATTTCATTAGTCTCTTTAATCTGATCTCAAGCCCACCAGACTGTCCACTGTACACAAAGCATCCATAATCGAAGAGAGGGAAAATGAGAGAGGAAACTAGGGCCTCTTGCCTAGGATCTATTACACCTCAAGCTTATATAGATTATCTCTAAAACAGGATATATCAGTAATATTAAACAATAACGAATCAAACATGAAAACAGTAAACTCCTTTTTGTTAAAATACATAGGTCGTAAAATAAAATATAGAAATAAATATAATTTTTATTTTTTGTGTTTCATTTATAATAATATTTTAATTTTTTAAAATATATTTTTTAACATTTTTTCATTTATCTATCTATTATTAGTTTTTGATTATTTATTATTTTTTCCTCTCTTTTAAAGAGTTTATAATCTCAGCAGTCAACGAAAATAACTGACTCATATGGGTCGATGACGCTAGCGTTTTACGCCATAAAGCCTAAACAAACAAACAAACTATGCTGAAACTAGTGAAAATATAAGAAAAGTAGGAATAGGGTAAGCACCAGTAATAGAAATAGCTAAGACAATTTTGTCTTTTTGCCTCCTCCAGCGTTACTTATTTTAGTTAAGAACTTCTCTATTGAATATTTAGAACCTCTTATTCATATTCCATACCTTCAAATTGGAAAAGGTATGCAGTTTTTAAAGCAATCTCCAGTTTAAATTAATGGAGTACGTAATCGTAAAATTAATGGGTTAGCAAACTAATAAAGGGAAAACTAACAAGGAAACAAATAGTGAAAACCTTGCTATAGTGTGAAAGAAGGGGGATTATGTATTTTATTGAATCTGACGAAACATTTTTTAAATTTAATTTTTGTTTTATTTTTACATTTTTAACATATAATTATGTCTAAGGGAATAATTATAAATAAAATACAAAAATATTGTAATTTATATATGATATAAAACAAATACGATAAAGTTTTGGTTTTTAATTTTTGATTTAAATAAATAAAACGAAACCAATTATTTTTTTTAAACAATTAATTGATAATTTTAGGGCGTAATGACTAATTAAAAATATAGGATGTATTAATTTATATAATGTATAACAATATATTTAAAATTATATACTTGTTTATTTTAGGACCTATATTTTTTTCATTTTATATAGACGCTCGTTCGAAAATAAACTATTAAGTTTAATTCAATTTAGAACATTAAATTACTCTTGAATTACAGACGCAGGTAAACGCAGCTGTTATCTGTTGTAATATTTTTAAGGATTCTAGTCTTAATAAACAAATAAATAGATGTTAGACCTGAATTCGGCTGCTATAAAAAGGCCTAGACCCACAAATTACTTTTTTTTTCTATTTATTTTAGTAATTTTTCAAAATAATATTGTGGACTTGAAAATACAAATAAATACTTTCTTTTTTCACTCTGTATATCGTTTGGAACAGCTGTTCATGATTACAAAAATAAATCGTATCAAACGTACAAAATGTGTTTGAAAATAATAATAAAAAATTTTCGTTGTGGTTCAAACATTATTTCATGGTTAGATTCAGAAGGCTTGTGCAACTTTAAAAACCAATATTTTACTGATTGAATTAGTGAAATGTCTTGGGCAACTAATCTATTTTTGATTGACGAAAAGAAAATAATTTTTTTAATTCTTCAAAAAAATATTTTTTCCGCCTTTCAACCACTGTGCGCTGCTGCCATACTGTGTTTCCGAATCCTTAATAAACTTTATGCAGTACATCACGCTGGTATTAGGATCGCGACTGGTGCGTTTCGAACCAGCCCTATTCTCAGTTTGAGTAATAATAACAGACTCATTGATTTCTTTAAAAAGTATTAATAATTTTATATATATATATATATATATATATATATATATATATATATATATATATATATATATATCACGGGAACTCAATTATTTTAGAAATAGGAAGGACAATTTTAGTATTCAATGAAGGATAAGGATAGGATTTGTTTCAGAAGGATCTTTTTAAAGAATTTTGAAATCACTGGGAGTAGGCTAATTGATCTGTACAAAGTCAAGTTGATGAGTGGTTTTACTGGTTTTGGAAATTGCATAATACTGAAATGTTTCCATGAAAGAAGAAAGCGGTCCATAGGATGCTTTTGTATATTTAAGTGAGAATATGAGCTTTAGGAGGAAGTTGTCGAAGGATCTGAGAGGTTAGGAGGTCGTATCCAGGAGATTTATGGGGAGATAGTTTTTGTAAGTGATAGTTGATTTCAGATGGATTAACTGATTTAGGGAGTAAGGAGAGTAGGATAAGTGAAGTAAGGTATTTTCTAGTTCTGTGTTTTGAGTGGGGTTGGATTATGGATGAGAGGTGAATGTACAGGACAGTTGTTCGGCAAAGTTCTCGGCTTTATCTTCATCAGACGCTGCAATAGTCATCACCTCGACGGGGTGGATGTGAAATGTGATGAGGTTTTAGGATGTTTTTAGTGATCTTCTCTAGGAAATTGTTATGAACAGAGGGGAGGGGGTAATGGTAGGAGTTGAAGGATGGTAATCTGAAGGTGGCCTATTCCTGGTTTAATCGCTTACAGCAATAACTAAAGGAGCTGCAATCGGTAGGGTGTCAACCATATTATTTAGATTTATTTTACGAAATCCTCTCTTCTTCTTATTCTTTCCTTTTTGTGCTTATAATTCCTTTGTTAAAATAATTTCGAACAATTGAAGGTAATACTTTTTTATCTATTTTTCTGTCCCTCTTATCAGAATTCTATTAGAAAATTCCCTTTTATGAATTTTATTTTTAGTATATTTAACAGAAGGTTTATAGTAGAGTTAGTCACACTTAAATAAGGAAGGTATAATTATTTCTTAAATTGTTGGTGAAAGGCGAGGGTAGTGGGAGTTGGCAAGTGATGGATAGCTAGAACCCTGTTCCTGGCACAGATGCTGTAAAACTAATATACAGGTTCCTCACACGACCTAATTTTTTTTACCGACTTTTTAAAATTTAATTACTTCAAGTAGAAATTTTCCAGCACCTCTTATTAGTGTAGACGAAAATTACTTAATTAATACATTAAATTTACACATAATTTCATTATTGTGTGTAATTATCCTGTAATATGTTTATCTAACACTATGCATTTTACAGATAAAAGTTTAATGTAGGTAATAATCCATAATTTAGTATTTCTAAACGAAGACCACCTACTTGATATATACACCAGTGAAATTAGACATGTTACCTTGCAAAAGGTCGGGTAATTCAAATTTCTGTTTTTTTATTGTTATGGATGTTATGAATATAAAAAATCCAAGTTACAGCTCATGAAAGCCTTGTGGGTTTGCTGCAGTGCTCCAAAAACCATTGAAATTTCCAACTTTTTTGGTTTAAGCTAAATATTTTCTTTTTGAAGCTATGTTTTGAATAATGAATCCTTTTGATTATTATTAATATTAATACCTAATAATTATAAATATATTAAAAAAAATCCTTCTCCTAATTATGATATTGAACATCACAATTTCAATCCTGTATACTTCTTTTTCCCCATGTGTCCTACAACGAAGTACTTACTACTATCCTAAAATCCCACTCCAATGATTATGGTCCTGACAATATTCCAGTAAAACTATTAAAATCCAGCCTTCCTGCTCTTATTCTCGTACTTTACCATATCTACAACTCTTCATTGTGAAATTCCATATAGCCCCTTCCTGGAAAATTGCCCTAGTCCGACATTTGAATTAAATTTCTAACCCTTCCTCACTGCATGACTTCCGTCCTATTTCTCTTATTTCAAACCTTTCAAAACCGCTGGAACGCTTTGTCCAAAATCAATTTTCTAACTTCCTAGAAGAACGTTTTTTTCCAATGCGTTTGATAAAGTTGACCATAACATCCTTCTTAGTAAATTGCAAAATCTTCCTCTATCCAACAGTGTCCTGTAATGGTTCAAATCCTTCCTCTCAGATCGGTCCCAGTATTAGTATTTAGTCGTCACAGGGCAACCCCCATTTAAGACACTTCTCCTCTCCTGTAGTATCCCTCAAGATTTATCTCTATCTCCCACTCAGTTTGCCTTTTACATCAATGACCTTCCCCTCCTGATCAATCAATCCCAATACCATATCTATACAGACGACCTCCAAATATACCTCTCCTTCCGGCCTTCAGACCTATTATCAGCTACAAAAAAGCTTCAAGAAGACTTAAATAGAATCTGTGACTGGACAGGAGCTACAAAGCTGAAGTTGAATGAGGAAAAGTTTTTTTTTTTTTCTAATAATATCTTCGGCCGATTTCCTTTTTTATTTCTTCAATTTCAAGATAATATCCCACTTATCCCTGTTGAACAAATCCGATACCTTGGAATCCACTTAGACAAACGTCTAAATTGGAATCATCATACCAGACTGAAACGACAAGAAACAGCTCGACGTTTCCGACTACTCCAGCACTTACTAGACAAACGCTCTAAGCTCCCAGTCAATTACTAAAGACTCATATACATGACTACAATAAGACCTATTTGGACTTACGGAGTTGAGCTCTGGGGCTCCACTAAGCCATCGAATTCCTCTCGTATCCAATCCTTACAATCCAAAATCCTTCATAAAATTCTTACTGCTCCTTACTTTGTCACAAACAAAATCATTCATAACAACCTCAATGTTCCTTATGTTTCTGACTTGGCCCAATCCCCAGATACCTATCCTTCCATAACAAACTTCAGAACCATCCAAACCCTCTTGTTTCTAACCTTGCTTCGATCCCTCACAACCCCCGAGGCGTCTGAAAGGAAGATGGCCCCGTGATCTCCTAGATCCAAGATCTCCTTTTGTAAATACATTTTTAGAGTGCTACCAGGGGGTAGTTTCTCAACAAGTGGTTTCATGCTATCATATTCTTTTGTTCACATTTACTGAATGCATTTTCATTTGTAATACAGTTGTAAATATCATCAATAAAAAAAAAAATCGAGATATTGAAAGTCGTAAATTTCGATTATACCTTAACTATAATTAAGCGCATTATGTGGAGTTATTTCAATTGCAAATTGTCCCCCAAAATTTTATATTTTTCATTAGGGTTGTAGATTAGGTACCTTTATAGGTCTCAATCACTAGTGACCCCAATATCATTAGTTTTTTAATATTTTTAACTTCACCAACAAGCCCAGTGACGAATTCGTAAATAAAAAAAAATGGGAAACTTTTTTAAAGTCTTCCTCATCGCAGCTTTTAACAGTTAAGAAGGTCGGGTTTACTTCTTTATTTTCTTTCATTTGAATTTTAACTGGAGGATATTTAATTCTACCCCGCGGTCTCTTTCTTTTAGCTAGCGGCTAGTTTCTTCCATTTGTCCTTATATATATATAAAACTGAGTCTAAGTATAAGGAAAAAAGAAAGAAAAAACAATGCAAATGAAAAATATTTTTTCTGTACAATTATAAACTGGACAAAATGGATAAAAAGAAACACTTCTTTAATATAATTAAAATCAATAAATGGAGAAAAAAATAAGAAATAGAAAAATAAGGTAAGCTTATCTGTCTGCGTGCGGGAGTAATGTCCTTTGCGGAGACTAAGCTAAACTGACGATACTAGTTTATCGTGCCCAAGAAACTCTAAGATCCTTCTAGTTAGTTGGGGGCTGTGCCCTAACGATGACCGCGATCCTGACTGGATCTGGTTTGACCCCTTATTAAGAGATGAGATGTCCTAAAATTTTATTTCCGCTTGAAATAAATGGGATTTATCTTTTGACAATTTCAAACCGAATCATCAAATGCACCCAAATACAATAATTTGAGGTGTTCTATGTGGCTCGAGGGGATGAGCTAAATACTATAAGATCATCTATATAAATCTGGCAATAATCTTCCCACAGAGAAATTCATCCATTAATCTTTGAACGATGAGTGGCACATTTTTGAGACCCGAGGGCATTCTCGTGAATTCATATCCGTTCATCTTTTATTGCCGTCATATACTGCGGATATCTACGTCCTTTGGTATAGGAGACTTTGTTCTCTTTAAGTATTATCTTATGATGTGCTGTTTTCCCGGTCGCGGATAATGGGCATCCTTACTTGTAAAATATGTCTTTAATTTGGACAACAGTAATTCTATTTCGGTTTCTCCTATGCGGACTACTTCTACACGATGCTCGTCTACCTTATTTATAAGTCTACCGTGATATACTTCCGTTCCCAGAATCTTCATTTCCCAACTTCCTTGACTAGCTTGTATCTCAAATCCTACTTTGTCCAGAACGTTATACTCGATTAGGATATCATATTGATCGGTCAATTTTTCTAGCACGTGAACAACTGCACCAATTTTTATCCCCGTGGGATACCCGAGTTAACATATATACTCTCCCAATACCCTGCTAGGGCCACTCAAAGTGATAACGGAACATTTACATTCCTTGATCTCATACTTACCACACAGCCTCTTCAATACCCCTCTGCTGATCAAGGTACTGGTACTACTAGTATCGATTAGCGCTCTAATCCCGTCCCTGCATCCCAGCACTATGGGAAACCTCTCCCACACTCCACACACGCTATTTAAAAACTACGGTCTTCTTGGGTTGCCCTCACCTCCTCAGTTGATAGTTTCCTTCCACGTATCGGTTCTTTTGGTTTTATACTTCTGCTTACACCTGCTTTTTCAACCGATTTCGGCCAGCTGTACATCTGATCATTTTCATCGTCGCTAGAGCTTTTTTCTGAATATTCTCCCGAGCTCGAAGTTGAAGTATCACTGGAACGCCTCGCCGTTTGTGTGTTTACCTTCATGGGTTCAGGATCTGGTTTTCTCCTGTATATCCAGCGGCATGCCCTAGCAACGTGACCTTTATCCCCACATTCGAAACATTTAATGGAGGATAATTAGTAGTGATGTGCTCTGACCGATTACATTCATAGCACCTTCGAGCATTTTCTCTTCTGGGTCCCGAAGGAGTATAGCTTTTCTTCATCTGAGTTCCAGTTTCTGGCTCCGTGATGGTTCCTGTCTGGGATTGATAGGCTCCCTATATGTCCTCCTGTTTCTGTAAGGTACCTGACTCCACGGTTGGCCTTTTAAGTCTTCCTGCTCTCTTGCTCCCTTGTCCATTATTTCTCTTACACATTCAATAAAAGATTTTTCTGAGGCAAGTTTCTCTTTTATCCTCATGTTTCATCCTAATTATACCTTTAGGACTTTCTCTAAAATTCCTACCTGTTGGGTCGCCTCTACTTGTCCTTCATTCTCGGTTCGTTTTTCGGAGATGGCTGTATACTGATTTAACATTATTTCGGGAAAATTATAACCCAACTGCCCAGACTTTCTAACCTCCGTAAAAAATCTTTAGATGTCTTCTTCAGGTGTCCAGCCCCCTCACCTGTACGCCTTTTTCAGTCTTTTAGTGACCTCTTTACAGGGTGTCAGCTCGTCGGTTTGTATTCCGTTATGGACATTTCTACTTACTTTTCCAACCAGAGATGCCTTAAGTTCCGTGGCATCGAGTAAATCCATACATCCTACAGATACTCTCGCCACGGACTGTGGATCTGTTTTCCTCGTTTTAAAAAATGGTTGAGGTGACCAGGTTCTCCCCCAAACAGCTCCAGTTCTGATATTGCATTCTTAGGTAAGTGGCAGTAGCTGGTCTAACCATTACCCGCTCTAATTGCACTAGTTCAGGATTAGGATCAACAACTTGACTTATATCTGTTTTGGAGGAAGCGTCACTATTCTGGTCCGGTTGTTGGTCTTGAGGGGCCACAGGGAGGTCTTGAGGTTGATTGGTCGGCGCTGCGTTACCTAACTGCCTTGATCTTAAAAGTATAAGCTTCCTTAAAATAATTCCTTCGTCAGAGCCAGCAACTTGGGGGCGGGGTGGCCGAATGGTCTAAAGCGTGTATATGAAGATTTGAGAGATAAGAAAAGTACGAGTTCGCGTCCCGGTGCCAGAGGGAATTTTAAATTTCCCGCCCTCACCATCCGGCCCGTGAAAATCCCATATAGCCTAAACGGCGAGAAACAAAAAAAAAAAAAAAAAAAAAAAAAAAAAAAGAGCCAGCAACTTTTTTTTTACATTAATTTTAGGAAATTTGTTTATTGAGATATATTACAATCTGTCACGGATTTCTCGGTACCAGTTACATATTGGAGTACTATAGAAAGGTGATGAAGTGAAAACTGTGACTGCTTGAACAATACTGACTTAATTTACCAACTTTTGTTTTGAAATCAACGCTAATTAAAACATATGTTTTTTATATTATTTTATAAATGTGAATTTCATCCTAGATAAACTGCTTATTAATTCACTACCTATCATATATAAGACTGAATTCTAAAATTCTTGAAGTAATTTAGTCGACTGTTCTACATATCGAGTACTTGATCACCCTCAGTGCTCAAACCACGCCCTGAAGATGACCCACATGTTTGGGTTGAAACGTTGGCATAAATAAAAAAATTAAAAATAATGCGTCCTGAATATTTATCACCAATGAATTCTAAAGTTTTTTTTTCTTAATTTCTTTCCTTTTTCTTGTTCCATTATGGTTTAGACGTTTTATGTCGTACCACTGACTAATGAGCTATTTATAGTGGCACACACTCAAGTCCAATAACGTTGTTATGAAAAGGTGTGATTGCATCAAGTGGTATTACAGGGTTCCTTTTTTCTTCTTCTATGGAGTGTGACTTTAATGCAAAGTTTAAATTGCCGACATCGGCGGATTCCCGTGTCACTTTTGATTATCCCCAAAACTGATAAATGTTTGTTCTTTTAACTAGATTTACAACAATTTGGGACCTAAATAGGCTCGGTAAACCTAATAGGTTTTAAACTACAGCTTTTCACAATTTGGACAATTTTTAAAACTTGAAAATTTTAATTTACAATAATTTTCATTTTTCATCATGAATGTAAATTAAAGATGTTTCCATCTCATGGAAGGACTAAGACCAAGCAGCCCGCCGATTCACCTCCTTCATTCAGTTTCATATTCATCGTCGTGGACTTACTGAAATGAATTGAAAATATTTATTTATTGAATATCCCAAGGTAAAACTCGGTCGAGCAGTCCTAACATAGTATTTTATTATAATATTTAATATAGTATTAATTGATGCCATGAAAGAGGTGGATTGGAGGATTTGCTTAATCCTGGCCCTTCGAAACGGAGGAAACACCTTTAATTCACATTTCGTTTACACTTTCATTCTTTTTATTTAATATTCGTGTATACACTTGATATGCATGTTTCTTAAATCTTAAATGTTAAATTGTATAAATGTTTACTTCAGTGAATCGTGTCATACAGGTTATTGAAGATTGACAATCGTTTATGATAAAACATGAAAATTATTATAGCTTACAATTGAGATGTTTCGAAAATTCGCCATATTTTGAAAAGCTGTAGTTTTAATCCTACTGAGTTTGCCGAGCTTTTTTGGTCTCAAATTGAAGTAAATATCTCAATATTTGCTGATGATACCGCCATTCTATCATCCAACTAATCATCCATAAATCTTCAAGACACCTCTCCCTGATTGACCACTAGTGTAATAAATGGCACATTAAAGTAAATAAATCCAAAATGCCAACATTTTACCTTTGCACTTCGACACGATTAATGTCCACCAGTACACTTTAATTCCATCCAGCCTCCTCTCTCAGACACAGTTCGGTATCTTGGCTTTCTCTTAGACATACGATTAACGTGGACTCCTCATACTAGACTTACAAGACAGGAACTTATCTGACGATACGGCCAACTATGCAGACTACTAAATCGAAAATCTAAACTTTCAATTGAAAACAAATTACTGATCTATAAGACAATACTGAAACCTATTTGAATTTCCGGACTTGAACTGTGGGGAACAGACAAAATTTCTAACATCAAATGCATCTAATCCTTCTAGTCCAAAGTCCTTCGAACTATAGTCGATGCTCCTGTCTATGTAACCAACAAAACCTTACACCATGACCTTAACCCCATTTGTCCTATACCATATACCCGAAAAAATCTTCAAATTTCACGAACACCTATCAGCCGAATCCCCTTGCACAATTCCTATCCAGCACTATCCATCACTATAATCCTCCAAGAAAGTTAAAACAGCAGTAGCCCCGTGACTTTTTATAGTTTGTGTATATTGGAGTTCAGCCAATGGTCAGCTTTTCCACTCAAAGTGCTCTCGCTCAATCTCGATTGGTTTTAGCCCCAGTGACGCGGTTGAAAGAGTAGTGCAGATATTTCCTGAAGTCCTATTTTGCCCTCACAATTGGAGGGACAAGTCTGACTTGAAGTTTCCTCGCCTGATTGTGAATAGTGAATATAGGTATGTGTGTGTTATTTTTTTATTTATTGATATTTAAGTTATTTTATTTTTATAATATATATATATATATATATATATATATATATATATATATATATATATATTATAAAAATAAAATAACTTAAATATCAATAAATAAAAAAATAATAATTTATATATATATATATATATATATATATATATATATATATATATATATTATTTTTCTGTTGAATTTATTTTTATTTATTTTACATAGAGTGTGAATGTTATCTTTGAACTATACTATGTTATTTATTTTTGTTTCTTTTTTTTCGGTTGGCTCTACAGACTTGTAGATCTTTGGCCGCCTGAACCAGCCTTCTCCACATCTGCCTATCTTGGGCTACTGCTTTCCAGTTTGCGGCATGAAACTCAGCCGTATCTTTGTTTATCCTATCTATCCATCTGGCTTTTGGCTTTCCACATGGTCTCTTGCCTACTAATCTGGCATTCATTGTCGTGTAAAGGCGTCCTGATGGATTTCTCCGAGCTACATGCCCCTCCTATCTTAACCTCTTTGCCTTCATGTCAAGTGATATTGACTGACCCGTTTCTTTCAGCAGTTCTTTATTGTTCCTTCTCCTCCATGTGTAAAGGTTCTGGTCCCATATAGGTTATAATCCTGTTATCCTACGTAGAGCTTTTCTTTCGAATCTCTTAATTTTGGCTCCTAGTGTGCCGGTTAGAGGCTAGGTTTCACAACTGTACAGCAGAATTGGCTTAATCACGGCGGTTTACACCCATATTTTTAGATTTCTGGATTCCAGTACCCTTGAAAGAGAGAAGAAAGATCTTTTCGCACTTGTTATTCGCTGGTCTATCTCTGTTAGTTGATAATTTATTGAGGTTATTGTGGAGCAGAGGTATTTGAATGGGTCTTCTTTCGAGAATGACTTAGAGTCCACGCAGATCATGTTATTAGGGTGGATGTTTCGGCTAACTATCATGTATTTTATTTTGTCTATATTGACTTGTAGTCCGATTTGTTCTGCTTCTTTTAACAGAGTCCGAGCGACTCTCTCAATATCCTCTTGATTACTTCCGAGGACAGCTATATCATCCGCATATGCTAGGATTTTATGTTTCTTTCCAACGTGCACCCCTCCATCTTCGCGTGATGTTGTTCTAATTACTTTCTCTAGTACTAAGTTGAACAGCAACGGCGAGAGTCCATCTCCCTTCCTCAAATCCGTTCGAACTTCAATGGCTTTAGATACTTCTCCTTGTATTAGTACCCTACATTTAGGATCATTTGTATACGCCTTCGTCAACCTTACTAACTTCTCGGGAACACCCAGCTCAGTCATGATCTTCCAGAGACAGTTTCTGTCCACGGAGTGCAATATTTCTTTGTAAAAAACCTTCTTCCGTTAAAGTAAGAACACGGATCCATTCACACGGATCCACTCTTTGATCACTTCCCTTCTATTTGCCATCAAAATGTTCCAAATTACTTCACAAGCAGAATATGTCGCCTAGAAAATGGTTTAAACACATTAAAATGTGTGAACTTATTCAAAACTAATGTAGAACTGAAAGAAAGGGGCCGCAAAACGTACTTAAGTTATTTATCTAATCATAAGGAGTGATTAATTTTTACAGTTTGAGGATTTAATTGATAAAGGATTACACTAATTCCATTCTGGTACTAGAGAAATATTTATTATTTTCATTATCAAAAAATTATACTGATATTTGTAGGTGAACCTTTAATTTTCTCTGGCCGTGTAGTTACTTTTAGTTACAATAATGACCCAGTGTAAAACTTTTCATTTACCTGAATGTCCGTACTTTGAATTCAGAAAAAGCTATTCCGGATAAATTCGCTAAGGTTTAATCTGTCGCAGTAAAATTTAGAAAGCTAAAGAAAGAAATAATTTCATTAACTTTTAATTTTCGGCCATCGGAACTCGAACGCCTCGTCCAAGATCATTTTTTCTCAGTAACGAAGCCGTTGATTTTCATTGATCCTTATCAATCCTTAATCGGTATTTAATTCTGACTGGTTCAGTTGACTCCTCGTTGCCGGTTTATCTCTTAATAACACTATGAATATAATTCTCAACCGATTCTACATTTAAAACAAACTTTTTTTTATTAATTTAGAAATAAATTATAAAATAAGCATAAAGACAGAACAGAAACAAAAGGTAATTATATTATAAATGGAAAGATCCAAACAACAAAGCCACGAGTCTCCAACATACAGGTGAATAGCCAACGTTTCGCCAATTCAGGCATCATCAGGGCAGAAAAACCAAGATCACTTATATGCAGAAAGAAAAAAAAAAGAGAAGGTTCAATTAACGCAGCTAAGGAAGGCTATATTGATTAGCAGAAATACAAGGAAGAAAAAAAAAATATATTCATAACTAAATTATGATAATACAAACCGTGTTAAATTAAATAAATAAATCACGCCATTCCAATTTGGTTTTAAAGAACACCATTTCACAATGGATCCAATACAAATGCTGACATGGGTCGCGCAAGAAGCTTTTCAAAGGAAACAACATCTCATTGCAATATTCTTGGATATTGAAAAGCTATGTGGAGATGGCTAGTCTTGGCCGTGCTAAGAGGATAGAATATTGAAGGGAAGATGTGGAAATATATTATGAATTTTCTGAAGCATAGAACTTTCACTGCTATGGTTGCTTCTTCGGAATCTACGATATGCACGACGGAATACGGTACTCTCCAAGGCTCTCCACTCAGTGCGACCCTTTTCAATAAACAACTTAGCAGAGGTTTTCGTTAGACCGCTAAAACTTATTATGTATGCATACGATATATTTTATTATACACAAATCAAATGTATTAAATTTCTAAAATAGAAAATTCAAGAAGCCCATGACAACAAATAGGCATGGTCGACTGAGAGTGGTTTCAGATTGTCGGTAAACAAAACCAGTGCCGTGCACTTTTGCAGTCTGAGAGGATGTACAGTCAATCCCAAAATACGGATGGGAGGTATCGAAATTACATTTCTTGATAATCTCAAATACCTGCGGATGCATTTGGATAGATCGCTTCGATGGACACTGCGCATAAAAATAATTAAAAAAGAGTGCCTAAAAAAGATCGCCCTGTTCAAATTTCTTTCCCACACGAACGGGGAATGGATAGGAAAAGCCTGTTAAATATATATTGCACGACCATCAAAAGTAAATAAGATTGTGGCTGAAGTGTTTACGGTACCGCATTAAAGAAAACTTAAATGATGTTAGATGTACACAACTGTGCTTTAAGAATTCCTACTGGGTCAATGTCAACCTCACCAGTAGAAAGTCTGTTGAAGCAGATGAACCTCCTCTCTATCTGAAAAGGATATATCTAACACTAAAGTACGGACTCAAAATTAAGGCAAACTCAACACATATATTAAATAAAATACTATTCCGAGGAGAGGAAGCAGACAACAGACGGGAAATATTTTGTGGAAACATGGCTCGAAAATTTATCAGTATTACAATTAGAAACTGTTTCGGATGTACCGGACATTATTATCCTCCCATGGATCCATACTTCGCCAGTTATAGAGAACTCGATGAATGGCTGTAGAAAAGATACGCTAATCCCTATTGAAGCACAAAACTTATTCCTTGAAGTAATGGACAAAAACAAAAAGTTCAATGTGATATATACTGATGCTTCAAAAGTAAACAGTGAATTAGGATGAGCTATAGTTAATTCTCAAACACAAAAGTATTTAAAGCTTCCGGAGATTTGCTTTGTGTTTAGTGGAGAGATGGTTGCAATAAGAGAAGCATTAACGTACATTGAGACAACCGATAGTAAAAATTAGGCCTTGGTAACGAACTCAAAGACTGCTATTCTTGCCATCGAAAATAAAAAACCGCTTACCTCGGTGGCAACAGCTATTAAAAATATTTGGTGAAAACTAACAAATGTGGAAAAGGAAATAAACAAGCAAACAAAGCAGCTAATACGGTGAGAAAGAAATCAGGCAGTTATAAGTTACGAAATCTCCATAGAAGATTTTTGAAAACATATAAAGAAAGAATTGCGGAAAAAGTGGCTTAACAAATAGAAACTAAATTAAAAGCAAAAAAAGACACTGTTCTAAATGGAAAACCTGTAACCGACTCTCTAGGGAAGAAGAGAGGGTCCAGTCCGATTAAGGATTGGGCATTGTAAATTTTCACATGTTTATTTACTAAGAGGACTGCAATCACCGACGTTAGAGAGCTGCAAGGTGCAAAGAACAGTCCAACACATTAAGACTGCCCAGTATTGAAAAATATAAGAAACAAAAATTAGATATGGGTCAGAGTCTAAAAGAAAACTTCATTGACTCTGAAAAGACCATAAAAAAACTTCAACATTTTTAAAAATTTTGAAATTCTATAACAGGGTATAAGAAAAAAGTATCGCCAATGACCCTACAGGATAGAGTAACGATAAACACAAATAAATAAAATAAAATAACAAATTAATTCAAAAGAAATAGCTCCAAGGTATATATAACATCCATCCCCAACAAAACTCAGTGGATACACGGCCACAAGTAATATTACGAAATAAGCATAAAGCCAGAAAATAGACATAAGATAAATATGTTATGAATGGAAAGATCCAAACAACAAAGCCACGAATCTCCAGTATGCAGGTGAATAGTTAAGTTGCCCATTAAGTTGATTAAATTTCAATATTCCAGCAATATTTTTCCGAACTTTTACAGCCATAAAGCCATCTTACCTTCTTGATTTCTTTAGATAGACAGATAAAAAATAACTTTATTCTGGGACAAAGTCCCTTGAGTATAAAAAAATAGAACAAAATTTTATTCCTTGTTCTTCTGTTGATTCATTTAAGACGAGTCCATAACCGTGTTTGTTTCCTCTCATAGAACCGTTTTTTTTTTTAAATCCTTTGTCATGCGTGCTCCAAATTCCACTGAGGCAACTTTTAGGCAACATGCGCCAATGCCGCATGCTACACACAGTCTTTCCATAAAAGAAACACAAAACGATAAAAAATATGTCTCCTTGCCGTATGCTACAAGTTTACCGCTGTTGCCTGTCGTCATCTCTCCACATGATTCAACGTGTCAAAAAGTGTCCCCGTCTATCCATCAGCCCGCGGATCGGTGCGGGCTACATGGAGTGGACGAATGAAAACACTATATTAACGATTATCATAATTCTGCCGAATTATGGAATAATAAAATCGCCGATACAAAGATATATGAATTAAAAACGATAAGTTGAAAAAAATTATTGGATAAATACAATTATTGTACAGTGGTGCAGGTAAAAATAATTGCTTTATTTATTAATCGTTAATTTATTTAAATAGGGAAATATAATTGTACAGTGATAGGAGTAAAAATTAATTAAGAATTTGTCATCATTTCATCGCAAAAAACTTCAGCAAGAAAAGAATGGCTCATATCCTAGCAAAACGGTTTGCTTATGGGCTACTGAATTTTTTATTGGACATCGATGTACCCAAATCAATATTGTCAGCTGCTGAATGTTTAGTTGATGACACGACGATGAAGATCAGTATGACGATGACACGAAACTATTGTATATACACTTGCTAACAACCCAAATAGTCCGAGAGACCAAGAAAAAAAAATCTACATTATTTGATGAAAATTTTAAAGTATTTTTTGAATATTTATAACATCTTTATTTAAAAAAATGAGAGTTTTCCAGTCGGATCTTATTTCCTGTAAAAATGGCGACTGATTTAATGGATATTGGACCATTATCTTGGGGATCTAAGCTAGAAATTCATTGTGAGAAAAGTTTTTATTTTTTTAACTTGTATATATTGGTTGAAATATGTATAAACAAAATTGCTGACGCGGGCCACCAATGGAAAAATCGGCGTTTGTTAACCACGGTCAACGAACGCCGATTTTTACCAAATTCGTGAAAAACAGACAAATTACTATAAATGGCGCTGCAGCTTGGGAATGAGTTCTCTAACAGAAAAACTCATAGAATAAAAGTTACAGACCATCAAATTTCGCATCCACTGAGTACTAACAGTTTTAATATAGATCAATTATATTTCTCGAATCGGGCTTCGTTAATTCTTCATGCAATATTTTACATCTCTGAATCCTTATATACAAGTTAATAAATAAAAACTTCTCCCACATTATACGCAATGAATTTTCCGTTTCAATCCTCAAGTTACTGGTCTAATATTCTTTACATCAGAAAGTAATAATTTTTACAGTTAGCAAGATCCGACTGGCAGACTCATTTTTTAAGTATAAATGTTATAAATATTTTTTAAAATCTTTTAAAGTTTTAATCAAATAATGTCGATTTTTTCTCACAGACCCTGGGACTAATATGAATTTTCCACTACTCTTTAAGCGTAAAATATTAAATTATACCGAATTTCTTGACCATCGGTTTATAGCTCTCTTCTCCAATACCATGGTGTTTTTCTTTTTCTTTTATTCTTTAAAGCGATTACCAAATATGCAGCTGCCGTGACTGTTTTAAATGACATGATGTACCAAGGTTTAGTCGCATGCTACCAAGTGTACGACAAAGTGCATGCGATGTGGGGCAACAAATTCCGCATGATACATTAACTGAATTTTGTGCAACATAGTCGGACGGCTACAATAGGCAACACAAGAAAACAAGTATCAAGCAATATGTCGTTCAGTGTTTCCTCAGTTGAATTCCGTCTTTACCAACCTCGATACGCAAATCTTCCTTAACCTCATTTAGACAACATTTATTCTTCCACCTCATTAGCGATCAATCTTCCGAATACATGTAAGTATAAAATTTTCGTTCTTAAGAGCTGTCACCTTCATTTAACTATTATCTTACCATTACTTTCATATTATCAATATTGCTAATCAGTACAAATATGTGAACTCACTCAGATATATTTTATTGAATTGTACAATTTAATGTTTACTTATACTTTATTTATTTTAATTTTAAGATTAGATCACTATGTCAACTAATTATTTTTTGGTTTCCTCACAATGCCAGACAAATGACACTTTTTTGTTCATTATAATTATTCTTAGGAGACTAAATGTCCAAGAATAAAATTTACTTTTCTTCTTTAAAAAGATCACCTCCTTAAAATTGTTCGTAACATTCTAATTCTGTTCCTATATGATAATCCCATCAAATTTTATCACACCATCAAAACTCTTGGAAAACATTTGATCAAACCCTTTCTCGGAAAAAAGCATGTATCCAATATCTCCCGCCATACATTTTCTACCTTGAAACGTCTAAATAGCCTACGTCACCTTTTCCCCATAGAAACACGCAGACACCTAGTCACTTTAATATTTCTCCACTTCGACTTTTGCTCCACTGTATGGCGTCTCTGGAGATCTCGAGCGGAAGCTAAAACATTGATAAATTGCTTTGTATGATTCATCTTTAGTATCCTAAGGGACGCCCCTGTCTTGCGTTATTATGAAGAGCTGAAGTGGCGGCAATATAAGTCTTATTATTATAGCATTATATTATTGTATTATTCAATACATTCAGTACTCAATGTACCAATCTACCGTCGTAAATACTTCCAGGTCATCCGTTCCCGTCCTTCACATATCTCCGAGATCTTCAATTAAAATCCTCTGTTCACTTCCGCAATACACGTTCCAGGTCTTCAGATTCATGAACATTTAGATTTATCATAATGGCCCACCGAACCGCTGCTTTCGATAGATCTTTCATTATTCGATCCTCATCCCTATGGAATTCCATCACTCCCTACATCCGACGCTCCAATACCCTCCCTGCCATTAAATCCCGCCTATTCAATCACTTTCTTTCCATCCAGTCCCTATAAAATTATAAATAGAAATTTCTGTAAATATATATTATGAGTTTGTTTAAAATTATTTTCATTTTATGGTTCTTTAATTATATTTTTATTTTTTGTTAGTCGACTAATGGTAGAAGGTAACTTATACTTTTTTTTAAATCGTTATTTGTTCACTTTGTAATTATACTTAAATATCTTTGGGACTCAAAAGCCCATATTTCTGTTCTTGTTTATTATCTTAGAGGGACTCGTCCCAGAATAATAATAATAAAATATTATTATTATACTGCAGAAACGTGGGATACCAATACTAGCATTCAAGACGCCCGCCGTCCCAGTGACCAGAATCAGGAAAGAGGAGCCGCTCAGTAGTCTGACACAGACAATCTAACGGGACTAAATATAAAATATCGATAGGGAATATTTTTGGGTAAAATAACATAAAACGTATGTTTATAAGTTGGTATAGGTAGGAAAAGAAGAATTAATTGAAACAAAAAGGAGTGACATGTATAAACTTAAGAGCTAAGAATGAGAATACAATGTCGAAATTCATCAAAATACTTAAAGATGTTCATCGAAATTTTGATTTATTTCTCAGAATTAGATACGGAGATACCACTCTATTATACTACATTACTACATTACATCATACCAAATAAGACAATTAATTAGTAGGATATGTATAGAGATTTAAACTGTTCATTTGCCTGTTTTTCGTTCTAAAGTGGCACCGTGGAAAGTTGATCTGTAAGCTATTTTTCGGTGAACTTTATTATGCTACAGAATATAGAGTGTATTATTCAGTTTCTGAAAGAGAAAAAAAATTAATTATATTTAAATTTACGTAAATGTCATTCTAAATTAAATTAATTTAGTGTATTGTTGCCCAAATGCGAGACGAAGACGAGTCTTGGTCTTGCGCTACAGTCTCGCAACAGTCTTGCAGATTCCTATTAGCTTATTACTATAGAGATATCACTGTAATATTTTAGATAGGAGAAACATAATTAATGAAAAATTATAAGAGTTAAATAAAAAAGTATAATCGTTATACCAATTCTTTACATATAGTAACTAAAATTGTAAAGTATTAGTAACTATTTTGTCTTAATTTTTATTCCAGACCAAGACCGATTTTGGGAAACATTACTTCAGTGCTTGCTAATTGTTTAATAAGTTTTATACTGTTAGATATCTGAACAGGAGTAAAAAAAAAAAAAAAATTAAGCTTTACTACAAAATTTTTTGTTGAACTTTTTTTTATGTTTTATTAAACATACAAAAAAAAAACTCAGAACTGGATTGGTTTATTTCTCCTTATTCTTGCTTACAAAATTTTCTACTTTTTTTGTTATTAAAATAAGAATTAAAAATTAAGATGAATTTAAAATACTAATAAAAGTAGAAAAGTTTGTAAGCAAGAATAAGGAGAAATAAACCAATCCAGTTCTGAGTTTTTTTTTTGTATGTTTAATGTCTGTTCTATATCTATCTATCTATTTGATCATTTTCTTATAAAGAACTTGTCAGAGAGCAGAATAAAAAAATATCCTTGGTTCTTGAACCTTTCAACAGGGTCCATGTTTTCTTCAAGGTTTAATTTATTTTTCAAATAAAAGTGTTCATTTTTTCCATTAAAGAAATGAACAGCCTCATGGAAAAATGGTAACATTATTCCTACTGGTAATAAAATTAAATTTCAGTCACCCTAATGGTCTTTTTTTTTTTTTTTTAAATAATCAGGATAGTAATTTAGAAATTCAGGACTCATAGCTTTGTATTGGGCCCATTGTCAATGAGTATTGAAAATCTATAATGAAGAAATATTGATTTTAGCTTAAAATCTTGTTTAGATCTAATATTGTTAAATAATTAAAAGCTAAAAATGTTTCAGGATGGAATTGCTTTATGGAGGATGTCCACTAGTGGACAAAGGTTCAAAAGATTGAATGCTACTATGTGTCAATTTTCTAGCTAGTGATATAAAATCTAAACGAAATCACTTCTTCAGAAGCATTCAATCTCCTTGGGGATTTTCTTCTTCGTTATCCTTGTCCTCATTCAAGTCATAGTGTTCAGGAGACCTTGGAACAGGCAATTGGTCAGAAGGAATGTCGGAGTACTTCACTTCAGATTTCTTTTTTCGAGACATTCCATAATGAAGAGGAGGAGTCATACAATTTTAATAATAGTATACAATTTAAATAACAATAGTTAAAAAAAGTTGTTAAATGAACTGTTTAAAAAAAAGAAAGAAAGAAAACAATAAATTATTATAATAACACAATAAAAAAAGTATGTAAAGATTTTGTTGAAATTGTAAAACATAAATTTATTTTTAACGATTTGTAGTTGTTAAGTTTAGAAAAATAAGTTTCCCATAAAAGCTGTTGTCAGTTTTGTGAACTTTGATAAATAATTTATATATGCTCGAGCAACGTTAGCTAGAAAAGTAGATAAGCAAAAAACTAAAAGCAGATGAGCTAAAAAATAAAAACTCCATGTTTTTTTTTCGAATTTTCAGAATTGCCCATTTTTATAACTATATAGCTCGCTTCCTGTCGAATTTCTTGTAATTTTCTTTAATATCACCATATACCATTCCTCTGTTTTAAATTTTATTTTATGCCAAACTCACTTCCTTTTAAAGACGTTTTTCATCTCATATATTTCAGTGCAATTTCGTTGTTAATTCATTTTTCCTTTCTTATGTTACCTTATTTCATTATGTTTATTGCATTAGACCCTTACTTTGTCAGCATTATTTATTTCATAGTTCTCTGTTACTATTATTATTTTATTCATAGTTCCTAACTTTGTTACCGTTATGTTATATATCCTAACTTTGCTTCTGCTACTTTCTACTTTCTTTGTTTTCGTTGTTGTATATATCCTTTAAGTTTAATCCACCTACTTTATTTTACTTTAAGTTTATTCTACATGTTTCAAGACTATACCTTTCACCTGTATATATTATTATTTTCTTTTTAATTTTAATAGTTTCTCATACCCATTTTATCTGGGTTTTTTTTCCAAGCCCTGATGAAGGCCTGAACTTTGGACCGAAACGTCGGCAAAAATAAAAATAAATGTAATTAATTTATTTTTGCATTTTGTTTTTCTAAACACCCCAACCAATCTTCTCATCAATTATTCACTGCAGTCAACCATTAATACACAATTATTTAATAAATTAATTATTTAATAAATTAAGAATAAGGAAAATTCAAAGACAATGGGTATTTTCGACATGCTGTACTCTGCTAATTTAATTTTTAATCCAATATTTAAAAACTTGTATATTTTTTTTTTATATTAAAGAATTTAGAAATATTTATTTTTTTCCCTACGCGAATTGACCGCTTAGGATCTTACCACAATAACATGTTTCAACAATTGTTCGCTATTTATTTGTTTTAACAAGATTCGTTAATTATTTATTTTTTGCACAATCGATCTTAAGGATTTTCATTAATTACAATAGAATTGCAAGTGCTGGACTATTGAAAAAAGTAAAATATATAACCACCCCTCTTCTTTCATACTAAATCAAGATTTTCGCTGATTGTTACTCTGTTAATCTCACCGTTATTAGTTTGCTACCCCATTAATTTTCTAAATACAACTCCCCAGATCAAGATTAGTTGTAATAAAAACAAACATATCATTTGTTTCAGAAATTTAGTTAGCTGAAACTAGCAAATCCTGAGAAAAATATGTATTCTCCGTTCTTCTCTTTTAAAACAGGTTAAGTGGGGATCTACTGAATATTTATAGAAAATTCAGTTGTGATTAAGATAGTATCAACAACTTTTTTTTTAGACTTACAGATCGTTATTTTGGGTTTTATTTTTCTCGAACAAAGTCGATTTTCAACTACTGTGGGGCGCGGAAAAGTAGGACAGAAAGATCCAGTAGGAGTAGTGGTTAGGGGACACGTCTCGCCCCAGCCGAAGGCGGCTATATTATTTTATGCTCACTGAGTCCAACGGTTGCGTAGAGCGATAGGTCCCTTAAGGCATGCCTCACAGCAGCGATGGACACGACTGGATGTATAAAGACGTTACCAACAGTTCTTTTGGGTCTTCGATAGTGAGTCAGAGAAGATTCGGGAGTCCGCGTTGCGAGAATGGTGTTATGGCTGAACTTAAAGGGCTGTTTCTTAGGGATGACACCGTTAGGAAGCCTCTAAATCCACCTTACACCAATCCCCACAATATCATAGCGCGAGGCTAGAAGACATTTCGGGTGCAGTTGCCATCAGTACCGAAGACCATCATGAAAATTTCATCTGGAAAACCACCAAGGGAATCGTAAAATCCCATCATATTTCCCATTCCCTCCGTTGATGTGATGGCTCCTCAGGCTAGAGGAGCCTCTAATGAAGAAAAAGCTGAGGAATTTGCTAGAAACCCCTCAAGTATATTCACTCCTCATCCAGAATTATATCCTCCCCATACTGCAAAAATAGAAAAAATCCTCTTTTAGCCAATCCCAATCTCGTTACCACCTAAAGCATTAATCCTTCTGTGGTCAAATACCTTTTACTTAATATCACTCCTTATAAATCTCCTGGACACGACTTCCTAACCTTCCTCCCAAAGCTATCATATTCCTCAATATATTTATAATTGCATCTTAAGAACTACCCTCTTCCATCTCTTATGGGAACGAACATTCCTCCATCGTCCTTTTCCTGAAACTAGGCAAACCTTCCAACAATACATCATCCTATAGACCAATTAGCCTGCTCCCAATCGTTTCAAAATTTTTTGAAAAGATCCTACTGAAAATAATGCTACCCATAATTGAATCTCAAAATCTTCCTACCCACCTATTCGGATTTCGTTATCAACAGTCCACTGCCGAACAAGGAGTCCGAGTTGTTAGCCATTTATCCTCAACCCTAGAAAATAAACAATATTATTTGGGTGCATTTCTCGCTTTTGACCGGGTATTGCACGCCGGGTTGCTCTTCCGCTTTAATTCCACCTATCACAGTCCTTATATATAATACTCCGATCCTACCTCTCTGACCGTTTCTCCCAAGTTCGCTGTGGTACTGAATTCTCCGACTGTTATTCAATTGAGGCAGGAGGTCTCCAGGATAGCGTATTGCGTCCCATCCTTTACATTTTTTTTACCTCACATATCCCTGTCCATTCCAAAACCGTCCTGGCAACATTCGCCAATGACACCGCTATCCTTTCAACCAAGCCATGTCCTAAAACAGGGTCCTAAATCTTCAAATACACCTCCCCCAGATTTAACATTGATGTAAGAAATGGCGCGTAAAGGTAAGCGAATCGAAATACGCAGTACCTTCACCCGTTGTCGTAAATCCTGTCCACCAGTTTTGTTTTAACTATATCCAGCTTCCTTTCTCAAACACAGTCAGGTATGTTGGCTTTCTCTTAGACTGACGACTGACTTGGAACCCTCATACTAGACTTAGAAGACAGGAACCGACGATACGGCCAACTATACAGACTTCTAAATAGAACATCTAAACTTTTTATTCATAATTTATATATAAACATTCATATTTTATTCATAAACAAACTACTGATATACAAGACAATACTGAAACCTATCTGGACTTACTGACTAGAACTGTGAGTGACAGCAAACTTTTCTAACTTCAAACTCATCCAATCCTTTCAGTCCAAATAGTCGATGATCCATTATATATAAAACAACAAAACTCTACACTATGACCTCAACATCCAATTTATCCTAGACCTTATTTCAGAAAAATTCTCCAAATTTTACCAGAACCTTATGTATTATCCAAACTCTCTTGTATAATCCCTATCAAGCACCACTTATCTCTATAATCCTTCCACAAGGTTAAAACGGCAGCCCCGCGACCTTTTGTAGTTTATATAAATTGGAGTTCTTGCATTGGTCAAATTCTCCACTGAAGATATGAGCGTATGTGGCTAAAGCGTTCACGATAAATTTCCACTGGCTTTCACTGTACCAGTGAAGCGGTTGAGGGAGTAGCCCAGGAATCTCCTGGAGTCCTGCTTTACCCTCCATATTTGGTGGTACAGCCGGCCTCGGAGTTACCTCGCCTAATTGTAAATATTGTTTATAGGTATGTATGTGTTATTTTATAATTTATTTATCTTTAATTTATTTTATTTTATTAAATATATATATATATATATATATATATATATATATATATATATATATATATATATATATATATATTTATTATTATTTAGTTATCCTCCTTCTGTTTATTTTATATTTTTTGTACATATTGCGTGAATGTTATATTACCTCCCTATAACCACTGTCCATGTGACAGATTGTGATGTTATTCAATAAATAAATAAAAAAAATTTAGTTAAAACTTATCTTTCTCTCTCTATTTTATTAATTGTTTTCTATTGTTATATTGCGGTTTCGTTTTTTATTTTTTATTTGGACCTCTCCCTTTAGATATTGGATTGGTAGTAGTGTAAAACATAATTTTATTTTAAACTTAAAAATAATAAATAGAGCAGTTACGTTCATTTGTCATTTATTAATTGTTTGGTCTACCCAGCGATAATCTTTAAAGTGTATACTACTTAGTTCGTGTTACTTATTACTTAAATTATTACAAAAGTTAACTTTCAACTATAGTTGTTTTTTTATAATTTCGTATCTACTATTAACGGTCAAATAGAATAAGAAGATTGATTAAAACTGTACTGAAAAGAGGAATCGCATATTGACGGTATGGGTAATAATATTGTTATGGTTATCGAAAATTATCCTTTACATGAATTCTAATGTACCAAGTTAACAACTACAATTAAAGTTAGCTGAGTGGTACAGAACTGTTAATCTTCGAAAGCATTTGGAATTCATATTGATGCAAAGTAGCTTATGAACTGATCTTAATCCCCTAAGATGTAAAATTCAGAATGACGTAGTCTCTTCGCCTGACAGCAGAGTTCACATGGAAAGAACCCGTGCTTCTTTCCCTCTAGTGAATGATTTTAATCCGTTTTAACTTTGAATCTAATGATTTTATAAAATTTCCGTGAGAACGCGAGTTTGTTGTTTATTCATACATAAAAGTATTTTGCTCGGAATGGTGGTTAACTTATCAAGCTTTTTCATGTAAGAATTTATGTAAATTAGAAGAGATCAAAATATCAATAAGAGAAATTTTCTTAATAACACAATGTTAAATAAATTTTGAAACAAAAAATCAACTGCTAGATAACTACACTAAGGTATTTTTTCATGCTTTACATGTAAAACGAGATAACTTTTTAATAGGTTGATATTAACTTATTTATTATTTGTCATATAATGTTTAAGTGCTCTTGAAGATGTGAGAAGCTATAGAGGTGCGGAAGTTGGTAGTCTTCATTTCTTGGGGAAGGTAAGGTATCTTGGCAATAAGGACAAAATGCCATAATAGAAAAAAGGACTGTTAGCACAATTATAATATAAATACCTTAAAAATTCCACCCATCCAGAAAAATAGAAATGACAGTATCCAGGAAGTGGACAACTGGAGGAGGAAAGCGTTGACAGTAAATGGAAAAAATAAAGATCACTGTACTAAAGGCTATTGAAGATACCATAGAAGAAGAAATGAGAAAGAAGAACAGCCACTGGTTTGACCAAGAGAAAATTCTGTTGACAAAAAGAGAAAGGCTTATATGAGGATGATCCTGAGAAGAACCAGGTTAGCGCCAGAAACTATGCAAAACAGAGAAAAAGAATTAAAAAAAAAACTGTACAAGAACACCTAAAATCAATAACGGAATTTTGTAGGTAAAACTGTAAAAACTTTTGTCAAATGCTGAAAGTTATTAGAAAAGGATTCCAAGTACGAATAGCTTTCTGCAAAGACAAGAATGGAACTCTAATGAGATACAGAGAAGAGATCGCTGAAGAATGTAGAAATAATTTCAGCGAATTACTTAATCTCAACCCGGAAGTTTAGTTTATTCGGTTTGTTTCGAATACGATTCACATGCATGACCGTGAGTTCCCTATGCATAGCAATGTTGTAGAATTGGACTTGAAATATTGCTTGAACAACGGAAGAGAGCAAGAGAATCCAGACATTTAAGATAAAATGAAAAAAAGGACAGCTGGGTTATAAAAAAAAGGTTAAACAATGCATTGTAAAGCAATATGTAGATACAAATAGAACAGAATAACGCTTAAACTTTTACAATAAAATTAGTTTTATTATGCAAAGTGTTATTTAGTTAACGTTTAGTTAGTTAACGATACTTCGTAAATTATTAGTTTACCTTATATTTGTTTTTCTTCAATCACCTGAAGTAAATAATAATAAAAAAAATTTGAATAAATTATGCTTATTATTTACCCCAACTTTTAAGAGGCTATTAAGGGCGACATTGAAAAAAATGAGCGTGATTGCAGGCTGCACTATGCTAATTAACCGGAAATTAAAAAAAAATAAACAGATGTACTAATTAAATATCATGAAATAACACAATTTCCTTGAAACAAAGGTATTAACACTGTTCAAAACAAAACTTTACAATAATACAAATAAATGTAATAAAAAAGTAAAAGATGATTTTCTTTTCATAAATGAAATTATTAAGATCATCAATTCCATTTAACCATTTGTCACTTCGTTTAATTAGATACTTCAAAAAATAAATAAATCGTTTTAAAATACTGAATTTTGATAGTTACTTTACTTTAATATTTAATTTTTTTTAATATATTAAGATAAGCTCTTGTTTATACTAAACAAAGAATAAACAACATAAAGATATTTGGCCGCCTCAACCAGCTATATCAACCTCTACTTTGTTTTTTGGCTATTGCTTTTCAGTTTGCTATAAGCATTTCTGCAGCATCATTGCTATTTCTTTCTATCCATCTGGATTTGGGTCTCGCAAGTGGATTGTTGCCAACTCGGGCTACATTCCCCGCCCTTCAACTTCTTTGCTTTCATATCACGAAATAAAGACTGACCAGTTTCTATAAGTAAATCTTTATTGATCCTTCTTATCCAATGAGTTAAAACTCTGATCCAAAATCGCACCGTATATCGTGAAGGAGAACTTTCGTCTCAACTTTTTCAATTCTTCTTTTTAGGATGCTGTTTGAATCCCAGGTCTCGTTTCTGTATATCAGTTCTGGCTTTTTCACAGCGTTATGCACTCACAATTTGAATTTGTAGAGATTTATATACACCTTCGTCAATATTAACAATTTCCCGCGATCCAATTTTACTCACCTCAGTCATTATCTTCTAAAGAAAAATTTCATCCCCTTTATACCTAGGCTACTTTGAAACATATATGGCCAAATGTTACTCTGAATACTGAGTACCAAGTATTTTACTGAAATATTGACCTGTTTTGAGTACCAAAGAATTTAATTACTACTTCAGTTTATGTCAAACGATTAAATGAAGTTGTGGTTGAATTCCCAATATCGATTAAATTTTAATAAAATACTTGGTACTCGGTACCAAAATACGGAATTTCGAGTACCACATTTTTTCGAGTACTTATTTTAGGAAAAATCAAGGATCCTGAAGGCTCCTTCTTCTTCTGTATCCTACTTTAAATCAATAGGTGGTCGCCTTTTAAAACTTCCGGATACAAATCTATACAGATATTAGCATTATATATATTGGTCATTATAATTTCTTCAACCGATAGGAGAGATATATCTTTTTCATTTCCACATTCATACATGAAGTCATTAATTAGGGTACGTGAGGGGCGTTTTCCAAGACTGAATTATCCTTTCCTCCTCCAATATTTTCTGGATTAGTTTTTAAGGGTTACTAGGACTCCATCTGGACAAACGTCTAACTTGGAATCCTCTTACCAGACTGAAACGACAAAAAACATCTCGACGTTTCAGATTACTTCAACACTTACTTGACAAACGCTCTAACCTTCCAATTAATTACAAAAGACTCATTTACATGACTATAATAAGGCCTATTTGGACTTACGGAGTTGAGCTATGGAGCTCCACCAAACCTTCAAATTTCTCTCGTATCCAATCCTTACAATCCAAAATCCTTCGTAAAATCCTTAATGCTCCTTACTTTGTTACAAATAAAATCATCCATAATGACCTTAATGTTCCTTATGTATCAGATTTGGCCCAATCCAGATATCTATCCTTCCATAATAAACTTCATAACCATCCCAACCCTCTTGTTTCTAATCTTGCTTCCTATTCAATTCCTGATAACCCTCCGAGGCGTCTGAAAAGAAGATGGCCATGTGATCTCCTAATATAGACATATTATTAGAGTGCTACCAATGGGTAGTTTCTCAACATGTGTTTCATGTCATTATATCCATGTGCGAATTCACTAGATGTATTTTTTGTATACAGTTGTAAATATCATATAAATAAATAAAAAATAAAATAAAAAAGTTTTTAGGGGTTTAGGTGTTCTACCACATCTTTAAGTAGTTCTGGGATCTTTCTTCTTTTAAGCCTGTCGATAACTATCTCCACATCTAGGGTATCAAATTTTTCATTCTCTAGTGGGTTAATCCTTTTGTATAACTCTCAGTGTTTTTGTCAGCTACTTTATAAATGGCCTTATTTCTGTCCGAAACTTTTATAGGCACATTTATAAGTAAATATTGGCAGAAATCATGACAGAGAAGAAAGATGAAAGCTTTAGGGTGGAGTGGGATGTGCGGTAAGATGACCCGTTATCCCCACTTTTGTTTATCGTAATGTTGGAGATAGTTTTCTGGCATCTTGAATAGAAAAGAGCTGGAATTAAAATAAAGGGCAAATGGTGAAGCAACTTACGTATTGCAGATGGCATTTTGCTTCTTGCCAACAACTGCTGGAAATGATCAAGCATCTTTTAAAACTGTGTGAAGAAATTAGTTTTTAATTAAACTAATGACAAATAGGGAAAAAGAAGAATGCAAGGTACACAATCACAATTTTTAATATGTAGATGAGTAATTTGATGTAGACAGATTTGAGTCAATTAGTATCATTCGCAGATAGAGGAGCAGAGGAACTCCAGAGTAGAATAACACTCGGTTGGAATAAGTTTTGGCCACTAAAGCATATTATGAAAATAAATTGTGGGTTGATGGTTGACTGTAGTATATAATGAAAAGAAGGATGATTGGGGCGATCAGTCAAAATAAAAATGGCAAAAATAAATAATAATAATTATTTATTTTGACTGATCAAGCCAACCATCCTTCTCTTCATTATGAAAAGAAATATTAGTATTGACCTAAAAAGAAAGGTATTCAACAGTTTCATAAGTCCAGTGGTTACCTATGGATGCCAAGCTTTGCTATTGACAAAATTGTTCAAGAGAGGAAGATCCAGGCGTGGCCGAACAACATTAAAAGATGTATTATGAACGTGAGGAAAAATGACATGATCAAAAATGAAGATGAAGAGCTGCTAGAGGCAGAGATGTCTGGCAGAAGAAGTTGGCAGAACTCTAGAAGGCCTACGAACGGAAGGAAGAAGGAAAAAATTAACAAAATGTCAGCTTAATAATTTCTTTTTTCCTTTAAAGAATAAAGTTATTTGATCGTACTGTTTTTTGCATGAATAAAGGCTATTTAATTTATTTTTACTACCCTTAAGGATCAAACTGCTATATATTCAGCTATTTACTTACACTTAATAATAAAAGGTTCTAAACATTTATTAAACTATAAACGACTCATTTACTTGAATATAAAAAAATATATTTGGACTTGAAGAGTTGAGCTTTGGGAATCCACTAAGCAATAAAATTACTCTCGTATCCATATATCCCTTAAGGATCAAACTGCTATATATTCGGCTATTTACTTACACTTAATAATAAAAGGTTCTAAACATTTATTAAACTATAAACGACTCATTTACTTGAATCTAAAAAAATATATTTGGACTTAAGGAGTTGAGCTTTGGGAATCCACTAAGCAATAAAATTACTCTCGTATCCAATTCTCACAATCCAAAATAAGGCGGATGGAAGTGATAGGAGCGATCCTAGGCGCCGAAGAGTCTTCCGAGAACAGAGGATAGGTACACTACCACAATGCTTTCTTCAATGTACTCTAGAGGTGGGAGTGTGATGTGATGGGCTGGAATCTACACAGGAGGACAGAATCTACTCTATATTGTGGAACGTAATCTCATTGCAGTTCATAATTCTCAATACAGGAGTAAATTCCTCAATCAAGTGTCATAATTTGCACAAATTTCCAATTTCTTGACAACAATACTCGACCTCATAAGCGGAAAGTAGTTCATCAATGTCTTGGAAATCTGGATATTTCACATCTGCCCCACCCGTATTGTCTCCAGATCTCATTGAGTATATGTGGGATGCATTGCAGAGAAGGTTTTTGACCACTATCTGCAGCATCTTAACCTTCACCAACTGAGAGCAGTATTGTTTTGTTTATGGTATGAAATTCCTTGTGAAATCAGTGACAACATAATAAACAGTACGCCCAAGATCACAATACTTTTAACTTTATTATTTTTTAATTCTCCTTTTATAAGAAATCCTCTGGTCAAAGAAAATTTTATTTGTATTCGTTTTTAATGTATTTTATAATAAAAAAAAAAAAAAGAAAATTCTAGGGAACACAAATAACACATTAACATCTCTATTCATATTTGAGCCGTTTAGAAAATTAATATAAATCAAAATGAGTTGAATGAAAAAAAGAAAAATATGAAATTGCAATTACATCAACTATTGTGTGTCGTGAATCAAACGAAAGCAATTAAGTTAAGTTAGTTATCAAGATATAAAAGTTTCAAAGTACTGAAAAAATAAACAAAAATAAATTATGAGAATTGGATTACTATTTTTTTACGGTAATTAAATTGACAAAATGTGCGTTTAACCTAGGAGGTAGATTATTAGAGAATATATTATTAGATTCTCATAGTAAATTTTCGCAACTGAATCTTAAGATATATGATTTATGAAAATTCAGTAAGTATAAAACTATCACTTTTTTAAAATATTATTTTCAATTAATACTTCAGTGGTTCCCATAGAAGCTTCCCATATCTTGTAGCAAGCGTTTTAGTATTTTATTTAATATAAAAAATAACAATTCATAATGTTTCTGGAAGAAAATATGAAAATATTCTTGTTTTATATTTTAAAGTACTGAAACAAATTATTTATTTTTGCAGGATAATGGCAAATACTAACAAGATAGAAGCTATATGGAAGCCTCTCTCTCAATATTTATATTATTATATAAATCAATGTTATTGTAGTTTCGTTTTTTTAGTAATATCATTAGTGTTAAAGAATTAATATCAATTAAAGATATCTGCTCATGAATATTTGTTATAAATTCGATTGAATATTTTATTGATAAAGCATGTTTATGTTTTTGGTAATTTTAAATTCAAAACATGGTTAGAAGAAAGAAGACTGGTCTAAATACTACATCTTCAGGGATAGCACGTGTAAGGAATAAAAAATATTAATAATGGGGTACTTGCATGAATTTTTCATTTTAATTTTACTTTTACCGTTATTTAAAAAGTATAATTAAAAAGCAAAAAGTTCTGAATTTTCCTAATGCAGATTTTCGGAGGTAATTATTGTTAAAGCACAAACTACTCCTGCTCGGGTTAGATTCCTACATCCTCACCGAGAGATGAGTTCTTGGTCTTCCAATATAGGGGTTACCTAAGTTATTAGTAATAGAGTTATTAGGCGTTTCCAAGTTAGGTCTAATAACTCTATTATATAAAAAACACCTTATAATGAAAACTGAAACTAGCTTTGGAAAATCGGACTATCATAACATGGTAACAACCCTTTGTATCACGGACTATGAATACATTGGATCATAGAATGTTTGGAGTCTATATTGGCTAGGCCAGCTAAAATACTAGTTAATACTAGTCAAAAGGATGTGAAATACCATCAACAGCCATAAACGGAAAAAGATAGTTAGAAGTTGGTGAAACCATTATAGATGATTCTACACTATTCTACAGGGAAAGACGAAAATGAAATCGCCGCCACCGTGCTTATGGTATAGTTATCCAGCGGCAAGGAAATCAATCATAAACTTCATTCCAATTAGCGATATGGTAATGGTATTACGAGTTACAGGTTACCGATTTAATAAAATATGTATTAACATGTGTGAGCCAACCGAAGATTATGTGATGAGAATTGGAGGATGGTTTCCAGGATCAGATAGAGAATGTGGACCAAGCTCCAGAATATGACATAAAATTTGTCATAGGAGATTTCATTGCTTAATATTACGAAAACCCCAATTCCAGCACCCCAAAACACCTGGGTAAGCACCGAAGCAAAAAAACAAGTTGACAAACAAAAGAAAACAAGTGCTCTGATCAGAGCTCCATTACAACACCTAAGGAGCTATCGTTGAGCAGATTGTGACTTGGAACACATTATAATAACAATCAAACTACGCCAGAAATTGAAGTGAATGCAAAAACGGGAAATAAAGCGAAATGAAGGAGGTACGAAGTATGTAGTTCGAGAAATCCTCATGTAAAAGCAATAAATAATAAGCAAGAAGTAAGAAGCTTGAGCTGAAGAATAAATTCGAATCCTTGGACTCAGAAAGACTCACGGACCAACACTGAGAGGTAAAGGAGACAAAAACAAAAGAAGCAGCTAAAAAAGTGATAAGAATTCTTGAGAAACAAAAAGCTAAGCTGTGGTTCACAGAGTGACACGAAAAGGCAGTGGAGGAAAGACAAAAAATGAAAGTCCTCTGCCTAGTCCAAAGTAATTAAGCTACTCTCGATAATTATATAGCCAGCAGGAAAAAGACAAAGAAACTTATTAAGGTTATAAAAAGAGAATTCCTCAAAGATATATTGCAAACCATTGAGAAAGATATAAGTTATATAAGGAAGATCTAAGCAGACATTAGAAAGAAAGAGTAAGATATAAAACAAAGAATAGGCAAATTAAAGAAAATAAGATATAAGTGAATGAAATGCACACATTACTTTGGACTATTTGTAATTAAAGCAGAGTCAAATACAGGGTATAATGTATCTCGTAGAGAGATCCCAAACAACTTCTAACAAAGAAATGACGCTAAATGTTGCAGTACGATGGTTAGGTTTTTCACATCCTTGGGATCAAAATAAAAATATTCGATATTTGTAGAATATCAAAGGATGAAAACAATGAAACATGAAAACAATTACTAAATATAAATATTTTAATATTATAAAATTACAATATATTTTGTTAGCGATCTAAGAATATACTAGATCCGTGATATCACCTCATACATCCACAATGCCATTCTTACTGTATGAAAAGAAAATCTTCTAGAAAAAAACATTTACAGCATCTTCCCAATCAAGAAGATATGGAGTATCTTCTCTCTCTCTCTCTCTCTCATATATGGAGTAAACATAGAATACCCCAAAGATCTTGAACTACAAGAGTTTGTAAAGCAAGATATACTTTACGCGGAAATAGTTTTGATAGCTAGATTAATAAATTTGGTGGCTTACCGAAAGACAGGTCCAGCAATGGAAAATCTTCCATTAGAGCTGTTTAAAGACTGGAAAGAAACAGAACTAACCTACTACAATTAATCTAACAAATTTAGTAGGAAGAAACTATACCAGAGGCTTGGAACACTGCCCTAATCTGCCTAATCCTAAAGAAGGGTCTTATCTAGAAGTATTTTAACTATAGTGGCAAAACACTTCTTTCTACAAGAAAAAGTCTAACACTTTGCTAAACTGGATGTATATCCGTTCATAATACCGTATTTCGAAAATATAATAGTCGACCAAAAATCTGGATTCAGAAGAGGAAAGAGTAACATTTTTACATGTTTATTCTCTTTGCGCTAAAGGTTTTGTAGACTGCCACTGCTATAATCAGTCTGCTAGTAGGAAAATAGTAAAGTAAAGTTAAAATTAATAAATTATAAAGAAATAATAGTTTTTTACGACAATGCCCTTCTGCAAAAAACTAAATTTTTACATACGAATTTTTTTACTGACAGTAACGAAATGATCCTAAATGTCAATTCCCGATACAGAGCAATGAAAAGTATCTGAAGCCTTCAACGTTTAAACTGGTGTGGTCCATAGATATAAACGCTGTTAAATTTACCACTGAAGAAGGTAATAAGAACTACATAAGTGAGGTACACGACGGAATGAATCATAATATCCTTGATTATACAGATGATATACATGTCCTTTGGAAGCAATCAGCCCCAACAATAAGATCTGAGTGGATTGCATTCCCAAAAGTGAACAGATTCGAATATCTCGGCTAAAAAATGACCTCAATCAAGGACCAATGGTCAGAAATAGACCAGCGTATAACAATTCCAAATTCTTCTATCTTTGAAATCACAAATCAAGGACGTACTATGCTATGATAAAGTCAGTTCTGATAATCAGCTGCGAATAATAATATAATGGACACATGCGATAATGAACGCATACCTCACAAAAGCTTTTTCAGATGAATAAAGACCTACGGGTTTATGGAGGCAACAGAAACAAAACTAAGCCCAAATTTTTAAATTAATAAGTTTAATTAATTATTTTAAATGCTATAGTATGGAATGAAATGAAATTATTTTTTTATTATTCTGGGACTGTATTTCTTTTAGAACAAATTATTAGTACTAGATAAATGCCAGTGTGGCCATACATAAATTAAGTAATTAAAATATAATAGTTGATTAGAAATAAAGATAAAGATAAAAAGAGAAAGAGAGTGAAAGAAAAAAATATACATACATATAAAGCAAACATCGGAAACTAGAATAACATAGATAAACCGGAATAGTCTCTAGGGGTACTTAAAGAGTTCTTTCAAGTACATTTGATGAACAGTCTGATTGGGAAAGAAGTAAGTGTTTAGAGAGGAGAGATTTGAAAAAGGAAACTGGTTGTACATGTCTAATATCAGGAGGGATAGAGTCCCAGAGGGAGACAGCTCAGATTATACAGGATTTGTCAAATGCTGCAGTTCGGTGAACAGGAGGATAGAGGTCGGAAGTTCGGGATCTAGTGGGACGCGATCGAATGGAGTATTTGAATTGTGGGCTTTGAAAAATATAGGAATTGTGAAAAAATGTTCGTGTTCTACAGTTCGTTTTTATGAGAGAGAAGGGAAGAAACCTGAAAAGTAGAATTAAAGAACACTTCCCTGGCTCACATTAACAGAATATTATCCTTAACAGGGAATCACATGTTAAGGATAATATTTTTAATTGTTCACACCCACAAAAAAGTAAGGTAAAACTGCTGTACACCATTTCAAAAGGGAAAGGAATGGACTTGTTTGAAAAATTAGAAATAAAGAAAAGAATTATGAAAAATAATGTAATATGCCTGAATGTGTGAAGTACTCAATTTGAGGATTCTGCCCTCATAAAATTAGTGAGAACAAGACGAGGTGGTAGGAATAGCCCATCTGCTCAGTAGTTTTATTTTTATTTTTAGTCCTCATTTGACAAGCAGGATAGAACCACCATAAGTTAGGTGATTTCTGTTTTTATTAAATAATTTATTAAGATTGGATTTTAAATTGTTAAATTTTAAATTAGCTTTTATTATTGATTGCTTTGTAAAAAAAAAATTATTTGTTGTTGTTAATTTTATTATTTTTACCTTGCCTGGTGAAGGTCTGATAAAAGACAGAATTATACAGAAAAAATAAAGAATTATACAGGAAGACTACGCTTTTTTTTATTGAATTTCAATTTCAATCCTGTAACATCAAGCCTGAATTAAAGAATAATATATATATATATATATATATATATATATATATATATATATATACATTAATTATATTCTTATCATATATATATATATATATATATATATATATATATATATATATATATATGAGGCTGTTATATATATATATATATATATATATATATATATATTAATTATATACTTATCATATATATATATATATGATTGAGGTGGACCAATCATATATTTTTTTTCTGACACCAAACAGCCCTGAAGGATTACGCTACTATGATACTGATTTTTTCTTCAATTTCTTCCTTTCTGCCCATCTCTGCTTGAGGATATCGCTGAATTTTGTCTTTCTCTCCTCCCTCCACTTCCTGCGGTGACATCCCTAGACTAGAAGATAAAAAATGTCAAGAGGTACTCAGAAGGAAAAACATACCATGGAGTGATGGTGGGACAGAGGAACATGATATATAGCTGTTACTGGGAGCAGATATCATGGGGTAAATCTTGACAAGAAATTTAGAACAAATTACTGAAAATTTGGTAGCCATAAAAACTAGACTAGGGTGGGCAGTTATTGGCCAAACTAAGGCACAGACCCATCACACACTTATAAATTTGTTTAATGGAGGAACATTAGCAGGTTTATGGAGACCAGAAGCCTTAGGTATCCATGATCCAGCAGAATTCAAAACACAAAAGGTTCTAGAAATAGAAGCACAGCAGCTTTTTGAAAAGAGTGTTAGGCGTGACAAAGATGGAAGATATGTAGTGGAGTTGCCTTGGGTTGAAGGACATCAACCACTGAAGTGTAATAGATTTTTGGCAGAAATACGGCTTCTATCAGTCTCTAAAACGTTAATGGAAACTGGTAATTTGGAAACTATCAACAGGTTTTCGAGGAATAGGAAAGGTTTAATATAATTGAGGTAGACGAGGATAACGATTGTAGTCATTACTTGCCTTACCATGTTGTCATTAAATAGACTAGTGCTACTACAAAAATAATAATTGTATTCGATGCACTGGCCACAGATACTGAAGGTAATTTTTTAAATGCATGTTTGTTCAAAGGTGATAATTTTATAGAACTGATTCCTACAATGATAATGAGATTTAGGCAGCACGAAATTAGGGTGTGTTGCTGATATTTAGAAGGCTTTCCTACAAATTACTCTGGCTGAAAAGTATAGGTCCTTTTTGAAATTTCCTTTGGCGGTTGAAAGGATAGTCCTTTTGAATCCTTGGCGAGAAATGAAAGGAGTTATAAAGGTATATCGTCATTGAAGGGTAGTTTTTGGGGTCAAATGCAGCCCGTTTCTGCTGTGTTCGTAGTTATTCAGAAGCATCTGAAGGAAGCACCATTTCATCAGAGGCATACATCGGAGAAGTTATAAAATTGATTCTCTGTAGATAACCTTGTTACAAGCGTGAAGTGTAGAATAGAGTTGCAACAGTTGATTGAGCAGGGCAAAGATTTTATGTCAAGTGGAGCTTTCAACTTAAGAGAGTGGCATTCAACAGAAGTGGGAGCAACCCAGGACGAAGTGCCTGTTTTAGGATTAATGTGGAACAATAGCAAAAATGACACTCTGCGATGTGCATTCGTGTTGGACATTGATTCCTCAAGATTAACTAAGAGAATATTGCTAGGGGTTGCTCAACGAGGGCGTACTTGTCCGGCCACTGTAGTTCCAAAACTACTGTTGAAACGGTTGTGGAAGTTAAAGTTGAGCTGGGATAAGGAGTTACCACAAGACATCTCTTAGACAAGACATTTTTTAAACCTCTCTTCAGTGTCCATAATTTCTTCCTCCGCTCTTCTCTTTCTATCCCAAACGCGAAATATTTCTGCCGGCAAGGCTGATTCGGCTAGAGGATAGAGAATGTATCAATATTTAGTGATTCCCAGTGATTCCAGTGCTATCAATTGGGTCTCCAATTGATCAAAGAGGTCACTCATATTACCAGAACTTGCCTTGATTCACTTGTTGCAAAACCGATTTGGGTAATTCTCTTACATAAACCTCTTTAAGTAGGTATTCTCTCCCAAATTTTCTTTTAAATCTGTCAACAGGAGATGAATAGTTCTCAGCTGAAGGGGGAAACTTTTCAATGAATTTCCTGGCTTTAGAACCTTCCTTAGTAGACTGGATGAGGTATTGAAATCTATCTTCTGGCCGTTGTTTATAATCTTCATGGATGTTCTTGAATTGAGCCCAAAATCCGATCCATTCCTTTACATCACCAGTAAACTGCTTCAGCTGCAACTTAGGGAATCGTGTGCATTTCTTCCTTGAGAAACTGGTATTTGATGAATTATCATCATCATGGCAATTTTTATTTAAACGCTCAATTAAAGTATTAAATTCGGTTTTTATTTCAATCCAATTGTCTTGATAATTCAAGGATGTATCAAATTCATCATCCAGTTCCTTTTCATCAATATTTTGATCCACTAATATTAAAGCTCTTACCTTGTTATCGAGCTCTATTAACTGTTTAGCTCTTGTTTCTAGTTTTTCAAATTCATGCTTGAGCTCCTGATCATTTTTAGCTATCTTCTATTCAATTGAAGAAGCTAAAGTTGTGAACAATCTTCTCCACTGAGCTCTTTCTAATTTGGCAGTTTTCAACTCCTCAGCACTCATTATCCTTAATATCTCACACAAGGAATGCCACTATTTAATATTAAGAAATAGATTTAGGAAACAAATGAGGCTTTGTTAAAAACTTTTACACCACAAATACACGAAACACCTTTATTCTTCTCTACATGTCACTATAACAAACAAAAAAAGAATCCTACTGAGATTACTTAACCCAAGCTAACCTGCAATGTTTGTAACAGCTAAACAGTGCTGCCAAAAATGATGCATTTACCTAACAATATGTACAAGATATAAAAACAGATTTTGGAACAGTTTAAAGGAATTTAACACAGCTTGGCCAACTCTCTTCCGAACAGGCACGATAGGGGCCCATTTCTCAAACGAATAGTAGTGGGTTATGAAAAGTGGATCATCTACGACAATGTAGTGCGGAGGAGATCGTGCATAACTGGCGATGTGCCACCTAATGCCACCCCAAAGGCCGGCCTGCTTCTGAAAAAGATTTTGCTCTCCATATAGTGTGATTATCGAGGCGTACTGATACACGAGTTGCTTCCACAAGATAAAACGGTTGATTGGAAGATCTACTGTACCCAGTTAACGAAATTAGACCAAGCATTGCGACAGAAATGCTCAAAAACTAAGCAATCGCAAGGAGTTGTATTCCACCATGAAAACGCCAGACTGCACTCCGCAATAATCACAAAGCAAAAGTTAGTGCAACTTGGCTGGGATGTTTTATTACACCCACCGTATTCTCTGGAACTTGCACCATCCGACTATCGTTTATTCCGGTCGCTCCAAAACTACCTCAACGAGAAATCGTTCGCTGATGAGGAAAATATGAAAACGTATTTCGATTAGTTTTTCGCTATTAAGCTTCAGATGTTTTACGAGAGCGAAAAAAATATTTCCTTTTTCAAGAACCTTATTTCACATTTTAGGACTATAAAATTTTTTTTTGTCTTGATTTGATTTTTTTTCTTCTTGAGGTCGGAGATATCACCCATTAAAGTATCGAGAATTAGGTTTATATTATTTAGGGATGATTCAGTTTTTTCGTTATTCTGATTAACAACGGACCCATATAGTATCATATAGTAATCTATTTTTACAATATAATATTGATACTTAATTTTAAGTCGTTATATATGTTTTAGTTTTCTCAAGGCGGCCTGTTATTTAATAGTTGATAAATTATGGCGCTAATTCAAAATGTGTTTTTTGGTGAAACAAAATGAAAATCGACATGGAGGAGAGGTAATGTGGTGTTGCCAAGACCAACTAAGAAGAGATTCCTTCTCTCATTTCTCGAATTTGTAGGTCAACCCTCGGGTCTGGTTGACCAATGCGGAGATAAAGGAATTCCTATGAACCGCCACGGATCTTTCAATTAAAAACAACTGGGTCAACTTCCAATCTCCATAAATTCGAATTGTGCTGAAGGAGTGAAACTATTTTTTTTTTTTAAATGTAACATAATTATTACCTTAATTAAAAAAAAAATCCGTTCATCTTCTTTAATATTCAATTCTGTTTAGTTTCTTCAAATAAATTAGGGCCATTCCATATGAAATCATTCAATTGGAATTAATTTTGTTGCTCGACATTATGGATTTTAATCATTTTTTTACCAGTTATTCCATAGTTAATGGAAATTTCAAAACCATAGTCAATTTTCTTTTTAGGCTCACTTTATTTTATTTTATTTTTTCAGCGGTCATTTTGATGTTTAGCAAAAGCATAATTTTACTAAGTTTAGCAGTGGCTGCGAGACCTTTTGTAAAGACTGTCACTGGAGTTCTGGCAATGGCCAGAATGACATGACAACTCAAGTCATGTGCGTCTGTAGCTTCATACCTCTCAATTTGTTGGTAGATTCTGCATTCATTGTTAGCCCTTATGTCAGATTTATTGGGATGCTTATATTTGTTCGATTTATATATAAAACTATTTAAAGCTTATCGGAAACATAACAATCCTTCATTTTGATGTGGAATTTTTTTTTATTGTTATATACATTTTTTTAAAAATCCTTTTTGATTTTGATAGGGAAAAACCAAACCATTAAAAAAATTCAGGATGACCTCCAGGCCCAACAACACTTAGGAAATTCAGGAGAATTGGGTTCTCTACTCACCAATGGGAAGTTTTAGAGTGCTTTGTTTGAAATACTGCAATTAGAAAAAAAATGTAACTGGATAAGTTAAGTAATCAACATTTAATGAGGAAAAAAAAAATATTCGATCTTCCGTATTTATCACCTCTTGACTATGGATACATATTATAAGCGGAGAGTATAACATCATAAGGTTTTATGAGGAATAGCTTATTGAAAAAACAAATATTTCTTAAAGATATTTACGATTGTATTAAAGAAATAAATTTAGTAAATTTGAACATATGGATATAATGACGTGACAACACTTGTTGAGAAACTAGCCAATGGTAGCACTCTAACGATATGTCTACATTAGGAGATCACCGGGCCATCTTCTTTTCAGACGCCTCAGAGGGTTGTCAGGAATTGAAGAGGAAGCAAGGTTAGAAACAAGAGGGTTGGGATAATTCTGAAGTTTATAATGGAAGGATATGTATCTGGATTGGGCCAGATCTGCAACATAGGAAACATTAAGGTCATTATGGATGGTTTTATTTGTAACAAAGTAGGGAGCATTAAGGATTTTACGAAGGATTTCGGATTGTAAGGATTGGATACGAGAGGAATTCGATAGTTCAGTGGAGCTCCATAGCTCAACTCCGTAAGAAAAAATTTAAAATGTGATTTTAAATAGAAGGGGTTCTTTCTTAATCAGAACTGATGATGAAGTCAGTGTTAATTTTTTTTTTCCTGAAGATAATATTAAGACAATTAATGGCTCAAAAAAAGTAAATCAATTGTTGATGTATTCGTTTACCATTAAAGAGGTATTTACTAAGATTTTAATCGTTCATTTGTTGTTTTCATTTAAAATATATGTGATAGATATTTAAAAATATTTATAAACACTTTTTTTATTTGAGAAAACTGATTGCCATTTTGTTACCTACAAAGATTTCATTATTAAATGGCCACTTCCATACATATATAATATAAACATCAAAGTATAATAAAGTATAGATAAATTAAAGTTGGATAGAAATTGAGACTAGATGGACTAAAGATTAATTAAGGGGAAACACAACATGTGTTAGAAAATGCATTGCAACATAGGTTACCAGATATCAAAATTGTCAAATCTACCAAAGTTCAAATGCTAATTATAATTAAAACTGTTTTAATCTAGGTCACATAAGGCATAAATGCAATGTATTTTAATGTTGATAATTCCGATCCCCATTAATGACTGCATTGTTTACTTTTATTGTAGGGAAAGGAATAAAGCTGGAAGAGAAATTGCGTTTTAACTGTCTATAAAGCCTGAACAATTTGCTTGAATATTTCCACATCAAGCCAGTGGCTATACATTTGCTAATATATTCATCGTTTATTATCCTTAACTTAACGTTGCCTGCTGAATAGTTTTTTTTTTTAAATATATTTGATGAACACTACATCTCACTATATCATAGAATAATTGCCTTGAAATAAATTTTGCTGATGTTCCGTTAAGTTGGCTGTGTAGTTTTTCTTATGAATAAACTATATTTCTATATAGAGACTCATAGTAAAAATAACTAAATAAATAATTTATTTGTTTAAAATAAATTGAGACAAAAACATTAGTGATCAAAACAGTGGAGGGTATTTGCTACAGTAAATAAGGACCGTTAATAAAAGTAGGTCAAATATTGGCTTTATTCTGAAAATTAACATTAAAAAAAAATGAATTATTATCCTTCATAAACACTTTACGTGAGTTTATTTTGATTTAATATTTAATCCACGATTAATTGTGTAAGGGAGTGGGTTAGCTCAGAAAGGATGAAAAAGAAAATGGTAGAAAGAATAAAAAATATTCATGATAGATTAAAAAAAAATATAGTGAGTTTAAATATTGAAGTTCTCCAATCAGATTGTGGTAATACCAAGCACGGTAATAGTTTCTACGACAAGAATTTCGAGCCATGTTTTTTTCTCGATATGCCTGAAAATTCATTTTCTGTTATCCTTAATCTACTGATACCTCTTTTTAGATAATTCAGTTAGGTTGCTTCCTATCCAACAAAAAACGTGACGCATAAAAGACACAAATCTTAAATTTTCTACTTGTCTGTTGGAAATCGGCCCATTGTTTATATGAACTTTTTTTATACCTCTTGAGATCTTCTACCACTGCTATGAAAAATTTCCTCAACTTACGAGACAATCACATCATTACATTACACAACCTGAGGTGAATTTCACAATTTTTCCAAATGAACTCAACTTAATTAATATGGACTTCTTATTAAACGAGGAAACTTTTGTAAAGGTGGGGTAAATGTTGTACAGTCATTGGATTATAAAAAAAATTACAAATAATTTATGACTTTTTTCAAAATGAAACTTAGCTGTGTTTGCCTGCGAAATAGTTCTCGTTAAATAGTTTTGACCGGTCATTTACCAAACTTAGAATTTTACATTAGACAAATAGAATTTTTTTCTAATGTCACCCCAAACAAAAAAATCCATTGGTGCCAGGCCTGGAGAGCGTGCAGGCCAAGCCACTGCTCTTGCACGGCCAATCCATTTATTGTATATGTCATATTGGATACGATTGAGCAATGTCCGGTCAATGACCTTAATTCCTTACGAAGAAGAATAATTGAATCTTGTTAAACAATAACACATATCCAGTGCCCTTTCTGTTGTTGAAGAAACATGCCGAGCCTGTTTTAATTCTCAAAGAAATCACGTTGAACAATATTTAATATGAATGCTAATGTTTACATTTAATTAATATAGAATTTAGAACAAATAAATAGGTTTTATTTATTTCATATAATGTAAATAATTCATAGCAACGAAAATCATTAGGTGTGAATATCTCCTAAACAAAACGTTTGCGGACATACCTTTACGGAAATTTTTTTCTTGTTTTGAGGTCCTTAGTTCATTTTTGTAGTTTGGGCACTTATCTCTGAAACACTCTCTATATATATAAATATGTAAGTTGAGGGAAATTTTTATAAGAGTGGTAGTAGATATCAAGAGCTACACAAAAGTACATATAAACAATGGGCCAATTTTCAGCAGAAAAGTAGGAAAGTAATTAAATATATATATACAGTTATACACCAATTCCACAGAGCCAGATGGCATTATTGTAATATTAATTAAATTATGTCTTCCTTCTGAAATTCCCTCCCTTTAACAATCCTCCATGCTTCATCCTTATCCACCTTTAAAACCCTTCTATTCTAATTCCTATTTGCAAAACAATCAGAAAATGGCTAACCACCTGTTAAGTTGAGTTAAGTTTCAGTACCTTGTTTAATTAATTATAGCTATGTATGTATATATAAAATATATGTATATAAAGTGTATATATATATATATATATATATATATATATATATATATATATATATATATATATATATATATATATATAAAGTGTATATATATATATATATATATATATATATATATATATATATATATATATATATATATATACTTTATATATATATATATATATATATAAAAAATTAGTTATTTGGTACAAGCGTGCATTGCACTTGCAAGATACTAATAATTAGTTGATGAGACACCAGCCACTGAAATCCTACCATCTCTGGTTAGATAAACGTGGAACTCTTTGGCTATCCTGTCAACCTGTTCAGGGGTTAGACCAGTAAAACAAAACAGCCCAATTTGATCAGTAATGTGATTCCAATTTCTTGTAGATCCAAGTTTGGCCAATTCATCCTTTAATTTCTTCCTGATACCAATTATTCTATCAGTTATTCCTTTAACTTCTTGCATCCATTGACTTCTGAACTTTTGATCAGACAATATTTCTGTGACAATCCTTGCTCCATGGACAGGAGGATTAAAATACATCGGCCTAATAATAATTTTTATTTGTGACATCACACGTTCAACTTCTTCTTTATCCTTACATAAAACTGTAAAATTTCCTGCTCTCTCACCATAAAGTCCCATATTTTTTGCAAAAGATTAACATAAGATTTGGTGCCCGTCATCTACAAACTGCCACACAGCAAAAGCATCTTTCATAGGATCCCCTGATGCAAACCCCTGGTAAGCCATATCAAAAAAAGGAAAATGTTTTTTCTTTTTAACAAGAGCTGAAAGTTCCTTCCACTGCTCTTGTTTCAAATCAATTCCTGTTGGATTATGTGCACAAGCATGCAGTAAGAGTACAGAATGGTCAGGAAATCTCATAATATCAGACATCAGTCCCTTAAAATCAAGGCCAACAGTCTGCTTATCATAATATTTAACATTCATGCCACAATGTTTAAAAACAGGAATATGGTTTCCCCATGTAGGTGCTGGCAGATAAACCTCTTTAGCATGTGGATAGAATGAATATAGAAAAGCAGAACCTAATCTTAAGGCACCAGTTCCAGAAAGTGCTTGTACAGAGGCATTCAAACCATTTTTTAGTACTGGGCTATCTTCACCAAATGCAAAGCCAGCAGCAAGTTGACAAAATTCACAACAAAAGTTGACAAATATATATATATATATATATTCTGTTCTACAAGAATTTTATGCCTATAAAGTTGCTTAATTTTTTTTCTTATTATTTTTTATAAATGTTTTAATTCTTACTAAGATAGAATACGTACATCTTTATTTCTTAGTGTTTTACTTTACTTTATTTATTTTTATTTGTTGCTTATCTGCTATAGAATTTCATTTGTTATATGTATTATTTATAGTTTTAGGTATTTTGAATAACATATAGTTTTTTTTTGTATGTAATTTAGTTGGTCAGTAGTATTAATTTTGTTTTGTAACCTTTTGTTATTCTCAGATTTGAATCTTCTATTTCAAATTTACGCATTTAAAAACCGATAAATTTAATTTTATCTCTGGATTCATGGTTCCTCTTAGATTTTGTCCTTTTTTTTTTTCATTTTTTGTATGGGATGAGTTTAATTTTCATCTTTCCATCCTACATATTTTGTTATAAAGCGTGATTCGAACTATAGTAAGAATAAAAGTTCATTCTTTTGGGATTCTCGTGAATTTAAATATTTTAGCAAACGGTATATTTTAGGATGACCATACTTTTTGGAAATTGGTTTATTTGAGGGATTTACAATCGAAATTTGGAGAATTTTTCGGGAGGTCGGGGCTCGACATGGCCTGACCCGTCAGAGAAAAACGGATGCATTTAACACACGCAACATCCGAAGCTCTAAATCAGGCTAAATTGCTGCCTCTGCCGCAAGATAGCGACTGCATAATTTCCTATAAACTTCCTAAATTATATGGTTTTGTTATAACTAAGCTACATTTCCTATACTTAAAAATCTTCGACTATTACACAACACATAATACAAACAATTAATTTTTAAATGAAGTTAAAGTAATGGGTAAAAATAATTTTTGTTTTGATTTATTTATTAAGATTTATAAAGCTGAGATAACAATGAGATTCCGAAGAGGATATGGAATATTTTAAAAGGAAGAATGATATAGGTCATAGATAGATACTAGATACATAGATAATACCAGATAATGAACAAAACAGCAGTTATTATCCAGAAATGCTGAAAAATGTGAAAGGAAAGGAAATATTTTAGCCTCAACTTATAAGCACTCTTGCTCAATCTCCACTGGGTTTAACCCCAGTGACGCGGTTGAGAGAGAAGTGCTGGGATCTCCTGGAGTCATGCTTTTCCCTCCACAGTCGGAGGGACAAGTCTCGGAGTTCTCTCGCCTGATAGTGTAAATAGAGTAGATAGGTATGTATGAGTTCTTTCTTATTTATTTATTTGTATGTTATGCTATTCTTATTTATTGTATATATATTATTTTTCTGCATATTTTATTTTTATTTATTGTACATAGAGTGTGAATGTGATCTCTGAACACTATTATAAATGTCCTAGAGACAGATTGTAATATTTTTCAATAAATAAGATTTAAAAAAAAAAAGTCTCAACTTAAAGTATCCTAGGGTGGGAATATATGAGTTATAATACCAGTTCTCTAGAAACAAGACTGCAGAGAATGTTTAACCAATCTAAGCATCTCATTGCTTACTTTACCATCCAAGATGCAATTTAAAATCCTGGAGAAGAGGCTAGGGGGATTCGTTATAAGGACCCATTAACAAGAACAATGCGGTTTTAGGGCACAAAGAAGCACCCAAGAGTTAATATAAGAATATAGGCGTGCGCCTGCTTCTTTTATTTCTCATGGGTAGACTAATATGGGCACTAATATATCTCTAGCTTCCATTTTTACACTACCGTTGACTTGGTAAGTTTATAAAGTAAGGATAACTCATAATAAAATACTGCTGTATATTGTAGTACTATCGATATAATGTTGTGATAATGGGAGGAGTAAGAAAAAAGTAATTACCTTATCACAAAATAATGTTTTTATTACAAAATCATGAAACCACATTATTAATCCAAATTCAAATTGCAAGTCGTACCCATAAAAATATCAATTAAAAAAAATCACATAATAACAGAGAATAACAACGCCTTGCTGACTAAAATAATAAATAATAATACTAAAAGTAAATTCATATCAACAAACACTACTATACGAATAAAAATAATAACTTAAACACAAGCATACTTTTATAGAGTATTTACAGAATTAATTCACTCTGGAGAATTCCGAGCCAAGCTTTTCTCCCCACTCGTGGAAGGAAAGGAAAGACTCTAGGAGATCCCAGCGCCTCTCACTTAGCCGCATTACTAAGTAGTAATAAGGACCAGTGGAGGCTGAGCAGATGTGCTCTAACCACAGACATAAAAGGCTTGAGTGGAGAATCTGGCCATTGTCAGAACTCAAATATATGTTAATTTACAAAATGTCTCTGAATTACTGCTGCTTTAACCTTCGAGGAGGATTTTTTTATTTTTTGTAACAAGCATAATTGCTACAAGAGTTCATTCATACAATATATACAAAAAACATAACAAAAAAAAACAACAACAAAACAGGAAAAATATAAACAATAATAAAATTATAAATAAAAGTAATCTTCTTATACACATTCATACATATTATATACAATATCTATAATCGCCCAGGGAACTCCGAGCCAAGCTTTGTCCAAATGTGGGAAACAAAGCAAGACTCAAAAGTTCCCAGTGCTCCTCTTCCAGCCGCGTCACTGGTATTAGACGAGTGGAACTAGATAGGGATTGTTCAAGGTGTTTGGATGATGAGTAAAGTCTTGGACAAATGGTATATTATTATTTTTTGAAGGATTTTAGATTAAAAGAATTGGATGTGTTTCATATTGGAAAATTTAGCTGTTCCCAACAGTTCTTGTCCGTTGGTCCACATTGTAGAAGAGTGATTTGTTTTCAATAGAAAGTTTTCTGTTCAGTAGTCTGTATAATTTATTGTATTAGTTCGCCTTGTGAGAATGACTATGAAAAGATTGAAATGTATGGTAATGATGCAAAGGAGAAATGTCCAGATGCTTCTTGACCCACAATGGTCTCAGACAAGATGACTGCCTACCTTTCCTCCTGTTTAATTACGCCCTGGAGATTACAGTAAGTAGATCTCATATACAAGTGGGAGAAACTATTTTAAATAGAGTAACTTAGATACTGAGCTTTGCTGATGACCTAGACATCATAGGTAGATCATTTGCAGCAATGAGGGATGCCTTCCTCGACCTTGAAAAAGTTGCAGCAATGCTTAGTCTCCTATAAACCAAATCAAGATCAAGTATATGAAAACAGGTGTGCGCTGTGAAATGAGGACAAATACAAGCAATCAGGAAAAAGTTTACCTTCCAATGAGTAGAAGAAATTGTTTATATGGATACTCTGGTAAACTCCTACAACGACATGCGTCCTGAATACACCATTAAAATTTTGAAAGAGGATGGATATAGGTTTATTGAAATTCATTTAAAGAATTCTTGGTATTCGGAATTTAGATTCGATAGAATTGTTGAGCTTTAGATGAAATTTGAGTAGTAGAAGGCTGAGGGTGGGGTTGAGAATTTTGAGGTGGTAATGTTGTTGCGGCAGGGTCTCGTAATTAGTAATTTCGTTCATATCTTCTAGTACATGAGGGAAAGATACCGCTGGCTCTACTATTTTGAAAAGTTCTCTTGATCCGAAAGGTTCTCTTCTTGATATTTCTGTTTCTGCTTGGTTCCAGGATTTCTGATATATTGACTTGTTACTCTTGTATATCTGGCAGTCAGAAAGTGATGAAGTCTCTATTTTTATTCATTTATTTTTATTTATTTTTTACTTTTCTTCACATCCCTTTATTTCCGTTATTTCATATTATATTTCCATTTCTCCCAATCTCTCCTTAAGACTTGTAGGAGTATATTCATAATTGTATATATTATATTATATATTATAGTAAAACAATTTTTACCATTTATTTACTTCAGTTTAGGATCTTGTTACTTATTTTGCCCTGTTTATATAGTTTATTGTCTTAATATTTCAATGTACTATCTGTTTATAATTTCAATAAGTTTATTCACCTTGTTTATAATTTTTATTTAAATATTATGTAACTTCCACAATTTCCTATGTAATTTTGTATCTTGTCCGTTCTAGCCCTGAATAAGTCTTGCAAAGTCGGTTCGAAACGTTGGCTTGAAATAAAATAGTTTTTCCACTATTTTAGTCTCTTTATGACCGCCACTCCGGACCATCTCCTTCCTCTAAAACATATATAACAAAAGTAATAAGAAAATAAAAACAAGTAAACGTTTAAATAAAAAAAATATGTGGAAAAGAATTGATTTTATTGTTTTTTTTTTTTTTTACTTTCCTATCAATGGTCCTCAATACCAGTTATACGGCTGTGTGAGGGTCTCCTAGATTCCTACCTTTTTCCACGAGTGGGGGAAATGCTTTGCAAGGAGATCTTGAGTGAATGAATTTTTTAAATATTATATAAAATCATGTGTGTATTTAAGTAATTATTTTGATTAGTTTATTTTCTTTTTGTTTAGTTTAGTTTCTTTTAGTTTATATACATTTACTTTTAGTACCATCCCAAAACCTTCAATCACACATCACAAACTTTGAAGAATGGTGTCAAAACTGTAGAATTCAAATAAATTCCAATAAATCCTATCAAATTAACTTCACCCTTCGTCGTAAACCAATGACTTCCTGTCCTTCAGTATAGTTTAACGACACCTCACTTATTCCTGTTGAACAAATCCGTTACCTAGGACTCCATCTGGAAAAACGTCTAACTTGGAATCCTCATACCAGACTGAAACGACAAGAAACCGCTCAACGTTTCGGTTTGCTTCAACACGTTCCAATTAATTACAAAAGACTCGTAAACGTGACTATAATAAGGCCTATTAGGACTTACGGGATTGAGCTATGGGGCTCTACCAAACTTTCAAATTCCTCTCGTATCCAATCTTTACAATCAAAAATCCTTCGTAAAATCCTCAATGCCCCTTACTTTGTTAAAAATAAAATCATCCACAATGACCTTAATATATGTATCAGATTTGGCCCAATCCAGATATTTATCCTTCCATAATAAACTTCATAACCATCCCAACTCTCTTGTTTCTAACCTTATTTTCTATCCAATTTCTGATAACCCTCCGAGACGTCTGAAAAGAAGATGGCTCCATGATCTCGTAATATAGACATATTATTAGAGTGCTACCAATCGGTAGTTTCTCAACATGTGTTTCATGCCATTATATCCATGTACGAATTTACTAGATGTATTTTTTTTTACAGTTGTAAATATCATATAAATAATAATAAATAGTAAAAAAAAACTTTTAGTACGAGTATTATTATTTTGCTGTTTATTTATTGTACAAAGAGTGTCAATGAGCTGCTCTTCTATCACTATTGCTATTGTCCTTAGATGTGACAGATTGTAATATTTCTCAATAAAGAATTGAAGTATAAAAAAATAAAAATTCTTACCAGCCCTGGAATGGAAACTTCTACTAGCCAATGCAACTAATTGTAAGACTCTTAATCTATTAAAAAAAAAAATGTCTCGTTGTCATTTTTATAATTTGAACTATAAATTTATTTATATATTTTTAGCGATTTTTAAGTGATTCTTGGAACTTGAAAGTTCCGTCATATAAGTATTGTGCTGTAGAAGACAAGTGGAATACTTACAGTAATTTATAATTATTACTTATAGTACAGGTTAATGTTTCTGTTTTTATATTCAGTAGTCTATTTTATGGTACGTTTTTTTTTGTTTTTTTTTATGGCGCCATTTTCAAAGATTTTTTCTCGGATTAACTTATGAAAATAAGAATCCATAACCAACACTTGGAAATATTATAATTTTTTAAATTGAAAACTGCATTAAGACTAATAATACAAGTAAATGCGACCTATGATATAGAGACATGTCGAATACTTGTTGAAAAACTATCCTTTGGTAGTATATTAATAACAGTTCTATACAAGAATATTCCGAGGTCATCTTCTTTCCTGACGCCCTGGTTGTTAGGAATCGAAGATAAATCAAGGGTGAAAAGTGGTAACTTCGAATAGGCATGGAATTAAGAATAAAATAATAGGTATATGTTACGGAAAAAACAGGCAAATAATGGAACATTAAGGTCATCTGATAATTTTAAATATCTAATAACAAATACCTTTGATCTTGGCTACTTTATGGGTAACCAATTGTTTTATGTGTTACACAATAACTTTTAATAGGTGAAGAGGTGTCTATAGTCTTTTAAATGACTGGGAATGATTGTTGACCTTGAAAAATATAATTATCTAACAAATTCTTTTTGGTGAGGAACAAATTGAAGCTGATCCTAAGTTACGGAATGGAATTACTCCATAAAAAATAATAATAATATTAATTTACCTTTTATTTTAATAATTGAGTTTGTTAAATATGGCATTTGGTGAATCAGGTATTGTATTGATAATTCTCTCCCTAGATAGCCAGGTCAAGGTATCTCTGATAGTTTAGAAATAGTTATCTAGAATGTACCGACTGGACACAAGACCCATTATCAAGACTTAAGGAACAATAACAGATTTTAGCAAAAGGTCTGTTTCTCACAGACCTCATCTTAAGAATATTAATTATCGGTAACTTCCTTTGCCGTCCTTCCGACTTCCCTTCACCCCTTTGCTATTCCTGAGTATATAAACCACATGATCCTCTGGATTAGGCACTCTTGCAGTTACACTCTTGTAGGAGATCTGGAGTGAACTCCTGTAGTCAACCGATAAGATGCCATTTGTAACAGACATTATGAATAAAAATATTACTTATAAAGTCCTCCGATTCGTTAAATCTTGAACTAACTTTTGTGGAAAAAATATTTATTCGATTTAAATAATTTTTCTTCCGTTAGCCAATATTACTCCTTTTTAAAGAACCCATCATACGTTGTTCATCACCATGTCTTATAAAACATCTTCCCAAAATGACTCATTACCAATAAAATATGATAATAATACAATAAAATGTCGTTTGCGGTCTGAATTTATTGAGAAAATCTCTAGAACTTAGCTACTAAGAGAAAATGTTCACTAGTTCACGAGTCATTTTACCTGGATCTAGAGGACGGGATGACCGAGCATATTGGGGCGTGGGTCCATGAGTGCCCGGTTCTAAACGTTGTGGCTTCGATTCCCATCTGGGTCCGTTAATTTAAATTTCTCGGCGGCCCCGGAAAATGGATCTTGACATTCCCACTCTATTGAGTACGCGGCGGCAACCTCAAGGTAGCCGTCAGGAGTTGGCAAAAATGGCCATGATAAAGCCCACTTGCCGGATTAGTCCCCCCCCCCCTCACCAAGAACCATTACCTGGATCTAGGAAAAAAAATAAATAGTCTCATTCATATCATTTCAAATGGTCAAGAGAGCTGAAGTTAGTTGTTCATTACATCAAACTGTACAAAAATTAAGACCAGCATTTTTTTCAGTCACTTTCGCTATGTTTACTTAATTGTCAATGTAGATAGAGCGTACGGTCATAAAGATCTAGGATACTAGCATTTTTACGAATAATGACTCTTAGTTACTGGATGCAAAGAGATGGAGGAAGGTGGAGTCCCCTCACGTATAGGTATAATTAGTGTCATTTGAGGCCGGCCCGACTGCTACGTGATTAAATGCTTCCCACTTCCAGCACACGTCGCAAAGAAATATGTTTTTGTAAAATTTAATTTAATTTTAATCGGCGGTCTCTTCTTTCGTACGTGACACAATTTTTGTAATAGCTCTTGTTATATCGCTATATTTTGAAAGTTTTTCAGGGTTCTCTATTGTCTTTTTATATTCATCCCTCATTCGCTATTATATCCCTGATTCTCTTATTGAATGCTTAACAGCATGACTATTCCAGTGGCCTTTTTTTTTCATTTTTTATTTATAGCTAACATAATTTTCATGTAGTAACACTAAATACATATTTCACACTACCATCTAAATAAACTAATTTCAATTTTTCTCATATAGGCCAAATATGTTTACCCGTCTTTATAATATCGCACAGTGTGTCGGTTAAACTGGTAGCCTCGAAGAGGGTTTATCCAAAAAAAAAAAAGATTAGTAAATAAGATTTAATTGAAGAAAAGAATAGTTGGGATGACCAGTAATAAAAAAATTAGTAAAAATAAATAATTATATTAATTTTTATATTTGCCGACGTATCGGCCCAAAGTTCAGGCCTTCACAAGAGCTGGACAAGCGAAAAGGTGCTAAAAGACGGTCTGATCATCCCAACTATTCTTTTCTTCAATTATTCACTACCGTCAACCATCAATCCACACTTATAAATAAAATTTAATTATCTAATAAGCCTGGATAAGTTTTCAGAAATAAATATATTATAGCTAAAGGACTTGATGAAAACAGTTTCTTGAAAAGGAAGCGTTTTGTTGACCCCTAGAGGATAGAGAATATTAGTCAAGGAAGTGTACATCGGTCACGCCCAGTTGTCAAAATAGAAATATTTTCCTTGATCTGATTCAATGCACTAATTGTTTTGGCTACATTTTACCACCGTCATCTCAAAAATGTTTGATGGGTAGCTATGTTACCACTACGTACTATAGAGATACTTCGCGGACAATTTTATAATCTCCGGCTAATTTCAATAATTTTACTGTGCAAATGGCTTATGCATACCGGACTTTCTGTATAACGGTTGCGGACAGACTTGAAACGAAGATTTTGATTGAAAAGTTTCTCCTTGACGGACAGGAGGGAGCTTTTGAGTTCATGTTCTGAGATCAATCTATTGTCGCTAAGTTCAATAATTCCTTCTGGGAATTCGGATTTAATATAGAGTTTAGAATCTTAACCTTGTGTTGTCATATCCACAGTTTGATTGTTACATGTCAACACTGTTCCGATTAAATTTCAAAGAAAAATTATGTTATGAGTGTATCGGAAAAGCTTAGTATTCGTAATTTATCTACTCGATTAAAACTTAGTGGTTAGACTTTTTAAAGAAATAACAAATATTGTGAACAGCGGACAAAACGCGGAAGTGTCAATACAAAGAAATAATTTGTTACGAGTTATGCCGTAGTTCATGAACATATGATTGATTTCGCCAGGCTCATGCCTTAACCTTCTAACGTTCGCGCTATCATTTCGAGCAATTATCTCGCTGATTCTTTGAGCTAACAATTCATTTTCGTGATCTCTTAGTCCTCCAAGTTCTCAATGGGTATTGAAGAAGTTCTGCCACAAATTGCTTAAAATCAATTTTCATTCTGAAGGAGGAAAGTTAAAGAATTGTAACGATTTTATCCATCCGTGACAATTTGGAAAATAAAATAGTTAAGAGTTTAAGTTCAAACAAAAATTATAGATTACAAATCTTTTTTTCTATATACAAATAGGTTAACCGTTCTGATGTATCTTTTACCTGTCATAAGTGATATCACGGAGATGCTTATGAAAAATAGAAAATTCTGGAAGGCGAGTGTGAATAACAAAGCTGTGCACCAGCTGATCTATCAGTTGTCTGCACATATCTGGCTGACCAATACACATGTTTATTCGCGGAGGTCATAGCTTTGCTCACGAACACACGGTGCGACTTGTTATCTACCCAACATAGATGGCGTGTAGAGACTTCTCTCTTCGTTCTTCTCTGCTCCCACCTCTTCCAGTTTGCTGAACGAATCGAGAACAAATAGGGTCTGGGCTCTCTTCCTGCTTGGGCTTGGGGATCAGAATATGATCCAGGTTATCCAAACTGAACTTGACGCCTGAACTAGACCCGCTCTACAGCTAAGAATAGTATTGGTATTGGTTCCACTCGGTTTCTATGGAATTCCTCGAATTTCAATTATATTTTTTTTAAATGCTACTGCTCAGCACAATTTAAACGGCTCTCGGGCTCAGATATTTTCGTATTCGAGGTGTTATTTTCGAGGGATAGGTTTTAGACTTGGCTTTTCTGCTCTTCTAGAAGGGTTTCTATTTTTAATAAACGTTCTATATTTTCATAGGACAGTTGCGATTATTTGTTTAGGAATTGATTTATATCTTTCTCCTCGTCGATGGCATGAAGCCTGGTCTTCATCTTCCTCCCTCGTTCTATGGTCATAGGTTGTTAATGTACACGGTTCACTTTGGGGACATGTCCATTTTTTGCTAATTTCTTTTAAATCTCTCGAGTCCGAAAAAACGACTTTGATTCATTTGGCATGAAATATATTTTTACATATGATACTGGCTAATTTAGCCCTCTCGGGCCACCGATTAACCACATGATTTATAAGTAGCTATTTTAGCGAATTGTTATTATTATAAAATATCATTACTTAAATCGAGAGAACTAAATAAAAACAGTAATAATAGCACACTTGTTTGTTTGGGTAAAGGCTGGTGGGATTAGGGTGATGCTCGATAAACTGTCTCCACTAAGTATTTGTTTTTATTCCCACTGAGTTGCTATTCCACTTCACTAAGTATCTGTAAAGTTTTCTATTTTTAACAGAAATGTCTATGGATAACAATTAGAATAAGATATTTAGCGAGAATCGCACGGTTTAGTGACGAGAGATCCTCCAAGACTATAAGATATATAGGTGTTTATTTGAACGTGATAATTTTAGAAATTATCAGTCCTATTTTTTTTTTTAATCATGAGGTCTCTACACATAAATATATAGCAAAATATCAAAGCGTATGATATGATCGCATCAAATATCAACTTATTACGTTTTTAAAGGAGAAACCAATTTAAGACTTACATTCTTCGTAGATAGAACTTATCAGAATGGTGTATCTTTCTAGAACAGAACAGATCCTATTTATAGATATTTCTGTAAGAAAATTGGCTCTAAAATATTAAAAGACGCGTTGAAGAATAGTGTTAATGTTTTTTACGATCACTTTAAGTCTGATACATATATTTTACCACATCACCTTATTAATGTATTTAATCAAAAATCTTTTAATAAGAATGATATGGTTAATTTGTGCTAGAAGCTAAGTTGATTCAAGAGAGAATTTATGCTAAAATAAATTTTCAAATAATTATCCATCCTTGTGTAAAACGGATTTATAACTGATCTATATATCATGAAATACATTGACACTCCGTTTTTTCTCATTACATATTCTGAGTACAAAATAATTTCGTAATTCTTTCTTCCAGTTTGCATAAATAAACTTTGCATTCATTTTTATACACTTTTTTTATACTTGGACTTTTGTGCTGAAAGACCGGGCATGTTCCTTACTGTGCTTTCTCCGAAATTAAGTTTACTCATTAAAAATAAATTACACTGTGATAAGTTATTCTCAAGTAGATGCCATTAATACTAATTTGCTTTTGTTTTACAGGTACGTTCTAATATGCTGATGCTGTTGTCAGTAGCGATTAAACTACAAGTAAGCAATACTGATTATTTCTTTTAAAATTGTTTAAACTAATTATTCATACCTTAAATGTAAATATACGATCATATATTTGTTTCTAAATGTTCACACTTCATAAATGGAGCGGTAAGATCATTACTGTGAAATTTATCATAAACAATGGGAGTTGTGAATAACTCTTGTAAAAACAATGAAAATTAATTATTATGATGTAATTATAATATTAAGAGTGTGAATGTGATCTGTGAACTCTATTATAAATGTCCTAGAGACAGATTGTAATATTTTTCAATAAATAAGCTTAAAAAAAATATATATATAATATTAAACAATGGTAAATATTATTTTGTCCCTATGTCTAATTTCCTTTTTAAATACATTATTTATTATTATCTTTTTTTTTATAGTATGTTGAATGATAATACAATCTACCTCATGAAGGGGAACAGGTATTTGAGCTACAAGAATTTATTCATACAATATATAAAAAAGACAAACCGGAAACAAATATAAATAATAAAAATATATGAATAAAATAAATAATTAAAAGTAATCTTTTTATACACATTCATACCTATATAAAATATCTACGTTTGCCCAGCGACTCCGAGCAAAACTTAATCCTCCACACGTGGAAAACAAAGCAAGACTTAGTAGTTCCCAGTGCTTCTCTTCCAGCAGGATATTATATGGATGGTAGGAACTGGGTAGGGATTGAGCTAGAGGATTAGGATGATAAATAAGATTCTCGTGAAAGTTTGTGAATCTTGATGGGATAACGTCAAGGACATATGGGATGTTAAGGTCATGGTGTAAGGTCTTGTTTTGACATAATAAGGATCATTGACTATTGTTCTGACTACTTTGGATTGGAAGGATTGGATACGTTTGATATTCCAAAAGCTAGCTGTTCCCGACAGTTCAAGTCCGTAGGTCCAGATAGTTATCGATACGATCTTGTAGATTAATAATTTGTTTTCAATTGTAATATGAGATATCCTGCTAACTAATCTGTATAACTGGCCGAATCGTCTGTTTAGTGCTTGTCTTTTAAGTCTGGTATATGGGTTCCAAGTTAGACTTTTGTTTAAAAGGAAGCCAAGATACCGGACAATGTCTGAGATGGGAAGTGGAATAGAGTTAAATAGGATTGGCGGACAGAATCTGCGTCGGAGGGTGAAGATGAAATGTTTACATTTTGATTCATTAATTTCAATGTACCAATCATTGGTGTTTTTGTAGGCTGAGGGATGCTACTTCTGCTGCTCGGGTCTGAGTGGGAGGACAGGATGGCGGTATCATCAGCAAGTGTTGCAAAGAAGGTTTCGGAAACTGTAGGGATATCTGATGTGAAAAGAATGTAGAGAATAGGACCCAAGACATTGCCTTGTGGGACACCAGCCTCGACTTGATAACAATCAGAAAATTCTGAGCCACAGAGTACTTGGAAGGATTGGAGATGTAGGATTTGGATCTATGGGGTTTGGGCTTGAAAAGCAAATCATCTGATCGAAAGGTTGAACTACGTCCAGAACGGCACTAGTGCAATATTTCTTGCTTTCAAGGGCAATGGATATATGGTCAACAACACGTAGGCTTTACTGAACTGAGGAATGTTGTGAGCGGAAACCAATCTGGTGTGAGTGATATTTTGGGAATATATTATGGGCAGGATTCGCTTGAGAAGGATTTTTCAAAAGTTTGGATCGATAGCAAGGTCTATAGTATTAAATATTATTAACAGGTTAACCTGGTTTAGGGAGAAGAATAATTATGGAGTGTTTTCCACATCAGTGGAAGATGGGTTGTGCGGAGAATACAATTGTACCGATAGTTAAGAAATATGATGGTTTTTTTTGGAAAGTTGCCTAAGGAGCTGTGAAGTTAGGAGATCGTATCCAGAATATTTTCTGGGTTTTAGTTTGCTTTGAGGAATTTGACCTCAGAGGGGTTCACAGCTTCAGGAGACAAGGAGAGAGGAATCGGTGAGGAGAGGAATTCTTTTACTTCGGCGGGTTGGTGGTGTGGAATTCGGGATGGGGAGTGAATGTACTGGATAGATGTTTAGAAATGACCTAGGTTGAGAAATGAAAGGGTGCGGTGGATGGGTTTGGGGATTATGAGTTGGAGGTGGTTCTTGCGCTATGGCATGAGATTCCATAGTCCCATTGTTTCTTCTAGCATTTGAGAGTAGTAAACTCTTGAATTTGCCAGTGTGGAGGGTGCTCTTGATGGCCTGGTTGTCCTGGAAGCCTCTTCTTGTCTGAAAGCTAACTGTATTCTCTTTTTTAGTTGCTTGTAAGTCTGATACCCCTTGTAATTAGATGAGTGATTTAGGTGGCATATTGCTCACACAGCAGTTGTTTTTCTACTCTTGCGGTACTCTTTTAATTTATGTGACTCACCACACCTTACACAACGAGGTTGATGATGACAATAGTGGTTTGTCTGTCCGTAGGCTTGGCAGTTATGACACAGTACTATTGTTCGCTTAGGATAAGGCATCTCTATAATTAAACGCGTGTAACATTATAAATTTCTTAAATCTCGGGTGTTTGTTCTAGATCGACAAAGGAAAAAGGCTAAGCTATTTTGATTTTTTGCCTGCCTCATTTCTATTTTCATAGATAGGTGCCAGACTCTATCAAATGACAGTTCAACGTTTGTAAAGACTCCAATGCAGAGGAGACTATCACACGATGACGTTGCTGAATAGTAGAGTGGGATGTGCAGAATCTAAATTGGTGATCTGGTATTATGGGATTAGAATCCAGGATGGGGTACAGGCGTTTAAAATGAGATTTTCCAGGATTTTGTCTAGAGAGATATGACGGTAAGATAATAGGTATTCTGGTGTTTTTTCGGGTTGATGTATTATTTTAACAATAGACAGTTTCCAAGGGTCAGGAAAATATGTGGATCGGAGTACAACATTATATATATAAAAGTATGGAATATAATGGCTTTCCGAAGAAGCAGTTTTAGGATCTGGGATGTAATTAGGTAATCTTTGGGAGCTTTGCAGGAAGATAATCTGTGAATGATATATGATATTTCTTAAGACTAAATGGTTTAGGTGGAATAGAAAGACATTATTATTAAAACGCTGAACTTTTACAAACATGGATGCTGTCAGTTCCTAAAAGAGCTGGAATATTCCTTTGCTCGTCCTTGTTCTCTAAGCGTCTTTTACAATATAATCTTAGTGGATCTGCTCTGCTAACTACTTCTAAATAGATTAATCAGTGAAACATATGATTTATTTTTTGCAATTACTTTCTCTTATTACTCTTTTTCGTGTGATAAATAGTCTGAACGTATTATTGGTGATGACGTTTCAAGCGTGTGGGGCATCATAAGGGCCTGTTTTGAGCACTGACTGTGATTTTTTTTTCAATATTTGGCCGCCTGAACCAGCCTTCTCCACCTCTGCCTATCTTGGGCTACTGCTTTCCAGTTTGAGGCATGAAGCTCAGCCGTATCTTTGTTTATCCTATCTATCCATCTGGTTTTTGGCCTCCCACGTGGTCTCTTGCTTAATATATACATGTGTATATTTCAGTATTTTACTCAGTATACTATTATTATTTCATATTAAGAACTGTTATGTTTGGTATTTTATCGAGATTTATTTAATTTTTTTTTTATTACAAATTAAATTCAGTTATTGTTTTGTTATTTTCATCTACTTGCCAAATTGTTTTTAAAAAGACGTGATGAAAAAAAACGATCATAATATAAACAATAATAAAAGTAAGTTTGCTAATTGAGAGGTAAAAAGAAAGATGGTATTCAATATCGCATCCTATCCTCCGTAGTCATCTAAAGGTGATAATAAAAAAATTATTATTTGAATTATTAAAAACTATAAGAAGCTTAAGGAGGTGATAGGAGGGGCGAGTTTTTTTTGTTGCTAATTTTGATTCTATAAGAATTATTTATTGTGAGAAAGGACGCACTAACTCCATTAGGATAATGACTTTCCTCTCCAGCTCTGTTTACTAAATATTTAACAAAGACAAGGCACTTAGTCGAAAAAAACCCATTAATTAGTAGGAATAAATAATGCGATAATATGCATTTAATTATATTCATATTTCTTTTTCTTTATGATAATTAGGAATATTACTTTGAAACTTTTTAAGGTGGTTGTTGTGACATAAGAAATGTTTAAGATATATATATAAATTTATTATGCATGAGAAAACCTATAAAAATAAGAAAATTAAACGAGTGCGAATAATTTCAATAACATTCTTCTTTTAAATGAAATGAAATGTCTATTTTCGATATGATCCTTGTTCATTCAGTCACTGAATAGAAATGAGACTGATGACATGTCGGTGACACATGATAAGGTGGACATGACAAAAATAAAAAAAATTATTATGAGTAGACGCATGCAATTCGCATAAGTGAAAAGGACAGGTACATGATTTTAAAATGGCTCAACAAGCCGAAACGTCGTAATTAGATGTGTAGTCATTAAGTTGACAAAATCTTGAAAATTGGTGTATAATTGGCTGATAATAAATAAACTTGAAAACTTTACTTTCTTTCAAAGTAAATTTTGTCTAGTTTACTACGGAGCAATGTTTAATTACTTAAAACAGATGTTTTTTAAAGATATCACTCACTACCTATTGAACAAAAAACGCGACTCGGTTAAAATAAGATAAATCATAAATTTCTTACTTGGCTAGAAATTGGGCAATTGTTTGTATGAACATTTTTGTAGTGATGTGTTTTTTATAAGTCACGTTTTTTGTTAGTTAAGAAGTGATAACTAAAAAACTTTTTAATTTTAATATTTAAAAATTACGTCGTTGTAAACTGGAGAAAATTTATTTTAAATGAATAATAGTTTGTTCTTGTTAAAATTATTTGAAGAAGACTTTTGAGCGGCCAAACTTTATACTTTTAACTTTAAAGTTATGTCTTTAAAAAAGAAGAATCAGAAACTATTCGCAATTATTTTTTATCATGTTTCAACTATACTATAGATACCCCATTTTTATAAAAACGTCCTCGTTTAATAGGATTTAAGTCCATATAAATTAAATTAAAGTTTAGTTGGGAAAAGTTGAGATTCACCTCAAAATGTGTAAACAAATTATGTGATTTTTTTTTGTGTCACCTAAAAGTAATTTCAGCAAAAATGATTACCATCAACAGCTGCAAAGCTTTTATTTCTTGTTTTCCATATTCTGGAATGTATAATAATAAAAATACATGCCTAAATATACTTTTTATTCATAAAAAATTAGAGATTTATAAATATTTTTCAAGTAAATTGATTATGAAACTGTCTTTTTCTCCCATATTTCTGTCATAGGAATTGATCTGTCTATCAAAGATACCAAATTATCATCTCAGCCAAAAACCTAGTACACAAAGCATTGTTTCTAACTGACAAATCATTAATTCTCCAGTAAATAAAAACAGAAATCTATCACTTTTTAATTTAGAATTTTTATCCGACAAACTTAATTAACAAATTACAGTACATTTGTTTACAAAACATATCACTTGATCTAAATAAAAACAAAACACAACAAATTCATTACCCATTTTTTTCAAAGAAACAAATAAAACAAAGAAAATCAATCAGGATAGCAACTCACAAATAAACAGAATGAATAATAACATATTTTACGAAATGACATACATACCTGAACTTACATACAAATTTTTTATAAATAAAAATAAATAATACAGAAAATAATAATACTAAAAGTAAATGTATATAAACAAAAGAACTAAACTAATCAAAATAAAAACTAAAACAGATGCATACTATACAATATTTACAGAATCCATTCACTCAAGAGAACACCGAGCCAAGCCTTTTTCCCCACTCGTGGAAGGAAAGACAGGACTCTAGGAGATCCCAGCGCCTCGCGGTCAGCCGCATTACAGGTACTACAAACAAAATTAAGAACGTTTATAAAAAATATGACCTACCTGCAATTTAACTTGTTCAGTACAATACAAAAAGACGAAATAGATAAAAAAAAAAATGTAATTTACAAATTAAACTGCCAAAATTGCCTACAAATATACATCAAAAGAACTCAAAACCAGAATAACCAAGCATATCTCAAACTTTTTTATTATTTTTTTTATATTTACAACTGTATTAAATAAATACATCTAGTAAATTTAAACATATCATCTATATAATGACATGGAAACACTTACTGAGTAACTACCCAATGGTAGCACTTAATGATATGTCTACATTAGGAGATCACGGGGCCATCTTCTTTTCAGACGCCTCGGAGGGTTATCAGGAATTGAAGAGGAAGCAAGGTTAGAAACGAGAGGGTTCGGATGATTCTGAAGTTTATTGGAAGGATAGGTATCTGGATTGGGGCAGATCTGAAACATAAGAAATATTAAGGTCATTATGGATGGTGTTATTTGTAACAAAGTAGGGAGCATTGAGGATTTTACGAAGGATCTTGGATTGTAAGGATTGGATACGCGAGGAATTCGATGGTTTGGTGGAGCCCCATAGCTCAACTCCGTAAGTCCAAATAGGCCTTATTATAGTCATGTATATGAGTCTTTTGTAATTAATTGGAAGTTTAGAGCGTTTGTCTTGTAAATGCTGAAGTAATCGGAAACGTCGAGCGGTTTCTTGTCGTTTCAGTCTGGTATGAGTATTTCAAACTGCAAACGACACTATTGCCACAGCATTAGCACTCCATAGTATAAAAATGCAACGATAATTCAACTCCAACAAACCACACATAATAGGCATACAATAAAAAATAATAATAGAAAACAACTTGAAGCCATCCATATTAAAAAAACAAAAAACAACAACAGTAAACTACAAAAGCGATACAAAATATCTGGGATCATATTGATCTGATATTCTAAACAAAATCAAAACACAATGATATTAACAAATCTGATAATACAAAAAAAAAACATACATAGCATTCTGAAAATAAAATAAATAATCAAGTACAAAGTACAAAGACAAACCCTTAGTGGTTAATACAGATGATATCCAATTGTTAATCAAGTGATGTAGTTGCTCTGGATAACACCTTTGATAAAATGTATACAATTAGACAAAAGAGCGCAACATGAGTAAATATTATAGCCCAAAACCATTAACAAATTTGTAATAAGAAAATTGCATCAGTTATTTTATGTTAATGCTTTTATCTTAGAAATTGGCATAAATGAATTCCGAGGATACTTCTGATGTTGAAAATAAGATTCTGCAACGTCAACTGTAATCAAGATGTAACAAATAAAAAATTTATTCGCATTTATGGAAGCTTTTATTGCCAATCTCTTAATTAATACATTTGTGATGTCTGTCAAATGGATTTCAGATACATGGAATCAAATCAGTTCTTTGATGTTAAACGCTTGTAGATATTTTCAATTCTAAGCTCAGTTCACAGTATTTCAAACTTACAGGAATTCATTGCATCCCTACCTTCGGTAGCGAGTAAGTGAAAAAAGTACTCACCCCGGATTCAACAGTGAGTGTTGCTGAAGTAGTTGAGGTGGCCACTCCTCGAGAAACTTGGTTAATTAAACGATCCTCATTCACTCCAAGCATTAAAACTTCTAAAGTTGTTGCTCCAACCTCAATTGCCCTTATTATTTTAATAAAATTTCACTCTAACAACAAACCTCATTTTAACATATAAAGAAAGGACTCATACACTTCCCTGAAAGGAGATGTTTGCAGATCGACTGCCAAACTGACATGTGCATATCTCACGAAGATTTGACTAGTTAAGTGCTCGGTATACACTAGTACGGTCTGTACGGCTGAATGCTTCAGCTAGAATGTAAATATAAACAGAACAACAAAATGCTCTGTGGTATCTGATATCGCTCCATTGTTTGACCCATTTGACTTTCTTGCCCCTATCATATTTCCAGTATAACATCTAATACAAACTTTTTGGTCATTGAAAATAAATTGTGACCATTATTTACCATATAATTTTGGAATCTGTTCTGATTCCGATGATCTGTTCTGAGACATTACCTGATATTAAAGAGTTTAATACACATCATTAGATTCATATACGAGAGGGAATATTAACATTATTTTGATTTTGTGAAGCAAGTGAAAAGAACTATGCCAGTAAATCTAAACTAAGTAGTCTATTATCAAGTCTTCTGACCTATGTTCCAAATGAAAAAAAGTTCAAGACCGCTAGTGCTTAAAAATTGATTAATTTATTATATGTTATATTAGATCAAGTGATATGTTTTATAAACACCTGTACTATAATTTGTTAATTAAGTTTGTAGGAATTGTATGATCAAATGTAAACCCTCCTTAAAGTTTAAATTTTTAAATTGTATATTAAAATGTGATAGATTTCTGTTTTTACTTGGAGAATTAATGATTTGTCAGTTAGTAACAATGCTTTGTGTACTAGGTTTTTGGCTGAGATGATAATTTGGTATCTTTGATGGACAGATTAATTCCTATAACAGAAATATGGGAGAAAAAGAGTTTCATAATCACTTTACTTGAAAAATATTTATAAATCTCTAAAAGTATATTTAGGCATGTATTTTTATTATTGTACATTCCAGATTATGGAAAAACAAGAAATAAAAGCTTTGCAGCTGTTGATTGTAATCATTTTTGCTGAAAACACGGATACTTTTAGGTGACACAAAAAAAAAAATCACATAACTTGTTACACATTTTGAGGTGAATCTCAACTTTTCCCAAATAAACTTTAATTTAATTTATATGGACTTAAATCCTATTAAACGAGGACGTTTTTATAAAAATGGGGTACCTTTAGTATAGTTGAAATATGATAAAAAATAATCGCGAATAATTTATGATTCTTCGTTTTTAAAGACACAACTTAACTCACAACTTAAATCTAAACTAAGTAATCTATTTTCAAGCCTTCTGACCTATTATCCAAATAAAAAAGTTCAAGACCGCTAGTGCTTAGAATTGATTAATTTATCACATATATATATATATATATATATATATATATATATATATATATATATATATATATATATATATATATAGATAGATAGATTAAATAATGTGAATCATTTATAACACAGAACAGTTCGCAATGACCGGTCGATGTATTTCATTTCACAAAATATCTTTGTCATCAGATCCAGATATATTAATATACATTTAAGAAATATGAAAGTCAAGTGGGTTAAATAATTGAGTAATTGAAGGTAAAATAGGGCGTTTTGTTGCATTTGTCGTGTTTATATTTACATTGTAGTGGAAGTAGTCAGTCTGAGCATTCTAGTACACACCAATAACTTTGGGAAATGCTTATTTAAGAATTATGAAGAATCTATCTCCTTTCTAGAAACTGTAAGAGTTGTGTCTTTAGTGTTATTTATAGCTTCCACTGTCTCCAGTGATGGTATAGACCAAATTAACATTCGTTTCAAGTTTCTGACTTAACATAGGTAATCATTATAGAGTAATAAGTGACTAAATATATGAATAGACCATTAACAGATAATTGTTAATGTTTATTATCACTAATCAACCACTGAAAGGTTGTAAATGTATAGAAGATAAGATTTATTATTATTAATTATGAAATTTACAACTGTATACAAATTAATGAACATTCAGTAAATGTGATACAGAGAAATATATGGCATGACAAGGCTTGTAGAGAATCTACCTATTGGTAGCACTCTAATGAAGTATCTAAATTAGGAGATCACGAGGCCATTTTCTTTTTAGACGCCTAGGGGGCTTATCAGGGATCGAGGAGGAAGCAATGTTAGAAAAGAGAGGATTAGGATGTTTCTGAAGTTTATTATGGAAGGATATGTATCTGGATTAGGCCAAACCGGAAACATATGGAACATTCAAGTCGTTTTGGATTATTTTATTTTTTACAAAGAAAGGAGAATTAAGGATTTTACGAAGGATTTTGGATTGTAAAGACTGGATACAAGAGGAGTTAGATGGAGTCCCAAAGATCAACTCCGTAAGTCCAAATAGGTCTTATTATAGTCATGTATATGAGTCTTTTGTAATTAATTGAATGCTTAGAGCGTTTGTCTAGTAAGTGCTGAAGTAGTCGGAAACGTTAAGTGGTTTCTAGTCGTTTCAGTCTGGTATGAGGATTCCAAGTTAGGCATTTGTCCAGGTGGAGTCCGAGGTATCGGATTTTTTCAACAGAGATAGGTGGATTATTGTTAAAGGATACTGTAGGAAGTCATAGGTTCACGACCAAGGGTATAAAACAAGATGATCCTCCCAATATGTCAGTATTGCCAATATGTTACAGCCTTCTATGAGGTAGTAAATAATTGCACTTAATTCGTTTAGGACGCTTCACGGATCTTAAAGTTCTTGAAATGGTTATAGAGGAACTTGGGTGTTATTGACATGAGATTAGAAATGAAAGATTGACAGGTGTATGGCTTGCTTAAGGATTTGCTGAAACAGGCTGTATATTTTCTTTCCTTGCAGCAGTGATCTGGGTCTGTTGGCCATCACCACCGTCCAATGAATTTCCAATCTCTTACCTTCTCTCGCCACATTTGTTCAAATCCTCTGTCCAATTATGACCGGTCCGATCGACCACAAGTTTCCTTTAGTCATCGGCGGAACCGGCAAACTCGAGAGTCGACAAATAAAAATTCACATTGATCCTAATGTCGCCTCAGTTGCACAGCTTCACTATAGGGTGCATTATCATCTGCCCTCGAAATTATCATCTGCTAACGGGCCCATTCCCATTCTATCCGATGTTCCTCGTTTCTTAACCTCTCAAGATGAATCAGCTACTTTTATGCATTGGCATGAGAGCATCTAACGAGGAAATTCACGGGGATCGTCACCAATTTCCCAATATTGGTGATCGCGTCATTGCAGTTCTTTTTATGAGGGGCTAATTTAAAATAAAATTATTAGTGGCCATTAAGTAAACAAGAATTTATTTTTCAGTATAGTATTATGTGTTTTATTATGCATATTTAATTGCTGAATTATGACCCTACATTGGCTAGGACGGATTGCTGTTTTCGTTGTCAAGCGTAGTTACTTAATTAAATAAAATAATAATTAATAATATCAATTAAATAAAGTAAAGAAATTTGGGATATTTAATAAATGAACCACAGATAAACATTTTTTTGTAATTTATCACCGACTAAAGTTGCTTAATATATACATAAATGAATAAATAAATAAAATAAAGTTGTATAAAATACTAAATAAGAGATGAACATAAATTTCAAGAAAGTAATCAACTACAGAAAAACAAAAAAATAAAGGAAATTCTAATAAATATACTACTTCTAATAAGGATAGTAGATATATATATATATATATATATATATATATATATATATATATATATATATATATATATATGAAACTTATAGTCTACTCGTAAACCTAATATTAACATTTAATTAGAGGGTATATTAACTATATATTGCTCAAGATAACATACTCAGGAGCTATATAAAGAATAAAGACGTACTATTATTATCCAAACTAAATTAGACTTACTAGGACTGTAGTCTGTATTTTTTATAATATCCGGTTATCAGGGGACCAAGGAGTCGGTTATAGTAAAAGCTGTTATTAGCTTAGATTGCATCTACAAAAGTACTACGGATATTGTAAAATTTAAATAATGAGGTAGGTTTGTATTGTGGTATACTATGTTTTCTTTAAGAGATATTATATTAGTGATCCATTTATCAATGAATGATAATAAACCCTTCACTATAACAAATAATTTAGAAATACTGCCCTCAGAATTTTTAATTTCAGTTATGATACTTTCAAATTTAAATATAATGTTACTAAAATTGAACAAAATATTTCTAAAAATAAAAATGCTTTTTAATTTCATCAAAACATTCCATAATATAGGGCTGATAATCAACATTGATACCTTACTATTTAAAGCAAAATAATTAAAACATTTAGTGTTAAATTTTAGTGATGTAGGAAAATGCATTTGTTTTGCATTGTAAATTATATGTTCTAAGTAATTTCTCTTTGTTTACTGCATTTGTTAATTTAAAATTGATTTTGAGAATGTTAATTACAAAAACAAATAAAAATTTGAAGATGGCACCGTGATCTAATGTAGACATATCATTAGAGTGCTACCATTAGGTAGTTACTCAAGAAGTGTTTTCACGTAATTATATCCATATGTTTAAATTTCCTAAATGTATTTCTTTAATACAGTTGTAAATAGAATTAAGGAATAAAAAAAAAATTACAGAAATATTATTTTTCGTAAGCATTTTGGAATAATAATATTATTATTAAAGCATTTTGGAATAAAACCGTCCAATAGTATATTTGAGTAATCTCTTTATAAATGTTTTTCTGCGCATTTTAAACATCTTGCTTTTTAAAATAATTGCTGATTTGGAAAATTTTAATATTTTATAATATGGAAAATTTTTATTTTCCAACTTTTATGACTGATAGTGGAAGTATTACTTCTTCTTCATAATTCTATATATATATATGTTGAAATATTTTGTATAATTTTAACTTTCGATTTTTAAACTTATTTAAAATACCCTCGGGAAGATATTTATTTAAATTTAAGTTCTACTTTTAGTCTCATTGTTTGGTTAGTTGTGTGAAAATTCCAAATTAGAACTTTAAGTTTATTTTTTATTATAGCGTCGTTAATTGAGACTGTTTTCTGAACGTAATTTTGCACCCGATTGCCGTACAGTGGGCAAAATTACTGATTGAGGACAAAAATCAATCTCACAATTGTTATACATTCAATGCTCGTTGTTTACTACGATAGTTGAATAGTTCCAAAACAGTATTACAAGTTTTGGAAAGTAATTTATAAACACTTTGTAGACACTGTTGATCTGAAGTTACGTGGTTGAGACAGAAGTGCAGGGATCTCCTGTAATCCTGTTTTCCCACCCATAGATAGAGGAACAAGCCTGGTTCGGAGTTCTCTCACGTGATTGTAAATAGCATCTGAGTTTTTTTTTACTTCACTTTAAGTAACTTCGTTTCTTTTTTTTTTTTTTCTTTTTTCACGAACAGCCCTTAAAGACCACGCGAATACCATGAAGTTAATGCTTCCTCTTCATCTGCCTCCTCTTCTCCCATATGCCCCTCATGAGCTCCGCGTGCTTTCGTTTTCTCTCCTCAGACCACACAACACCCTTTTTGGAGTGCTTCTTTCCCGCAAGAACCGTTATTCTCTTGAGCGCCTTCCTGCACTCATCTCTGTCTAAACAATCTTGGTCTCTTAGCACCACTTGGTCCATATCATCCTTAATCTGTTTAAAATACCCGCTTAAATTGTTATGACTGTGGATGCGCTATTTATTGTATATATTATAGATTATTATTTAGATGTTATTTTGCTTCTATTTTCTTTTATTTATTTATATTTTCTGTAAATATAGTGTGAATCGCACTCTTTTCTCACTTTAAACATTGTCCATGTTGTAACAGAATGTTATATTACTAAGTATAATAGTGTGTAAAATAACTATATAAATTTTATGTAAAAAAAAATTGAACAATCTGGTTTATTTTTTACCATTTAAGATTTTGAGCTCATGCAAAGGTGGATAGTAATACCTGTTGGTTAGATTTCTGAGCCAATATCAAAAACCATCCTAAATTGTTGATTTTCTCAACTTGCATTTCAACGTCCACTGTTCGATTTTTTAAATCACAATTAACCTACTTCAATATATTAATATTTTTCGAAAAATAGCGCTTTTTTTCGTTTTGTTTTCCTATATCAGTTTTACTACTGTATCCTAACATATGTGCGTCCCACAGATAATTACTTAAACAGTTTTCTTGTTCCGGAAATAGATTGTAATGCTTGTTAAGCATTAATAATAAGTTATTGCTTTGTAGTGCTATAATAATGCTTTCACATATAAAATAAAGAAGTTTTAATATTCCCACGTTCTCTATAATGTGTTCAATTTAATTATATTGGGTAGTTTCCCAACAAGCGTGTTTCATGTGATAATATTCTTCTGTACACATTTACTTGATGTATTCATACTAATACAGTTGTAAATATCATAATAAAAGTTTAATATATATATATATATATATATATATATATATTAGGTAAGCTAACTTCTGACTGTTTGATAATCCAGCACATATGTTGAGTGGTGGCGACCAACTGCTTGTGATGACTAGGATAATTTATCCTGGAGCAGTTTTGACAACCATTAACTAACTAATACTACTATAATGAAAAACTTGCTTCAGATTATAAAACATTTTTTACATTCAAAGTTTTTATCACAGCTCGTGGTCTGTCCTAAAAACATCATTCTATCAACAATGGGAAGTACAAAAATGAATTTCTTAAAAACATAATATACCCTTTGAAGTTGAACGGTAATCGGACAGTAACTAATTACAGTGTATGACTGTCGTTAATGAGTTATTTCATTTTTATTCAACTTCGATTTACTTTTTTTTTAGCCTTCAATTGAGGTTTTAATACGTCATTATTTTACTTTAAATAAGAATGTTACATTTTATGTTGCTAATATAAATCCCTTTTGTAATCAAACCCTTGAATCTAATTATTAACTTTTTCGACAAGAACCAAAGAATAGAGTGAGTTCCAAAGAACAGCTTCTATATGCACCGATGTTATGCGTTGAAGTGTATGCACCACAACATAATTTATAACGCGTAAAATTGTGCACGATTACAGCGCCATCTATTGACCGTCATAGTAGCAAAGTATATCCAAACTAGCATGGTCTATCAGGGGAAAAGAGAAACAATCTATACCATAGACCTCCCTAGGACGTAGACCAGGGAGGTCAAGGTACAGCACAGCCTGCAAAATTGTTTCCAGGACCCAGCATAAAGCAAGTATGTCTAGCTAAATTTAAAGATCAAGAAGTGGCTCAGGAAGAGGCAGCAGAGATGCCAACTTATATTACTGTATCCAGATAAGCGTCAGCACCAGTCCCTCGGTGGGAAACTAAGATTTACACCATTTCATCTACATCCATATCATCACTTCAACCGCAACATCAACAGTCTAGTAAGTACAATTAAATTCCTACTAACAAATCAACTGTAATGTAAATGATCTGTTATCTCCACTCATCTGCAGTAATAATATTTATTTTATTTTAATTCAGTATTATGTTTAAGTCAACTTTGATTAATTTTCTAAATCCATAATGAGCATCCCTTTTGATTCATTTCCGTATTCAAGTCTTATTTCCCCTTCAGTATTAAGAATGGCCTGACGCCTTTACACTTCACTAACAATAACTTACGTCAAATGAATTAATAATAGTCCATTTATCATAAAAATAATAGTCCTACCATACCAAAAAGCAGTTTCAGTTAACTTTTATCAGTGAGCTGTGAAATATTTGGTTAAGAATTTTATTTTAATGCGTGATGTGGTTTTTAATAACATTCTCACTTTTACCAAATCGATTAAAGAGCCCAAAAAAAAGATATACTTTCGATAAGGAAAACCAAACTTGAATTATTTTCTTAGATAACAATTCAGGATTACTGAGACTAAGTTTAGGATTACTACATTTTATTTAAGTTGTAGATGCTTTGTTACAAAAATGTTTAAAGAACTGTTCGTTTGCATAGTCAACTATCAAGGCTCGAAAGCTATCAAGGAGCGAACAAGGCAGTAAGAGTTACTAATATGAGTCTCAAGGGGCACATACCCTATCGCATGGCCCGCTCTGGGACTGAATTAGAAAGGTAATTCCAGACTGTGTACAATCCTTCACTTTATCTAAAGCATCCGGGTTGATCATGCTTGTGAACTGCAATAGGGATTACGGTTTAAAAGTTAATAGCTACAAAATATTAAATTGACTCTATATTAAGATTTTTTAGTGGATATAAATGACTGACGTGAAAGGAACAATAGCAAAAATGATGAATTGTTAACTTTAAACATATAACACGAATTTGAATAAAATATTTTAAATGATTTTAAGACTTAAACAGATTGTCAATATTACTTTTCTTCCTCATATTTTTTAAAATTTAAAGTTGGGATTTATGCATCTTCAGGATCTAACTACAATATAATTTTAATTACATAAATAGATGGTGTTCTCCTGTATATAAGTGTTTATTCTTTCTTCCTATCGTTTTTCTTCTTTCATCAGAGCCTCATCAGGCTAATTTATGGTGGTCCTCCTCTCCTGCTTATTATTAATGATGAGTCCTTAACTAAAAAGCAGCAGAGGAGGACCATCAAAAATTATTCCGATGAAGGTCTGATGAAAGACCGTATCCGGTGGCAACTAAGAATAATCAATTATATACAGGAGGACAACGCTTTTTTAGTGAATTGAATTTCAATCCTGTAACATCAAGATCTCAATTCATGACCTCATCAAGTTCTCCTATAGCGTCGCAACACCTAAGTCACTCCTTAGGAAATTTCCTGGCGCGACCCCGACTCATTGACCTATGAAAAAATATATCCTTTTCTTGATTCACTATCATTGGAACCCACTTATTCATATTCCTCGATTGTTGAAATGTTGAAATGCCTTTATCCCAATGTTCTCCTATTTCTAAACCATCACGCTCACCTAAAACCTCTACTTTCAGACGCCCTGCTGCTCTTTGGATTAGTAATGAAATCAGAGAGTTGATGAAGAAAATAGACACTGCAAGATGACGTTTCAGAAGAACGCGAAATATGAATGATTACATTTTATCAAGATCCTTTGAAACCTTACCCAATCTTACTCGCGCCGCAAAATGGGAAAAATGACTGATATAGGTGGTTAAAGCCAATCTCACAATTTGTATCCATTCAATACTCATTGTTTACTACGGTACTTGAGTAGTCCAAAAGCTTTGTATTCATGATTCAATAAGTTTTACGTTAATATCGCTCTGTGTTGTATAATCGATTCTTAACAATTCAGTGGCCATTATGTTCTTATTTATACAATGTATACAACAACCAATATGGTTCCTTTTTCAGACACAGTTCGGTATCTTGGCTTTCTCTTAGAGAGGCGACTAACGCGGAACTCCCATACTAGACGTAAAAGGTAGGAATTTGTGGCCAGCCATATAGACCATTGAATAGAAAATTCGAACTTTCTATTGAAAGCAACAGAAAAACCTTTCTCAACCTACGGATTATAGCTGTAGGAGATAGATACATTTTTAACAACAGTAAACTCACTTAATACTTTCAATCTGATGTTTTTTTTTCAATCTGATGACTTTAATATACCATTTATTCTTGATGTAATCACAAACCAATTTTTTTAAATTTCACCAGAACCTTACTCATCATTCGAATCCAGTAGCAAAACCCCTATTTAGCACCAACCATAACTACAATCCTCCTCGTAGGTGGCAGTGGTCCCGCGAAATATTGTAATATGTATATATTGGAGTTCTGGCAATGGCCAGATTCTCCACTCAAGTCATGAGGGTTTGCCGACTGGCTTTTAATTCTGTTAAAGTAGTTGAGGGAAAAGCGCTGGGATGTCCTGGAGTCTCACTTTTCCCTTCACAAGTGAGAGGACAAAACTGGTTCACAGTTTCGATGGTTGCAAATTTCAACTTATCACAAAAATCCCTACATACCAAACCACAACTATAACATGGTTTGGCAGGCGGATCTACGGGGGGAGGGGGGCTTTCGGGCTGAAGCCTCTCCCCTCCCGCCAAAATGGTAAAATGTAACCATGTTTTATGAAAAAAATATTAAAAACTAATCTCTTAAAGTATTATTCTTCGTGTAGTTACATTTAATAGGGCTTCAAGAATCACTTAAGCATCATTTCATACAGGTAGTTTGTATATTTCTTTCGGTTCGAAGCCACCCCTCCCCCAAAATTAAATCCTGGATTTGTTAGTGACATCCAAGAACCTTTATCCAATACCCCTGTTCAGACAAACCCTCACTCCAAGTAGTAGTAGGAAGCATACCCCAAGCACCCTCCAGCCAACACTCCTATTCCCATATGGTAAACTATATATCATAGATTATTTTATACACATTTTTTTCGTACTTTACAAAGCAGATTTATAGGTTATCATATTCAATTAACTTTCCAATCACTTCAATTACGCTAAACATTAGGAAAATTATTCCCTGTAGTTTATTTTTGGTTGAATGAAAATAAAATATTTGACACCTTTAAGCGCATCATTTTTGAATATGCACTGAAACTGCAAGTCAGTTTTTATCCAGCACTGATATTTTGTTGTGTTGATTTTTGTTTGTTAACTGACTGTATTATGATGTATGAACTATTTCATAATTCTAATGAACATACAAAAATGTAATGTACATAAAAATGTGAAAATATAATGTCAGTAATTTTGATATGGAAGCTATTGTTTGTGGTGAAAATAAGATCTCATAGGCCGTGTATTTATTCCTAAAGAATCAAACAAGAGAGGCTGGCGTTTGGCGAGCATTGAAAGATGAATCGGAAAGATATGATGGGTGGTTGATATTGATAGCAATGGCGTCATTAATGGTGTTATTTGATGTAGAGATAGGCGTTCTAACACAGCCCTTGTCCTAAATTGAAATATGCTAGCACAGCCAGGGATGTTATTCAATCCTCAATTCAATATCATTTCAGATTTAATAGGTCCCTGCCTGATAATTGTGAGCATAGCCTGCCTTAGCCCCTTTCTATCGTAAAATCGTATTATTAGCTCCCAACTCATCATATGTTTATCTTCATTTAGGTTACAGTAAAAAAAATCTGGTGCGCGCAACACACAACTTTCACTCACCAATCTCCTTTGAATAGAAATTATTTTCTGGCAATGCTGGGCTATTATAAAATTTTTTGAAGTGCATATTAAACGGAGCTAAAGCTTAAAGCTTACAGATAACAAGTCATTAAGACCATTATAATTACAAAATGGCTATTTAATATATCGACAACAGGCAATAAAAATCTATTCACTCTATCTGCATTTATAAACCACACAACTTTCTTTGCTTTTATAAACCACAGAATGAACTCCAATTTCAACATTTTTGAGTGATGTCATTTTAGTGATATTTTTAGTTGAAAAAGTTATCTATGCAGGCAATGAGTAAGTTGATTCCAGAGGTGGTGATTGCAGTGTTGAAATATAGAACTGAGAATAAAAGTATAAATTTAGGTACTACTTTCTTATGAAAGATGTTCTTAGGAAAGACACTTTATTAAATATCTGTAGAAAGTTTTTTTTTAGTCTCAACAATTAAAAAGATTTATTTGTTATTTTATTATTTTAAATTTATCCAAATTTTCACCTCTTCAGGGAAAAAAACTAGAGATCATATCTTTCCTCCTAATTGTCCGATTTTAACAATTTTTTTTTGTTTTTTTAGGAAATACTATAAACTTTAAAAAAAACCATACATTATAATGTGTATACTTTTTGATTTATTCGGAATTTAATTTTAACATTCCTCGTAATTTTTTTTCCAGCTTCTTTTCCTTGAAGTATGTTATATAGATAAATTTAAAGGGTATTGAGAAAATAACTTTAGCGAAGTTTCATTGAAATCGGTACATTCGTTTAGGCGCTAGTCTGTAGGAACGCAGGTTTTTCTGCATTATTTTTTTTCTCCTTTATTAACTTATCAAATTCTTTCAAAAGTTATATGTAGCATTTTTTCGTAACTCTGAATAATGCGAAATGGTTAACTTTTTAAAATAAACAATATTAAAGATACTTTAGAGGAAGACATATATGAACATTGGGCATTTAAGCCCTGTAAATTGACATCGACGGGGATAAGACCTAAATGATATTAAAGAACACTTAATTATACAATGATACACTGAGTTTGATCAAAATCGTTCGAGTCGTTTTTGAGAAAATTGTAAAAATGTGTTTCAGCGTTCATATAAAGTGGCACTTTCGGTTAGCAGATTTTAACGAAAAAGTTGCTGTCACATCCGGCCGATATACAAACCTCAAATACTTAATATCAGTTTCGTACTACTTTTCGTTTATGAGCTAGACTGTTAACACACACACAGACCATTTTGCGACACTTTATTTGAACTCTAGGGACCTCAAAACATGTATTTCCGTTGAAAACTGAGATTCGAAAATTTTCAAGATCGCAATACTTACCCTTACTATATATTACATATATACGTAAGTGAAAGTAAAAATACAAGAAACTAGATAATTAATACATCAAGAACTAGGGCCGAATAGCTTATGAATATATTACTTACCACCATTATTACGAAGCAATCTTTTTCGTTTAGAACTTTGAAATTATTGTTTATTTGGGGTTTAAGGCGTAGAACCCTAGGATCATCAACACCTGTGAGTCAGATATTTTTGTTATCAACCCGGCAGTCTTATTGCAGTATTTTGGTTGTCTTAATACCTAAGACTCAGTATTACTGCGAATAAAGCTAAATATATTAACAATATACAATTAAATACATTTATGGGACAATTGTCCCTTGGCTTTTTACAAAAAAAAAAAAAAAAAAAATAAAAAATAAACATTTTATTATATTCAATTTACATTCGGAAAGGATGAACACTAAAGATGAGGAAAAGAAATGAAAAGAAAAAATAGGTATACTACAGAAAAAAATATATATATATATATATACGGGAGTTTATCGACATTCCACTCATGGCATTTTTGGAGCATAACTCTCATGGAGAAGATGTGGTCGTCTATTGTAGATCTAGGGAGAAATCCACATTGGTACTCGCCTAACACTTCTTCGGTTCTCTCCACAATCCGTTACATCAGCAATGTTGATAGAACCTTGTACACTGTGCACAATAACGATATGCCTTTATAGTTTTGGCAATCCAATTTGTTCACTTTTTTTATGAATTGTTATAACAACAGCCACCTTCCATTATTTTGGAATTTCCGATATCAATTCATATATTTCCTTGTGCAGTGCCTCTCCTCCTAATTTGAATGCTTCTGCTGGAATCCCATCAATTCCTGGTGCTTTTTTATTTTTTAGATTAAGAATTATTTCCTGTGTTTCTACAGGATCTGGAGGTTCCAGCTCTATTTCTTCCTGCTTCATTTCTTATACCCAAGCCGTTTCTTTCTAATTTGGATTAGAGCTTAGCATATATCGGAAGAAATCTCTCCATCATTCCATTACTTCCTCTTTGCCTGCCAAGGGTTTGATTGTATTCACCTTAAAAAACAGATATGAGGTTGAAACCTTTTTCTTTTAATCCTCACTTTGCCATAAAAGGCTCAGCTATTTTTGCTTTCGAAATCCTTCGTCATACTCTCCAGTTCTTCTTTTTCGTTTTATTTCTATAGAGTTGCTTGACTATATCCCTTTTCTGTTTTTAATCGTTAGTGGCCTGTCTTTTATTTATTTGTAGCACCCTTGTTTATGCTTTGCTCTTCTTTTATACTGCTATTTTACATTCTTCGTCTAATCAACTGTTATTTCATTCCTTCTTTTTCTCCCTCAATATCTCTTCCTCACAGCTTCTCTTATTTTAATCTGTTTGTTTTCGATACTATCTTCTTCCGCATTTAAGAAATTGTTCCTTAATTCTTCTTCCACCTTCTTCTTATACAGCTCTTGTTTCTCAGGATTTTTCAGGTCCTCTAACTTATATATATATATATATATATATATATATATATATATATATATATATATATATATATATATATTCTTGACTTTGTTTGTTTCTCTTCTTTTTCTAGTGGCCAGCCTTTGTTTGTATTTCATCCGTACCAGAAAAGGCACTCTGCATCCCTGCAGCTCCTCACATCTTCATTATCGTTATGGTGCTTACTATCAATCATGATATGGTCAATCTGGTTTTTGGTTTTGCCATCTGGAGAGACCCATGTTTGTAGGTGGATACTTTTATGAAATGCTGTACTTGATACTTTTAGATTTTACTAGATGCAAAGTCTGAAATTCTGTATCTTTTTTTTTTTTTTTTTGGTGTCTTTCCCTTCTTCGCCGTTAAGGCTATACGGGATTTTCCCGGGCCAGGGGGCGTGGGCGGGGATTTAAAAGACTCCCCCGGCACCGGGACGCGAACTCGTGACTATTTTTATATCTTTGATTCATATGTCAGGTTGCCGGGCAACGGCGGTGCAGTGCACACGCTTTAGCCCATTCGGCCACCCCGCCCACACATGAAATTCTGTATCTATTATCACTACTATGTTTATAGAGACGGAATTTTCTACTCCTTTTCCCAGACTTTCATCCTTCCCTATTTTGCTATTAAAATCTCCCAGAATATTTTTGATATCATATTTTTGGATTTCGCCTTTTTTTTTCCCAATTATCCATAAAATGCTTCTTTGTCCTCGTCTTCTTATCACCCGTGGGTGCATAAACACTTATCTGAGAGATATTAAAGAATTTTCTTCTCAGTCTTAAAGAGCATATTCTTTCATTGCAAGTCTTATATCCCAAAATGGCATGTTTTATATTCTTCCTGATCATGACGCCAATGCCAACTACATTATCTGAATGTCCACTATTGCGAAGAATATATTCATTGAGTTATATTATAGCTGGTTCTTTTTTTCACATTATTTCCTGCAAGGCCACAACATCGATCTTATATCGACTTAGACAATCTTCTAAGCTCCGACTCTTTCCTATATGTAGAAGGCTACGTACATTTCATGTTCCTATGATTAATGATTCAGTCCTTTCCGGTCCGGGTCATTTGCCGTTTATCAGTCCAATTCCGAGCCTTTCTTGAAGTTTCTTAGCTTACAGTGTATGCACAGGTAGGATTGCTGGCCCCACGCTGCGCCTCTTTTAGTCGCCTTTTACGACAGGCTGAATGGGTGGATCTTCTGATCCGGACCTGGACGAAAATAAACAATAATACATGGTAAAAATAACAGAAGGTAGAAGAATAAATTAATAATTAAAAAAAATTGTTACTTAATAGTATGAGGATAACACATTAAGAAATATTATTTATATAATGTAATGCAGTAATTTTGATATATATATATTTTTTAAACTTTTATTATGATATTTACCACTGTATTAGTATGAATACATCAAGTAAATGTGTTATTTTAATATTTAAATTATTATAAACTGTATAATAATGTTGGATGATTCTGGGGATGCGGAGAAACCCCGAAACATTTATCATGTACGAAGTTATATAAGAACATAAATTCCCAATTTGATAATTGAAATACAATAGTAAACATTCAATAGTCGAACCCAAGGCAAGCAGAATGGCTTACAGATATAGATTTTTTCTTACAAATTATTATTATTTTTTTTTTACAAAATACTGAGAGTGGCTAAAGAACATTGTTTTGTTAATATTCGATATTGTTATGTGTAAATATAGGCTGTTGTATATACTGTTACATAAAGGGAGAAAACGCCTGGGGTAAAAGAACACCCTGCGGCTTTACACTTAGTTAAGCCATTGCTTTTCGCTTGACCGGAGCTTGATGCACTCTCCCACTATTCTTTGTACGTAGGCCTTACATTGGATAAGATTAGCGGGTAGCTAACTGGACGGTCTCAACAGAAACATTAGCTGTGAGTTGTGCTGCCGTTTTCTGCATTAAATTTAATCGAATGAATCAACATAAAGTCTTATTCAATTTCCTTTTTTTGGCGGAGGAATCTCCAACATTTGATATGGAAGTATTCATTGCTCTTATAGTTCAATAAGTCATAAGGTCTTCTCTAAGACGAGTTTTGGTCATCAGCAAACTATCAAACTATCGATGGGTAATGCTGCTTTTCGTCTAAAATATCTTACTGCGCATGCAGCACAGTGGATGTTTGGTGAATAAACAACTTTCATCAGGTTTTTTTGTAATTTCATTTTGAAAATAGTAAAAATACTACAGTTCTTTATACCAGACACCATAAAGTATTTAGTGTTGCCTAAATGCGAGACCGAGACGAATCTTGGTCTTGCAAACTCAGTCTTGGTCTTGCGCGAGTCTCGTAACAGTCTTGCAGTTCTTTATTAGCTTATTACTGTATTTTTTTTAATAGGAGAAACCTAACTAAGCCCGAATGAAAAATTAGACGAGTTAAATGCAAAAGTATATTGGTTATACCAATTATTAAAATATAGTAACTAAGATTGTCAAGTATTCGTAACTATTTTGCCTTAATTTTTATTGAAAAAATCGATTTTTTTACTAGTGCTAGTATTGGTCTTGCAACAGTTATATAGCCTAGGTCTTGGTCTTGCAAAGTGCAAGACCAAGACCGATTTTGGGCAACGCTAAAAGTAATCTAGTAAATGATAACTCAAAAATAGACTATAGATAGGAATGGAAGGAACACAATTTTTGATTTTAGGACTAGTTAGAACGTAAACATATTACAAGTCGCTCATAGGCGAGGTGAGCCGAATATGGGGGGGGGGGAGGGAACATGCAGAAGGCCACTTTTTTCGGTTCGATGCTTATGTCAGGGAAACCATGCGTATTAGCGATAAAGAAGTTCTATACAAACATTCTTTGTATTGATATAATTTTCTTTATAGAGTAATATTACATTTTGTCAAAGTTAAGTACATGAGTAATAGTGATGCAGTGGATTCATTCACACAATACAAAATTAAAGCTGATAAAATTTCCAACTAGATCGATTATATTCATTATTTCGCTAACTTGTATGTTTACAATATATCCGTGCTCAAAATCACTGATATCGAAAAAAAAAAGAATGTCACCTCAGGTTTTTATTTTCGCTTGTTTCGCCAAATCTTTATATCTTCATTTAACGAAATAGTCATGAGGAAATTGTTTAGTTTTAAATTTTCTTTAAAAATATACATGATTTCACTATCTTATCCTCAACCAAACAAAAGTTAGAGAAATTATAATTTTATATGTTAATTCCGAGATTTTGCAGAAAAAGTCAATACTCATATTTACAGTTATTCCACTGCTCCTAACTTTAACAATACTTACGTACCTATACATAAATAGTATGCCTTAAATGCATAAGTAATGTCCAATAAGTAATATGTATATTATAACATATTTTCGAATTATTGAAGGAAGCTAATTGACTCTTCTACATATCATGGGTGATAAATATTCAGGACGCAGTCATTATAAAAAAGTTTTATTTGTGCCGAAGTTTCAACCCAAACATGTGGGTCATCATCAGGGCTGAAAATTTTAAAATACAATCAGAGATCTAATATTATACGACAATGGTAAATAATAAACTACAGTGATTGATGATATATGAATCTTAACTATTATTACAATACACAATATTAAAAATGAAATATGTAAAAAGTTATACCAACTAAAAATAATCTAAATAATCCATTTATAAAAATTTGTAATATTTGCTGTTAATAACCGTGGATCGAGCACTGAAGGCTTTTAAGGCTTTAATTTTCGTGTGGATAGGTGGGACTATGTTTGAGCTATCACATTTTTTTGTGATTTTCGATAAAAAGTATCGAAGGACAGACTATTTTGTATTTTTCAATTGCTATGAACATTCTTATTTAAGATTTTTGGAGGTGCGAAATATAAATCCAAACTTTGTTTTTCCTTAAAATTATAAAATATATAATGCAAGTTTGCTCAGACTGCTGTGATTAACAGGTGTAAGTTATACAATAAAGCTATAAACACAACTGGATCAAATAAGATCTATAAATAAAAGTCAAAATACTGACCCAAAAATTTTCATTTTCTGAACGCAACGAAATTATTTAAGTGTTTTTAAAAGTACGAAAAACGAATATCATCTTTTAGTTTATCCAAAAATTGTATATTTGATGGTATCCGCTTGTTTATAACAAGTACAATACGTGCTTTATTATTATTTTCGGACCGAATCTGGACAACATACCAAAATTTTGTGAATGTAATACTCGCACCTCAAATTAATATTAAGTGTGAATTTTCATTTCATAAAAGTTTTATACTCAAAATGATAGTCTAAGCTAAAAAAGCCTTTGAATTTTTTTTCTCTCGAAAATCACAAAAAGTGTGTCAACTTCAACAATGTCTCCACCTATGCACACAAACACGAGCAAGAATTAAGGATTTCATAAACTACATGAAATGACACAAACCAGGCTCCCATAACCATGTGTGAGCCAGAGATAATATAAACATATTTGGGAGGTTTTTCTTCATTTACTCCTTATGATCCGTTATTGTGGATTTGATGAACAATAATTTAGGCAACTAACAGTTGTTATTATGTCGGTTTAGAAGATATGAATGTTTTAATAAATGGCATGAAAAATAATTCTCCCATAAAATAAAGTCCAAAAATTGATATTTTTTATTTTAAAAATTGGATTTAAGAGTTTGAAAGGACGCTAAAACGAATCTGAATATTTTCTCCATGACAAAAATTTACTTGACCTATTTTAATGGAAACATCTTTTGGTTTATAATTTATAATAATAATAATAATAATACTTTATTTATTCTGGGACTAGTCCTTTTAGAATAATGCAGAAAGACAGAAATGGGGGTTATGTAGCCTCAGAGATACATAAAGAAAAATACAGAGTAATTAAATAGTCTTAATAGTTATTTTTTAACTTTAATCAGTTAATAAAAAATAAAAACATTGAAATAAAACATGAAGTAAAAATAATGAAGAACGATCTAATAATTTATATACATATTTACAGTAGTATCTATTTACAATTTTATGGAGACTGGATGGATAAGAAATGATTGAACAGGCGGAATTTAAAGGTAGGATGGGTATTGGATTGACGGATGTGGAAAGAGATAAAGGGATGAGGATCGGGATAATGAACGATCTGTCGAAAGCAGCGGTTCGGTGGGCCCTTATGTATAAATCAGGAGACCGGGAACGAACATAGGATTTGAATTGAAGGAGCTCGGAGATGTATATAGGACGGTGGGATTGGATGACTTGAAAGAGGAAGGATGCCAGGAAATACTTACGACGGTAGGAAGGATAAAACCACTTCAACTCCGCATAAAAACGGGAAACAGAGGCGTCCCTTGGGATCCCGAAGATGAATCGCAATTTATGCGCTTATAATAATCGGTAGGCCAAATCCACCTTTAACAAATTTAGTCCACTTATATTTAACATAATTAACATATTGAGTTTTTTCTTGCTGAACAGCATTACCAATTTTCTTGCCTTAAACATGCAACTCAAAAAAAAAAAAAAAAAAAAAAAAAAAATCCAAATTTTAAAAATTAAAACACACAGAAAGTAAGTTGTACTTTTTATATTTATGAGTTATATCTTTTTGATTCTTCAGATAAAAAAAAAACTATTACCACCTGAACCTGTAATCGGAACGTGATATGGATAATAAATCTTTTAATATTTTATTGAGAAAAAAAATACATTTTGCCTCACTTAAGGGTATTGAGTATTTAGGATGTATGAAATACAAACATACCATATATACAATAAAAGAAAAACAAGATTATAACAAAAGAAAAGAAAAGAAAAACTTGGAATAACAGAATAAATCAAAATCAATCAATCAATAAAATAAATAAAAACACATTCATATTTATTTACAATATTTACAGTGAGCCGAGGGAGCTCCGAGTCGGGCCCTTTCTCCCACGTGTGGACGTGCAAGACTCCAAGAGATCCCAGCGCTTCTCTCTCACCCGCATCATTAGGATGGGAATCCAGTGGTGGATAATAAATAGATTCGTGCCAGTGTTACCAAATCCGGCACCAGTTAACATAGACCAATCAACATTATACTTATGTGTAAAACACAAAACATCAGGATAAGAAAAATATCCTCTACTAATACAAAGCTTACGTATAAATCTTCGGTTCCTCCGATGTTATGGCATGAATAATAATTGATAATACTTTAGAATTAGTTAATTGTTTTCGTTCTTATTTATTGAGAAATATTACAATCTGACGCAATTTTGGACATTTATAATAGAGTTCAGAGAGCACATTCACACCCAATAAATAAAATAAATAATACAGAAAAAATAATAATAATACAAGTAAATGTATATAAACAAAAAAACTAAACTAATCAAAATAATAACTTAAACACGAGCATACAGAATTTGTTAATTACAATCAGGATTTTTTTTTTTATTTAACACAAAAAAAAATCGATTTACATTTATATATTATTTTATGATGTAAAAATCCATCTAGAGCAAAGTCAGAAAAGTAATATAAAAAAAAATTCTATACCTTTTTTTCTCTCTATAATGTATGTTCATATTTTCCTACAATAAAAAACAAAGATCGTGTTGTTTTATTAAATTATATTGTTTTGATATTTAAAATAATCTTACTTTTCATAGTACATTTTCCCTATGATTAGGAAGGAATACTTTAACTGTAAAAAGGTTAAGTAATTATTAATTAAGTTCACTCGTTTAAAAATTATTGTAATTATTGAGCTATACTAAAACTAGATGTTATTTAAGTAGCTCTAACAGTTGGGAAATTGCTAAGTTAGGCTTAAGGGTATACCTTTGCCAAACTATCAGATGAGAATTTGGCCCGAATCCAGGTATATTGCCTACAGATCCTAACTGTTCTTTCTCGGTTTTGTATTCCTATGGATTACACCTTTTCAACCTGGAATGTGAAAAAATTAAATATGTACTGCTCATTTTTAAAATGTCTTCCCCCTTATTAAAATAAATAGATAGCATAGAATGTAACCTTTGGTGTGAACAGTTATTATAACAAAAAAAAAAGTTTGTAATGACATATGAAATGAATACTATTATACTAAAATATCAAGCCACAAAATTGTCAAGCATAAAAGCACTGCTAGTGATTTTGGAAGGTACTTCGTGAGTTTTTTTTCTCAACAGCTCTGGTTTATATTTCCCCACAAAAAATACCAATTTATTTCTGATTCCTGTAATAATTTCACTATGTAATTTGAAAAAAAACAGAAATTTCTTTGCTGAGAATTTGGCCAATAAAACCCGTCTGAGATTTATTTCTATTATATGGTTCAAGAATAAAAAAAAATTGGACTGGGATACTTTGTTCTCTAAGAATAAGTAAAATGAACAGAAAAGTTACATTTATCTGGAATTTAAAGTTAAATTTGATTAGAAGACAAAAGAGAAATAATTACTTAACATAATTGGTTAGATAATTATGTTAATAAAATAAAATTTAAAATAAAATAGCACAATTAAACTTATTAAATTTTAGATAAATATACATAAGTTTTTTTACATATTTGTATCAAATAGATAATATCTGTAATATAACATTATCAGATACATACATGTATCTCTAGGATAAGAGTAGAATGTGGGTAAACATCTCTTCAATATGAAAATTGTATTTTTAAATATGTTTGGGAGAGTGGTTGCTAAGGAGGTGGAAGAATAAATGTTGTTTAAATAAGGTTAAGGAAGAAGATTTCCGTATAGGAGTAAGTAAGGAATTCCAAACAAGGTAGCACGCATAACAAAGGATATTTAAAGGAAACATTTCTACGAGAAGAAATAAATAGGTTTATGGGCTGGGATCTCGTGTTAAACTAATTTACAGAGAAACAAGTAGTATACAAATCAAGAAGGTAAGATGGCTTTTTGGTTGTAAAGGTTCAGAAAATGAATAAAGCTAGAAAATATTACCGTCGCAAAACTGGACAGAGCCACTTCAAATTGGCATACCAACTGGAGACGTGGGAGCGCCTGGCGACTCCATAGATGAATTTAATGAAACAATTCATTAACCCTTAGACTGCGGGAGCTCATTCGCGTGTTTCTACCAAATGGAGCATCCTGAAATCCAAAATGATATAAAAAAAAGAAGTATTTTTTTAGTTTTGCACACATTTGCTTAAAATGCTTTTTTGGGAGTAAACCTTGCTAAATCTTAGCTTTCAAAAATGCATTTTAAACTTTTTATTCAACTTTTAATTAACGGGACATATTCCTTCCCTTACGCACAAAGCAATGCAAAATTACGCAACACTTAGCTTTCTTGTGTATTTGCTTATTTCTGAAAAAAAAAACAACTGAAATTTATTATAAAAATAACTGTAAGTGATTATAAAAATTAAATTATACTATTTCTAAAAAAAGGGCAGGGACGCACAGTGGGACGAGTAAGGGAAAATTCGCGACATCGGTTAAATCAATGTATTTTTTTTTTAAATTTAACTATTCAATAAAAGCAGTGAAAAATTTATATTGTGCCAACTGAAAATATTTTCGGAAACTCCAAAACTTTTCCCCCAACAACACAAGGAATCAATAAAACAGTTTATCTAGGTTTTGGAGTTCTAAAAAAAAAAATAGACAGATTCAAAAATAGATATCGCGAGTTTTCCCTTTCTGTGCGATAGTAGGATTATAATTATATATTTCTTTATATTTAAAGTTTTTTTTTTCTACCTAAAAAAGTTTCAAATTGAAAATAGCACAGTTATAAATTTTATTATTGGGCCTAGATTTATATTGAGTTTCAAACACTTTTACATTATATGAAATATATATATCATTTTTAGGTGGATGGAAAATGATAAAACAATTAAAGCATCATTTTAATTCTGTATATTTTTACATTTTAATTTTTGTGTATTTTTTTTATTTATTTATGATAATTTTGATATATATATATATATATTATATATATATATATATATATATATATATATATATATATAATATATATATATATATATATATATATATATATATATATATATATGTTTGTGTATTTTATATATAGACTCCCAATATTTAATTTTAACATCATTTGTTTTCTTTTTAGTCCAACTCAAAAGGAGTTTTTTTTTTTTTTAGGAGTTTTATTGAAAATTATTGAACTCTAATTAGAAAACATCTCTGCAAGAAAAACATTCATTCCACAAAAGAGCGGATAGACTACAAAGAAATATATATATGTTAGGCGATAGTAGGGCTTCAGTGAAATATATATGTAGTTTTGGATGTTTTAGTCTATTTATTTTATTAATTTAATGAATTTTCCTGAAATTTTTTTTAACCTTGTTTATTGAGAAATTTCACATTCTGTCTCAATTAAGGACAATTATAATATGGATCAGATAACACATTTACTGTATAGTATTTTAATAGGTAAGTTCAATTTAAGTTTAGAGTGACCTATATTTGGTCGATATTTTTTATTTATTCAATTTCATAAAATTTCTTTAATACTCAATAGAAAGGGAAATCAATGTTTCTACATTATACATACAAGAATCGCTCATTTTGAAGTGATGTTAACTCCTTTTGAATAATAATCGAACTGATTTCTTCTTAAAATTGCACTAAGGTTGAATAAGTTTAAGGATTATGAAATTACCAACCCTCTTTAAAGCAACCTATTGTGCATGTTCAGTTTCAAAAATGGATAGTATAATTGAAAATTGCAACTACTCCTCTTTTCACTAACTTTTAAAAGAGATGTTCAGTACTTTATTTATTTATTTTTTCTTTGCCCCTGTGAAATATTTATATATAATAAATGTCCAGCATCTATTGCAACTAATAAAGAGGTAGATTGGACGCCATATTCAATGAATTCATGTCATAGGGTCTATATGAGAGACTGAAGGAGGGGTTCCAGATGCTGGAAGAATACAATGGAATCCAGAACAGTCGGCTCCAGAAATTATTTCGGATATAACTCTCCGCTGGTGAATAAAGAAGACTCCATTTGATGGCCATTTTTCAAACTATTCATTAGAAAGCTATCTGGTACCATTTTTTTTAAAAACTTATTCCACGAAACTATTCCATAAAAGATTCATTAAAAATATATATAACATTTTTTAAATTGTGTATGTATGCAAAAGTAAATATAATATAAAAAAAAACTTTTACAGAGTCGTCAATGAACATTTGCAACATAAACATTTTAATTCGTGATCATAAATAATGATATAGCGCATCCCCATTTTGACTACATCAATTTCTGGACGTCTGGTAGGGTGTTCTGGGTCTTTTAAATATAGAAGTATTCTTTTAATGAAGAGAAGGATAGTTGGAGTGATCAGTCAGAAATAAGAAGGCAAAAATAAATAATAATATTCATTTTAACATTTGCCGACGTTTCGACCTGAAGTTTTCAGGCCTTCATCAGGGCTAAGAAAAAAAATTCTGTTTTACGTTCTATTCTAAGATTACCATTTTAATACTTATGTCACCTTTTTCGATTATGTTTACTTCATCTTTCCACACTTTGTAACGGTTATTATTATTTATCTCTTAGTTCTTACTATCGTCATTATTCTACTCACTTCATTTTACTTTAATTTTTTTGGCTACATTATTTATGTTTCTCATACCTTGTTATCTGGTTCTTTTCTTAGCAATGATAAATACCTGAACTTCAGGTCGAAACGTCGGCAAATGTTAAAATATTATTATTTATTTTTGCCTTCTTATTTCTGACTGATCACTCCAACCATCCTTCTCTTCATTATTTACGACAGTCAACCATTAACCCACAATTAAGTATTCTTTTATATTAATTCATTTCATATCAAACTAAATTGAGTTTTGTAAAATTGCATCCACAAGCAATGCTCCTTCATTTGACCAACATTTTCTGAAAGCTAGACGCTTTGATGAATCATGTGAGTGGTGTTAATAATTCGTTCATTCGATTTCACATATGGTTATAGCCAGTAACTCTTAAATGAAATTTTAAAGCATTTTAAATGTGGTAATGTCGTGAATATGATAATGTGCCACATTGAGTGAGTCTTACTGTAAGGAGTAGTATATCCATTGATAGTTCAATTCTTCACTTGGCAAAGATTATATATTTTGACTTTTATAGATTAAAATTAAGATTGTTGCGCTTAGTCCATTGTCAAAGCCTTAACAAACTGTCAGTGTTTCGAAAACAGTATGTATTAAGACGTAACATAATAAAGGTGATCGTGCCGGTCGTAGAGTAGTCTCTAGAGTCAATACGGATAAGTCAATAAGTCTGGATTACAAGTCTCCATTCTGAAAAATTATTTTGAATAATGATGCAAATGTTTTTTGGACCGCTATATTTCTCTAGGATATTTAATATCACAGGCCACCAGGCGTTGTCAAACGCACCTGTGACATCTAAAGATACAACAAGTAAATTACTGTTTTGCTGGAGTGTACTCAGGCCCGTCCGGGCTCCGTCGGGGATCCTCGGCTAGAGTCTGAAGTGGGGTCCTCTTACCAAGAGAGGGTCCCGAGGGAACATTTACATCCCTGAAAACCACTTTCTTTGTATATTTAAGTACTTGATAAGTACGACCTATAAAGATTGTGTCTTACTGTCTGTCTGTCTTTTTTCTAGTTCCATTGTAGTATACATATCTTAGGTCGATACAACATACTACTGTACTACTACTTATAATATCATACACTTAAGTTGGACGCAGGTGGGACGTAGTTTGGTGAAGTAACTAATTATTAGAACAAAACTAAGTGATTCTATGAGATTTACGAATATTATCTTCAACTATACACTTGTCAATTGATATTTGTTTCGGCGAAGAACACTTAGGCTGTGATTTCATTGGAAACGTAAGTTGCCAGATCAGACGTCTAACGAGCCATGTACGATCCGCTCGAAAAACAATTAGATAGAAGAGAATGGCTCCATTTAGTACGATCGTCGGAACGATAACGTGTGCGATTTCCATTAATTCATCTTTAAATGGTTATCATCATCCAATATACGTACTAAATAATAGTTTAATTCCATTAAAAATGTCTTTATGTTTTCTAATTAATAAATATTATTTATTCTATCAATCAAAACGTAATTCGAATATAGTATGAAAATGACATTATGTTTGAAATATTACAAAACATTTTTAACATAATCGTTCAATTAAGGCAGTGGATCAGCTGATGAGAAGGTTGTGTTCTCAACTCATCTGTAACTTTTTGCCAATTTTTCAGCGGAATCTCTGTGATTATTCACTGAATACAATTCAAGTGTACGTCAGAACAGTTTTTTTTTTCCTTATCCCCAGTTTCATACATGTTTCGTTTCTTTCATATGGTTTTAGATACATTTTAAGGTCTTGCATAGTCTTTCTTAGTTCTGTTTATCTTTATTTCTGGACTTTCAATCTGGGTGATGGGGCTCACCTCTATCTTGATAATTTTCTTAGGACTAACTTATAATCTACCTCACATCTATATTTTGCCATCGCTGAGGAGCCGGCGGAAATGTTATCGAATTGAATTCTCCATTTGTTAAATATTTTAAAGAATCATAGAATTTTATTGTTCTTTTGTTTATGAATTCAGATACGCTGGGTAAATTTAAGGAGGCGTGAAGTTTATCTGATTTTTGTTTTTCAAATGATTTATATTTCGCTATTCTGATCAAAATTCCATTTTGGAATAGCTGAAGTCTCTTGCTTGTATTTTCGGAAATGTGGGACAACAGAGGAGCACCATGGAGAAGGGAAGGACGAAGGATGCTTTTGTAGAACATTTGATGTTTGCCTATATATATATGTGTGTGTGTGTGTGTGTGTGTGTTCGCTTATCTTTCGAAGGAATAAATAGCGGAAAGGGAATAAGGTATTAGATACCTTGTTGTCTGAAACGATATGAAAACAGCAGGAGATATTGAAATATTGACAGGGATTTTTCTTTCAGGAAATTTGTCAGAGGTAAGTTATGTGATAATTTGGCTGGAGGGAGGGACTGGAACCACTGATTGATGCTCAGTCAACTGGCCAATATTTCTCCACATCAGCCCAACCCTGACAATTTTCTAACTCGCTCAAAATCTGGCCTTGATTGGCTAACATTATCCCCATCTCCCTAATCACGCCCAGAACCCAGTTATTAGTTATTGTCACTGCATCACAAGTGTGACTGAAAAAAAAAAAAGTTATCCTTGAACATACCATTATTTCGTGCTGTTGGCCATAGTATGTTTCAAGATTGTTATAGGGATGGAATAAAAAGGGCTTAATTATATCGAAAGTAGAATTTTAACTGGTTCTTTCGCTTCATATGAATTCTTTTTACTTTCACTTATGTAATATATAGTAAAGGTAAGTATTGCGATCGTGAAAATTTTCGAATATCAATTTTCAACGGAAATAAATATTTTGAGGTCCCCTGAGTCCAAATAACCAAGTGTCGCAAAATGGTCTGTGTTAACAGTCTAGCTCATAAACGAAAGGTAGTAAGAAACTGATATTAAGTAAGGTTACTTAACCTTTTAATATGGGCCGGATGTGACAGCAAATGTTTTGTTAAAATCGGCTAACCGGAAGTGCCACTTTATATGAATGCTGAAACACATTTTTACAATTTCCTCAAAAACGGCACTAACGATTTTGATTAAACTCGGTGTATCATTGTATAATTGAGTGGTATTTAATATCATTTAAGTCTTATCACCGTTGATTTCACCTTACAGGACTTAAATGTTCATATATGTCTTCCTCTAAAGTACCTTTAATGTGGTTTATTTTAACAAGTTAATCATTTCGCATTATTCAGGGTTATAGAAAAATGCTACATATAACTTTTGAATGAATTTGAAAAGTTAATAAAGGAGAAAAATGCAGAAAAACCTGCGATGGTAGACTGTAGCGCCTAAACGAATGTATCGATTTCAATGACCCTTTAAATTTATCTATATAACATACTTCAACGAAAAGAAGCTGGAAAAAAAGTTACGAGGGATGGTAAAATTAAATTCCGAATAACTCTAAAAGTATACGCTTTTTTGGAGATATTGTATGAAAATAATTTTTTAAAGATTTATGGAATTTCCTAAAAAAAAAAAAAAAAATCGTTAAAATCGGACAATTAGGAGGAAAGATATGGTCTCTAGTTTTTTTACGTGAAGGGGTGAAAATTTGGATAAATTTAAAATATACTTTTTTAATTGTTGAGACTAAAAACAACTTTTTTTTACAGATATTTAATAAAGTATATTTCCTAAGAACATCTTTCATAAAAAATAAGTACCTAAATGTATACCTTTATTCTCAGTTCTATATTTCAACACTGAAATCACCACCTCTGGAACCAACTTACTCATTGTCTGCATAGATAACTTTTTCAACTAAAAATATCACCAAAATGACATCACTCAAAAATGTTGAAATTGAAGTTAGTCATTCTGAGGTTTATAAAAGCAAAGAAAGTTGTGTGGTTTATAAAAGCAGATGGAGTGACCAGATTTTTATTGCCTGTCGTGGATATATTAAATAGACATTTTGTAATTATAATGGTCTTAATGACTTGTTATCTGTAAGCTTTAACCTTTAGCTCCGTTTAAAATGCAATTCAAAATTTTTTATAGTAGCCTAGCATTGCATAGAAAATAATTTCTATTCAAAGTAGATCGGTAAGTGAAAGTTGCGTCTTGCGCACACCAGATTTTTCGGTATGGGATCAGTTTTATCTTTTTCGAAATACACCCTTTTACAATTTATGACTCAGCTATTCACTGAATATGTTTTCTTCACATAAAAAAGTTTTTATGGGACAAAAAAAAAAAAAAAACATTGTGCACAAGTTAAACGAAATAAGCTGCCTTTGTATTACATGTTAATAGGTTATAAGACAAACTGCCTCCAAGGCGGGAGGTCCTAATGGTTCGGATTAGCGATGTAAATTTCAAGTGAGAGGAGCTGTAGCCCTGGATTAAGATTGACAAGCCTCACAAGTAAAATTTTGCCATTAAAGCCTCTCCCCGGCTTTGGAACTTTATTTTGGTAAACCACACTTAGGCTCTCTTTTCAAAACCTCTGACTCATTAATTTTATGATTCCTTAACATCAAGAAAGATTTTTTATAATTAAAACTGTATTATAAATATTTTGAGCTCAGCTAACTTAAATATATACTCTACTATAATTTAAAAAAAAAAAAATCATTTTATGCTCTCATGGCACACATTTAGATCATTTTTTATCATGTTAAAAACACAAATAATATATTCACAATATTTCTCTAATTCTTCTTCGGTGCATACTATTTATTTTCAAGTTTTTTTTTTATTTCTTAATGACATTTACAACTGTATTACATAAATACATCAAGTAAATTTGGACATAATAGCTGTAATGACATCAATACACTTGCTGAGTAACTACCCACTGGTAGCACTCTGATGATATGACTACATTAGGAGATCACGGGGCCATCTTCTTTTCAGACGCCTCGGAGGGTTATCTGGAATTGAAGAGGAAGAAAGGTTAGAGACGAGAGGGTTGGGATGATTCTGAAGTTTATTATGGAAGGATAGGTATCTGGATTGGGCCAGATCTGAAACATAAGGAATATTATGATCTTTGTGGATAATTTTATTAGTGACAAAGTAAGGAGCATTGAGGATTTTACGAAGGATTTTGGATTGTAAGGATTGGATGCGAGAGGAATTCGATGTTTTAGTGGAGCCCCATAGCTCAACTCCGTAAGTCCAGATAGGTCTTATTACAGTCAAATATATGAGTCTTTTGTAATTAATGGGAAGTTTAGAGCGTTTGTCTAGTAAGTGCTGAAGTAATCGGAAACGTCGAGGGGTTTCTTGTCGTTTCAGTCTAGTATGGGGATTCCAAGTTAGTCGTTTGTCCAGGTGGAGTCCTAGGTATCGGATTTGCTCAACAGGGATAAGTGGAGAATTGTTAAAGGAAACTGTAGGACAGGAAGTCGTTGGTTTATGACGATTTTCAAGTTAAAATAGGTCCACATATAATATTGGGAAACATCATCGTATACATTTAAAATAAATAGTCTTCCCCTACTCCTTTAAGAATAACCAGTCACTGAATAGAAATGAGACTGATGACATGTCGGTGACACATTATAAGGTAATTTTAACTTATTTGAATCATTTAATAATAAATAATTGAGTAATAATAATGCTATAAAATAATTAAAAATGGACATGACAAAAATAAAAAAAATTATTATGAGTAGACGCATGCAATTTGCATAAGTGAAAAGGACAGGTACATGATTGGTATTTTGGTGTATAAAAAAAGAATCTCTATATGTTGAAGTATGTAAGTTTTAAATATGATTGTAAATTGTAAAAAAATTTTTAGACTTGAAAATGGCTCAACTAGCCGAAACGTCGTTAATTAGATGTGTAGTTATTAAGTTGACAACATTTTGAAAATTGGTGTAAAATTGGCTGATAATAAATAAACTTGAAAACAAATATTTATTTATATTTATTTGTATAATAAATAAGTTTGACTGATTTTGTCCTACTTGTTTGCTTATTACTTGATCTTATTTGAGTTCCTTAAAATGTTTTGTCTCATTCCTATGAGTCCATTATGGATTTCAAAAAGCATATTAAGTCAGGTAAAGGTGGCACCTATTGCTCCTCTTTACCAACCCTCTTACCAAGGCAGGTTACGGTATCGCCGATTTCAATAAAACTTTAATTAAAAAAAACACACACACACGAAAAATATTGTTTGCTATTTATATAAGTATTTCTCTTAGTTAGTATTATAGAGCTTGTAGATCTTTTGCTCCCTTAACAAGCCTTCACCCTATCTGCCTGTTTTGGGGGAATTTCTTTTCAGTTTTCTGCGTGCATGTCTATAGCATCTTTATTGATTATATCTTTAAATTTGGATTTTAGCTTCACACTTGATCTCATATTTGCGCAATTGTGGCATTCATGGTTGTATAAATACATTCTGACGCATCACTCCGTGTTACATAAGCCGTCCATCTTAACCTACCTTATATCATGAGATATTGATAGACCAGTTTCTATATTTACTTACTTCACGCGGCTTTACAACATGCTACCGTGTCTAGGCCTCCTCAATAAGCAACCGCCATTAGTCTATATCTCATGCCGCTACCATCCAGTTGCGGACTCAATCCATCGAAGCTTTGCCCTGCCAACCCTTCTTCGTTCGTGGATGACCTCCAAAAGAAACTTCCTTTGCATCTCCTGATCGTTCATCCTTGCCACATGACCCCACATTAATGTGACTCGCTTTACAATTACTTCTATGTTGGGCTCACCATAAAGATCATAAATCTCTTGGTTGGTATTCCTCCATGTTCCGTTAATTATGAAGTCGAAATATTCACCGCAGTATCGTTCTCTCAAACAATAGAACGTTTTTAATACATTGCCTTGGTTGTCGTCTCAGATTAGGTGTATTCGAATTTTGTACAGAATAATCTTTGTCCACATTGAAATAAACTTATTGACACCTCTCATTGACATGAAGCTTCCTGACCGATCTCCTTGTATCTATGTGACACATTCAAGGTCATCATGGTAAATAAGGTGTGCACATCTTCAGATACTTACCATTGTATTTCGAGTATTTATATAAGGGTGAAGATCACTAAAAAAATATTTACCCCCACATTGCTACGTCGGTTGGTCCAATTTGTTTCCATACGAAAGCTATCTGACAAAAACTATTTCTAAAACGGCTCGGTATCTGAAGTAACTATTTTTTCAGTGAAGAAAAAAAATTGATATACGTTTTCCGCAATCCAGGAGACCCTTAATTATAATTTTTTATAGCAATCGAAAAATCAAATATTCTGCACGAAATTTTGGCGACAGTCACAAGAATTGTGATAACTTTAGAACAGATCTACTGATCTACACAAAATTTATTAGGGGCTTAGGGCTCTATATTATTCACGAAATGGTACCAATCCTACCCCCATAATCAAATTAGAACCAAGGATATAAAATACAGAATATTATAAGTTTTTCTAATTTTCTAATTTAAAACGGAATGAAATCCAAAACTTGTTGATGTGGTTTGGAAAAGCATTTATTTAGCTTTCCAACAATTGTTCCGACGTTAAAGTTAGAGACAGTCTTGGCAGGAAAAACTTTCCTCTAATAAATTCAATTACTAAAATTTGTTTTCGTTAAAAATTTGTATTGAAGGGTTTTAAAGATCACTAAAAAGAAATCTAACTTTATTTTTTAAAGTAAAAATTTACTTGACTACTTTACTGGAAGCGCCTTTTGGATTTTGCTAATTAAGATACTTCATAAATCATTTCATACCATAGTCAGTATTTTCTTCTTATTTTGCTCAAGAAAAAAAATCTATTGATATATAATAATATAATAATCCCCTCAAAGCAAAGGCAAAAGTTAATAACATTAATTTTGTTCAAAATTATATAATTTTTTTTTTAGCTCCTAGGGTGCATTGGCAAGAATCCTCCGATAGGGGTCTAATATTTTTCGACCTAGTATCACCAAAAAACGTTTCATTGAAATCGGTGTCCCTAAGTCCGTTACCTTCCCTTGTTAGACGAAGTGATCGTTCAGATCGACTGGCACGGACCAGCGATTACTGAACAAAAGACTGGATAATTGGATAATTCGGGAGTGAATATTGGTATACTAGGGAAGGTAGTGAGGTCAGTAACATTGAGATTGCAATAACTTTGTAAATATTATTATGTTATGAATTCCCAGGTCAGTAGCCACCTACTGACATAGACACCAATGCTGGTAGTTAATATTATGCCATAATTTCATGGTTCGTCATCCGCATGTTAACTTTACGCCATATACATAACACCTTTTGTGTAGACTCAGAATAGTTAGTAATAGAACGTTTCTTAGGACGTCAGAAACTAAAATGAGTATTTAAAAATGATTCCATGATATTAAACAGTAATTCATCAATAATACAGACGTTAAGTAATCGGTGATTATTTATATTAATTTTTTATCTGCCTCTTAGGGTGTTATTTAAGATCTGTTATATTTCAGTATGGGTTGATGATTGTTGATAATGCTAATAAACTAATGAGTTATTATTATTATTATTATTATGGCGCTACGGCCCTGCAAGAACCCGGACACCCTCTACTAGAGCCAACCAATCTCCACGGTCTTTTGCTACTTCTCTCCATCTTCAAACGCCCAGCCGCCTCAGATCGTCCTCAACATCCTCCAGCCATCTGATCTGAGGACGCCCTTTACTTTGTTTTGCCATCCAGCTACTTATGCAGCATCTTCTTTGGCATTCTTTGGTCTGGCATTCTTTCCACACGACCTAACCATCTGATTCTGGCTCTTTTTATCAATGCTACAATATCAGGTTCATCATAGAGTTCCCGCAGCTCCTCATTATTTCTTCTTATCCAAATTCCATTCTGAAAGATTCCATCCCATATTGTTCTCAATATCTTCCTCTCCCAGGAGTTGAGCATGCGTTCTGAGTTTTTGGTTAAGGTCCAAGTCTCACACCCATACATAACCATTGCTCTTACTATGATTTTGTATATGAGAATTTTGATTCTTTAAGAGAGTGATCTGAACCTCAAGTCTCTTTGCAGTGAGAAATAGCATCTATTTCCTGATGTATGAACTAATAACTTACTTAAATATATTGAATATATTCATAAACTCAAATATGTTTTGTCACATGTTTTTTTTTTTTCGTCCATAAGTTATTCGGGAACAGTATTATATATAAAAAGCAAAATGGCATAAACATAGTGGCGGATAAGGTTTTAAGTTTAAGGTTACCAACTTTAAGAGAAATATTTATGGATGTAATAATTTGTTTTATTGACTTAATAAATTATCAGAAACATCAACAGAAATATATAAATTACTTTAATATTATATTAAATGAAGGGTCGCTTAATTGTGATTTATACCAGTTGTCATTGAGTAAACTACAAAATCAGAATGATATTTGGGCCAGTAAAATCTTTTACTAAAATAACAATCAATAACTTTATTATTACATCTTCAGAATAACAATGCGGCTAAGAAAAATTTAGGAATAGATGGAAGACTGAAAAGATCATCTTGGTTAGATGATAAATGTGCGGTTGTCACGGAAATGAAGAACAAGGCCTATAAGAACATCATTCAGAGAAACCATACGCGGCTGTCCTAAGTGGAATGCTAGGCCTGCCGGTGAGATGAAAAAAAGAACCTATAGGAGAAAGAAAAATCAGTGGGCTTTCAGCTAGTGGAAAAAATACTGGTATATAGAGGTTTAAATGATGCTAGAGTGTTTTATATCTTGGTAAATCAGTGCCAAGGTTCGTTCAAACCTAGTTTAATAGTACGTAGAAATGAAGACGATTACTTATTAACTGATTGGGCTGAAGTACTATCAAGATTGGCAACAGATTTCGGTTCATTTTAAATGAAGACGCTCGGATTGAAGCTGCACCGGCATAGAATTTGGTGAAACATATAAATAAATGTAAAAACATGACATAATCGCAGCAGAAGTTTTTTTTTACAGCGATGTGAAATTATGCATGAAGCCATCTACGATATTATTTTATCATTCTGGATTAGAAAGGAAATACGTTATAATTGAAGAAAGGGATCTTCAATTCTTATTAAGGGAGATGACGTCTTGAAATGTGGCTATTAAATATTGTGGCATTACTACCCAAAATTAGTATCCATTGTTATTTTTATGAACCTCCTTCCATACGCTAAACGAGAAACTGACAGATATCAGTCGGGATAAATCTAAGGTATATCAGATATTTGATATATTTTAATTTTGGAAGTCGGTATTTAGAAGGGATAAATCTAAGGTATATCAGATATTTGATTTATTTTAATTTTGAAAGAAGGTATGGAGAGTAAAATGGTTACTCGCCATCTTTTTTTAATAATTTCCAAAGTGCATATGATAGCATTAAGAGGTCAAAGCTCTATAAAGCCTTACGCGATTTCAGAATCCTATTAAAGCTCATACACCTGATTCAAATTTTGATGAATGGTGTTAAGTGTGCAGTCTGGGTGCAACTGGATTTATCCTATAAATTCTTTACAAAGAAAGGATTGAGATAAGGCCATACGAAATAATATAATTGAAATATTAGTTAATTGAATTAGTAGCTGATTGAAATATAAGATGTTCGTCTTACTTTTGAATTTTCAACATAAGTCTGCCATTTAATAGATAATGATGATGATGATGACCAGCCAAAACTTGTTGCAGAGGCACGGCTAGATCTAGCGCAACCAGTAAGTAAGCACTAGTGTTGCCCAAAATCGGTCTTGGTCTTGCACTTAGAACGACCGCCTAACTGCTGCAAGAACAAGACCAAGGCTGGTAAGAAAAAGTTTTTTTTTTTGTGAATCAAAATAGTCACTAATACTTGACAATTTTAGTTACTATATATAAATAATTGGTATAAACGGAATAACATTTTGTATAACATTTTACATTTAACTCTTCCAATTTTTCATTTGGTCATAGTTACAGTGATATCTCTATAGTAATAAGCTAATAGGTTACTGCAAGACGGTTGCGAGACTCTTGCACAAGTCCAAGACCAAGATCAAGATTGAGTACGAAATACTTAATCTTGAATCGTCAAGAATCTCAAGAATCGTCTTAGTCTCGCATTTGAGCAACACTAGTAAGCATCTAACACCTGAATGGGAATCAAAAGTGCTTCCTCTGGAAACAAAAAATCACAATTATTCCGAGCAGAATTGGTTCCACTTGTATACTTACGGATTCGCTCAAACAGCTACGCGAAATGCAGGCGCAGGGTAATACTTCCAAGAGTTTATGCTATTCATCCCTGCTGGTAGCCTGGGAACAAATTTCGATGGAAAAGTCAAAGCCATTTCGGTAGCATTAGCTACAATAGAGAATGAACTCGGCTACCTCCAGATTGAGTTCTTTGTAGTTATAGTTCAAGTTCTTTGTTGATTCACAAGCAGCCATACTGGCGATCTGCAATGGCCTGGACCATCCTTATATTACAGGTGCTTCAATCAAAGATTGGATTGATAATTTAATTAATAAAGAAATCGGAGTGACATTCCAGGAAATGAAAAAGCTGATGATCTCGCACGGATCATCTCGGAAATGCTGCAAACTAATCCTCCTCTGCCTCGCGAATATGCTAAAAGGAGTTTAAATTCCTTTTACTAGGCAGAGATTAAGAATTGGCAAATCAACAGGTAGCAGGGAAAAAATGAGAATCTTTAACAGAGGGGCCGAGGAAAGAAACAAAAAATATCGGTCGCTAATTTCCGCATGACGACTGGATACGATTACCTGGAAAGGCATTTACGTAGGATTGGAGTGACGGAAAGCCCTGTGTGCTCTCTTTGCCTGGAGGATGAGATGTACGACCTGCACCTCAAAGCATGCCCCGGTCTGTCAGATGTTTGCAATAATCATTCTGATTGGAGCTGCACACACTTAATCAACAAATTGGAGAAATCCGTTATGGTGGAATTGTATTGGGCTGCCAGCAGCCGAGTGGCCTAATAGCCTAATAGTTAAATAAAAAAGTATTTATTTTATATAAAAATAAACAACAAGGAATTGTGAATAATCCCACTAGAATATTTAATGTTACACTAGATGAAAAGAGGTGGACCTGATTTTGTGTTTTTTATCATTTTTCTTATGTTATTTATTCGTTTAATATCTATTGTATTAACATTTCCAAAATCAATTAATTATTATATTATATGTGTAATGTTATAAAATTTTAGGAAAAAATAATAAAAATTGAGCTGATGAAAATTTGTATTGCTCATAAAAAATAATTCACCCCTAAAATATTATTAGCTGGCTAGAAAATTGTCTTAATTTTCGAGGTTATTCCTTTTACGATTGCTGTAGCTGTTTAGTTTTATAAATCGTGAAGTGTCCAGCGCATATATCTACCCGTATGGTTTAGGCTTCTACGGATTTTTTTTCAACAGAAAACTTACAATAAATCTCAATCCAGTCATTTAAATGTTTTCCATTCCTCCTTTAAATATAATATCGCATTACCGTTTTATTGTAAATCCTTACTACAGCTAACAACCTCCAACCACCCAATTTCTCTGAACCTTCATCATCAATGCTAATAAATAATTAATCTGTTTTTGGTGATTGTAGTACTGTAGTAACACTAGCGGATCTAGGATTTAATTTTGTATATAATATATAAAACCATAATTACTTTAGAAAAAAAAGAAAGATACTAACAACGGTGTTTAATATAATTTTTTTATATTTTTCCCCATAAAACATGGTTACATCTTACCATTTTGGGAGGGGTGGGACTTCAGCTCGAAAGCTCTCCCTCACCGTATATCTGCTTAGTGTGTGTAGTAACATAGTTTATAACCTATACGTAACCTATTTAATTGTATAAAATGTTATCTATTGTTATGAACTGTTATGTGTATTATGCATTAGCAAAATTAAATTGAATAAAGCCTAAATTTAAGTTCTATAGCTGGGCAAATACGATGGCAATTCTCACTTGCCATCGGCCACACAAGAATGGAAATATTGGTTAAAAACATTATTACAACATTAAACACAAAAGGTCTCCTCAACTCCTCTCTCAGTTTTTACCAATTTTATAGCGGAATCTCTCTGATTATTCACGTGATACAGTTAAGTGTATATCAGAGCAGTTGATATTTACTGTTGGCATCTTTTTTTTTTGTTATTTTAAGAAAAAAAAAAAAAAAAAAAATTTTTTTTTTTTTTTTTTTTTATTTATTTATTTATTTTTCTCTTATGATATGCGGTATGATCAGCAAGTGATGGCCAGTAAGGTGCCCAAGAGGTCTCGGTCAGACGGAGTTAGCTCACCAGCCAAACAAAGGACTCGTCGCTGCCTACGAGAAATACCTCCAGTGACCAAAATGAACACTTCAGAACCAGAACCTCAGCCCCAACCAGGTACGTCTGCACAAGAAACGATTGAAGAATCACCTTTCTTTACTCCAAACCCCTACCAAGTGCTTCAAAATGACAGAGAAGTAATGGAGTCTGCAGCAATACCCAGAGAACCAAAGCCTCCTCCGATATTTGTGAAAAATATAAAAAATTTCCAGATGTTCTGCACCCAACTAAATAAAATCTGCTCTGGCAGTTATTCATGCCTTAACAGGACCAATGACACCAAAATAACACCTGATTCTGCAGAAGCCTACCGAAAAATAGTGAAGTACTTATCAGAAACAAATGCGAATTTTCACACTTACCAGCTGAGGCAGGAAAGAGCTTTACGAGTAGTGATAAGAAATTTACATTCCTCAACCCCCACTGAAGTTATTAAAGAAGAACTAACGACGCTTGGTTTCAATGTACGCCAGGTAACAAACGTTTTGAAGGAGGACAGGGAGCAGCCAGGATTACGAAATAGGATCCCACTACCATTGTTTTTCGTGGACTTGGAGCCATCACCAGGTATCGAAAAAATATATGATATCACAAGAATATACTACACAATGGTGAAAGTTGAGAAGCCATATCCCAAGAGAGACATCGTGCAGTGCCATAATTGTCAGACCTATGGCCACACGAAGACATATTGCCACCATCTGCCGCGTTGCGTGAAGTGCGGTGAACAGCACAAATCTGTAGAGTGCACCAAACCTATACAAGATCCAGCAGTATGTGCCCTATGCTTGGAGGGACACCCGGCCAACTACAAAGGCTGCCAAATTTACAAGAATCTCAAAACCAGACACCAGAAAAACCGGATTCAAGATGAAGCACTAAGAACAAGAAGAGAGAGAGAGCCTTCCAGAATTGTAAACAATGATGTATCATTCTCCCAACTACTTAGAGGTAAGACTTTAACCGATAAATGTCAAGCCCTGCCACAACAACCTCAAACCCAACCTCAAAATCCTCTTCATCCTAATATACCTAACCACCAACAACAAATTCCTCATATTCCTCCTCCTTCAAATGCAACAGATCTCACAAGTTTGTTAGCATCTTTCCTCACCGATTTCAAATCCCTTGTTACTCCACTCATATCACTCCTCACGAATCTCGTATCTCACCTCATCCCTCCTCTGAAAAATCCTTAAATGACTCACATCCCTAAACCCATATCCATTCTCCTTTGGAATGCGAATGGTGTTAGAAATCATACAGACGAACTATCTACTTTACTACTTGACAAGAACATTGATGTGGCACTAATTACTGAAACTCGACTAACCACTAAACAGCACTTCAATATACCACAATACCTGACATATCGTACTGACCACCCTGACGGAAAAGCACATGCCGGTACTGCTGTAATTGTACACCAATCCCTCTCCCATCACGTACTCCCATTACCAATACATGATTTCCTACAGTCCACCGCTATCGTGATAAAAACCTTCTCCTTTCCGGTCACTCTTGCATCAGCGTATTGCCCTCCTAACCGATCCATATCCAATGCCCAATTCAGTTCTCTCCTCGACTCCTTAGGACATCACTTCATCTTGGGTGCAGACCTAAATGCCAAGCACCAACAATGGGGTTCCAGAACCACGAATTCTCGTGGCCGAACCCTGCTGTCTGCACTCAATTCCCAACGTTTTCACCTCCTTTCCCCCAACTCTCCTACCTACTGGCCCACAGATCCCAACCGTAATCCTGATCTTCTTGATTTCTTTATCCACAGCGGCTTAAGTCCCCTCAATTGTTCCATTACACGTCTAAATGAACTTTCCTCTGACCATAGTCCTCTAATCCTTAATGTTTCACTTGAACCTGTTCCCAAACCTTCTCCACCGTCATTCATTAGGGGCCCAGTAAACTGGGACCTTTTCCGCCAAATAATCTCCGATAATATTGATCTCAACATATCCCTCAAAACTCCCGATGACCTTGATAGTGCCGTAAATTCCTTTACTACCACAATCCAACAAGCCGCCTGGACTGCCTCCTTCCCTAAAGACTCCTCCAGAATTCCTAAAAAGACCATTCTACCCCAACACCTCCTTGACCTAATCCACACCAAACGCCGTGCCAGATTATTGTGGCAACGTACCCGACATCCTGCCGACCGCTGCTCCTATAATTATTACTGCAAAAAATTAAAACTGGAATTAGCCACCTTCAGATCACATTCCTTCAACTCCTACCTATCCTCCCTCTCTTCTCGCGACAATTCCCTTTGGAAAACCACAACCAAAATCCTAAATCCTCACCGCATTTCCCATCCCCTCCGACGAGATGATGGCTCCTGGGCAGCATCTGACGAAGATAAGGCTGAGGAGTTCGCCATTCACCTATCCAATACATTTATTTCACATCCGGAATCCCATCCTGCCCACACCATAACAGTAGAAGAACTCCTTACATCACCAATCCCACTTTCCTTGCCCCCAAAAGCTATTCATCCTTCCGAAGTGAAATTTCAATTAAAAAAACTAATCCCCCGTAAAGCTCCTGGACATGATCTCCTTACCCCTCAAATCCTTCGACAACTTCCATCCAAAGCAGTCATATTCCTTACATATATCTACAATTGTATCCTACGCACCACCTACTTCCCTCTGCTATGGAAACACTCCACTATTATCCTTTTCCCAAAACCAGGCAAACCTCCCAATATCTCAACATCCTATAGACCAATTAGCCTACTCCCAATCCTTTCAAAAATTTTTGAAAAGATCCTGTTGAAACGAATCCTACCCATTATAGAATCCCAAAATATTCCTTCCCATCAGTTTGGTTTTCGCTCCCAACATTCTACTGTTCAACAAGGACTCCGAGTTGTTGATCATATTTCCTCAGCTCTAGAAAACAAGGAATACTGTTCGGGTGCATTTCTGGACATTGCACAGGCATTTGACCGGGTATGGCACTCCGGACTGCTCTTCAAGCTTAAAATCCATTTACCTCAGTCCTTGTACCTAGTCCTCCGATCCTACCTCTCTGACCGCTCCTTCCGAGTTCGCTGTGGAACAGAATTTTCCAATATCTACTCCGTTAAAGCCGGTGTTCCCCAAGGCAGCGTCTTGGGTCCCGTGCTTTACATCCTCTTTACTGCTGACATCCCTGTTCATCCCGATACTTTTCTTGCAACATTCGCTGACGACACCGCAATCTTATCATCCAACTCTGATCCCAACATAGCATCCTTAAATCTCCAAAACCACCTCACCTTGATTGAGCACTGGTGTAATAACTGGCGCATTAAAGTTAATGAATCTAAATGCCAACATATTACCTTTACACTCCGACGCAGCTCCTGTCCACCAGTACACTTTAATTCCATCCAGCTTCCTTACTCAGACACAGTCCGGTATCTTGGTTTTCATTTAGACCGAAGACTAACGTGGAACCCACATACTAGACTCAAAAGACAAGAACTCAACCGACGATACGGCCAGCTATACAGACTACTAAACAGAAAATCCAAACTTTCTATTGAAAACAAATTACTTATCTACAAGACAATACTGAAACCTATATGGACATACGGACTTGAACTGTGGGGGACAGCAAAAGCTTCTAACATCAAACGTATTCAATCCTTTCAATCTAAAGTCCTTCGAACAATAGTTGATGCTCCGTTCTATGTAAATAACAAAATCCTACACCATGACCTTAATATCCCATTTGTCCTAGACCTTATTCCAGAAAAATTCTCCAAATTTCACCAGAACCTTACCTATCATCCAAATCCCCTTGCACAATCTCTATCCAGCACCACCCATCCTTACAATCCTCCTCGAAGGTTGAAGCGGCAGTGGCCCAGAGACCTTCTGTAAATAAGCATCTATTGGAGTTTTGGCAATGGCCAGATCCTCCACTCAAGCCCGAGTGTGTATGATTAGGTTAGTTCTTTTGTTTATATACATTTATTTTATTTTATTGTATTTATTTTTATTTTATTTTATTGTATTTATTTTTATTTTATTTTATTGTATTTATTATTATTAAGTTTCTGTATTATTATTATTATTTTTTTTTTTTTTATTTATTGTAAATAGAGTGTGAGTGTGTTCTCTGAACACTATTACAAATGTCCTTGATGTGACAGAATGTGATATTTCTAAATAAACAAATATATAAAAACATTTGAAAAATTGTTATCTTCTTGTAAAAACATTTAAGAAAGAGAAAGGTAAGCTATAACTTCTAATAAATAATGATTCAGCTGGAGTGTTTCGAATGATTTCTGAGGCTGAAACTTTCAAAGAAGCAATAGATTTATTAAAGGAAATTTATGTGAAACCAACAAATGAAATATTTGCTAGACATAAACTTGCGTGTCGGAAGCAAGGGCCAGAGGAATCAATTGATCAATTCCACCAGGTTTTTCAGTTACTGAGTAAAAATTGCGAATTCACAGCTTTCGATGCTGAAACACACAGACGTATAACCAGATTCGTCTCCGACTATTACAGTTCAACACATGGACCCTAGATGAAGCTGTTGGTAAAGCTCGCGCCTTAGAGTCCGCTTAAAACCAATTGGCATCCTATCGATTTCCAGAGGCAAATCTTAATGCCACTTCTTTCGCACAGGATGATGAAGTATAATCTAGGAAATCATCCAGCTTAGTCGCCACTCGTAAGAATATTTGATGATACGTTTGTAGCCTATCCAGACACAAACTTCATCAAAATTGCCCTGCAATCGATTCTAGATGTGACAAATGTTCCAAAATCGGCTATTGGGCTTCTGTTTGCAGATCAAATACGTCTACCAAATCAGTAGCTATAATATCAGCATCCTCGTCTAACCTCCACTTATTCAGGTAAATAATGTACTTACTCATGCTTTAATCGATATAGAGTTCCGGGTCTTTCATATGTAAGCAGTTTGATGAGAGCAGCCTTACTATTCTTCAAGACTTACTATTCTTTATTCAATACTATTCTTTATTCTATATATTATTCAAGACTACTGGCTCAATTTGCATGGCTTCTACCTCTTTTAACTCACAAATTTCCAGTTACTATTTAGTAAAATTACAATTTAAAGGCCACTGTTATACAGAAACAAAATTGAATGTTATCTTTGATTTATGTGCTAATATCATAGTGGACTTTCTCAGTTTGGATTCATAAACTAAATTTTCCTTTGGTGGCTCTAAATCCCCCCTTACCATCTGTTTCTTAGCGCCGGCGAAGATCGAACCCCGTCCTATGTTTGAATATCTTACTGGAGACATTAAACCTATTATTATCTAATCCCGCAAATATTCGGAGGAGGACTACAACTTCATAAAAAAGGAAATTGAAAAACTTGTGGCGGACAAAATAATTGCAGAAATTAGGTCTCCATTGAGGGCACAAGCATTTGTTGTTAAGAAGAAAGATCATAAAAAAAGAATGTTGGTCGATTATTCACAAAAAATTATTCGATATACACTGTTAGAAGCGTACACCCTACCGGATATTGAACAAACCGTAGGTTATACCTAGGTTATCGAAAAATTTTTGTTTTAGTAGCATAGATTTAGAGTGCATACCACCAGATTTCACTCATAGAGCAAGATCGTTCTTACACTGCCTTCGAAGCCTGTGGCCGCCTTTATGAATTTCGGCGACTAGCTTTTGATTTGACAGATGGGGTTTTTTGTTTCCAACGAGTCTTGGATGATATTATGGTCAAAGAAAATTTAAAAAAGACATACGCGTATCTCGATGACGTAACAGTTTGTGGATCAAACGAGGAAGGACATGATTAATAATTTAAAACGATTTATGGATGCAATAAAAAAATATGGATTCACCATAAACAACGAAAAAAAAGCAAATTTTCTTAAACTTCTATTAGATTTCTTGGCTATAAGATAGAGAACAAGATTATTTCCCCTGACCCAGACCGTTTTGTACCTCTCCTGAACATGCCCCCTCCTAATACTTCAAAAGAAGTTCAAAGGACGATTGGAGTATTCGCTCACTATTCAAGGTGGGATCCAAATTATTCAAAGTTCGAAATTTGTCAAATTCTTGAACTTTTCCTTTAGCATCTGAGGTTTTTTTCACAGTTCGAGCCTATGAAAAATGAGATATCAAAATCACTTATGGACACCATCTATGGGCACTTGGAGACAGCACTTCCATTCACCTTATGCCATGAGATGATCCTTCCAATCATTTGGTACTTCGATTACCATGGCTCTTCTTCGGGTCCATTCACACAAACTTCACTGCATGAAGTTTACTATCCAAGTAAACTACAGTTACAATAAGAGGCAAATGAAGAATTAGATTCAACTCAAACAATACGCCGTTCAACAATGAAGCGTCGCATGTCCAACTGATTAAAGGATTACGTTCTAAATTCCTGAATGGATGAAGAATGTACTACTATATGTAGTGACATATGTTATAACCTATATGTAACCTATTTTTTTATTGGAAGAATTCAATAGGAATTTTTTTTTTATTGGAAGAATACCTATTTTTCTATTGGAAGAATACAATCGGCCACGATCAAGTGCATTGGGTATTAAGGCTCTATGTGCATACTATTATATACAAATTGAGAAAAAGGTAAAAATGAGAAAACATGAAATTAGAAAAATATATACAATAAAAGGATAACAAAAATATAAAATACTTGTAAAAAGGAAAAGAAAAACACATTAAAAATAATAAAAACAGAGAAAATTATTTGTCACACATTCATTTCTATATAAAATATTTACATTCAACCTGGGGTACCGTGAACCAAGCTTTGCCGCTCTCATGTAAAAGATAAAGCAGTGCTCAAAGAGATCTCAGCGCTTTTCTCCGCATCACAGTTTGAAAGGCTGAGTGAGAACATTAAAGCCACATACACTCAGGACTATAGTAAAGAAGCTGGCTACTGCCAGAACTCCAATAGCGTATTTACGTTTAAGTTCTCGGAGCCATTGCCGTTTTAACCTTCGTGGGGATCATATGGATGGTTTGATGGAAGTTTCAGAATTAGGTCAATGACAAATGGGATATTGAGATCATGATGTAGTGTTTTATTTGTAACGTAGTATGGATCATGGACTATTGTTCGAAGAAAGGATTGGATGCGTTTGATGTTCGAAGATTTAGCTGTCCCCCACAGTTCGAGTCCATAGGTCCAGATGGGTTTAAGTATGGTATTGTATATTAGTAGTTTGTTTTCAATTGAAATAGGTGAGTTTATGCTCACCTATATAGGAGAATAGGATTATGTGCTGTTTTATTCGGTTTTGTGTTTTAAGCATTTTGTGTGTGCATTTTATTTTTCATTAAAACCTAGATGACAATCAACCACCATTGTTTTTTACTGAAAGTAATTGATAATTCCCACTTTTTAGTAGAGGGTATGTGTTCTTCAGGTGTCCCAACCACAGGGTCGATCAGCACCTGATTTAATGTAATAGTTACCTTGAATTAGTTACCCACTTGAACCTGGATTATGATGTATAAAATCACACTGCCTTACTCACTGAGATATCCTTTTTTCCTTGTGTTTTCCCTTTATTATGTATTTATTTTTAAAAAATATTTCATAATTATTGATTGATCTGATTGTTGTACTTTTTCTGCGTTGAGAGAAGTGGTATTATTATCTATGTTGTTTATTATGGTTTAATCTTTTGAATAACATAATATATAAATATCTTATATTCTTATATTCAAATTGTGAATTAATGTGTCTTGGTTTTATTGGTTATATATTTTGACATAGCAGTAAATCACTGATTGTTCAATTAAGTTAATTATAACTCCAATATTTCAAAATCTATAAATTTGTTTCTTACTTTTGTTAACTATTTAGTGATATTAGTTTTCTATAAAAAATGAAAGAGGATTGTCTGTAGGTACTAATCCGAATAGAATTTGTGGTTTTATTGATTTAAATAACCATACCTTTTGTATATGTTCATAGGACTATGTTACTTGCTGTGTGTGTGTTCTAATTTTCTGGTTTTAAAACTTTGGCATAAATTTCAGAAATTGTCTTATATCGGTTTTACCGAAATATGTATATATTCTATAATTGTTATTGAGTGCATTCGTATATAATAGTATAGATATTGTTTATGCTGTGTGATATGAAAAAGAATTTGCATATATATAAACATGTGATTCAGTATAATTAAGTGCTATGCCCCCCCCCCCCAAAAAAAAGGGATTGATGAGTATGCTGTTTATCGAGCAACCTTATATAGTAGGGCAGCACTGCTTTAAATAAAGTATTTCTCTCTAGAAACTTAATTTGTTTAAAATAATAAATTTAAGAACTATTATGTTGAATTTTAAACAAATTTTCTTGAAATCACCCTTCAGATTACTTTTAGAATATTGGTCTTTTCAATATTTTTTACATCTTTTACATTTGTGATTATAATTAAAGATGACAAGTCAAAAAGTAAATGCCTTAATAATTATTCACATGATACAGCTCTTTTCCTGCCTCGTCATTTATTTTTATTGTCTTAAAATAATAGAAAAATATTAGTTAAAACGAACACATTGAGATGTAGTTTCTTATATCAATTTTTTTCACTTCTGATCATTTATGATAAAGTTTTAGCAATTAGTTCATTAATATCGTATATTAGCTAGTCCACTTATTTGCCTTTCACATTTTTTATTATTCCAAATTATAATAAGAATATTTATAATATTTTGAGTATTACTCCACTTAGTAAATTAAGATGCATTTAATTAAAATACAGGCAATAACAATCAAAGATATCTTGCGTTTTGATATTTAATCTTTGGACATGTTTTCCTTTTGAAAACCTAGTAATAGCTTTAAAATGTGTTATTTCGACTGATGCACTCTCTGCTGTGATACTTTGACAGCGACACGACAGGCCAAGTCAGAAACACAAATCAAACTTGCAACACCAGTCGACATCAACAGCGCTGATCCAAAATGTAACGTGTGAGAGCTAGATTTACGAAAGTGACTACGCGCTCAACAGACTTTATAAAAGCGAAAGGGATATGAAGTGGCTGTCTTGATTCCTATAGTAATTTTTTCAATTACTGTGGACGACGTCACAGTGATCAAATTTGATTCCCTATTTAACAATGATCTGAATCGAAAGTTGTACATTAATGAATCATGTTAATGAAAACTTTTTGAACCTTTTAAAAAAGTTATTTTTTTTCTTCAAAATTTCTTTATTGAGATACATTAAAATCTATTAAATTCGAAGACAATAGTTATAGTGATAAAGAAAAGCTCATTCATACTATGCACAATAAATAAAAACAATAAACAGCAATATAATAATACTAAAAGTAAATGTATATAAACTAAAAGATACTAAACTAAACAAAAGTAAACTAATCTAACAAAATAAATACTTAAATACAAACTTCCTTTTATACAATATTCATTCACTCACATAAGATCTGCGAGCCAAGCCTTTCCCCACACTCATGGAGGGAAAGGCAGGACTCTAGGAGATAACAGCGTCTTTCACTCAGCCGCATCACTGGAATTTTACCAATGAAGGCTGAGCAGAGACACTATAACCAGGCATAAATGGCTTGAGTGGAGAATCTGGCCATTGCCAGAACTCCAATATATTCTTACAAGTAACTAGGCCACTGCAGCTTTAACCTTCGAGGAGAAATGTGAGGAAGAAGGAAAGTGAGGAATATGGTCTTGATAAAATTGTTTAGGTTAGGTGATGTTTGAGTAGGGTGTTGAGGGTGGGGTTGAGAATTTTGAGGTATATATTGTTGTTGCGGCAGGGTCTCACAATATGTAATATCGTTCTTACCTCCTAATAGGTGTGCAAAAGACACCTTCGGGTCTACGGTTTTGGAAGGTTCTTTTCTTGATTCGGATCTTTCAGTTTCTTCTTGGTATCGGGATTGCTGGTATCTGGATTTAATATTCTTGTCTATCAGCCTTTGTAGTTCGCCGGATGTCCTTAATGGCACAAAGTACAGACAGCAGTTTCTTGTTTAGATTTTGTGCACTAACCAGTTTTTTGTTGTCCATTGCATTCTTTACAACGCGGCAAATGATGACAATACTTCTTCGTGTGGCCATACCGCTGGCAATTATGGCACTGGACGATATTCCTCCTAGGATGCGGCTTCTCCACTTTTACACTTGTGTGCTATAATCTTGTAACTTCATAAATATTTTCGATCCCGGGAGTCAGTTCCAGATCTATAAAAAATAGAGGGAGAGGACCTTTTACTCCTGGCTGTTCCTTACTTTGCTTTTGAACATTTGTTATTTGGCGCACTTTGAAACCTAAAAATTTTAGTTCGTACAACTACTCTTAAAGTTCGCTCCTGCCGCAACTGATAGTTGTGAATATCTGCTTTGGCCTCTGTTAGATACTTCACAATTTTTCTATCGGTCCCAGCTGTATCTGGTGATTTTTTGGTCTCATTCGTTCTGCTTGGACATGTGTAGCTTCTGGAGCCTGCTATCTGGTTTAGTTGAGAACACAGTAACTAAAAATTGTTTATATTCTTAGCGAATATCGGGGAAGTGGGGGGTCTGTTGTTTTCGGTGCGGACTACATTATCTCTCTGCTATTCTGAAGCACCTGATAGGGGTTCGGTATAAAAAAGTGAGGTCCTTCATTTGTCTTTTGTGATGATGTACCTAGTTGAGGCTGAGGTTCTTCAATTTTCTTTTGTGGTGATGTGCCTGGCTGGATTTCATGTTCATCGGAGCTAACAGGTGTCATTGGAGGTGTTTGACGAGATTTACGAAGATTTTGTTTGGCCGGAGAAGAAGAAAAAACTTATTAAATGCGTATATTTAAATTTGTATTTAAAAAAGTTATTAAATGTATATATTGAGATATGTATAAGATATTGTTTGAAAGTATTATTATTTATAATCTACTATCTTTTATGGTATCGGCACAATACCAGTAATAATCAGTTTTAAACTCTAAGTGCAAATAATAGTAGATTTGAAGCTATATCACTTAAAAGGGTGATGTCTAAACCTCAAGTATAACGTATTTGAAAATTTGTATTCAAGGTATATTCGAGATGCGAAATACAAGTCAGCAGGGATTTAGGGTCCTCTAATCCACACAAATTATACAAACAAGACACCAAAAAATATATTTTTTTAAATTTATTAAATAATAACACAATCTGTCATTAAGAATCAGTGCTTAAGGCATCATGAATAATAAACATAAAAGAAAAAAATATTTAAATAATAAAGAGAAAAGTAAAATATTTTATGTTTTTTTTAGAGCTTATAAGCATAAACATTATTGATCAGAAGTGGAGTAGTTTATTACACTTCGAGCTCTATGAAATGAATAAAATATATTCAATTTAATATATATATATATATTTTTACTACCCCCACTTTCACAAAAAAAAAATAAAAATAAATCAAGTCACCTGGTTTTAAAAACTAAATTTAAACTTTTGAGTAATAACACATAAGACCATAAAAATGAATAACTACAAAAAGGACGACAATCGATTCGGAAATGGTAAGTTTAAGTTTTTTAGATTTAAAGTCTAAAGTATTTGATAGTATGCATACTAATGAACTATACGTTTACCGTAACCGAAAGAAGTTTATACTGATAATATCTGCAGAACTTATTCATTTTCGAGTATTTCATTCCACACTATCCTTTATAAAAAGTATTATAAAGATATGAAATATAGTATATATAATATATATATATTCCTTTACCAATAATCTATAATCATCGTCCGTCCTACGCATTCAATCTCCTTCAATTCAAGTCAACTATCCACTCCTTCTCCACAAAATCTCGTCCTTCTGACCTTTATACCCCTTTCCACAAATCGGCCTCATTTCAACACTCCTTTATTGTCCGCTCCACCACCTTTTGGAATTCCACCCCACTTAAAATCCGCCATGCACAATCCTTATCCATATTTAAAACTCTCTTATTCCAATTCCTCCTTAAAATTCAATCAGACGCTGGGCAGCCATTTATCATGTATATTATATATGTATATAATCTCGTCTATATGTATATTTTCTTCTATTTTCACCCATCAATCTACATCTTAGGATTGGATTATATAGGACTTGTATAATGTTTACAATACTATTATTGTATTCTTTGAACATATTAAGGTGCATATGTAAATAATTTAAAGTAAATATTTCTCCATTCTTTTATTATTATCTTTTTCATTAATACAATGGTATGACAACAAAAGTAATTTGTCGTTCATTTCAAATTTCACTTAAAATTCCATCGTTTGTTGTTTTTAGCAACTATTTTGCAGTATTAGGACTTTATTGCTCATATTATGTCTTTAATATATCGGTATAGTTATATAAATCTTTATTTTATTACTTATTTTTTTAGTTGTTACAAACCATAGTTGATAATGGCCCCTTTTGCCTCAGATAGAAATTTGAATGTGATTTGTACTGAAATTGGACTCACTTAGAGTTGAATTTGGTGTAGGGGATGATTTTGATATTGCCTTTCACCTCCACCACACTTCTTCCACCAGGTTTTTTGACTTAGTTTTCTAGAACACTATATCTTGTTCTCAAGGTTTAGTAAATTTTCACAGTAGCCTGAGACTTGAATCTGCAAGGAGGATGGACAAAATGGAGGCCAATGAAATGGAGATGAGACCAGATGGGATTATATTAATAGGATCGATGAACTCAAGTACATGAAACATGGATTATTTGTGTTATAAAATATAATATCCTGGAAGAGAATAGATTTATTTGAGCATTTGTTTTTGGTTAATGAAACTGACGGACTTCAAGAATTGCTTTCTATAAATATATATATAATTTAACGTGGTAAAAGTTTCTATTAATGTTCTTATTATAGAAAGCTATACAAAAACTACTTTATATTTATAAGGTTTTATTTATTGAATAAAAAAAATACACTATACCATATAGATTTTATTTTAAGGGGTACCATTTTTTCTCTAACTATTGAGATGAGACCAGATGGGATTATATTAATAGGATCGATGAACTCAAGTACATGAAACATGGATTATTTGTGTTATAAAATATAATATCCTGGAAGAGAATAGATTTATTTGAGCATTTGTTTTTGGTTAATGAAACTGACGGACTTCAAGAATTGCTTTCTATGTTAAATTAAATAATTATTTATAATATTTTGATTAACTGATGTTGGCTCTGAATTATAGAAATTTTATACTTTCCTCCGAATGGAAACTGGATTGATATTTTTAAAAAATAATACGAACAACCATCGAAAATTTAAATTCACCAGCCGAGATATTTTTTTCATTGTAGGATAGCATAAAATTTAGTCTGTATAAAAACAGTTGATGCTACCATTTGATGTATTTCAAGCGCGAAATAGAACAATAGGTAAGTCATTTAACTGAGAACAATAGAAGAATCTATTAATGCTGCCCTTTCTACTTAACTTTGAGGGGCCCTTCTTTTCAAGGCTGTTCCAGCTAAAACGGTTAGCTCCTTCTACTGCTTACATTAACAATATTAAGATCCATGGCAGGGAGGGAAACAGTTTAGTAAAAATTAAAATTAAATAAATGATAATTAACTATTATTAATTCATTTTAATTACTAGATTCATGAGAAGAAACAAGTAATCCAAAAAGCATGAAACTCTATTATAAAAAATATATATATATAATTTAACGTGGTAAAAGTTTCTATTAATGTTCTTATTATTAAAAGCTATACAAAAACTACTTTATATTTATAAGGTTTTATTTATTGAATAAAAAAAATACACGATATCATATAGATTTTATTTTAAGGGGTACCATTTTGTCTCTAACTATTAATTGCATTGTCCTCCATCAGTTTCCACTGGTTTCTAATACCAGAGACGCGGCTGGGAGAGAAGCGCTGGGATCTCCTGGAGTCCTGTCTTGGCTTCTACATTGGGGAACAAAGCATGACTCAGAGTTCCCTGGGTTAATTTAAATACTGTAAATGCGCGAGAATATATATTTAGTTTAACTTCATTTAGCTTTAATCTATTATTTCATTTTTTGTACACAGGCATATTAATTTAATTATTTTATTTTTCTGTTTCTTTTTCTTTATTTCTATCTTAGTTATTATTTGTATGATTATATTGTGTGAATGATTCATGTAGCCATAATATTAATGCCCTTTACTGTGGCAGAATGTATTAATATTCATAAAAAAAAAAAAGCACTGAGTTAACGATTACATCTTTTTTTGGATGATCAAAAAGTTAGCAATTCGATGGTATAATCTGTAGAAGGTGTTACTTTCAAGATCAGTATTTCGCCAGTGAGAGCCGGATAAGCTCCGTTCTTTAGGCTCGCAACTTGTTGGAAATTTAAAAAAAAAATACAAAATGTATTAAAATAATTACTTACCCTGTTAATAAAGCAACTTCATTAGATAGACATTGAATGAAATAAAATTCAAATATTACATAATATAGGACAGCTTAAGAAAGAAATTAAACTTTTTAGGGTAGTGGACGATATGACGTCATTGCCGTATTAGAAGCCTTGCAATAATTTATTATAGTCTTCTTCTTCTTCCATTGGCTCGACAGACCATTACTGGTCCCTGACCCTCTCCAATAATTTCCGTCAGTCTGTATACTGTTGGGCAGCAATTCTCCAGTTACAGCTTAATTAGTTTGAGATTTCATAATGCTTTTCGTTTCAGAGAAGAGGATTATTAGCTCAGCTACCCTTGATTCAGATGGAGGGTTGCTTCCTTGAAATCGCCTGACTTGCTTTCCCCCTTACTGGTGGCTACATAGGGAAGGGGGCCCTATGGGAAGGTGTATTGTTAATGACCTTGGTCTGTAGTGTGGGGATGAGTGTAGTGTGGTAATATTAGCGTATTTGCTTGCGTTACCTTTTGCGTTAGATGGGGCCGCCAAATTTATTGTAGTCACTTTTGCTAAAAACAAGGTTTCTTTTAGCCTAAAATTTGTAGGATATCACATAACATCGTTTTTTTTTTTACACAACTTGAGGTGAATCTCAAATCATTTAGTAATGAATCCTAAACTTAATTAATATGGACTTTAAGATTATTAAACAAAAAAGCATTTTTAAAAGTGGGGTATGTATAGTATAGCATTTCCTGTGAGGGTGCACACTATGTATCAGAGAAACTGTGCCTATCATAAGGCTTACTTCGGCTCCTTTCATTAATGGATTGACTGCCTCCCAGCCCTCTACGTGACTGAAAACACTAATTCCTTTTCGGGCCGATATCTTTCTCTGTTTGTTACCTGGTGCAACCTCCGAATAGGTCAAGTGGTAGCTTTTATTGAGCTGGACCCTAACCATCCCTGAATAACGAATTGAAACATTATATCTGTTTTTATTACACCTTTAAACCTAATATATATTTTCATATGTTCTCAATATAAATGTTGATCAAGAAATAATTATATTCCTGATATACGTTGCAGTATTATCGTAAAGAATAATAACGACGCAGAGTAAATTTCCTTTATTGATTTTATAGATTTATATAATTTAAAACTTTTATGTTTGATTATTTTCTTTTTCAATGCATAAAAAGAACTCCATGAAAAGATTATAAATATGCTTATATCAACACTGTTTGGGGCCCTGACTTTGGTTTTTCAGGCAATGGGAATACCTGTTGCCAACTTGCTGCCAATCAATTGGCAAACCCAGAGCAGCTTATTTTTATGACAGACTGCCACAAACAGTTCACAATCTTATGTAGTTATTACTATTAAGTGGATAAAATGAAAGCATCAGTGAAGGCTATTCCCAATACGTAATAATGTCGTTCACTCTATGGCTGTTTTTTGTGAACTACCAGAGGGTTCTCTCCTGGTAACTTTTTTTTATCAATTACCCCCCCTCTCCATCTCTGTCTCCCGTTTTTATGAAGAGTTAAAGTGGCTTTCTCCATCCTACTGTCATAAGTATTTCCTGACAACTTTCCTCTTCCATATTATTCAATTCGATGATCCATCATACATTTCTGAGTAACTATGTTTGTTAACCGATAATTTTGTTCTATTACTATATTAAAACGGGACTTGTCCCGTAATACATAAAGAGTTTATTATTATTATCTCGCTATTTAGGGTATACTAGCGAAAAGGTTGTTCTAGAGGCACAACGGAACCTATTTCAACCAGAGTGGGATGGTCGAGATTCATTCTGTGGTTCTGCCACGAAATAAATTTCTACCCGCCTAGGCCGGATTCGAAACGGCCTGGCTAAACTTGAGCATGTTAAAGTTTACGCTTTAACACGTTCAGCCATCACGACCTCTCCCTTCTTGTAACTGTTACAATTAGTAGTAACCGGATGGAGAAACAAAGATTTCAACTAATTTGAATTTTCTTCCTCTCTTTTGTGACCTAGAGAGAGCCGGGAAGGGAGGGGAGCTAGTTTTCATAACAGAAGTTGAGCCGAAATGGTAGCCGCTGAAATTACTCTAATTAGGTTTAGCTTAATTCTGTGCTCTGTTTAAACTCGTTCCTAGTCCCGCTTTGCTCCCCTGCATTCATTTAGCTAAAGAAGACTAGGGCATTGAGCAATATTGGACCAACAACGAATTGTACAGAATTTCAGATGGTGGGGCTTTTCCTCTTCCAGTCTACAATCAACTTGTTTAATTTCTGTGAATAAAAATAGCATATTAGTTTCTTAATTGTTTTTTATTAAAGTTACATGGCTTGTTAAATAGAAAACAACGACATCATATATATTTTTTATATCCAATGATTATTTTATATATATTAAATTTTACTACTATATAGTTAAACAAATCATTATGTCTTGAGCCCAACCTCAATATTTTATATAAATTTAGAAAGGAAAATGAATTCTTCGAAGGCATTAAACTGCTAAACAACAAATTTTGTTTTATCTTCTTTTAATATTTATTAATGGCCACAGTTTCATTCAATTCTCATATTTGAGTGTCAATTGTTAAGTAACATTTTAATTCAGCTTTTTGCTCAATTTCGTCATAATTTTTCATTCATCATTGCTAATGAGTCAATACATCATAAAACATTGAAACCAATGATAAGAAGATTATCAGACCTAGTCTAGGGTTGATAAGGGTTCCTAGGTTACCCTCTCTATTGTGTTATTTAACCAAATCACACATTCTTGGATGTGTTAATCAGTTACACCTAGTTTAGTTTTATTTATTTGTCAATTTATTCAAGATCAGAAATGTTTGTGACATATTTATTAATTAAATCTAATAATTCTGGGAATTATATATTAAAACATAAAACATATTATTATGATTACCCGATTAAGCGAAGCGGCACGAGTGTATGTGTTATGTTGTTTGTCAAAAGCTATGTATCGCTTTTTTGAGCAATCGTTGGATCGATTTTTATGTTTTATGGCTCGAATTATTCGGTAAAATCCCATGAGTTTTTTAAACAATTTAAAATCTCTTTAAAATGCACCTCTCCCTGATTGAACACTGGTGTAAAAAATGGTGCATTAAGACAAACGAATGTGTAACCTTCACTCTTTGTCGTACATCCTGTCCACCAATTTATTTTAACACCATACACAGCTTCCTTTCTCAGATACAGTCCGGTACCTTGGTTTTTTCTTAGACCGACGACCAACCTGGAATCCTCATACTAGACTTAAAAGACAAGAACTAAACCGACGATACGGCCAACTATACCGACTACTAAACAGAAAATCTAAACTTTCAATTGAAAACAAGCTACTGATCTACAAGACAATACTGAAACCTATTTGGATTTACGGACTAGAACTGTGGGGAGCAGCAAAATTTTCTAACATCAAGCGCATCCAATCCTTCCAGTCAAAAGTCCTTCGAACAATAGTCGATGCTCCTTTCTATGTAACCAACAAAACCCTACATCATGACCTCAACATCCCATTTGTCCTAGATCTTATCTCAGAAAAATTCTCCAAATTTCACCAGAACATTACGTACCACCCAAATCCTCTTGCACAATCCCTATCAAGCACCTCTCATCTCTATAATCCTCCAAGAAGGTTGAAACGGTAGTGGCCTCGCGACCTTATGTCGAATGTATATATTGGAGTTCTGGCAATGGCCAGATTCTCCACTCAAGACATGAGTGTATGTGGCTAAAGTACTCTCGATCAATCTCCGCTGGCTTTAGTACCAGTGACGCGGTTGAGAGAGTAGCGCAGGGTTCTCCTAGAGTTCCCTCGCCTGATTGTATATAGGTATGCATGTGTTTTTTTTTTTTGCTTAGTTTCAATTTCCTTATTTTTTAGGTTATTTTATTTTATCATCTATTGTATATACTTTTGATTATTATTTTGTTTCTATTTTTTTTTTTTTTTTGTACATATAGTGTGAATATCATCCTACCTCACTATAACCGATGTCCAAGAGACAGATTGTTGTAATACTCAATAAAGAAATAAAAAAAATCTCTTGAGTGTTTTGAAAAAGGATCGGGACAAGTGTATTATGTATTTTGGTTTTCCGCTAAACGGTATGTAACTATTTTTTGAGCGAACGGCTGGATCAATTTTTAAGTTTGATGGTTCACAATATAAATACATTGCGATCCAGTGAGTGTTTTAAAACAATTTTATCTCAAAACAGTGACCCGTTATTGATAATGTTTAATCAATTTGCTAAAAGATAAGTAACAATTTTTCAAGCACACGGTTGGGTCGATTTTTGAGTTTCATATCTTAAATTATTCGGTGAGGTCCCGTGAGTGTTTTGGAACAATTTGAGCTAAAATACTGACTTTTGATCAAATAAAATGTGTTTGATCAATGGATATTTACATGAGCTAATGGGAGGGTCAATGTTTTGATTTCTTTCTTCAAGTTTGGTGGCTCAAATTACACGGTGAGGTTCCCTGAATGTTTTGAAAGCGGAGCGACACGAGTGAAGTGTGTTTTGGTTGTCCGCTTAAAGATATGTAAGAACAGGATCTGGCCTATTGAGCCATTCAGCCAAGATAGCCTATTGAGTAACTCTCATTGGCAAACAACAGGATCCGAGATGCATTGTAATAAACATAATTGCCTAAATACACTTTTTATTTATAGAAATACAAACAAATAAAGATTTTTCAAACATTTTTCTTGTATTAAATTGTGTTTTTCTCCCAGATTTATGTGTTTTTATATTTACGTTTCAATCCCCAATATTACGTCATGAAAATAATCGTTGCAATCAGTAGGTTTCTTAATTTAAAACGTGAATTTAAATACGACACGTTAAATTTTTTACTGATAAATACGGACCAATTTCTATGACAGGAATCTAGAGGAAAAAGACAGTTTCATAACCACTTTACATGAAACATATTTAAAAAAATATTACCTTTTATTTTTTTAAGTTTTATAAAAGATCGAAGTGGCACAGGACTAGATAACCATCAGATAAGACATATTACGACAAATTAACTAACCAACTAAAAGCTGAAATTAGAACATACAAAATTCAAAATTTACTTGACATGATAGAAAAACTTACTACTAATGACAAATCGCTATGGTTGACCAATTAAAATTTCCTTAAATTTAAAGATTTATTAACCACCCGCTTATTACTGAAACCCAAACCTGGTCCAGACGAAGAAAAATCTCAAATATTTGCTCAGCACTTCTTTAAAACAATTAATTCACATCCAGATATCCTTAATCCAACCCACCTTGAGTTTATTGAAGCAGAATTGGATATCCCACTCCAATTGAATCCTCCACCTAAAGCATTTCATCCTTCAGAAATATCCAATATCATTCATAGATTACCTTCCCGCAAAGCTCCTGGCCATGACTTAATCACATCCCAGATCCTAAAACTGCTTCCTAAAAAAGTCATACTATTCCTCACCTATATATATAATGCTGTACTCCGAACCACATACTTTCCTGACCCTTGGAAACTATTCATTGCCAAAATGATACCTAAATTCATAAAGTCGCCAGAAAACCCATCATCTTACTGTCCTATCTCTCTTTTACCCATTATGGGCAAAATCCTGGAAAAACTCATCTTAAAATGCCTGTATTCCATCCTAGACTATAAACAAATTATCTCAGATCAAATTATCACCAATTTGGATTCCGCACATCCCACTCCACTATTCAGCAATGCCATCGTGATATCGTGTGGTAGATGTAGTCTCCTATGCATTGGAGCGCGGAATGTACTGCACGGGAGTCTTTCTCGACGTTGAATTGGCGTTTGATAGAGTCTGGCATCAGGAGCTGATGTACAAACTCCTTAAATTCCTATCACCTACATACTTCCTCATTACCCGTTCCTACCTTACTGACAGATTCTTCAAAGTAAATCATAACAATGCTTTTTAATCTCTTTTTTCTCAGTTTGCTGGTGTTCCTCAAGGTAGTATCCTAGGTCCTACCCTTTAGACAGAGTATACACCTGACATCCCAACCCATTCCCCAATGAGTTCCCAATCCCAAAAGACTCATAAATATATTATATATATAATATATATAATAGGCCGTAAGGCCTATTTGGACTTACGGGATCGAGCTTTGGGGCTCTACTAAACCATCAAATTCCTCTTGTATCCAATCCCTACAATCCAAAAGCCTTCGTAAAATCCTTAATAATCCCTACTTTGCCACAAATAAAATCATCCATAATGATCTTAATGTACCATATGTTTCCGATTTTGTTCAATCCAGGTACCTGTCCTTCCATAATAAACTTCTGAACCATCCGAACCCTCTTCTTTCCAACGTTGCTTCCTCTTCTATCCCTGATAACCCTCCGAGGCGTCTGAAAAGAAGATGGCCCCGTGATCTCCTAATGTAGTCATATCATCAGAGTGCTACCATTGGGTAGTTACTCAGCAAGTGTATTGATGTCATTATATCTATTATGTCCAAATTTACTTGATGTATTTATGTATAGAAAAATAATTGGAGTGCTATCAATTAGGTAGTTTCTCTACATGTTGTACATGTCATGTTACTTTTTCATATTTACTTGTTGTATTTATCATTTAGTACAGTTATAAATTTCTATAATAATAAAAAAAAGTTTTATAAATAAAATGTGTATTTAAGCAATTATGTTTATTAAAATACGCACAAAATAATGTAAAACAAGAAATAAACAGTTAATTCTTCATAGTCATTTTTGCTGTAAACACAGATTTTAGATGACCGGATAGAAAATCACATTATTTCATTACATAATCTAAGGTGAATCTCAACTTAATTAATATTAACACAAAGATTAATAAATGAGGAAGTTTTTCTAAAAGTAGGGTCCTGGACAAACGTCTCACTTGGGATTCTCATACAAGATTGAAACGACAAGAAACCGCTCGACGTTTCCGCTTACTCCAACACTTACTAGATAAACGCTCTAAACTTCCAATTAATTACAAAAGACGAATATACATGACTATAATAAGACTTATTTGGACTTACAGAGTTGAGCTATGGGGCTCCACTAAACCATAAAATTCCTCTCGTATCCAACCCTTACAATCCAAAATCCTTCATAAATCCTCAATGCTCCTTACTATGTCACAAATAAAATAATCCATAAAGATCTTAATGTTCCATATGTTTCCGATTTGGCCCAATCCAGATACCAATCCTTCCATGATAAACTTCATAACCATCCGAATCCTCTCGTTTCTAACCTTGCTTCCTCTTCGATTCCTGATAAACCTCCTAGGAGTCTGAAAAGAAGATGGCCTCGTGATCTCCTTATGTAGTCGGAGTTGCCTTATATAGTCGGAGTCTCCTTATATTATAAGAGTGCTACCAGTGGGTAGTTTCTCAACAAACGTTTTCATGGGATTATATGGTGTACACATTTACTTGATGTATTTAAATTGTAATACAGTTGTAAATATCTTGAATAAATAGAAAAAAAAAGTGGGGTAACTGTAATATAGTTGAATAATGATGAAAAAAATTACGAATAATTTATGGGTTTTTTTAATAACAGAACTTACCTTAGTTTAGCCCCTCAAAGCTTTGATTAGTTTTAACAATCAAAGATTGTATTTTTCATTTGAAGTGAATTTGATTTTTCTTTTTTTTTTTATTATTTCGCAGATCTTGAAGTGTAGTATCACTCCAATAAAATATTCTCTACTTACGGGACAGCGTATATATTGACTTTGTAAGGGATACATTGCTATAAATTATATTCATGTCGGTTAAACCGGTTGATATATGTTTTATTTATTTTTTTTATTCTAGCTCCTTTTACATTATTACAACAACGTTATTGAAACAGCGTCGACATAATTGCACGCTTAAGGGATATATTAAGCAATTTAATCATGTACCAATGTAGCCCAGTTTCTCAAAACAAATTTGAGATCTCTTACACATAGACTTTAAATGAGATCTCTCACTTAATGAATATAATTAATTAAGATTTTTTATATAATTAATTGAAATAATTTTATATATTTAATTCAGATATTTTTATATAATTAATTCAGATATTATGAGGTTAAGTGAGATCCCTTATAGGATCTTATAGGGGCTACATGCTACATTAAGCAATTTAAGGTAACGAAAAGCTGATGGATGAATATTATGTTGTAGTTAATAAAGTCTGATTTTATATTATTGAATGAGAAATAAACATTTTAATTGAAAATAAATATTTACTAGTACAAGCTGTTACGGTAAAAAAAGTGTTATTTTGGATTATAAAATTTTCCAGCAACAAAATGCTGACTTTAGAGGAGGCTACTAGAAAAAACGTTTCTAGAATTTGATAATTTCACTCAAGCGTAACGCTATTTAATTTTATGTTTTCCCTTTATTTTTGGTAAATAGCGAAAACTATTTTTAAATAATAAACAAAATTGAAGTGAATAACAAAAACAAAGTAAAATTAGAGAAAGAGAGTGAGAGAGAGATTCGAATTCAGAGGCAACCACCCACATAGTTAAATACGCTACCCCTCGGCAACGGATCCTATTAACTTCAATTACTTTCCCTTTTCCCTGATACCTCGAACAGGATTTTACTATTTTCTGTTGGATTTAATTAGCAAATATATATATATAAATAACAATCTTATAAACAAAAATAAATTAAAATATATTCCTCTGTAGGAGAAACTATCTACTTTCCTATTTTATAATTTATATTTGTATTCAATATATTCAAAATAAATGAACTTTTCAATGACTCTATACTATTATTTCTTTAATTATCAGAGAAATTTATGAGTTAACAAAAATAAAATATAAAACGATTTTCAGTCTCTATCCACCTCAAAACCTAATTTGTGATGGGAAAAAAAAATCTTAAAATGTTAAGAGTTGGTGTCCGAATCCCTTTCTGGCTCCTCGACTAGTGATGTATCGTTCACTGAAGAACGAGTCCAGGAATTTTTCAGTAAACGATAGGAAGGTGAACAATTTTTAAGAAACGGTTGTTTACTAGGTCTTTTCGTTCCTCCATCTTATCGCTCCTCTCTGTCTTAAATAGTTCGAATTTGGAAGAAAGGTACTTATGTGTGTCAAAAAAGTTTTTAACAGATCATTGATTTGATGGAATATACAATAATCATTTTTCATTTAATTTATTATAATTGGGGAAATAATTTTCCATTATTTCGTTTGGACCAAATCGAGTTTTTGACCTCGAAAGCCTTGTGAGTTTGCCACAGTGCTAAAAAAATATTGAAATTTCAGATATATATATATATATATATATATATATAGAGAGAGAGAGAGAGAGAGAGAGATAGAAGTATAAATAGAAAATGATGTAGAGATGGTTGACCGTTGATATAATATTAGAAGGGCTTAATCGGGGGTGCGGTCAAATAAATACTAAATTAAAATATAGTAATTATTTTAATTTTTGCCGACGTTTCGACCCACTTTACAGGTCGTCTTCAGGGCGTAGGATGTAGCACTGCGGGGGGCAAATAGAAAATAAACTTTATTCTGGGACAATGTTCCCTTAGAGTAACAATAATGAACAGTTCAAAAGAAAAAAATATATATCTGGCCAAAAACTAACTTAATAAAGATTCAAACAATATATACAACAACTTAAATAATATTATGTAAATTACTAAAAAATAAAATAAACTCTTCTCAACTATACGTATAATTGTACGGGAAAAAATGACAAAAAGAATTACATGTGTAAAAAGAAAAAGCAAAACCTCCAGAAAAGAAAAAATATCAAAATTAGGGGCATTAAATTAATTTTATGAGAAAACAATTGCGAAAAAGAAAACCAACTGATTTAAAGAAAATAAATTATTTATATATGTTATACAATATAAATAATGTTATACAATATAAGTTTGCAATGATTATTGTAAACTATAAAAAAACACGGAGATTAAGACAGGAAAAGATATATATATATATATATATATATATATATATATATATATATATATATATATATATATATATATAGGGTTATATTAGTTTTTTTAGTATGGGTAAATTTTAAAATAGGTTAACAAATAATTGCTTTGTTCAATTGGAATTTTTTTAAAGGTTTGTGACTGTGATGAATTTTCACCAATACAGTTAAAATTAGCAACGGAAAACCTGTTAAAATCTTCACCTAAAAATTGGGTGCACAAGAATGAACCATAAAATCCAAGGATATGTTACTGTATATGATGATAGATATAAACTAAAATTTAAATTATAATACCATATGGCTATAACACCATATGGATATAACACCTACTTCTAGGCGTTAGCTTAGCCATCCATCTAGTCTAGACTTTTCATGTTTTATTAATTGATTTTAGTTTACATATTTTATTTATATTAATTTTTTTAAATTTTTTTATTAGATTAAATTCATTAATTTAGATTAATTGTTATTTTGATTTTTTTTAAATGTTAAATGTGAGGAGCGAATGCCCCCCTGCCCCGAAGCTTGCTACTATGGACCACGTTATCTTATTGGGGACGAGATTCAAATACAAACAGATTCTTTTTGTTTATTTTTAGCTTCCTAATGTTAACCCGATGATATGCTTTGCTGGTCCTCTGTTATAGTTCATTGTTTTTAGTATCAGCTGTAAGTAACTGGTGGTATGAGCCTCAACCTGGGTCTCTTATGACTTTAATGTCAGTAAAGAATCTTTGAAGATACCGCTCAATAAAGAAATAGATGGAATGCTCCTCCTTATATTTTGTTCTCGGCTGATCTCAAATGTGATGTTTTGAATAATTTTATGATATAATCAAGAATCTACTTTGAGTAAAATTTTATAAAGAGTTATATAAGCTGTTGGCCGTTACTGTTATGAAAATTTTACTATGCCTAAACATATACTACTTTTTTCAATTTTTCCTCCAGTTCTAACACTCGCGTACCTGCAGATCAATAGCATTCTGTTTCTGTTTCTTGGACTAAATCAGGACCTCCAGCTCTCTGGAAATCTTCATAGGACGGAGTTGTAAATGTTCGCGTTCGAGACAACATTGGTTTATTTGAATTAATTGTTCAGCGTATAGATTGGTCTATTGTTGGAAGCCACTTTTCTCAGGGACGATGCTTAGGAGCACCATCTGCTCATTTCATCATCAATTCATAATACTTTCTACTATTCTCTAGTTCTACGTAGAGATGTCATAAATCCTTTTCATTCGGAGCATCTTCAGCTTTTGCCAGTGCTGTTACGGTTTATGACTCTTTCTAACCCTTTGGTCCCATGGAGGACCAATCAACAGGTTACCTCTGTAGAAGGCGTTACCTCGCCCGGTCTCTTCACCACTTCCTAATAAACAAAGAACAAAGTACATTTTTTATATTATAAATAAGGGAGGCAATAAAATTTCTTGTAAGCATGCTCCGTCGTAGGAGAAATAGGCACCCAACATAATGGTGTAGGATAACAGGGTAATGTGTGCTTATATTAGTTAAAAAGTAGGCTTATAATTGATATTAACTATAGTGTTGGGGCCAGGGGTTTTTCAAAATGAAAATAAAAACCTTTCCCAGGTGAGTTTCCTCAAAGGTGGGGAAAATTCGAGCATAATTAAATGGTGGGAAAAAAGGGAAAAAGTTAACGAGAATGAGACCTGGAAAACATAAAAAATGTGCACGCTCAAGAAAATATTAAAAAATAGAAATATTTCAATAAATCAAAAGAATAGAAAATAAATATGAATCCCTTTCCGAATGTTAACAATATTTATTGAATTGAAATAAAAAAGATGAAATATATTCATTCAAAATTTAAAACATAAAGACAATACTCAATGAGAAATAAAAAAAAAAAAATGTCCATCAAAACAAAACATATCTAAAAATAAACTTCCAAAATTAAAAAAAACTTGATCCAGTAAAAATAAATCTAAGAAAAAAAAATTAATTTAGTGAAGAAAAATATTTTTAAAAAATACTAAATTAAAAATGTCTTTGTCAGCGATGAGAGAACATAAAAAATCCCGAGGTGGAGGCTATACTTCCAAAGAGAATCGATGTGTATATCAAACCTGATCGATGACACAGCTGGGCTCTTCAAAATGGCGCTAGGTGCGGTGAGACGAGACGAGACGAGCCTAGAGCTGGTGAAAATGGTGGGGGTAGACGTCTAAAACAAACGGCATCTCGCTCCAGACTGACTTTAGACCGCATCCCAGCACTTTTATCGCAGTATTTGTGCTTAATCCCTAAGACTGGGCATAACTGCCGGGCTGGAGCGTATACACAATTTTGGGACAATTGTCCCTCAGTTTTTTACAAATAAATAAACATTTAAAAGGGGTGAATGGTGAGAAAAAAAAATAAAGATATGAGCGTATGCGGCGTTAACATATAGTATAAATTTTCTTTTCGTTTATTAAATCTTAGTTTTGCAAAAATTAATTTAAATTTCGTCACAAAAAAAAAAAGATAAGTATGAATTGCATCTATTAGGTACAACTTGTGCAAAGTTTCAATCATACCTTAAAAACTAAATCCGTCATGTTTCGTTTATTGTAAAGTATGTTAGCAAATCTGTTATGGAAATATTGTCCAAGGGCTACCTGTCTCTGATAGGTCATTGTGAGGTAGATAATTGTGAGGAGTTGCCCAAAGGCACTCAATCAGTCAACGATAATTGTAAGGCCTATCCATAGAGCTATCTTCCATCAATTATATGCCATTGTCTCCATAACTAATCGCCTACAGAATTTATAAATGTTTGTATAACATATATAGTTCCTTCCCTCAGGTCCGTCATAACCAGGACAAGTCGATTTTGAAAATGGCCTTGGAAATGTTCAATCTGGATTTTTTTGTTTTGTAAGAATTGTTGGATAAGGATTTCCTTTAATTTGAAAATGGACTTTAAAAAAAACAACAAAAAATAAATTCACGTTTTATAATTAATTAAATGTTTTTAGATTATGTGCAGATCACTTTTTAATATATGCAGATTTGTAAAAATGTTTGTGTCTACATATTTTTCGTTTTCTTCATACGCTCAGAAAAATTCAGACAAGGTTTGAATTTAAACGTTATGATTAATGGTCCACATTAAATATTGTGACTAATTTTTCACTTTGTAATTTTGTTTTATTTATCTTTTCCTCTTTTTTTCATAAACATCAACTAAGTTGATTCAGAACAAAAAATATTGAGAATTAAAACTGAGTTTTCATACTAGAGTTATTTGAATCTAGTTGGCCATCCATATTACGATGCTCTAGTGACCATTTTTTTTTTTTTTTGTGATTATGCATAGAAATATATAGGGCATTTGCCCCAGAATTCGTTTCGATACACCTCAGGAGACTAGAAAAAGCTGAAATAATTTATAAAAAAGAATTGTTATTATTTTTGGCTTTTGCTTTGTCTTGAAAGGAAGAAAGAAAAATAACTTTATTCTGGGACAAATTCTCTTAAGAGTAACAGAGTGTTACAGAAAAAAAATAACAACGTCTGACCAGAAAAACTGTTACATTAAATAAATAGATAAATAAAAAACCTTAAGTAAACAAACTATATATAATAAATCAAAGTGAGACTATTTACAAAATACTAGAACTATGTACAATATAAATAAGACATGAAACAAACTATTAAACGAAATAATCGCTGCTAAGCTAAAAAGATAAGGAAAAATAATTAAGAAATGAAAAAAATTGAAGAAAAAACAGTAAATATAAAATAAATTCATCTGATAAATGAGTAACAAGTCTCCAATAAAAACAATTAAATTACAACTATTATTATATATCCATGTATATCTATAACCGTGTAGTCAAGAGAAATTGAACAACAATGGTTGATTTGTGTGGACTTAGAAATGGTGTGTTTTCTCCTCTGACAGCAAAGTTGCATCACCTGATATCCTTGCTCCCTTTGCCTCTGCGACAGCAGGGACAAAACCCACAACTGAGTTAGACAAGAGTGGCATACGATAGAATAGGTAAATTAACGTTATAAACGAATTCAAAACTGAAATAAATATGGACACACAGTTGTTTATGTTAATAAGCTACATAGTCCACCACTCCACAAATCTTATACTGACTAGGACATACTGCTATCTGTGATTGATAATAAGAATTACTATATTTGCCATCTTATTTCGCCCCCTGTACAGTTTATAGTTTGAATTATGAATGAAGAAAGTAGATAAAATTATAATAAATAAAAATGTATTTTTAAAATAGAATTAACCAATAACTAAAGATAATTGAATGATGAAAGAAATTAAGAATTAAATAATAATATACATATAATATTTACAATGGGGTGTAGTATAATAAAATATTTTGTGAATCAGTTGTAGGAGCAATTTATATAATTTTATTGGAAATAATTGTATTATACTTGTTTAATTACTTAATAATAATAATACTTTATTTATTCTGGGACGAGTCCCTTCAGAATAATACAGAAAGACATAAATATGGGCTAAGGAGCCTCAGAGATACATAAATAAAAATACAGAGTAATTAAGCAGTCATAGTAATAAAATAAAAAATTATAAGTCGCTTTCTAATTTTAATCAGTTAATAATTAAAATTTAAAAAATTAAATAAAAAGGATGAAGTAAAAATAATGAAGAAAAAGCTAATAATTTACATTAGTATCTATTTATAATTTCATGGGGACTGGATTCATAAGAAATGATTGAACAGACGGGATTTAAAGGTAGGAAGGGTATTAGATTGTCGAATCTGAGAAGGGATGGAGTTCCAAAGGGGTGAGGATCGCATAATGAAAGATCTGTCGAAAGCAGCGGTTCGGTGGGCTCTTATATATATATAAGTCAGAAGACCGGAAACGAACAGAGGATTTGAATTGAAGGAGCTCAGAGATGTATTAAGGAAGGTGTGATTGGATAACTTGAAAGAGGAAGGATGCCAGGAAATATTTACGACGGTAAGAAGGATTAAGCCACTTCAACTCAAAAATGGGAAACAGAGGCGTCCCTTGGTATCCCGAAGATGAATCTTACAAAGCAATTTATTAAACGTTTTAGTTTCGCCTCGAGATCCCCAGAGACGCCTCCATATACCGAACAGCAATATTCAAAGTGGGGGAAAATTAAAGAAGTGACTAGGAGCCTACGGGTTTCAAATGGAAATAGGTGACGAGAATAATTTAGACGTTTTAGAGTAGAAATGGTACGGCGGGAAATCTCGGATACATGGTTTTTCCAAAAAAGTGTTTGATCGAAGGTTATTCCAAGGTTTTTGGCGGTGGGTTAAAATTTGATGGGATTATCATGCAGGAACAGAGTTGGAATATTAGGAACGGTTTTAAGGAGGTAATTGGAGCCTATTATGATTGCCTTCGTCTTTCCCGCATTCAACTTCAACTTGTTAGTTCCCTCCCAGTCACAAATCCTATCCAAGTCTTCTTGTAGTTTCTCTATGGCAGATAATAGGTCGGAGGGGTGGAAGGACAGGAGTATTTGGAAATCATCTGCATAGATATGGTATTGGGAGTGACGGATCATGAGGTGAAGGTCATTTATGTAGATAGCAAACAGAGTAGGAGATAGAGGAGATATTTAGATCGAAGAAGTCAATTAATATTATTAGATTTATTCCTTTTCTGGTCAATACATTATTATTTAGTCGATATACTGACAAATATAAGACTCTATCATTTTTTGAATATTGTTTAATTTTAAGTCTTTATTGAAATTTGAAAAACAAGCTGAAACTTTGTGCATTATTGTTTTATTCATTTTATTCTTGTTTTCAAAAATCAGAGGGCGCACTGTGGAACAATCCCCTATGGAATTTGGGTACATTTAACGGAAGATTGTGGGGAGTAAAGTATCTATAGGTGAATAATTGGAAAAAGTAATATAGAACAATAATTTACGTATACCTCACAATTACGTTATTTTCAAGCTTATCAATATTGCAAAGATTCGAAGTTAAAAATTATTTTCTTGAACTGTTGAATTTTATAAAAAAAAACTATTACTTATTCCAAAAATGTGTGAGAAGTATGAGTAATCACAGTGTTGTATGATATAAAAGGAGTATAGATTTTTCTATCTATATCTTAGATTCAGCCAAACATAATGAAATAACCGCTTCATTCTAATTCAATTACCTTCATCTGCTATTTGCAATTTGTATGAAATTTCTTTCAAAACATTAGTAGGGTTTCAAAAGCATAAAAATTTAAAAAAAAAAAAAATCGTATTACGCGAATCTTATGATTATGCCTTGAGGAGTTTAGAGAAAGAGTCGAGGTGTAGGGGAGGGCATTTAATGACTGCCCAGGGTTTATTTACCAACTTCATCCTTTTTTTAATTAGTGTGGTAGATCCTCAAGTTATACTCTTAAAAAAAATAAAACTAAATCTTCTGTTCTATACATTGACCCACAATAATAAAAAAAAACGATTATTAAATACATGAATTACAATTTAAATTAGTGAAAAATTAGTGGATTTATTTATTTTTAAACCTTTTATCATGATGGTGAAGAGTTAAAATTGGTTCCTGGAAATAACGAAAGAGTCATGTCGCTATAAATAAACACAATTTTGTTTTTCTTTTCCTTTACTCGTGGTTATACTCGTATTTGTGCAATACTTGTAGTTTCTATGGTACATTCAACATCATCCAAATGCAGTTTTAGCAACAATTATGTAAAATTAAGATCAAACATTATTAAGAATACTTACAAAGTTTTCTCGACACGTCTGACTTTTTTCCTAGTCGTCTGATCCAGGATTTCAAGAGCTTAAAATATTCGCGGCACAACTTGGACCATTAAAAAAACAGACAATAAAATAGGTATGCACCCGTTTAATAGTTTTCGCGTTTTTTATTTTATTTTTTAAAAACTTTTTTATTGAGAAATATTACAACCTGTCTTAGTTAAGGACACTTATAGTCGAGTTGAGAGAGTACATTCACACCGTATATACAGAAAAATAAATAAATAAAGTAATAAAAAAAGAATACATAGAAATAAGTTCAAATTAAAATGTTATAAGAAGAGTATATATATATATATATATAGAGAGAGAGAGAGAGAGAGAGATAGATGGATAGATAGAAAGTAAACTTTATTCTGGGACGAGGTCACTTATGAATAATAGTTATGAACAAAAAAATAAAAACTACATCTGGCCAAAAATAACATTAATCAATATTAAAGAATATATACAGTATCTTCAGTAATGTATATTAAAACATGTAAAAATAACATCATTTCGAAAAACCAAAAAGCAAACATTATTTAAATGAAAAAAAAAATATATATAAGCATGGGTTGATTTTTAAAATTAAAACTCAATAAATTTTAACAACCATTTACCTCAGTCAAAATCTCTTTGGCAATATTTATTTCATTGTATAACGTCATTTTGGGATGTGAGAAAGAACTGGTAGAGATAATATTTAAATGAGGACAAGGAAGAGGCATGGCGGATATCAGATGGCAAGGAATTCCAGAAGGCAGTGGATCGGGCAATAAAGGAATATTCAAATGTCTTAGTTCTATGGGAAGGGATATAAAGGTCGGCAACACGGGATCTTGTTTTTTAAGAGTGGACCACGGGTTTGAGCTGTAGGAGACTGTAGATGTAGGAAGGTTGTCTGGGTTTTGATATATACACACACATAAATCAGTAAATATAGAAATAAAAGTAAAATAAACATCTTAGATACAAGCATACCTATATACACTATTTACAATCAGCCTGGGAAACTGCGAACCTATATTGTCCCCTCACTTGTGGATAGAAAAGCGAGGCTTAGGAGATCCCTGCCCTTCTCCCTCAACCACTTCACTGGGATTTAAAACCAGCGCAGGCTGAGTAAAAGCCGCAGTCATTCTTGACTTGAGTGGAGAATCTGGCCATTGCTAGATCTGGTTTGCAGTTAAAAATAAAAAACGGGCTCTCTTTTTATCCTATAGTATAGTAATCATATATTAATTATTCAACAGACATAAATTGATGCCCACATATCTTGGTATTCATTTGTTTGATTCCGTGAACCGTTCTTGGCATATTTGCTATGTATTCCAATGTTTCTACCTAAATCTCTTTCAGTATTATAGGTTGATTCATGTGTATTCTGTGTGGCCTAGGAACTCAACACAATTGAGCAGCCTTGGAGTATTATTATTGTAGTTCTATTGTTTGGAAACAATTCTTGAACTTAATTTTTCAATGTGGAGTCTTGATGTCGAGTGAGAACATGTAGCAACGACACAAGGACATTTCCTCAACAAGAAAGGAAAATTCTTGTACCTAAATGGGGAAAAAATGTTTGTTTTCACACTGCCAGGGCCTGGGGCTGGGATGTCGGATAAAGAAGTGGCTCCCCAGCTATTCTTTGAAGAGGATATTTCCGGCAGTTGAGTTATCGCCCCATCACAGTTCTAGAAGCAACTTCAACCGATGATAATTCTCCTTGTATTCTCTTCTTAGTCTTTGATAAACGACGTTTATTAAGCCGATTTTCAGCTCCGGTAAGTTTGTAAATTAAGAAAAAAAATTCCCTCAAAACTTTTACGAATTTTAATATAAATGGATATTATTGTACTGGAATGTTAAACGGAATACAGTAGACATAACTTTCCATTCTTTCTTCGTATTATTTAATGAAATGTTATGAACTAGGTTTATTTTGGTAATTTTAAAATTTGGGATATATGTTTTCATTAAAATATTTTGATACTTATGGAATACAAATACCAACTACCGCTTCAGAATATTATTGAATAAAGGTCAAATGATATGGTTACAAGGCATTGTATGTCATACTTGTATCCAATAGTAAAGAGAAAACAATCAACCAAACTAAGTAACTATGGTTTTAATTTCTACTTCGTCATGTCCGTATTGGAAACAAGCTTCTACAAATATTCTTGTTACACAAAAAGCACTTTTAAAAATAAATATAAATAACTACAAATCAATAGGATTAATATCATTATCAGTATTATTATACTAATATAATTCAGGTTAGTATTCATAATTGATAACGAAGAAATAGTGATTACACTCCCTGCATTTTTGAATAAGGGTCCAAAGTTCACCCTTGACCAAACTAAACAACTCTTCTTCAGTAGGCTAAACTTAATTCCAGATAAAGATCTCTTCTGGGCAGGCGTAAACTTGCTTCACTTGGTTATCGTTTCATTGAAAATGGAAATTTCAGAAAAAATCAAACTGTAAAAAAATTGTCCAAAGAAAACTAAATAAGCATCAGCTTTTATCCAAGGATGAGTAGTGAGCTCTTATCAAGTTATGCTCAGAACTTAACCGCACAAAGAACTAAAAATAACTTGATTGGTAAACAAAACAGTTACATACACTACTATTATACTAATAACTAGATAATGATAACTCTAATATTAGCTAATGGCTAATGACTGACTTCTAGCTCTTACAGAGGGGTATATATATATATATATATATAATGCTGAGTCAGGTTTGTAGGGTTATGCATCCTAACTCCTCCCTTCTGAAGATGAGAAACTCCGGAGTGCTTTATTTGCTTAGCAATGTTGATAGACAAAAAATTATATATAGTATAGAAAAAGATTTAAAACAATAATAAATAAAGAATAATAGTTTTCTAAGAAGTGAACGTAATCTAAGTCTTCTAGTGTAACAGATAAATCAGTTGTAATGCAAGTACATCAAAGGACATATTTAAGATAAAGTTGTAGTATTTTCTAATTTAATCTAATAAAACCTACATCATGACCTCAACATCCCATTTGTCCGAGACCTTATCTCAGAAAAAATCTCCAAATTTCACCAGAACCTTACGTATCCTCCATATTCTCTTGCACAATCCCTATCAAGTACCACCCGTCCCTATAAAATCCAAGAAGGTTGAAACGGCAGTGGCCTCGCGACCTTTTGTAGATTGTATATATTGAAGTTCTGGCAATGGCCAGATTCTTCACTCAAGACATGAGTGTATGTGGCTAAAGTGCTCTCAATCAATCTCCGCTGGCTTTAGTACCAGTGATGCGGTTGAGAGAGTGGCGCAGGGTTCTCCTGGAGTTCCATTGCCTGATTGTAAATAGTGTGTTTAGGTATGCATGTGTTTTTTGCTTAGTTTTAATTTTCATATTGTTTAGGTTATTTTATTTTATTATTTATTGTATATACTTTTGATTATTATTTTGCTTCTATTTATTTTATATTCTTTGTACATATAGTGTGAATGCTATCTTACCTCACTATAACTAATCTCCGAGAGACAGATTGTCATAATACTCAATAAATGAATAAAAAAAAAATAATTTTTTTTTAATCAATATCTTCTTATTTACAAAATATTTAAATGGCGAAATGATTATTTCAGTCTTAACAACTAATAATGTGTTTCGACATGTAAAAGTATCAGTATTGAATTCTATCATAAAGTATATTGAAGACAATGATTATATTTTTCATGATGATGATTATATTTTTCGATTGGTTGTACTAACAAATTTCGTCAATTTCCGACAAAAGAATACACTGCTGAGTATCGATATGCGAACACGAAAGCCGTAAATTTTAGGAATCTGTGAAGAGGGGTGAATTGATGATGAAGAAGCTAGTCAACTGTAAAAGCAGGTATTATCGGTCGTATTGACCCGGGAAGCTAACAGGCAGGTGCATTCAGCCTTGTTTGTTTTCCTTTAGATTCAAAGGTGCCCCAGTCAACTGGTTTCTACTTTGTTTTTTCTCCTTCTTCTGGAGTGGATCTTGTTTGCTATCGTTTGTGTAAGCTGTAAATCCAGAATAAATGCGGGGGAAAGTAGAGAAACTTACACGCTCTGTCCTTCATAAGAAAGTTTGCTCAACACGACTGCGAACTGTTATTATAACACACAGTTCTATTTAATGCGCGAAATTACATTCTATACAAATTGAAAAAAATATATATATTTTTTTTTTTTGTTTCATTAAATTAGCACTTATACGCGTGGAATTTATATTTGAAACAAAATAAGTATAAGCTTGTTTATTATTCTTTATGTCTCTTACCTGATTAAAATTATCCAATCAAATAAAAATAATGTAAAATATATGTTTGTACTAGTAGGCTCGTGCGAAAAATTCGCATAGCATATTGTTTTTAAATGCCAAATTAATAAGAAAATAAAATAATGCAACGTATCAAAAGATAAAAAAAATCAATCATTACTTTATCGCTTAATATAAACGACAAAGGAAACAAAAATTAATTTAAATCATCATTAATGTTTGGAACCAACATGTTTACAAATTTCAATAAGCTGTATCTTTGCTAATAATTATCCGATTTCGATTTTTTTTCCTTTTGTACGGAATTTAGTAGTCTTTTATACAATCATGGGCATAACCAAGGAAAAAGTGTGTAATTTTTTAGTTATTGGCAAATAAAGTTTTTTCTTTCATAACTTGTTTGCCTGAATTTTCGGGTGATTGGACTATTTTGCCCGCTTGAGGGAGAAGGAAATCTTCGAAATTGGTGTCTCAATCTTGAGATTTGGTGAAAAATTAACGATGATATGGCTTGCCGATCAAAAACAACATCGATACATAATATAAACTCCTCCTCTCTCGATCATAGAGACCTCAAGTCGTCGAAATGAGACATGTATTCAATGACACTACTACAATTAATGTAAGGTTGTGTGGATGAGAACCCTATGCCTTGCGTTATCTCGAAAATATTACGTTTTTGGGCTTAAAAACGCAGGATCCGATAGTTCCGAAGGAACTATTCGGGTCTTGCTGTACGCATCAAAATCTTCAAGATCCAATTTATCCCGTATCGATCTACAGACCTACCACCGTTCCAGTATTATAGCCTAGTAAAATGTTTGTATCGACTTTATTTATTTTAGAAAGAAAAACAAAAGTGGAGAATACGATTCGCTAACCCCTTGTGAAATTCTGAATCCAACGGTACCCCATTCATGGTATTTGAGCATGACTGGAGCTTATATTTGGTACAAAACCGATTTCGAGCCTTGCTGTAATAATATATGTGGGGATATGTGGGGATGGGGATTATATTTTCAATTGTCACTTTTAGAAGTTCTATATATCCAAAATGCACCCAAGCTGTACAGCTTGTTTTCTAGGGCAGCAGACGACTCGGATTCCTTGTTAGACAGGGTAGTGTTTTGAGCGAAAACTAAAATGATGGGAAGGAAGATTTTAGGATTATATAAGGGGTAGGATTCGTTTCAAAAGGATTAAAAGATTTTTGAAAGAGTTGGGGGTAAGGGATTTTTTAGAGATAATTGTTCTATAGAATGTCAAGCTGTTGGAAGATTTGCCTGGTTTTGGAAAAAGGATAATAGAGGAATGTTTCCATAATAGAGGACGGTGGATGGTATGTAGGATACACTTGTAGATATATTTAAGGATTACGACTGCGTTGGATGAAACTTGTCGAAGGGTTTGAGGGTTAAGGAGCACATATCCGGAAGATTTACGGGGTTTTTGTAATTGAAATTTCACTTTAGGAGGATGAATTGCTATAGAGGGCAAGGAAAGTGGGATAGGCGATGTAATGAATTCTGCTACTGTTACGGTGTGGAAGGGATGGGATCCCGGATGTGAAATAAAATTTCCAGATCTTTCACACAAAAATATAAGCAGAAGGTCCTAATATTATTTACAGCATAAAGATCGAAAGAATATATTGTGTAAAAACTCAGGCCGAGTTGAAAACGTATTATTTATTAAAGTGCCTTATTGACATTATATTTGGGTTATTTATACTTTTCCATACTAATTAACATCTTAGCTAATGTTATTAACACATGTCATAATTTAAATCTTCATTTTTGGACTTGTAGTGCGTGAACAAGTTGCTTCAACGAGACCACCGTCCTAGCGCAGTTTTCTAAAAATTAGGGATTTTTCGTTCTATGGATATAGAAGCAGGAATCTCTGGATCCATTTCTTCGTTCGGATCACCAATTATATCCTATTTATGTTTATAGCTTAAATAGGTAAATTACATTTACTTAGAAAATGCATTTATTTTAACTATGATAATTTTAAACGAATTATTAATTAAACTTATGGGGATTTGAGCTCTGTCCTTACAAATTTGTCAAAATTTAAAAGAGTTTTTAACAATATTTCAGTAATTTTACAAAATAAGATTTTACAACCTCGCGTAACCTTCTTTTTTCACGTGGTGATATGTTTTCACTAATTACGCCGGAGGTAGTAGTGCTGCTGCATCAATTTTTAAACATTAATTTTATCGAATAAAACTAACAGAATTTTTACATATGTTTATAAATAAAATATATATTTTAGCAACTAATTATTATTTGAGGAGAAGCAGCACGAGAACGAGGGTTGGGAAAGTTATTTAAAGGTCATTTTTTATTCCTTTTGTTCAATATTTGGGTAAATATCCAGTTTAGTAAAAACAGATTCAAAACAGGTTGAATTCATTTGTTTTTTGTTTTTTATTCTTTAAGCTACAAAAAAAAAATCCAATATGAAGTTTTGGGCCTAATTAGAATAATTACAATGTTATTAATTATATTCACAATATTAAATCATAAAATACACAAATTATAATTATAAATTTATTTGTGATTATAATTTATAAATTGTTTTAATATTACTTACGACACAAGCATGGTTTAAACATAAAAGAGAGATAGAAGAGTTTTTATGAGAAAATCGCCACTCCTCTGTCCAGCTTTTATTGTGTAATTAAATCAACAGCAATAAAGTTCAGTATCTTTTTTTTTTTTTTTTTAGAGGCATATTCATTTTATTTTGTTTACTGTTAACTCCATGTCTTTAATATCGCTCATTTAATTATAAAATAAAACCTGGATTTTTTTCGCACTAAAATCCCACTATATATCTTGTATTTCTGAAAAATGTTTTAATCGTAGGTAATATTTAAACAATGTTCTAATTAGGCCCACAACACGGATTTTTTTTTACAAAGTATTCTGGAATTGCAAATTCATGAACAAAAAAATAAATCTTTTGTAAAAAGTTTTTACCTGCACTCGTTTAATTGTTTGCAATTTAACATATGTATATATATATATATATATATATATATATATATATATATATATATATATATATATATATATATACAATGTTTTTTTATAATTCGACCTTTATATATCATAACTTATAGTCGGATAATAGATCATGAAATGTTTTATTTACTAATGGTTTTATGAACTTCGAACTTTTAGGAATAAGGTGATAAATATTCTTAGTGCTATCTAGGATGTGTGGAGAAAACAGATTGTATTTTCTACATTTGAGAAGAAATATCCTTTGTGGTTCCAAATGCGAAAGCTTTTTAAGCAATTTTGAATATATCTTTCCTGATCTTTGATTATTTTGAATATATATCTGCTGCTGCGATACCGCAGTACCGCAGTACCGCAGTACTAAGCTCAGATAAAAACCCTGTTCGAGCATCTACCATCCTTCAAAATCATCTGAACGATATTGCAGATTGGGCAACAAGGTAGAAAATTAAGATGAATGAAAAAAAAGTGTGCATCTAGTATTCACTCTTAAACATAAACCTTTCCCTGAAATATATTTTAATAACATTCAAATCCCAACATCAGATGTAATTAGGTATTTAGGTTTTTACCTGGACAAAAGACTTACTTGGAAGACTCACATCAGACAAAAACGAATAGAATTAAACAGGCGATACGGTCTCTTATGCAGATAACTAACCCTTTATAAAGTCTTACTTAAACCAATTTGGACTTACGGCATAGGACTCTGGGGCTCTGCTAAAACTTCCAACATTAAAAAAGTTCAGTCCTTTCAGTCAAAAGTGTTGCGAAGGATAGTTGACGCACCTTTTTATGTCGCAAATGATACACTACATAAAGACTTAAACGTACCTACAATTTTAGATACTGCAAAAGAGAACTACAATAACTTTCACCAAAGACTGACGTACAACATGAATCCTCTGACAGAAATCCTTCATCGTACAAGAAACTCGTACAGCCCACCACGACGATTACGTAGGCGTTGGCCAAGAGACCTGCTGATCTGATTTATATCCCGGAAGTGATGGGAAGCTGTGAAGCTGCTAAAAAATTTGCTTATTGCAAAGAAATTTGCAGATTGCAAATTTAATCTAATGTTCCACATTTTTGTTTGGGCGGGGTGGCCGAACGGGCTAACGTGTATGCACAGCACCACCATTGCCCGGCAACCCGATCTATGAGACAATTGATTTAAAATAGCCACGAGTTCGCGTCCCGGTGCCGGGGAAGTCTTTTGGGGGCGGGGTGGCCGAATAGGCTAAAGCTTGTGCACAACACCGCTAGTTGCCTGGCAACCGGATAACAGAGATTTGAGATGATATAAAAAGTACGAGTTCGCGTCCCGTTGCCGGAGGGGATTTTAAATTCCCCGCTCTCACCCCCCCCCGGCCCGGGAAAATCCCGTATAGCCTAAAAGGCGAGGTAGGGAAGAACAAAAAAAAAAACTTCCGTATCACTGTTTGATATCTTGAAAGTTTAAATAATTTCATGGCCTATTATCCGACTATAATTCATATCTTATATATATATATATATATATATATATATATATATATATATATATATTGCAATAATTCCGTTATTTTTGGCTACAATCAATATTTACCTAGTTATTTAAACAAATATATTGAAAAAAAATTACCTTTAAATAATTCCCTCCTCACCTCCCTCTTGTCCTTAATAAATTATTATAAATATTTCATTTATATGGCCTGAGATGTTTTATACTAAATTAATTGCTAAAATTTAGGTTTCATTTATGACATATATGTGGAAAATTCTGAATAAAAAAAGTTACTAAAAATAATCATTCAGTTAGTGACTTCGCCCTTTGTCAATGTCCAATCGCCAAAGCTTTCCGTTTTATCTAAATCGTACTGTCACGACGTCGACCTTCCAGTATTGCCAATAGCAGCGCCATCAATAGCAACTAACGACATCATCAAACCTCGAAGAGAAGCGGCAAAAATATGATTTTTTTTTTTAATACCCTCTACTCTATTTCCAAGGCTACAGCCAGTAGGGAACGGATAGGCCAATTTCGGAATATAATCGAATTTGGTTAAATTTTATACGTAACTTGTTTTTATAGTTAACCAGGTTAACCTCAATATTTTAGGGATATTTATGAAAGATTGGAAAAAAATGAATAAATAGACCTCTCAACAAGCATCTCTAAAACTAAGATTTTTGTTTGTTTGTGCCATGTATATTTAGTTTCTGATGCGTGTTGCGATTCACCACGAGAATATGTCTCATGTAAAAGCTGAGCACTAATTTTTTTTTTTTCTAGCACTTACTAGACAAACGCTCTAAGCTCCCAGTCAGTTACAAAAGACTCATATACACGACTACAATAAGACCTATTTGGACTTACGGAGTTGAGCTCTGGGGCTCCACTAAGCCATCGAATTCCTCTCGTATCCAATCCTTACAATCCAAAATCCTTCGTAAAATCCTCACTGCTCCTTACTTTGTCACAAACAAAATCATCCATAACGACCTTAATGTTCCTTATGTTTCTGACCTGGCCCAATCCAGATACCTATCTTACCATAACAAATTTCAGAACCATCCAAACCCTCTCGTTTCTAACCTTGCTTCCCTGACAACCCTCCTAGGCGTCTGAAAAGAAGATGACCTCGAGATCTCCTTTTGTAAATACATTTTTAGAGTGCTACCAATGGGTAGTTTCTCAACAAGTGATTTCATGTTATTATATTCTTTTGTTCACATTTACTGAATGTATTTTTACTTGTAATACAATTGTAAATATCATCAATAAAAAAAAAAGTTTGATTTAAATGGTTCAGGGTAAGACTTTGCGCATCATTTCGGAAATTCCTGGCATCATATACTGTACAGAATTCTACCAGTCATAATAAAATTTTTTATCAAATATCATTGTTCTGTATAATTGGGTTCTGTCAACTTTCGATAAATACCGGCAAAAATTGTATATTTAAATGATCAATTTACTGATATTATAATGATACACTAAAAATTCCTCTTTATTTTCTATATTTCGCGAACACGACGAGAATAAAATTTCAACTAAAATAAAATACTTTCCGTTAAATTACTCCACAAATAAATTGATGTTGAGCTTTCATAATTGTCCCGCATAATAACTATATTTTGTCATTTGTATATTTTTTTATTAGAGAATTTAAATATTCTGCTTCTCTTTCTAACCTTTTGCAAGCCATCTTTATAATCTTGAGAGACAACCCAACAAGAGCTACATTATCGGCATATCTAAGAACTTTCCTCATTTTATTAAAAATTGTACCTAACTTATTTTCTTTTTCTCTATAACATGGAGAGTGATATTAAATAGTAATGGTGAAAAGAGGTCATCCTATCTAACTCCAGACTTCACTGTAAAATTTTTTATCTAATTCTGCCTGTGACATTCGCTTCGCGGAAAGCAGAGCTGGTCCCAAGCACGGATAGAAAAAGAAGGTTAAAGGGGGGGGGCTGATTCCCCATCCTTTATAAAAAGAGCTACAAGTTACTTATTCTCAACAGTCAAGCCTCGGATTTTAGATGGATTAAACTAGAAATATTAGTTGATAAAGATGAGGGATATATTTACTTTATATTATTTCTATCGTACAATGTTGCCAAATATTTATCGGAAAAAAATTAAGACGAGATCAGATTTTTAATCCAGTGATGTAGCTGGAGAGAAAATAACTTAATTCATTAAAGTTAATGACCAGGCAACTCAAACTATAAACATTGATAAAGTAAAAAATAACTTTGCTAAAAGTATTTATATCAGCTGGTTATAATTCTTTTGTATTTAATTTTATTTTTTTAACACAGAAGAAGGCAGTAGAATTATCATTTCTAAGAACAACTTTTTAATCTAGACATATCATCTAATAAGTTGTTGGTTTTATTTAATTTTTCTTATTTATATATTTAAATTTATTTAATTTATTATTATTATCATATTATTTAATAAATAAATTATATTCAAATTCTCTTATCGATGAATATTCCAATGACATACTCTAGTTATGCGAAAAAATCACAAATGCTCAACATTAGTGTTGACCAAAATCGGTCTTGGTTTTGCAAGACCAAGATCAAGGCCGCATAACTGTTGCAAGACCAAGACCAGGACTGGTAAAAAAATCGACTTTTCAAAAAAAAACATTAAGGCAAAATAGTTACTAATACTTGACAATCTTCGTTACTATATGTTAATAATTGGTATAGCCAATATACTTTTGCATTTAAATCCTCTAATTTTTCATTCGGGCTTTGTTAGATTTCTTATATTTAATAAATTACAGTTATATCTCTATAGCAATAAGCTAATAAGTAACTGCAAGACTGTTGCGAGATTCTTGCGCAAGACCAAGACCATGACCAAGACTGAGTTTGCAAGACCAAGGTTCATCTCGGTCTCGCATTTGGCCAACACTATTCAAGATGTTTGTAGAGTAACTTAAATGGGAGTATTATATTTTAGTTGACATTTTATTTTCACCGAGTACATGAAATATAGAAAATAAAGAGGACTTTTTAGTGGATCGTTACATCAGTGAATTGAACTTTTGTAAGTTAAATGGTGCTTTAAAAAATACAATTTTTGTTGGTATTTATTGGAAGTGAGCAGAATTCAATCATACAAACCAATGGTTTTTGGTGAAAATTGTTATTATGAGTAGCATATGTCTACACTAGAGATGGGCAGGAGAATCGAGAATAGAATCAAAGAGTCGATTCTTCTGAAAGAATCCTACTCTTAAGTAATTCACACGAAGGAATCATGATTCACTGGGAATCGGTATATTCAATAGGAATTATTACAAATAAAAGTACAAGAGAGAAAAACAATTCTATGAATATTTAAATAAACTAAACAGAGAGAAAAAGTAAATAAATAAACAAAATAGCGATATAAATAACCAAGGGATATAAATATCTAAAATGTGAAATGTTGAATTAAATATTTACATAATAGCAAGTATTTAAAAGTAAAAGTACAAGAGAAAACATGAACTAAATACCAATCTAAATAAGCATGGGTTATAAATGTCTGAATTGCGAAATGCTCGTGGAACTGTATTTTTTCCGAGCCGACCAAGAAGTGTCGACTTATTTTTAAGAAGAAGGAGAAGAAGAAAGTAAATTTTATTCTGCGACTTTTAGTCATGTTTAATGATAATTAACTTGTAATATAGATTTTTCTGACACACAATGGCTGAAAAATAATAATGAGGTTACAAAGTTCTGTAACATCAAAATAAAAAAAAAAGTGCTATTCAAAATGTACATTTAATACCATGAAATTATTGGTGAATTGATATTCGTGTGTTTGCATATTTGTGCGGTAAGCAATATAAATAATTTTTGAATTTACTTTACAATCATTTTGGTAACACAGTTAATTCTTATAAATATTCGGAAGACTGATGGCCGAGGAGATGGAGAAGCAATTGGTTTCTAAATGAAGTCATTGATGAGGTTTTGCGTATAGTGGTGGGTAAGAAATTCCAAAAAAGGTAGCACTCATTATTAAGTGTTTTTTTTTTTTTTCAAAATAAACTGTCTTATGAGAAGGTATATACATGGAAAATCCATTAATGGAAAGGCCATTGAGATAGAGAAGGTGATAATAAGAAAGGGAATTAAAAAGATGCTTAGGCCCAATGAGTATAGCTTTGGTATGCTCAATGTTCAGCCTCTGATCATTGTTAGCTACTCATGCGTTGATATTGTCTATGTCTTCTTGAAGCTTTCGAGTCGCCACAAGCATGCCTAAAGGATGGAAGGATTGGTAGATCTGAACGTCGTCAGAATATAGGTGATATTGTGAATGATTGATGGAATCAGGGAGATTGTTGATATAAATGGAGAAAAGGGATGGGAAGATCCCTGAGGTACACTATGAGTTAATAAAAGGGATGAGAAAGGACGACTTATTGGGAATTACGACTGTTTTGGATCTATGAGACAAGAAGGAATGAAACTGCATTAAAAAATAATTTGATAAGGAGAGATTTTGAAGTTTGGATAGAAGAATTTCATGATTAACTGAATCAAATGCTTTTGAAAAATTTAAGAGAAACAGGACATAGATTTCCAGTTTATATACGAAGAATTGAATGTCTTGGGTGACTTTAAACAGGGCAGATTGAGTGGACAAGTTGGATCGGAAACCGGATTGGTAAGGATTAAAGAGAGATTTTTGCTCTTGAAGGTATTTAGCTGTGAATGGACTAGTCTTTCAAGTGGTTTTGCTCAGCGGACGGAAATGATTTTTTTCCAAGCATATGGGAAACTGGAATTTCGTAAGGAATTTTTAATAGATATTTTTGAAAAAGTAGTATAGAAAACGACTGTGAATGAGTTTTAAAAACTGTCCCATCTTTGAGATTAGAAGGGTTGATTGATAATTTCTATTTTTTAGAAAATTTTGAAATTAAAATAATTGTAAATATTGCAATTAATATTGCAAATCGTGCTATTAAAATAATTGTAAATATTGCAGTATCTGTAAACAGTAAGAATTGTAAATGAGTGAAGAATTAAAAAGGGATAAGAAGGAGAGATGAAAAGCTAGCAAAGGAAAACAAATCCAGATATCTTAGCAATCAATTACTAAAGATTTGTTGAATTGTTGTTATTTTTTAAAAATTACCTAAAGTTCTGGAAAGCAGTTTTATCTATAATGTTGCATTTTAATTTATTATTTACATTTTGTTCGTTTAATTTAAATATTTTAAATGTACACCTATATACATTGCAATATTAACATTGACTAATTGCATCTTTTACACCGATCCATAAAGATATTCGATCAGCGGTTTAAAAATTGCATACCAACAAAATACAGCATTACATAAAAATCCAACCTCTGGTTATAAATTACATCAAAACAGTACACCAATATTTTCTCTTAATATATATACCTATAAGTATGAATATTATTATGTGACCATTAGTTAACTTAGGTAATCTAATTGTTATTTAAGGGTTCAAATAGCCATTGAAATATTGAGATAAAACTTTTCTTGAAGTGTTCCTCCAGGCGATATCAGATCACTTTTCACTATTGGATCTAGTTAGAATTATTCCGAGTTGAGGACCCAGATTCATAAATATCGGAGGCTATCTTGGGTCAGATCTTTGCAAATAACTCAGCGGCCCCCAGGATTTGGGAGTGTTCAAGTAAAATGGTTTAATTGAGTGTGTCAAACGATAGGGCTAACCAAAGATATCTAATCTTATTGTAATTTATAACCTTTGATGAGTTTTTGCGTTTTATAGTCACTAAGGGGCTCTGAATTACTCTATGTCCTTATCATATTTGCATGTGTCTTCGAAAATCTTTATTGATATATAATATGCATATGTATTAATTCAAATTTAAAAAATCGAAACAGAATTACTAATAACAATATAAAAGTTATTGACTAGTCTCAGCATTAAAAAATAATTATATAAAAGAGTTTGGCAAAAATAAAATAAATAATACTGATGACTGTCATAAATTATATGTAACGCATATACCATATATAGAACTCCATACAATAATTACAATCCTTTACTTCACTATATCAGTAGTTAATCAGTATATATCAGTAATCAGTAATTCTCTGAAACATCACGGTAATAACTAATTAATTATGTTCTTTAAAACTAGTGGCCTCTATTTTAATTTGCATGTACATTACATTAAAAATTAATATATATATATATATATATATATATATATATAATAAAAAGGCTTAGCGAACCCGAAGGTTCGATGCCGACACCACCAATCGCTTATTGCACACCTCCCTCCATCGTTCGCCGTCCAAACCCAGTCCCTTCAGATTGGCTTTAATGCAATCTTCCCACCTTCGCTTCGGTCTACCCCTCGGACGCTTACCATTTGGCACAGCAAATATTATCCTTTTAGGAATTGTCTCGTTACTAAGTCCAACAACTTTACAAGCCCATTTGATTCGCCGCGATGAAATTATCTCAATTATATTACTCGGATACAGTTCACGCAATTCGGCGTTGTGTAACCGTCTGAACTCTCCGGTTAACTCATCCTTCTTCGGTCCGAATATTTACGCAATACTTTATTTTCAAAAACCTTAAGACGCTGCTCATCCCTTAATGTAAGCGGCCAAGTTTCGCATCCATAAAGAACTGTAGGCAAGATAATTGTTTTATAGATTCTAATTTTTAAGTTTCGGGACAAGAGGCGCGAACTAAGTAGTTTTGTCACAGAAAAATAACAAGCATTTCCCGCCTTCAGTCTAACCTTAATTTCTTCTTCAATTTCGTTTTTTCTAGTTATCGTAGAACCTAGATACCTAAACTTATCTACCTGTTCAAACATATTACCATCTATATCGATATCACCAGTAGTATCGCCATTTTTGCAGCTAACCATATATTTTGTTTTATCCACGTTTATTTCGAGTCCTAGTTCTTTACCGGCTTTCATTAACGTTGTCGTATTTAGTTTTATAGTTTCAAGTCTTCGCTTAACAGTACCAGATCATCCGCATAGCCCAGCACGGATGTTGTCCCACCCAGATCCAACCCTTTCTTGGTACGCATTACCTCCCTAATGGCATGTTCTAATGCCAAATTGAACAGGACAGGCGAAAGGGAATCCCCCTGTTTTAAACCCGAACGAACCTCAAATTTTTCGGACAGATTATTACCGATTCTAACTTTATTGAGTGTCTCCGTCAAGCACATCCTGACTAGATTTACTAATTTTTTAGGAATCCCCTGCTCGATTAGAATATTATACAGTTTCTGGCGGTCAATAGAATCGTAAGCCTTTTTTAAATCTATATACAGCTGGTGAACAATACCGTTGTACTCCAATTTTTTTTCTAATATTTGCCGTAAAGAAAATATTTGATCAATAGTCGAACGATTCCGTCTAAATCCGCATTGGTAGTCTCCGATAATTTCCTCGGCGTATTCCTTGATTCGACTGGTTAAGATTAAAGTAAATATTTTATAATATACCGGAAGGAGTGAAATTCCTCGATAGTTATTACAATCCGTCCTCGGACCCTTTATATATATATATATATATATATATATATATATATATATATATATATATATATATATATATATATATATATATATATTTACAACTTTTCCTTCATCGACCTTTGAGTATTAAATTCAAACTTCACTATTTTATTGGGAATAAGGTCACTTAACTAAGTTTTATGTCTACAGGTCAATGTTCTTGCCCATCCTTTCTTACTGCTTGGAATCATGGATCTTTACCTCGAAATCGATTATTCCTATACCTCAGAAAAATTGAAGGGAAGATCAGAAGAGACATGATCTGGCAAATAGGATATATATATATATATATATATATATATATATATATATATATATATATATATATATATATGTATATATATATATTTATCTCTATCTTGTGCGAGCTGTCGGATCCTTCTCCAGTCTTACCCTTGCCACCTGATTACTTCCGGCACTTTTTCGAGGTGATCAGTGGTTTTCCTCTAGGCTTTATTACCTCCACTGTTGCCTTATACGTGATTTTGGCTGTTCTATTCATATTAATCCTGAAGAGGGGCGTAAACCATTTTAGTTTGTTCCCGTATAATGTGGTTTCTATCGGCTGTTCCTAGAGGTTTGTCCTTATAATACTGTTGCCCTTCAATTTTTCGGAGGTATGTCATCTATATGGTCTGGAACTGACCTTTATGTTTATAGGTAAGGTGCCATGATACCGAGCAGTAAGAAAGAACATTGACCTGTAGATTGATAACTTAGTTTTCTCTGTTACTTCTCCTGCTGAAAAAACCTTTCCGGATTGAACATTCTTTCAGCTTCTTTCCAACACCTGTCCATCACTATACCAGCTTTCGTCGATCCAGGCCTCTACATATTTAAAATAATACACCTGTTCCAAGATGTTTTTTCATTCCCAAGTTGAAATTAACGCGTTCTGGGTTTAGCTCTCCTCTGCACCTGATCCAGAACTAATAAAAATAAAAAGTAGCCGACTTAGACTGCATCTCTGGTGTATTCTCTGCATCGTTTCAAACTCCTTGGAGGTGAGGTAACCAGTCCTTAAAATATTTCTATTCTTTCGAAAGAGACTCGTAGACTAGAAAGCCAGAATCGTGCCAATATCAACTTGATTTTCAGAAAGAACTTTCTATATATTCCCCTTTTTGAGTTCGTCAACCGCCTTTTCTAGATCAACAAAGCAGAAAGAAAGCTCTTTCCCTTTCTCAATAGATTTCTAAATGACCTGCCTCAAAGTGAAAATCAGATCCTGTGTGCTTCTTGTGCTTCTGAATCCATACTGCAACTCCACCATCTGCTAGGTAGCCAAAAAAAAAGTGTGCCAAGTCAGCTCTACTCGAGGATCCTAAAAGCAAGGATGTACCCTTAGATTGTAATCTTCTTACTCTTGCTTTTAGGATTCTTTCCCCCAGCTGTACCTTAGGGTAACCCTATACCAGCGGTACATCCAATTTCCTAACTTTATAATTTTCCCTCTAATTTAATTAGGGCTCGGTCACCAGGATTAGTAACCAAGCGAGTAGGCCTCCTTTCACTTTGACGGGTATACTCGTACCTAAACTACTGGGCTGACTTAACTGGAGGGCTGTTCCTACCAACCAGGACTCCAGTAACGTCCTAACTACTTTTGGCGGGTCTAACAAAAACAATAATGGGTATAACAATTTATTTATGATATTATAAATAAAATTTAAAATAAATATAAGAATAATACTAACAATATTCTAATATATTTAAATACACAGTTGTTGTCTCTCCTGTCGTTCCCTTTTTTCTAGGAATATCTTCCTCGGATATTTCATGAAGGCTCCAAACATTTCAGGCGTCTTCAGGAGTTTGTTTAGGGATTGAGAAGGTGTTGGCACACTGAGCATAAACATTTTAATTTTGAACAAATCTGTAAATCTATAAAAAATGTATTATATAGCAGAGTTACTGAACAATCGGCCTGTTAACGACTAATTTTTAGTTCCAAAATATAATCATGACTGTTGACTTTATTTTAAGATAAACCATCCCGAACCCTAAGGTATTTAAACTTTTTCGTTGATTGTTTGGCCATTGACCAAGCTTACGAACTGAGAATCACCCAATACTCGGCTAAAATATACAAGCAAGTGTTAATAAATGTACGCAAAATAACTTAAATTGAATTAAATAAAAATTTAAAATGTTATTAATTTTAAAATTGTTAGTTAATATTAAAAGTTCAAGGTGGGACTTAGTGTATTATTTATATAATTTTAGATGGTGAAGATACATGCAACAAATTGAAAATGATTATTTATTAATTTGGACCTATAGGCAAAAACTAAGAAGAGAATAAAAAAATGAATTTTCAATACAATAGAGTTTTCTAAATTTTATCAAACTTTTTATTAGGGAGACTATGACCGTAGAATCATTGTTTTCAATGAAACTTTTGTTCGTGATATAAGTTTGAAAAATATCAGATATGCGGGTTTATGCCAATGCGCGTCTAAAGCTTACAGAATATATTTTCAACATTTTTCTATGCATGGATTTCAAGATTATAATAACAAAAACAAAAAACATATTTTATGAAACTTTTATATCTAAAAGTACTTCACCATTTTATTAAGTATGGCAAAGTACATATACGGCCCCGATTGAAGTAAATTTAGGCAAATTCCAAGGTGAAAAAGTCTTGCCCAGAGAATCAAGAGTTTTGTCTCACTGCGCACTGTTCATTTTGTGCTGTTATAAATAAATTTCGCTGCAAAATTAAATTATTAGTTAGTTATATTTTAGGTAAAAAGAGTTAATAATGACACACTACTTCTAAGGCTCTTAGAAAATAGAAGCCAATACGCGCTTCGCAGTAATTGATTTTTATGAAGGGAATATTATTAGTAAGCACTGAAACGTAAACACTCCCCACCTCCCCGAATGCTTTTGAGCCAAGCAGGATCACGTAAAATAAATTTGCAATAGAACTCAATTAATTAATTGACCTAAAGAGTTAGATATTTGGTAATTACCTTAATGATGAGACCGGGTTTACAAATATCAACAAGTGATCAGTTAATATCAATGGACCGGTCCATTTTTAGATTGTAGAATAAAAAAGAAGTGACTTAAAATAGTGCATTCTCTGATAATCAATTTTCGTTTTTTGTATTATGTTTTACTTATTTTAGTCTACATCTATATTGAAATGTTTTTAATTAAAAGTTTCTGACCTATACATATGTTCCTTATTTGATAATCTATCATGGAAATATTGTTAATTGGTATTTATTTATCGAATCTATCGACTTTGGTCATTAAAGGTTACCCTTTTGGCTCTTGCATGTGAAACTTAAAAAATCTCCAAACTGGCACCTGGAATAGCCGCTCAAAAATAAAACAAACAAATAATTAAATATCAAACGTTTTCTGCTACGTTTTGGATATTAAAGTACAAAGTGTAATTAGAATTAGATAATCTTTATGCTAATAGTGAGTTAAGTATTGATTAAAGTTAAAGTTGATTAAAAGTTTGTTATTGCCAAAGACCGTCCTATTGATAATTCAAAATTACACTAATAAACATCTGATACAATTTTAATAACCTGTATTTATAGATTGTGAGTAGACAAATAAAAGAGATGGGTATGTTTCAAATATTACATTCTGTATTTTAACAATGTAATAATATAATGTGTTCTAATTAAACATATGAATCAATAAACCATAATTCCTATTACATTTTTCCTCATTTTGTCTGATCGTTTTTCTTAAATGGTCAGCATGACATCGCATTAGCTTCCTAGTCATTTCTATGTCATAAGAGAGAGGCATTTTTTCCTAATCACGATGCCTTCGATCCATCCTGCAGTATCCTTACAGTTTACCCAAACGTGCTCACTTTCTTCAAAACTCTGTTCTTGTCCTTTCCAACACGATATGTTTTTTTTTGTTTTGACTACTTTCTTCCATTTTATCTCGAACGGTTGGTTATAAACGATCCAATACTGAAGTTAACATGCATATTATCAGGTGTGCGGCATTTTTCCGGTTGAGCAGTGTATTGTAATACGATACACAAACAGTACCGCTCGCAATCTTTTCAGCTTATCTGCCTATGTAGTATCGTTTCAAAATTGTTGTTTAAATGTTCTGATCACGTATTCCACCACTTCATTTGATTGACTGTTATAAAGGGTTGTAAATATTTGTTTCACTCCACTGTCTCTTAAAAAGGTCTTGAGCTCCAATGTTTATATGACCTTTAAAGTCTAAATGAAGTCTTTCACAAGTTTTACTTACTCATTTCCGTTTTACTTAAAACGTTCAATATTGAACACTCTTATCACTTGATACCGATCTTCTGACTTTTATACTCTTTTATACTCCATGCTTTCTTTCGCTAATTTTTGGAATTCCCTCCCTTTAAAAATACTTCATGTTCCCTCCTTATTCACCTTTTAAAACCACCAATTCCAATCAAATCTTCGTCTTGAGGACCATTCTTGAGAGAAACCATGATTACAATTTGCCTGAATAACTGGTGGATAACCACCTTTTAGGTGACTTAAAATTACTATAGGATGTAAGGTGTCTGACACAGTTACGAGCTGAGTGTTCCCGAAAGTTCCCATCCCAGTGAAGCAAGGAGATGGACTTGTACTCTCTTTAATCTTGCTTTGAGGAAGGTGATAAAAGCGCTGGAATCCATACTTAAGACAACATATTTTCTCGAGCAATGCAGATGCTTGGTATTTTTAACAATTTGTCCATCTACCTTACTTTAAATACTCGGTAGGTTAAAAAAAAAACTTTGTATTTTGCATATATCTATAGTAAGGATTTAGTGTCTGACAAACTACGAGAAATGGCAGAATACCAACTTCCATAAATAAATTTAAACTATAGAGATAAAAATTTAGAAGGATTTTTTCTTCATTAATTTTTTAAGAATGTATAAAGTCCTGATGTTATTGACGTGGGCAGGAAGAGAATTAATTAAGCTTTCAAACATGCGTAATAAAGTTTTATTTGGACACAATCTTATGGAATTATGGATGATTTTGAGGAAGAAGGATGAAATATTCTTCACAAAAATCTGGTCCGAAAATATACATGTTTTATTTCTGTATATTCGTATTTAAGGGTTTTAAAACAAACACTAACTTGTATTATTATAAAAAAAATTACTTTACCTACTTTAAGAGAAGCGTATTTTGGATTTTGTCATTTCTAATGTGCTTGGAATTATTTATACCACGGACAACATTTTTCCAAAAAAAAAAAAAAAAAAATTGTATAAAATAACTTTAAACTCCATGCAGAGAAAAGGCAAAAAAATATTATATACACACATGTTGAAAATATATTTTAAGGAATGTTTTCTCGGCTTCTAAGGCGCACTTGCGGGAACCCTTGGAAACATGATGTCGACCTAGTATCTTAAAAAAAATTGTTGCAATATGTGATGCAACGTACGTTACCATCCTTGTTTTTTTTTTTTATTCGCTAATCTGCTCACCATTTATTTATGCCTATCATAAGAAGTTATAATTATACATGTGCATTTAAATATGTTAAAAATATGTTTTATCTTTTTATTCATTATTAATGATTGTAAATAGGGATAGATTCCTTGCAGGGGAGCTAAAAGTTAATACAAGAGAGCTCTGTTATGTTAGCTTCGGGTAGTAACCCAGGGGCTTTTTTTCTGGTCAAATTTGCATAAATTCCTTTTATTAAATCTTCCCCTCTGTTTAGACTAAAGTCTTTTACGTCCGTTCAACCGAAATCATTTGGTTCACTTTTTTTAAGAGTAAGTTGACCCCTGTTGCCAGTTTACACAGCTCACAGGATTCAATCGGTTGTTAAATAATACATTTAACTTAAAGATCTCTTCAAACTCATTCAAAGTTGCTGTACCAAAATGAAATATTAAATTTTATCTGTTTTCTCCATTAAATATAGCAGATCCGAATTGTTAAATGGTTTATCCACATATACAACTTAATAGAGCAAATTGAAATTAATATAGTTTTTCCCTTTTTATTTTTTTAAGTACAAAATGTTTTTTTTTTAACTAATAGATAAATAAATTTTGCCTAAAATTGGAATTAATTAACATGTAAAAATGAAAAAAACACATTACAATAAAAGAAATTTTCATATAATTTATATACAGATGTATAACAAGTGTAACATACATTTTTAAAAATGGTGAAGTGACCTAATAAATGGTTTTAATTTTTATGTGTTGTGCTACTTTGGGATATAAACGGTTTGTTAAAAAAAATGAATAGTGGTTAAAAAATGGTTAATTATTATTAATTAAATAATGACAAATAATAAAATATTAAAGTGTAATGGAAATATATTAATTAGTAGATAGCTAATGTTCTACATTCCAGATATGTCATTTACAAATAATTAAATTACTCAAAAAATGAGATACTTCTTATTATAAAATTATGAATATACTTAGAAAGTCAAACAGTATTCCTTTTTGGGAAATGCTTCAATATACTGTTGATCCTCATCTGATGCTGGTTTATTTGGCTCAAATTATTCGAATCCGAATAATGCCAATGCAAAATATCACCTTATAACTTTGAACATAATTATATCATTTACAATAATTTATTTTTATATGCGGGACAGCCTCTGATAAACCAAGATAAATATTGTAAAGAGAGATGATTAAATTATTTCCATGGTTTATTAGTGTAAACATACCAATATATTTCCAATTTAAGGTGACATTTCATTAGCTTGTTGAGGGTGAATAAGTAATTACTCAATTAAAGCTTTTTAAAATTTATTTATAACATTACAAAAACCTAAATTATGGTTGATTTTGATTGCTTAAAAGATACAATCACAAACATCTATCATACAATTCATCTATTCCGGAAACCGATTCGGTTTTTAGGGATGATAATTACTGGTGATGTTTGATATTTAAATGATGATGTTTTCATTAATTTACCCTACTTAAATTATGTAATCATATTTTTAAATTCATATCTTTATTTTATTTTAATGTCCAGATTTATATGCTAGAGATTTATTAACTGGTATCCTAGTTTGCAGTTTCTCTCACTTATGGATTAAGGATTTAATTTTTGGGGGGGCTTCAGTCCGAAAGCTTCTATATAGATAATATATATATGTACCGGATTATATATATTATCTATATAGAAGCTATATATATATATATATATATATATATATATATTCGGACCGAAGACTATATATATATATATATATATATAAATCGATAATTACTTAGAAAGAAACTAACTACTTATAAGAAATTGCGTTTGATCTTTAAGTGATCTTTAAGGTTCTATTAACATTTACTAGTTGCATTTTTTTTATAATACAGTTGTAAATATCAATGAATAAAAATAAAAAAAAATTTGAATGCAATCATCTTAAATTAAATTCAATGAATAAATTTACTACTTGCCAGTTCCCCGCAAGGAATGCCATTGTTTCTCGTAATACAAAATAAAAAAACAATGGGAACTCGAAAAAAGTAGTGATTGAGTGAACAAATTTATTACATTTCAGCAATTTTTACAAAGAAGAATTTATAACACACACAATGATTATAATAATAATTAACATCTAGTTTTAATAACCTTTCATAACAGCAGTGTTGCCTACAATTAAAAATAATACATTACATAAATAGTAATATAAAAAATTCAAACGATCCTCATAGTTTATCTTAACAATTCCTGAATAGTAAGCATGGACTCAGTTTTTTTATTTTATTTTTTGTATTAAGTGTAAGGTAATAAGTCTGATGGGCAATCAGCTCGGCTCTAGGATTACTTAAAGGTTTTCGAAATGTTATTCATAAAACTGGTTGGGGAGGGAGGTATTTGTTTTTTGTTTTTTTTATTACACACACACACACACACACACACACACACACACACACACACACACTCTCACACACACACACACACACACACACACACATATATATATATATATATATATATATATATGTATATATGTAAGATATATACCGGAGTCGAGGAGTATCAGCCTTAATATCATTCTAGAATGTAAACAAGGTCTTAAATGTATATAAGGAGGATGACATTACAAATAAAGCAGTATTGTTCCTGAAGCCGTGTGTGTTGTATCTCAACCCATTTTCTTTTTTATTATTATTTAATCCACCGTCGCATATCAAATAAATATAATTTTTTTTTGGTTAGAAATAGCAGTATGCTCACATTTTAGATTTGAATCCAGTTAAATAAGATAATGGTCGAGATTTATTAATAACCATTATTGTAGGCACTAATACAAATTAATGCGTACTAATGCTGAAAAAGAGGATCGGAAAAGCGTTATTAATGGAGACTACGAGGTTTTCTTCGGTTGACTTGGGACCGCAGCTCCCCGCAAGACAAATGGACCTCTGTCATTTTATTTTCATTCCCGGTACTTTTTTGATGAATGACCCGTTCACTTGGCGGTTCAATTCATCATTTTTAAAATTAAACCACCCCACCAGCTCTGACACTTTTTAGTTAGTCCCCCAAATTAAATCAAAGCTAGCAACATAGACAGGTAGCTCACATAAGCAGAAAGCCCCGACAATATAAATTAATATATTTACATACAAAAAGAAGGAAAGTAAATTTTATTACATAGATTTATATATATATATATATATATATATATATATATATATATATATATATATATATGTGTGTGTGTGTGTGTGTGTATATCCCCACATATATTATTACAGTAAGGCTCGAAATCGGTTTTGTACCAAACATAAGCTCCTGTCATGCTCAAATACCATGAATGGGGTACCGTTGGATTCAGAATTTCACGGGGGGTTAGCGAATCGTATTCTCCACTTTTGTTTTTCTTTCTGAAATAAATAAAGTCGATACAAACATTTTGCTAGGCTTTAATACTGGAATGGTGGTAGGTCTGTAGATCGATGCGGGAATAAATTGGATCTTGAAGATTTTGAAGCATACAGAAAGACGCGTCCTGCGTTTTTAAGCCCAAAAACATACTATTTTCGAGATAACGCAAAGCATAGGATTCGCATCCACACAACCTTACATTAATTGTAGTACTGTCATTGAATACATGTCTCATTTCGTCGATTTGAGGTCTCTATGATCGAGAGAGGAGGAGTTTATATTATTTATCGATGGTGTTTTTGACCGGCAAGCCATATCATCATTAATTCTTTACCAAATCTCAAGATTGAGCCACCAATTTCGAAGGCTTCCTTCTCCTTCAGGCGGGCAAAATAGTCCAATCACCCCGAAAATTCAGGCAAACAAGTTATGAAAGAAAAGAAACTTTATTTGCGAATAAATAAAAAATTACACACTTTTTACACACGGTTAAGCCCATAATTATATAAAACATTAATAAATTGTCTTCAAAAGGAAAAAAAAAATCATTGAAATCGGACAATTTTTCGCAAAAATATAGCTTATTGAAATTTGAAATATATTGGTTCCAAAAAAAAATGAAGTTTTAAATTAATTTTGCTTCCTTTGTCGATTATATTTATCGATAAAGGAAAAATTGATTCCTTGATCTTTTGATACGTTGCATTATTTTATTTTATTATTAATTTGGCATTTTATAACAATATGCTGTGCGAATTTTTCGCACGGTCCTACTAGTGTATATATATATATATATATACTGCCTGTATATTATTACTGATGTTTGTTTACTAATACCTATGTTTTCCTTTTTTTTTTTTTTTTTTTTTTTTTTCCTAGCGACCTTTTGCCTTCGTGGCTTCTACAACTTTATATGGTCCAAGAAACGGAGTATCCAATTAGTGGAATTATGTTTTTCTAATCACAACTATATCTACGATTTTATTGTCATCGCATACTTTCTGTGAGATTCATAGTACCTCTTGTTTTTCTTCTTTATCTACATTATGGACATCTTAGCATCAACTTTCAGTTTTTCTTTGTTTCGAACAACCTTGCTTATATCTTCTGATTTATTTTTTTCTCACAGACTGAGACTTTAGTTTTGACACGTGTTGATGGGGAGAACGATGTTGTAAAATATACGAACATAGTCTCAACCCCGATTCAATAAGAGCCTGTCATTAGAACCCTTAAAACAAAATAAATAAGGTTAAAAATGAGAAAGGGAAAAAAAGAGACAAAGTAATTGGAAAAGAAAAGAATACGTTACTTTAGTTATGAATCGAGAGATTACAACTTAAAATTTACCTAAACTATACAATATTATAGTAACATATACACTACACAAAAATTATAATGAAATAATTATAATTATTGCGAAGAAACAAGAAATTAAATTTATAATAATATAAAATTTGGAACTGATAAATATAATGTATGTTAGAAATTAATTATGACTGGGAAATGTCTATTATCTGCGTTCTAAATGATTATACACATTATACTTAATAGGTCTTAATAGGAATTACTTAAGTATCATTTTTTTGTCGTCTTCTTCCTCGCTTTTTAGGCTATACGGGAGGGGAGGGGTTCCTGGTTTCGGGGGTAAGGGCAGGGGGTTAATGCCAAAGTTAAAAGCCCCCTTGGCACCGGGATGTGAACTCTGTATTATTTTATCACGTAATCTTGTAACAGGGTTGTCAGGCAACGCGTGCTGCTGTCCATACTCATTATCCCGCTCTGCCATCTCCTCCCCCAAACACCGATTCCATGTAGATAGTAAGTTTTTTTTCCAAAGTAATTACCGTTATACATATGAAAAAAAAAATTCAGGCTTAATCCCCCCCCCAAAAAAAAAATTAAATTATGGATCAACTAGTGGCTGTAACTGCAAGTTTGTTACTGGCCAAGTCTGGTTCAAACATTAGCAGTATTAACATCTGTCCATGCAGTCAACCACTATTTTCAATTATTCTGTTTTTCAATATAAATTTTTTGTTTAGTGAGTGATGCACAATGAGGTTGAAAGAAAGTTAATAATAATGGTGCTTTAAGTGCGCAGTCTGAAAAAGTTAGTAAAATAATCAACCTAGGAAAAAATAGTTAAATCCAATTTTATTACCTGATTATATCTTAAGATTGATAAGGCTTGGTGCTTGCCCCGACTATACTCAAGGCTCTCCACCTTTCGTATTCCTTATCTTATGATAGCTACTAGATAGCAGCCATCGAGCAATGTGGTAAACCTTACAGCGTGTAAAGCGACAATAGCTCGGGACGACAAAGCAACTATTTCATACTCTTCATGTCAATGATCTTTTTATCTAATATTAAAGGTGAATATTTTAATATTGAAGGTGGTGCTAATAAAAACAAACACTGAATTGCCTTTTGTGTGAGTATGCCAATAAAAAGATGAAAGCTCACTGAGCAAACTAAAAATTATAAAAAGAGAAATTATAAAATTCTTAATGCAACTCCAGCCCCCAATTGTCGTAGACAAACTTAATACTGACTCGACTGAGAATAGGACACTAAAGCCTTACTCCTAACTCATCACAAAGGAAGCCCAACCGAAATGTCAACTATGGATTCGAATGGATGAACCGAAATAGATTTGAACCAAGAATCTTGAGCATTGGAAAATCAGTGCCCTACCACTGAATTACCCCACCAATTTTACAATATCGGACATAATTTAAAATAAAAAGTCGCTTTTTGTGATTTCTGCAATTGCCTTCAGTGTCTTTTTGATTATAATTCATATCAGATCTTTGCTAATTGGTGAGTTAAGAGGATAGAATATGCAAATAAAGCATTTTTTTCAGTTTTGAATGCAGACAAGATGGTTTATTTATGTACATTAAACACAACAACCTAAAATGATGACGTAGGGTCAAGTCCGATCTGGAATGGCCAGTATCTGATGACGTAAAGAAGGGAAAATAAATCTGAGTAAATTTCGGTATGTAGGCATTCTAGTTGAGGAGTGTCAGGAGAGGGAAATTTTAACCTCCACGCTTTTATTTCAAGATCAACACCTTCGCCGGTAAAGTCTGTTCGATCATGAAGTATTAGTTGAGGATGGATGTACAATATACAAGAATATTTGGTTTGAGTAATGTTTCTGATACAGCGATAATATGATGAAAGTAACGAAGGAATTCATCAATAAGTTCCGAGAGGAACTGAGAGTTGACGTGGCATGTTAATTGGATCTTAGCCAAATAAGAATAAGGAAGTGATGCTTATCGTTAAAAGTTTGTAAAGGAAAGGTACAACTGATTGTTACGTCAATTAGAGTTGCCTGAAGAGAAAAAATAAATATATATATTTTTTTAACTGAAGAAAAGATTTCGAAGAAAAAAATAACATTTGCAGTCGGAAAAAAGATAAAAATCAAAATTTTAAAGGCCACAGAGGTATGTAATAAAAAGAAAGTTTGCTGAGAGCGATATTGTATAACTGCAAAATAAATAAGCTATGTATATATACAGGAACATTAGTAACAGAACATTTAGCTTAAAATATATACACACACAGTTATACATATAGATAGATAAATGTATATCACTGCATACATACAATAAGATATTCAGTGTATAAAGAATTATTGATTAAAAAAAAATATGCTAATATTGGTAAATCGATTAATTTCTGATAGTTGTATTTCTAACACTGTCTTTTAACGGAGCTAGAAGGATTATTTTTATTGGCATGCTCACACAAAAGACAATTCCATTGTTTTGTGTTTTTAGCAAAACCTTTAATATTTATATTTCAGATAAAAAGATCATTGACATGAAGAGCATGAAATAGTTGCTTTGTCGTCCCGAGCGATTGTCGCTTTACACGCTGTAAGGTTTACCATTTTGCTGGATGGCTGCTATCTAGCTATGATAAGATAAGAAATACGAAAGGTGGAGAGCCTTGAGTATAGTCGGGGGAAGCACCAAGCCTTATCAATCTTAAGATATTATCAGTTAATAAAATTGGATTTAACTATTTTTTACTAGTTTGATCATTTTACTAGCTTTTTCAAACTGCGTACTTAGAGCACCATTATTGTTAACCCTCATTTTGCATCACTCACTAAACAAAAAATTTATATTGAAAAACAGAAGACTGCTTAATACTGCTAATGTTTGAGCCAGTAACAAACTTGCAGTTACAGCCACTTGTTGATCCATAATTTAATTTTTTTTGTGGGGGGGGAGGGATTCAGCCTGAAAATTTTTGTTTCATATGTATAACGATAATTGCTTTGGGAAAAAAAAAAACTTACTATCTACATGGAATCGTGTTTAGGGGAGGGGATGGCAGAGCGGGATAATGAGTGAGAACAGCACCACACGTTTCCTGACAACCCTGTTACAAGATTACGTGATAAAATAATACAGAGTCCACATCCCGGTGCCAAGGGGGCTTTTAACTTTGGCATTAACCCCCTGCCCTTACCCCCTGACCCGGGAACCCCTCTCCTCCCGTATAGCCTAAAACGCGAGGAAGAGGACGAAAAAAAATGGTGTTCTTCTTAAGTAATTCTTGAAGTCCTATTAAGTGTAATTACACAAATAATAATACTTTACGAAATATATTTTTTTTAAAATAAAACATGGTTTTATTTTACCATTTTTGAAGGGAGGGGCTTCAGCCCGAAAGTTCTCTCTGTTGACTAGTCTGCCTGTGGTTATTACAAGATTTTCCACTAAAATCGATTCTACGGAAGAGGCACTTTAATAATCGATTTTAGAATTTTCAGATACAGGCCCAACGATTTTGATTAAAATGGTTGTATCTATTAACCATTAAAGGACTTTTAATATAAGGAAGGTTTTAACCTTATTGAAATTGTATAATAGTACTGAAATACCAAATTTTGTAAATAGGTTCTCTAATGAACCTTGAATATGGTTTATTTGATATAATAAAAAGTTTCTCATAGTTGGTAGCAATAAGAAATAGCTGAACATAGTCTCTAAAATAGAAAGAAATAATTTAATATTAACAAGTTTAATTTAAGAATAAATATACTAACTTAAGCAGGGTGATAATTGAAAGTTGTGGTTTGCAAGCGGCCCGCTAGATCTTAATCAGTATAAAATTCTTAAAATAAATAACTAAAATTAATTTGTACAGTTATTAGGTCAATATTAACCTTGTAGTTAGTTATCAATTTAATACATAATACATAGGTTATATCTATAGGTTTATATCTAATACATAGTTATAGGCTACATAGTTATAGGTTATATCTAATACATAGGTTTTATTTAAAGTATCAGGATACTAATTCACAACTTTGGTCTTTTCAATGTCTTCATTAAACTTATATTTTCTGTTTTATATTTTGATTTAATTAAAAAAAAGTAACAAGTACTTTCTTTTATATAACAATCTGTCTCAAGGACATTTATATTAGTGTTAACAGATCACAATTAACACAATTAAATAGTTATTTTGAAATTTTGTTTATATTATTTATGGCTATTTTTTATATCAGCTATCATTCCCCATTCCACCTTATTCAACTTTTTTTCCTAATTAAATTGACCGCTATCACGTCCGTTATTTAGTTTTGATATCAATTCGGAGGTCTGAGAGCCGGCACCGACCGACGCTCGTAAATCATTTCTTTTATCGACAGACGATCATTCCAATCAGAATATGCAGAAAACTTTCTTATCAGATCAACCGAAAATGGAATGGTAAAAAAAAAATAATAATAAAAAAAATTTTCAATCTGAATTTATTGGCATAAAATCCTCGCTAGGTAGCACACAAGCAATCAATTTCATATATAAATGCAGAAATAGCTTAGCTTAGCCTCAATAATATTTTAAACTTTTTTTTTTCTATTGAGAAAAAATAAATACATTTTGCTTGAATTAAGGAAATTGAGTATTTGGGATGTATGAAACAATCATGCCATATATACAATAAAATAAAACCAATAGAAAGTTATAACAAAAGAAAAGAAAAGAAAACTTGGAATAATAGAATAAATCAAACATGAGACAACATTACATATATTTGGATTATTTGTTTATTGATAAATATTACAATCTGTCTCAATGAAGGACATTTATAATAGAGTTCTGAGAGCACATTCACACCATATTTACAAATTAAAAAAAAATAAAATTCAAGAACAAAATATAATATCATAGTGAAGGAAGAAAATATAAATAATAGTAATAATATAATAAAAAATAAAAATAAAATAGAATTAAAATTATCTTTAAAAAAAAAGTAATGAAAATAAACATCTTAGACGCAGGCATACCTATTTACACTATTTACAGTCGGCCATGGGAACCCCGAACCACACTTGTCCCCCCCCACACGTGGAGGGAAAGCGGGGCTTCAGGAGATCCCTGCGCTTCTTCCTCAACCACTTCACTGGTATTAAAAGCCAGCGGAGATTGAGTAAGGGCGCTACAACCACAGACACTCATGACTTGAGTGGAGAATCTGGCCATTGCCAGAACTCTAATACATACATGTTAAAAAAGGTCACGGGGCCACTGCCATTTTAGCCTGCGAGGAGGATTGTAGGGATGAGTGGTGCTAGATAGGGATTGTGCTACGGGATTAGGGTGATGGGTAAGGTTCTAATGAAATTGCATTACATATATATAAAAAAAAAAATTAAAAACACATTCATACTTAGCTTTTAAATATTAACAAAGATCTACCTTAATACAAAACATTAAGAACAATTATATTCTGTTTTTTATCTTAACAATTTTATATTCTTATATTCAACAATTTTTAGTTCAACTGATTATACATCTTTTATGACGTTGCAACGAAGGATGGAGTCGGATGTAATAACTTCCTCCAGCTTTGTCGTTCTTCTTCACATTCTACCTGGGGGCGGACCAAGATTAGCATTTTGGAGAGAATTATCAGGGTGACCGCATAATTCGAAAGAAAATTTCTTAAAGAAATATTATTAGTAATATATCTTCAAGAAATATTACACCATCTAAGCTATTATCCTCTTAACCCTTACCTTGGCATTGTATCTCTGTAGACAGACCCAATTATAAATTTAAATTAATATTATAAATAATATTAATATATAGTATTAATTATATATAATATATCAATAAATTAATAAATATTGTAATTATCTCCATAAAAAATTTGTTTACTAAGTTAAGGGTTAACAAATAACAATTTATTCACAATTTTTCAAGTAAGTATATTTCAAAACATCCTAATTTTTTTTAATGGTTGGAAGTAGTGTGGTCCAAATTGGTCTTGGTCTTGCACTTTACAACACCCTGTAGCAACACCCTATATGAAGCAAGACCAAGACTGGTAAGAAAAATCGATTTTTTAAATTAAAATTGAGGGAAAATAGTTACTAATACTTGACAATTTTAGTTACTGCATGTAAAGAATTTGTGTCCCCAATATACTTTTAAATTTAACTCTTCTATTTTTTCAGTCAGACTTGGTTAGGTTTCTCCTATCTAAAAAAATACAGTGGTTTCTCTCTAGTAATAAGCTAATAGGTAATTAGAAGAATCTTGAGCAAGACCAAAACCTAGACCAAGACTGGGATTGCAAGACCATGACTCGTCTCGGCCTCGCATTTGGACAACACTAGTTGGGAGAAAATCAATATTGAGTAAATTACTAAAAACTTATTATAGTTTAAATATTAATTATTAAAAATACTTGGAGAACTATTAATTAATTAGAGACTTATAAAGAACCTGAAAAAAATTGATAAATTCTTTTTATATCACCATAAATACATCAAAACTGAATCATTTTTAGTATAATAATCGTAATTTCCCCTACCAACAACACGATATGTAATACTTTTCCAAACATTTAGAATAAATGGAGGACTTCGCATAATCGGTTGTTCAGCAATCTAGCGGGATAAAATTCAAAACAGTCATTAATGTGAAAATACTACGGAATTTTTACATAATAACTGATCATTATTGTTGGGGAGAGTAAAGCATTATTTAATCACAATTTGCTTTTTATATCTTGTTTTAAGACTTTAAACAGCTCTAACAATTTTGATTAAACTCGGTGTATCATTGTGTAATTAAGTAGTCTTTAATATAATTTAAGTCTTGATTGATGTAACCTTTGATATCAACATTTCTTCCTCTAAATTACCTTTAATTTGGTTAATTTTGAGTAATTAACTATCTCTCGTTGTTGGGAGTTACGAAAAAAGGTTAAATATAACTTTTGAAAGAATTTGATGATTGAATAATGGAGAAAAAAAGAAAACCGCTTATATCCAGATCGAAAATGAATCTCCGGAAATAATAGTCAGAAGGTAAACGTATAATATTTAATTGGAAAGAGAAGAATTTAAAAAAAAATAATATCAAAAAAATAACGTTGTTGAAGGTAACGGAAAGTGACAAAAAATGTTTAAATAATAATTTCAGAAAACTAACATTATTTAACGTATCCAGTGACGCGGTTGGGAGAGTAGCGCAGGGTTCTCCTGGAGTTCCCCCGCCTGATTGTATATAGGTATGCATGTGTTTTTTTTTCTTTTTTCTTAGTTTTAATTTTCTTATTTTTTTAGGATATTTTATTTTACTATCTATCTATCTATTGTATATACTTTTGATTATTATTTTGTTCTATTTATTTTATTTTGTTGTACATATAGTGTGAATGTAATCCTACCTCACCGTAACCAATGTCCAAGAGACAGATTGTTATAATACTCAATAAAGAAATTTAATGTAAATAACATATTTCCAAGGAAAGTAAAAGGAATTGCTTAAAATACTTTAAAATTGTTTAAAACATTGTTTAAAATACTATTTCATTGTACGTGTCTGAAAGAAGCAGTGACATATAAAATTATTTTATGGATATGTTTATAACCTTAAATACATTTACTGCATGATATTATATTTAAATAATTAGGTATCTATCGACCGTTTATTTATACGTCCTAGAAAATTAAATTAATGAATAATTAGATGAATTTTACCTATGTGAAATCCCAACTTTATCCTCTTACAATTAGTGTGAGAACGTTTGATCTATCCATGGCAGCCAATGAAAATCTCGTTATCTCATTTTAGTAAACTTTACAATGGAAAATAACAGTTTGATAACTAATAATCCTACAATCCATGATCACTTATAGGTTAAAAATTCAAAATATTAATCGCTCTAGGAATATATGAGCCATTCAGTTGACAGAATGACTAATTCCAATTTCAACATTCTTTATTATTAATTTTTGTGATGTTTCTAGTGGCAAAATTTATACAATTTTTCACATTTCTGTATTTCAACACTGCAATCACCTACTCTGGAATCAACTTACTCACTGTCTGTGTAGATATAACTTTTCCAACTAGAAGTATCTTTAAAATGACATTACTCAAAAATGTTGAAATTGGAGTGTGGTTTATAAAATCAGATCGAGTAACTAGATTTTCAAAGCCTACCTTCGATATAATAAATAGACCTTTTGTAATTTTTATGGTCCTCATTATTTGTTATCTGTAAACTGTAAGGTTTAGCTCAGACCAAAATGTACTCGAAAAATTTTATAATAGTCCAACATGGCCGGAAAATAATTTCTATTCAAAGTAGAGCGATAAGTGAAAGTTGTATGTTGCGTGCACCAGATTTTTTATTTTTTTTATGCTAAGGTTAAATATCCTGATCATGAAAGTTTATTAAAACAAAAATAAATAATATCCCCATATGATTTAGCACCAAAAATTACCTAACAATTGTGCGCCAAATATAATTTGAAAAATTAAAAATATTTTACGAATTTAGCGCATGCAAGTCATGACAGCATGACTCAAATATTCTCCCAATTCTTCAGAAACTCTGATGTAGGCTCTGAATATGAAAATAATTGGAATTCTAATTTGGGTAAATGAAGTCGATAACGATTGCGTAAACCTGTGAAATTTTTAAATTACTGTTCTCCATTTACTCACTCCGCTTACTTAATTAACATAGCATAATTCGAAATTTCTCAGTATTGAAAAAACAACAATTTGAGACCAAAGTGAAGCCTCTACGATGATTCATAGTCGGGTCACTGGAGTTCATCACTTTAGGGAACCCTTCTTCCTCCAGCCCAAATCTACTTCATTTTGTTGTGGTAACATGGAGTTTCTTAGTCAGTAGGATGTCTCGGTGTGAATCAGATGAGAAACCGTGAAGTATTTTAGCATACTATCAGTATCTATTACATAGAATATGTCCAAAAATGCATCAATATTGTACATAAAAATGTATATATATATATATATATATATATATATATATATTGAATTAGAAACGCTTATTTAAATAGTTATTGCATGACTAAAAAAAGTGTTAAATTAACTTACATTTTTAAAACAAATTAACAGGATGTTAATTGTTGCGGTGTCCATAAATTTTGTTAAAAGTTTAAATTTACTATTCACGCACCATGTTTCCAATAGTTGGGTCTTAACCGAGAAGACGTATTGAGTGGATGATGGTCGAATGACACATGTACAGGGCACTCATGCATTCCTGTTTGCAATAGTACAGTATTGGGAACAATCGATCAAACACTTGTAGTCGAACCGTTGGTGCTTCAAGGTCTAACTGTAACATCATTGATTTCAGAGGCTGTAAACCAGAAATAAATGAGGACTTTTTTTTTTTTCATTAAATGTCATTTATTTGAATTCATTAAATTGATGTTAGAAAATATATGGAGGCAGGCTCGATGTATCGAAATTTTAAGTTTTTAGGTTATGTAATTATAGTTACTCACTAACAGTTGATTGCTAAGATCTATTTTATTTATTTTTTCTCTTAGTATTTTCTATGTGTATTTGTATTTACTTTAGTATTTTTGTAAATATTTATATTATCCTTAGTATTTTTTGTGTAAATATTTATTTTTCCTAAAATATTTGTTAGTATGTTTTGTATATATTTGGGTTATATGGGCATGCCAGACTGATGTATATATTTTTTTAAACTCTATTTGAAGTTATTATTCCAGGATAACTTCAGTACCACATTTTTTTTTCTATAGAAATTTACATCTGTTTCATTCATTTAATCACTAGACTCATGAATTGTTTCATAAGATACATTTTCGGGATCCCCAGGCGTTCACATGTTTCACTCTGGTACACCGAGTTGAAGTGGCTTTATCCTACTTCCCGACGACAATTCCTCCTTGGTGTTTTCCTTTTACAAGTCTCCAGAACCAAACCCTCCCTACATCCTGGAACTCCTTACTCTACGCTCCTCTATCCACTCTCTCAATACTAGGTCTCAATCTATAGACTTATATATCCCCTCCCATAAAACTTCCTCCTTCAGCAAAACATTCGTCATTCGTGCTGCTTCCTTATAGAACTCACTTCCTACATCCATGGGTCAATCCTCGTCCACAAATTCCTTCAAACAACTCCTGTTCCACCACCTAATTCACATTCAAACTTCCTCTAACAAGTAAATTTATTTGGTATAGATACCCTAGGTATCTATAGGGTTAATCTGACTTTACATATAATTTAAATTTTTATCTGAAAAAAAACATATACAAAAATCTTTCAGAGCATTTACTATTAGACATTAGCCCATTTATAAAAACAATATATATATATATATATATATATATATATATATATATATATATATATATATATATATATATATATATATATATATATATATATATCCATGCATCAATCCTCGTCCACAAATTCCTTCAAACAACTCCTGTTCCACCACCTAATTCACATTAAAACTTCCTCTAACAAGTAAATTTATTTGCATCTGTACACTGTTTAATTTCAATCTATTGCACAATTAAGATAACAATTAACAGGAAATTAGTTTGTATTTTTATTGTTATGTCAGGCTAAGACCCATACATTTGTAACTCCGTTATTATTATTAGGGGACAGTAGACCCAGAATAAAATTATTTTTTCATTGCATCATTTCAATTCATTTCACTGTTGTACAATGGCCTTGGTTTTTCAACATTCAACCTCAAACCATTATCAAACAGCCCATGGGTTGGTATTTTCAATATCTTCTTGTAATATTAGAGGATCGAGCATATCGGCAGAATGTATATAGGTGGTCATTTTGCCATTGAAACATAGAATCAGGAAGATCATTTATATTGGCTGCGAAAAGGATTGGTAAGAGTGAGAACTACTGAGGAATACTGCGCGTTATATTAGTAGAAGGTGGAAACATAGAGTTTTTTTCGGAATTACGTTTGGGATCTATGAGAGAAGAAGGAATGGAATCGCTTTTAAAAGCTATTTGATATGGAGAGGTTTAGGAGTTTCGAAAGGAGGATTTCATGATTAACTGAATCGAGGAGTTTTGAAAAATGAAAAGGAACGAGGATAGAGATTTTCTGGTTGCCAATAGAAAATTCTTGAGTAATTTTCGACAAAGCTTAATGTCTATAATATTTATAGAGTAATATTATGTTTTACTTTTACCAATAATTTTGTAATCACGAAATGAAACAATGTTCACTTGGTTATAAAATGATATTATAATTTATGCGTATTTTTAATCACATGGCATTATTATATAGAATAGTTGAGTGTTTGGTTAATTTAAAAAAAGATACAATTAGACTACATGATTTTTGGCCTATAAATCTTATACATTATAACACATAGTTGTAGTACTTGTTATCTAATAAGAAACCTAAATATTTCTACAGATAAGTCGTGAGAATGTGCTACAAAAATATTTAATGAAATACTTTTTTTTTTTTTTTTTAAATTTCTTTATTGAGTATTATAACAATCTGTCTGTTGGACATTGGTTATAGTGAGGTAGGATGACATTCACACCATATGTACAAAAAAATAAAATAAATAGAACAAAATAATAATCAAAAGTATATACAATAGACAATAAAATAAAATAACCTAAAAAAATAAGAAAATTAAAACTAAGGAAAAAAAAAAAAAACACATGCATACCTATATACAATCAGGCGAGGGAACTCCAGGAGAACCCTGCGCTACTCTCCCAACCGCGTCACTGGTACTAAAGCCAGCGGAGTTGGTCGAGAGCACTTTAGCCGATACTTAAAGAAGTAATCATCAAAAATTTAAAAAAATATAATTATTAGAAAAAGGCCTTTTCATTCTCAATAAATAATTACTTTATTTCAAATATATCTGAATTTTCGCCTCTCCAGGTATCTATAGGGTTAATCTGACTTTACATATAATTTAAATTTTTATCTGAAAAAAAACATATACAAAAATCTTTCAGAGCATTTACTATTAGACATTAGCCCATTTATAAAACCATAATAACCTTAAAAACAATATATATATATATATATATATATATATATATATATATATATATATATATATATATATATATTGTTTTTAAGGTTATTATGGTTTTATAAATGGGCTAATGTCTAATAGTAAATGCTCTGAAAGATTTTTGTATATGTTTTTTTTTAGATAAAAATTTTTTTTCAGATATATATAAATATATATATATATCCATGCGTCAATCCTCGTCCACAAATTCCTTCAAACAACTCCTGTTCCACCACCTAATTCACATTAAAACTTCCTCTAACAAGTAAATTTATTTGCATCTGTACACTGTTTAATTTCAATCTATATATATATATATATATATATATATATATATATATATATATAGTCTGGACTGAGACGCCCTGGTGTGTACATCGGTGTAATTCGTTCATATAATCTCTCAGTTTACTTCAATTTAATTTTCAGTGCAGTTAAGTTCAGTTTTTTTTTCTCTTCTCTTTTTTAAAAAACCACTATTATTAATCACGCTATTAAGTGTCGGATCTTCACACCAATCGGAGTAAAGAAAGCGCAGCGAGATTGATAGAGTTCTGGGAGCAACGAGCTGGCAGGCGTCTACTAATCCTAACAGCATTAGACCAGCATTAGACGTTGTTTACTACCGTCAACAGTCTTGGTATTTATTTATATTTTAATTGCGAAGTAATTCTCATTAATAAATTTAAAAAATGGTGCAGTGTAATATTTGCAACAACTCTATCGCACGCGAAGATAAGAACAATATACACTGCGTTAAGTGTAAAATAATTTTTCATGGTAGGTGCGTCAACCTTACTGATAAAGACTCCGAAGCATTAAAAATAATTAAAAAAACATGGGTTTGCTCTAACTGCGAACAGGTGAAAAAACAAAATAACGAGCCGTCCCCCTCAGAAATACTTGCGGCAGTAAACCGTTTAGACGCTACCGTGAACGAAGATATAAAAAACATGAAAACAGCACTAGATAAATACGGAGAGCTCAGTTTTGAACTAAACGAAAGACTGACGAAGATTGAAAAACATCTGGAAGGTCAAGCTAAAAAATTTGAGGAGATACTATTAGAAAATAAAGCACTCAAATCCCGAGTGGGCGAATTAGAGGTTCGCTTGAATAACGCAGAGCAAGGACTATTGAGTAGATCACTGGAGATCCGCGGTATACCGGAGCGACCGGGCGAAACGCCCGCTGCTTTGGTGACCAGTATAGGAGCAAGCTTGGGGATCAGGCTTAGTGTGGAGGACCTGGACAACGTACATCGCCGCAGAAGCCGAAAAGATGACTCGCGACCACCGCCTGTTATCGCACGTTTTGTCAGGCAATCAATTAGAGATGACTTAATTACGAAAAGGAAAGTGAAGAGGGATTTCTCCACGCGGGATATCGGTTGGCAGGAAAATGACTGCCACCGAATTTATCTGGGTGAAGAGATGACTCGCACAAACAGACACCTCTATTGGTTAGCCCGGCAGAAGAGAGCGGCGGGAAAAATCAAATATACGTGGTTTGCTTCCGGAAAGGTGCGGTGTCGAAAAGAGGACGGACATAGAGTCATCCTGATAGAACAGGCCTCGGATCTAGATGTATTTGACTGACTACCTAGAAGCCGTCAACCCCTTAGCCTCATTAAAATAGTCTTACTTCTTCTCTTAGTGCTATCTCTACACCGTCACTCATCAATCTATTTATTTTCAAGTACATTCTCTTTATTTATTTTTAATGTTAATATTACTTTTTCTTCACTTAGTTTCATGTACGATAATCGCTTTTCTGTACTTTCTACTCGTTTTGTCTTCTCGCTACCAAACACTGACTGTTTCTCTCCAAATCCACTGTATGTCTAGTTCCCTAATCACATGTCAAGTTAACTCTCAATCACTTTCTGCCCATTATGACGAATTCCTGCAATACTTTACCCAAAACTTTTATCATATCATAGCAATATCCGAAACCTGGCTTAAACCTTATATTCCATCATCTTCAGTATCCTTGCCGAATTACATCCTGCTCCGTCATGACCGGGTAAACCGGACTGGCGGTGGAGTAGCCATGTTTGTCCACAATAGCCTAAAGACCCGAATCCTCGATTGCTCCCCATCTTCCGATCATCCTCATGTAGAATATCTCTTAGTAGAAATTCTCAGTAATATTTCTCCTATCCTTTACGCCGTGGTATATCGCCCTCCTCTCGTGCCATTTGACCCGTCCTTCGAATCAACTCTATTCAACTTCGTTCCCCTCTATCCCAGAATAATTATCTCCGGTGACCTCAATACCAATTTCCTCTCAAAATCCAATGACAAATCCTATTTAGAAAATCTGTTTTTCTCACTTCACCTATTCATCGTTCCTTTTTCCTCCACCCACCACACCAGCAGATCTGACACTTGGCTAGACTTCTACATCATCGACTCAGCACAAAACCTCCTCTCCGCCTCTCAAGTGCCAGTATCCTTTCTTTCATCTCATGATCTGATACAAATAACGTATAATATCCGCACTCCTCCAATCCATCCTCGAACTATCACTTTCCGCCAACTGGATACCCTTACTCGAGAAAAAATATTACCTGATCTAGTAACATTGGATTTAAATGGAATATATCATTGCTCCTCTGTCGACACCATGGTTGATATTCTCACCACCAATCTTCTCAATATACTCAATACCCACGCTCCTCTCAAAACCTCCACTTTCCGTCATCGTCCTGCTCCTTGGATGTGTCAGGAAATTAAGGATCTGCAGAAGAGACGCGACGCTGCACGCAGACGCTTCAGACGGACTAGGCTTGCAGATGATTATCAAATATTCAGAATGCTTCGCAACACGACACAGACAAGGATCCGACAAGCGAAAGCGAACTACTTTCACGAAGCCCTTTCCTCAGCTCCTGATATCAAATCAAAATGGCTTCTACTTCGTAAGCTTTCCCTCTGTGAACCTTCTAGATCCCCTTCCTCAGTTTTCCCAATATCACCTGATGACCTAAACTCCCACTTTATATCGGTTTCCACCTCTTCGTTACCATCCCCTTCCGGCTTTTCTCCAGAGGTACCTTTTAACGACAATAATTTTTATTTTTCCGACATTTCTCCCACAGACCTTATTACCGTTATAATGAAATCCCGTTCCAATTCCGTAGGCCCAGATGGCATTCCTATCAAACTAATAAAATTATGTCTCCCTGAAATCCTCCCAGCACTCCTTTTCATCTACAATTTCTCCCTGCAGAATTCAATATTCCCGACCTCTTGGAAAAAAGCCATTGTCCTTCCTTTAAACAAAAAGCCTAATCCATCCTCTCCCGAAGATTTCCGCCCAATATCAATCCTTTCCAATCTTTCTAAACCCCTAGAAAAGTTAGTGCAATCCCAAGTTTCCAACTTCCTTGAACAATCCAACCAACTCGATCCTCTCCAATCTGGCTTCCGTCCTGGCTACTCTACACAATCTGCTCTGATTAAAATTACTAGTGATATCCAGACTGCAATAGATGACAAAAAATTAACCATTCTTATACTTCTTGATTTCTCTAAAGCTTTCGATTCCATTATCCATTCCATCCTTTTCAACAAACTAAAATCATTATCCTTCTCCAAGAGTTCCATCTCTTGGTTCCAGTCTTTCCTCTCACAACGAACCCAAGCAGTTTCCATACCTAATCAACCTCTATCTGCCTACCTTCCTTTATCCTCAGGAGTTGCACAGGGTTCAAGCATGTCTCCTCTTCTTTTCAGTTCTTATATTAATGACCTAAATGATACAATTATCCATTGTTCCCACCACCTTTATGCCGACGATTCTCAAATCTATTTATCCTTTTCTCCCGCTGAGTTATTGGTGGCATTTGCCAAAATTCAAGAAGATTTAGATCGAATTAATGCCTGGGCCAACTTAAATGGATTAAGGCTAAATGCTGCCAAAACTCAGGCCATTCTCATTGGTTCCAAGCCCCTTCTTAGATCCCACACCAACTTTCCCTCACTCTATCTAAACAACCACCCCATCACCTTCTATCCCTTTGTTAAAAATTTAGGCTTTCTCATAGATCAAACCCTTTCCTGGAATCACCATATCTCTCATATATCCCGCCGTGCAATTTCTACCCTCAAACTATTCCATCACTTCCGCCATCTTCTACCCCAAAATACCCGTAGACTCCTAGTTTCCTCTCTCATCTTTCCCCACTTTGACTACAGCTGTGTGGTGTACGATGGCCTCTCGGTGGAACTGCGTGATAGACTCAAAAGACTTATGAATTGCTTCGTAAGATTTGTAATCGGAACCCCGAGACGCTTCCGTGTCTCCCACCACTACACTGAGTTAGGGTGGCTCTTCCCCTCCTTAAGAAGACAATATTTCCTTGGCACTTTCCTTTATCAAATCATTACCGATCATCGTCCTTCTTATGCCTACAACCTTCTCCAATTTAAGTCATCAATCCATTCACTCACTACAAGATCCCGACCCTCTGACCTATACATCCCTTCTCATAGATCTGCCTCATTCCAAAATTCCTTTATAGCCCTCTCTGTCAACTTTTGGAATTCCCTCCCGATCAAAATTCGACATGCCCCTTCCCTGTACACATTCAAAAACCTCCTATTCCAATTCCTGTTCCAAAAACAGTCAGATACCAGCTAACGATTAATATTATATATGTATTGTGTAGCAAGCATATAATTATAACACTTGGTAAGAGATAGTACATGCATTTCCTACTATCGACGTAGGAATTTCAATACATACATTTTTTTGTATTTTTTTTTTATTCAATTATAAGTAACTGTTTATTTTCATATATATATTCAAGTAAAGTTTTTTTTTTTTATGAAATGAACTCATTGTATCTCTTTTTCGTTCTTCATTTCTCAAAGTGTATGTTTATGTTGTTCAACCCTTAAATATAATTTTGTTCATAGTTCAAATGATTCGTTCATAGTTTTAATTGTTTTATTCATAATTTTAAATGCTCTGTACATAGTTGTATCTGTATTGTATATAGCTTGTGCACCAAAGGTTTTCTTTACTTTTTATTTTATTTTATCAATTTTATTTATTGTTTCAACGTTCAGGCCAGTAATATTCTATTATTTTGTACATTATTGTTATTCTGAAGGGACTTAGTCCCAGAATAAAGTTTTTTTTTCTATCTATCTATATATATATATATATATATATATATATATATATATATATATATATATGGCCGAATGAAACCAGGAGGAGAGGCGTTGATAACATTAAATATTATTTAATATTTAAATATTTTAAATATAAAAATATTTAGATACTACACACACACACACGCACGAATGCACGCACGCACCCACGCACGCACGCACTCACGCACGTACGCACGCACACCTATATACATTTCATAATAATACATTATTATTTTAAACTCTATAACAGTCAAATTTTATTGTTGTTTTATCAGCTGGTATACTAATAAATACCCCAATCAGACGTCTATTAATTTATTCACGATATTTATAGTTTCAGAAAAAAAATTACTTAAATTCTTGAAATCAGTTTTAAAATTTACCACACTATCAAGGCTCCCTGATATATATATATATATATATATATATATATATATATATATAGTGCCTCCTAGAATTTTAATTTTCGTTCAGAATTATCTCGATGGAGGATCACCGGTTTATCAAAGTCAAATTTGCTTTAAGTCAGATGTATGTTTGGCTAAAGCTGTTTTAGGCTCTTTTCCTCTTTTGTTTATATAATTAATACATGAATTTTTATGTTAGTAAAGTCTGTTGTTGAGGTTTTGAGTTGTCAAGCCTATATAAGAATTCGGACAATGTAGTCATTTAATTTCATAGATTAAATTATAATTTTGAAAATACATTTCAATTATTTTAACTCTTTAATTTACTGTTTCTTAGGAACTATGGTATCGCCTTCAAAAATAGTTTTTCAAACTATATATTATTATTTACAAAGTAGGTATTCAACTCGGTTTTAGTGATTTCTATTCACAGTCAGTTATAATTTCTCCTCTAAGCTTACTCGATATTTTATATGGTTGCATTGGAGCATATTAGTGAAATACTTAATTGAATTACTTTATTTTAAACTTATCATGGATTATAGATTAGCCGACATTAATTTGAGTTTTAAATTATATAAGTCAACATTTTGGCCTAAAGATATGTGCCATCCTAAAAAAAGATAAAAAGAATTAAAACCTTAGTCACTGAAATTGTCAAATCTCTAATTATATTGTTCTAACACTTAAAAACAACTTTTAAATTTATTTTTTCATTTTTTGGCAACCTAAAAACCCGAAAGGTAAATGGACTTTATAATTTCAAAGTTATTAAATGAGAAAGGTTAGAAGTTTCCTTTGAAATATGGCAAACAATTTTCGGTTGAGATGAATAATTAGGTTTCTGATAATTTTATTATTCATTAATTCAAGAACAAGAAGCAAATTATGTAAGGAAAGTTTGTCATAAACTGTTTGCCAGCATTTTAAATTTTACTGTGTTGAAAATATGCTAAATATATATATTTAAAAGTAAATACATGCACCAAAAATTTTGGTTGTTTAGAAAGAATTAAAAATTTTATACTTTAAAAGCAAGTGCTTTATATTATCAATTAAAAATAATTTTACATTATATTTTACAAGGACAAGGTCTAGTGAAATCGAAAGGGGGCTGTAACAATAAGGTCACATCGACGGTGGGGGACAGCAAAATTTTCTAACATCAAATGTATCCAATCCTTTCAATCTAAAGTCCTTCGAACAATAGTTGATGCTCCATTTTATGTAACCAACAAAATCCTACATCGTGACCTTAATATCCCATTTGTCCTAGACCTTATCCCTGAAAAATTCTCCAAATTTCACCAGAACCTTACCTATCATCCAAATCCCCTTGCATTATACCTATCCAGCACCACCCATCCCTATAATCCTCCTCGAAGGTTGTAGCGGCAGTGGCCCAGAGACCTTTTGTGAATAAGTATATATGGAAGTTTTGGCAATGACCAAGTTATCCACTCAAGCCATGTATGAGTGATTATAGCTGCTCTGCTCAGCCTCTACTGGTCTTTAATACCAGTAGCGCGGCTGGGTGAGGGGCGTTGGGATCTCCTTGGGTCCTGCCTTTCCTTCCACGAGTGGAGAGAAAGACTTGGTTCGGAGATCTTGAGTGAATGATTTTTTTTTATATATTTATTTTTAGATTTTGTATAGAAGCATGTATGTATTTGAGTTGTTACTTTCATCAGCTTAGTTCCTGTTTGTTCAGTTTAGTTTATATACATTTACTTTTAGTATTATTATTTTTCTGTATTATTTATTTTTATTTATTGTGAATTAGGTGTGAATGTGCTCTTTAAACACTATTATAAATGTTCTTAAGTTGTGACAGATTATATCTCTCTCTCAAAAAAAAAAAAAAAATTAATAAGTAAAGATCACATCGAATCCCCACCATTACCTTTTTGACGGCAAAAAGGGAGATAAGGGCCACTTGCCGAACTTGTACCCTCACATGTAGCTGTACCATCTCAGGGGAACTAGTCCTAAAAATATATATATATATATATATATATATATTAAGGAAAAAATTAAGGACGAATAAATGTGTATAGATATAAAAAATAAATTTAAAAAAAATATATATATAAATTAATTATCTTTATTTAAATTTTCTCTATTTTAATTGTTTATATTTATTCCCCTTTTGTATGTACACGTATGAATGAATAATGTATCCTTATAACTGATTCCCTTAAATGTACCAGATCGTTCTAATACTTAATAAACTCGTTTAAAAAAAATATATTTATATCCACCTATTTAAATTTTTATTGTGATAATTCAATCCTACTCTCTTCTAACCAGTGTTTAATATCATAATTTTGACAATCTCTTATAAACAAAGGAACATTCTCTTTAACGAAAAATAAAACAAATAATTCTTCATATATTTTTAAAAGTATGCTCATGCTTAAGTTGTTATTTCGATTAGTTTAATTTTTTTTTGTTTACATATATTTACTTTTAGTACTATCACTTTTCTGTTTTATTTATTTTAAATAGAGTGTGGATGTGCTCTCTATAATAATCGCACTATTATAAATGTCCTTAATTGTGAAAGATTGTAATATTTCTCAATAAATAAGATTAAAAAAAATTATCAATTTCCATTACCTTTTCTGCGTTTGAGTCCATAGTGCGCAAGCATATGGCCCGGATTTGTATGCAAATGTATACATTTTTTTTTTTCAAAAACGCCGATTTCTTTTTGAAACAAGAAATTCCAAATATTTAGAAACATTATAGAAAATTGAATTTTTGAATTAATGACTAGTGATAAAATTATTCCAATTTAATTAATATTTGTCATGATGTTAATTATATTTCTAGTTCTTACCAATTATACTTCAAATGATTATTAAGTATTAAGACATAAATGTTTTTAAATATAAAATCATTAAAATAAAGTTAAATTAAATTTGAAATGTTATTAATTTTAAAACAAATAAATTACTGCTTAGAACCTGCAATTTATCTTTTATATAATTTTGGATGGTGAGGAGGGGATAAACTATTTCCGAAACATAGAAATAAAAATAATGAAGAAAACACTATAAATTAAGAGTGATTGTGTATTAAATTGGGCAAAAAGTGAGGAGGGAATAATTAATGAAGAAAGGTCAAAGCTTTAAATTATGTAAAAGTTATTATATTTAAAATTTGTAATAGACCTTCGTGATGTAAAGATAATTATGGATAGCAAACTATGAAATATGGATATAAAGTATATACTTAATGGATACATAAGGCGCTCTATAATTGACAACATCTAGACTGTTGAATCGGTCTATTATTACATATTATGGATAGAGATATTGTGGCCTGAAACTATTTGTGGTTGTTTCATTATATTTAAATTAAATTTGGACAATCTATATAATTGTTTTATATTATTGATCCTGAGTGTTTCCAAAACCGCAGACTCACTGAAAACTGTTAAAAAAAAAACCTCTTGTGCCATCTCCAGGTAAATGGGATGAGTAAGATGGAGGTTATAAATAAAAAAGACAGGGTAGGAGATAAATGTATGAGGAAGGAGTGGTCAGAGGTGTTTGGTATTCAGCCGATCCGCCTTTGAGATTTTTATAGGTCGACCGTGAAGCTAAGTTAGATCCAAGTTGGATCAGGTCTAGTGCTTTCCCTTGTAGACTATTAGCATCTCTTAATCTACTTCACCCCATCTTGTCGTCGGAAGCCTAATAGAAAAAGAAGATTCAATCGCATAGAAGATGGTAAAGAAATGAGCTGCTTCCAAAACCTAAATGTTGCTTGTCTCTTATAATTCTCGTTGAAGCTATAATGTATAATATAATTGTTGCCAGCAGTTATCGAGATGGGTAATCTTTGGCTTTTTATACAACATATGATACAAATATGACTTATGGGGTACATCCGAGAGGGGCAAAGCATATATAGATTCATATAGTATAGCATATAGGATTGAACATATAGATTCATCAATTGCGCATCACACAACTTTCACTAACCACATTCTTCTTAGCAGAAATAAGTATTTTCAGACAAAGCGAAGTGAAAGTAAAAAAAAAAAATATAGACTCTATATTTATTTATATTTCATTGGGGGTATTTTTATTTGTATAAGTACCCTCATATATACAAATTTTAATATTTATATCACTGTAATCTATACAATTAAATATGAAATAATATCATTTTCGAAAACCACATATGTATGTTTATATAATATTGTCTTAGTATTATATTAATCTCTTGACACTTATGGAAGCGTGTTCTAATCTTTCGGGAGAGCTTGGGTGCGCTCGTATTCCTTTGGTTCCTCAGTTACTACTATTCTCCGTTACGATCTGTTATTTCTCCTTTAGTTATTTATCGAATTCTTTCATATTTTATATTTGACCATTTGTCATATTAGAAATTAATTTGAAATGTTCAATCGTTTCAAATAAAAAAAATTAAAGGTATTTTAGAGAAAGCTAATATTGAAAATTAGCCATTTAAGCCCTGTTAGAGAACATAAATCAGAATAATAACCACATTTAATTTAAAACTGCTTAATTTTACACTGATATGACGAATTTAATCAAAATTTTTAGTGCAGTTTTCGAGATAATCGTAAAAATGTGTTTAGTCCATTATATAAAGTGCCAGTTCCGGTCAGCCGATTTTGACGAAAACGTTGCTGTAACATCCTTCGCATATAGAACCCTTAGATATGCAATTTAATTTCAGTACGACTTTTTGTTTTTGAGTGAGACTGTCAACACACACAAACACACACACACACACAGACCATTTTGCGGGACTTGGTTATTTGGACTCAGGGGCCCTCAAAACATGTAAAACTCAGATTCAAAATTTTTCACAATAGCAATACTTACATTTACTATATATTAAATATATAGGTAAGTGAAAGTAAAAAAAAAAAGCCAATTTTCCGACAAAAAATATAAGCTACACTGTCCCAAAATGGCGTCCAAACATGATGGACTAATGAACTTGATTTTTCAGTCACTGAAATTCATAATTTCACCTATTTTTTTTTTTATTGGTCTTTTGTTAAAACTAAATAGTAAAAAATAATTTGGTCAGGCAATAATAAAACAGTTAAGTCAGTTTTTTAAAGTAGTTCAAACAAAAGTGGAAAATCAAGCGTTGTTAGTAATTAATAACAAAAATAATTGAAAAAAAATCTAAAGAAAACATTTTACAATCTAAATCTCTAATTAATTTTTAAAATATTTGACTTCCTTAGAAAATTTCTTCGCGGTATGGAGCTAGCGTCTTCAGTTTTCGGCCAAATCATTTATTTCTAATAAAAAAAAGCAAAATTATAGTACTATAATAACATTTAAAACTTAATACTGTAATATGCCCTCCGTGGTGTCTGAAAAGAACATGGCCTCGTGATCTATCTGTGTAAATATATTATTAGAGTGCTACCAATGGGTGGTTTCTCAACAAGCGTTTTCATGTGATTGTATTATTACTGTGTGCACATTTACTAGTTGTATTTTTTTTTTATAATACAGTTGTAAATATAAATGAATAAAAAATAAAAAAAGTCTGTAATACTTAGCTAAATATGTTAAATTTGAATAGCTTGCCATTTATTTTTATTTTTTTTTGTATTTCTATTGTTTTGTTAAATGTTAGGTACTTTCTGGAAATGAATCATATTATTTTTATAAATTAAACTGTATACTTCATTAGTGACGGGCGCGAAGCCCAATCTGATAGAAATCTCCTCTCATTGTGGATCTGATCGCCGATCTAGGAGGGCAAAAACAACTATCAAAATATGAGAAATGTAATATATCATCTTTTTTATAGAAAATTGGTGGCCTAGTAAAATTTCCATGTTTGTTTAAGCTCTCACAGTAGAGTATGGAAGGCGGAGGTTTGGGCGAGCATGCCTTCAGTCCCACTAGTTTACAAATAGTTCCAGCATTACTTTATTTATAGTATAAATCGATGCCTGAGTGCGTTATTGCATAATACTGCTTTTGATAGTTCAGTTAATTATCTTTCTTTTTCACTGTATTTAGGTACAACCAGTTCGATGTTGGTTACAATTTTATTTAAAAATGGCTAACCTCAATTCTTTGAAATACATAAATAACGCTTGTATAGTCCATGAAATACCCTTCCCGGTATCCCGCCGCTACAATGTTTTTTTTTTTTTTTCATTCTGTATCATTTTTTATAATCTTCCAAAAAATAATCATCAAATTTTGCGAATTTTCGCTCTAAGCAAAGATTCCAATTCCTATCCCAGTCAGATAGTTGCTAACAATTCGACATTATAAATTTATTTCATACCATTCTTTTTCAAATATGAATTCTGTTCTTTGCTAAAGTTTCCAATAGGGATAAGGTTTTCCTTCTCTTGATGACTCTGAACGAATCTATTGTTAATTTATAACTATATTTTTTTATACACTATAAAATTCTTGCCTACCGTCATATTAAGAAATAATGATGATATATTTATATGTTACTCAGACACTTATATTGGCAGGTCTAGCTTACTTTTTTCTCAACAGAAATACAAAGCTTATTTTAAGGCTCATACCAGACATACGACAAGAAACCGCTAGACGTTTCTGATCACTTTAGAACTTACTAGACACACTCTCTAAACTTTCAATTAATTACAAAAAACTCATATACATCACTATAATAAGGCCTATTTGGACTTACGGAGTTGATCTTTGGGGCTCCACTAAACCATCGAATTCCTCTCGTATCCAATCCTTACAATCCACAATCCTTCGTAAAATCCTCAATGCTTCCTACTTTGTTGCAAATAAAACCATCTATAATGACCTTAATGTTTCTTATGTTTCAGAACTGGCCCAATCCAGATACCTATCCTTCTATAATAAACTTCAGAATCATCCCAACCTCTCGTTTCGAACCTTGCTTCCTCTTCCATTTCTGATAACCGTCCGAGGCGTCTGAAAATAAGATGGCCCCGTGATCTCCTAATGTAGACATATCATTAGAGTGCTACCATTGGCTAGTTCCTCAACAAGTGTTTTCACGTCATTATATCCACATGTCCAAATTTACTAAATGCATTTCTTTAATACAGTTGTAAATATAATTAAGAAATAAAAAAAAAAGGGCAGATGCAATATATTAAATTTGATCTATTTGGTTATTCTCAAGGGACTTTGCCCCAGACTAAAGTTATTTTCTATCTATATATCTATAATGTGTTTGAAATTCGTACTGCGTATCTATTATCAAGATTGAATGTGGATTCAAAAGCATGCCAAGAGGTTTGTCAAATGTAAAACCAGGATCAAAATCACCTGTGTATCAGCAGTTAATTCAAGTTCTAGTTACAGCGCGGGAAACATTAAGCGGTTACCTTTCAGGATCAGGTTGTAGGATGAACGTAAAACTAAAATTTTTTGAAACTAAAAACTAGTTTTTGAAATTACCTTTGTTGAGGGATAATAAGGGGGCCATTAAAAGTTATCAGCCAACTTCCAACACCACTCTAAGGGTTCCCTTCATAATACCAGGCTTTATTTTTTCAAAACCTTTATTGACAAATTATAATGACCTATAGGAAAATTAGGATCCATAGGGTAGCCTAGCGATCAAAGAAATTTGATGAAGTTCTGATAATGAGGAGCCTTTGAGATAGAATAGAATCCAAATCGATGGACCAGATACTATCCGGACAACTCTAGTACAGATTGAACGGACTTGGCTGTAAAATGCATATGAAAAATATTTTAAGAATCTTTTTCTCATTAATAAAACTACTCCCTTGAAAAATTATATATACAGTATATGTATATATACATATATATATATATATATATATATATATATATATATATATATATATATATATATATATATATATATATAGTATGAAATGAAAAATAGTAAATAATACATCTGATTTATTAAAATCATAATTGATTTATTCCACAGCATCACAGAGAAGTTCACTGTATATTTATTTTATAATGTAAAAAATAAATAATGTAATGATGTAATCATGTAAAAAAAAATTAAGTTTAGTATTATTTTATTGCTGTTTATTACTTTTATTTATTGTGCATAGTATGAATGAGCTACTCTTTATCACTATTACCATTGTCCTTGAATGTGACAGATTGTAATATATCTCAATAAAAAAATTTCCTAAAAAAAAGGGAGAAAAAAGGCTAAATTCTGAAGGAGAATATACAATAAAATGACATATCTACAATTCGTAATGAAGGACAGAGGGATGTAGTGAGGAGGAGCGAGAGGAGAAATAGAGGGTGGTAGATAGATAGATTAAATAAATTTTGAATTTCTTCACATTTTGTACATTTTGTTAATTTACGTTATGGTTTTCAATTTATTTAATGTATATTTTCTCATTTAATGTAGTTTATTATTTAAATACTTCTTGCCAGATGTATTTCTTTTGTTCTATAACTTTCGGTTATTCTAAAGGGAGTCCGTCCCATAATTAGTGTTGCCCAAATGCGACACCGGGACGAGTCCTGGTCTTGCAAACTCATTCTTGGTCATGGTCTTGGTCTTGGACAAGACTCTCGCAACAGTCTTGCAGTTACTTACTAGCTTATTACTGTAATACTTTAGATAGGAGAAACCTAACCAAGCCCGAATGAAAAATTAAAGGAGTTAAATACAAAAGTATATTGGTTATACAAATTATTTAGATATAGTAACTAAGATTCTCAAGTATTAGTAACTATTTTTCCATAATTTTTATTCAAAAATCGATTTTTTTTTACCAGTCTTGGTCTTGTTCTTGCAACAGTTAGGCAGCCTTGGTCTTCAAAGTGCAAGACCATGACCGATTTTGGACAATACTACCCATAATAAAATTTATTTACTATTTATAAAAATATGTATAAAATTAATACAAACTTGTAATTAATTTTAATAATCTAATATTACTGTGATTATAAATGAACTTTAATTATTATAAAATATTAGGACAACAAGGCCGCAGGAGTAGTTTTTCCTACTCTTAAGAATACTTTATATTCCATTTATACGTTCTAGGAAGTAAAAAAAAACTTCAAATATGTAATGTATTGATTTATACTATATCTTTCAGTTATTAATTCCATTTCTAATTCACTTTTTCGTACTAAAAAATTACTGATATCAATATCACATTATTAAAAGATGATTACTTTAATATAATTTTATTGAAGAAACAAAAATTTTATTATGTAGCAATGTTACATCATTGAGACAAAAAAAAAATAAAAAAAAAAAAATGACAGGAGTGCTGAAAGAGGGTCATTTCCCAATGCCGCAGAGGCCATAATGGGGTGTGTGTAAAAAGCTCGACTTCGGTAGCACATAGGCAGAGCGGAAAAATCAAATTTTATTCCGAAGTAGGTCAATCAGTTAGAAACAGCGTCAATTGTTCAACCAAAACGATTGGCAAGTTAACGAGAGGTCGATGCTCCCTGAAGTTCGAATTTTATAAATTACTGATTTAATTGTTGATTTTTTTCTTTTCCTTTCACAGGAAAAAAATTCTCCTAATTCAAACCAATTTTACAGGTTGTTCAGATTATATAAAGTTTTAATTTTATAGCGTGGAATATTGCTTTTATCTAAAATGAATTTATTGAGCATTTTAAAAAAAATATTACTTGTAATATATAATTTGTACTTATCTATCATCTAATAGTCTTGGTTATATCCTAATTACTAAAATAATACAAACTAAAATAAAACAAAATTTACACCAAAAATACAGAATGTGAAAAATAAAATAAAAAGGATACAAATTAATCACATAAACAATTTTCACAATGGATATTGAATCTACTGTATACATAATTATGTCTATAGTTATTATCAGAGGCATTTCTCATGCAGAACCTCTGTCATATTTTTTTGGAAATATCTGAGTCATTTATCATTTTTGTATGATAGGCTCAACCAAGCGGGTGTATTGGGACATCGAATTGCTATAACGATTCTTCTACTTATCTCCTGAAAGAGAACATGCCTTGAGTCTGATCACCATCAGATAAAACCCTCCAATATATGAATTTAATACATTTCAGCCTCAAAGTAAGCCAACTTTCCACTAACATCAGCTCGCAAATGTATTATTTTTTTAGAGGCCAGATCTTCTAGCTGCCTACTCACAGTTGAAAAAGGCTTTTCGCTTGGAAAGATCGGATCCAGCAATGTCAGTGGTTCGGATCCATGAATATCGATTTCATCAGCTTGTCTCTGGACTTTACCCAGTCGATTGATGATGTTCTTATCAACCTGCCTTTAGCCTTTCTTCATGGCCGTTTCATCTGCTAAGTTAAATAACTGATAGGCCTACTCATCTTTCTGTCTTGAGGTAGTATTCATCTTGAACTGCTTTAAACAGCATTTTCGCCTATTTGCAAAAGATTGTCGTGATTTTCATGGTCATAACTACCAGCGAGATCAACTTCCTGAGTATACCCTATATTGCAAGGGTGTGTATACTATCGGCAATATTATGAGTTCCATTTATGTTGACAAAAAGGCATTTGATAGAGTTTGGCACCCCGGGAAAATTCCTACCACCTGTATACTTCCTCATTATCCGGTCCTGCTTTACTGGTTGATACTTTAAAGTAAATCACAAAAACGTTTATTCATCCCTCTTTTCTCAGCCAGCTTGTGTTCCTCAGGGTAGTATAATAGGTCCTATCCTTTACACAGTTTATACAGCTGACATCCCAACCTATCCCAACACTGTCATCACCACGTATGCCGATGACACATGTATCCTATCAGTAAATAATGACCCATCAATTACATCCTAAATGCTTCAATCACACATCATAAACCTTGAAAAATGAACCATAAAAAAATAAAAATGTCAAAACTGGAGAATTAAAATAAATTCCAATAAATCTCACCAATTAACTTTAACCTTAGTCTTTAAACCTATGACTTGCTGTCCTATAGTTTTCTTTAGCAATACTCCACTTTTACCCGTTGAACAAATCCGTTACCTAGGACTCCACCTGGACAAACGTCTAACTTGGAATCCTCATACCAGACTGAAACGACAAGAAACCGCTAGACGTTTTCGATTACTTCAGAACTTACTAGACAAACGCTTTAAACTTCCAATTAATTACATGACTATAATAAGGTTATAGTCGACCCGAGACGTTCTCATGTTTCCCACTACTACGCCGAGTCAGGGTGGCTCTTTCCCTCCTTCAGAAGACAGTACTTCCTAGGTACATTCCTTTACCAAATAATCTATAATCATCGTCCGTCCTACGCATTCAAGTCATCTATCCACTCCCTCTCCACAAGATCTCGTCCTTCCGACCTTTATATCCCTTTCCACAAATCGGCCTCATTTCAACACTCCTTTATTGTCCGATCCACCACATTTTGGAATTCCATCCCACTTAAAATCCGCCATGCACCATCCTTATCCACATTTAAAACCCTCCTTTTCCAATTCCTCCTTACAATTCAATCAGACGCTGGGTAGCCTATTATTGTATTATTATACTATTATTGTATTATTATATATGTATATATATATATATATATATATATTATATATATATATATATATATATTATATATATATATATATATTATATATATATATTGTTATATATATATATATATATATATATATATATATAGTTATATATATATTATATATATATATATTATATATATATTATATATATTGTGTATATACGATTATACTATTATTGTATTCTTCAAACATACTATTATTACTATAACATCTTTATTATTATTTTTTTTTCATTAATACAATGACATGACAACAAAAGTTATTTGTCGCTCATTTATAATTTCATAGCGTATTGTGTATAGCAACTATTTTGCAGTATTAGGACCTTATTGCTCATATTAAGTCTTCCTATATCTGTACAGTTATGTAAATACTTCTTTTATCCCTTATTTTTTAGTTGTTTTTTTTGTTTGTTTGTTTGTTTTTGTTTATTGTAATATACATTTTGGCCAGATGTAATGTTAATTTTATGTACAATATTGTTATTCTCAAGGGACGTAGTCCCAGAATAAAGTTAATTTCCCTTCTATTAAGGTATATTTGGATTTACGGATTTGAACTATGGGGTTCCACTAAACCATCGAATTCCTCTCGTATCCAATCCTTACAATCCAAAATACTTCGTAAAATCCTTATGTTTCAGATTTGGCCCAATACAGATACCTATCCTTTCATAATAAACTTCAGAATCATCCCAACCCTCTCGTTTCTAACCTTGCTTCCTCTTCAATTTCTGATAACCGTCCGAGGTGTCTGAAAATAAGATGGCCCCGTGATCTCCTAATGTAAACGTATTATTATAGTGCTACCATTTGGTAGTTTCTCAAGAAGTGTTTTCAAGTCATTATATCCATTTTCACAAATTAACTAGATTTATTCAATATAGTTGTAAATATCATTACACAAAAAAAAAAAAATGTTGACAATCCGTGATGCGGTCTCTCTAATACTCGATGCTCTTATAACGGCATCATTCTCAAAGGAAATAAAAAGTTCTATGGTGGAATGGACCCTCGTGATGCCAGGATATGGTATAATAATATTTTTGTAAAGTATTTCCTACCGAACTTTGTAGGCACTTGAATAAAGTTACTTCAGTAATTTCCACACTGAGTCATGTCGCCTTTTTTATACGCCATGAGGTTAATATCCTTCTTCCAGTCCTTATGCAATGGTCTGGATTTCTTTTATACTGATAGATAGAACAAGGCCTTTTGATCTTTCTTTTCTTGAACCTCTGGTCAGTAGGTTATAATAGTAATCGGTCTACTCCTTTTGAATATACTTATTTATCTGGTAGAGTATTAACTAATTATCTGCAGTAGTTAACTAAGTAGTTCTAGGAGACAATTACTTTCTTGTGCTATTTATTTTTTGAAATAACAGTAATTTTTTATTGGTACATCGAAGTTCTTCTAATTCTCGTATTTGTCTCTACATCTTTCTTGATATTCGACTGTCAGTTTCATCTGTCTAACGATCATTTTACTATATTCCTAATTTTAGGTTTTGGAGGCCTTTAATCATATTATCGATCAAATTGTTGTAAGTCATATTTCTTTTTGTTCTTATCACAGTGTTCTTTCTGCAATAGTACGGATAGCCCATGAACACTTACTTCTCGCGTTTCCTCTTGGACTGCTCGCTTGTCACGTACGATGCGCATCCCTCTCCCTCGACCTCTTACGTATAGAGTTGTTGCCTGAGTAATAATTAATTTACTTATCACTATTAAATAATTTACAACTGTAACAAGTTCTCCTTTTTTTAAAGTAGGATAATTGCTCGTTTTTACTTAAAAATTATTCAGGCTAAGATCGAAAGAGCAGAATTTTTATTTTGTTGACATATACTATATTTCCACCAAGTCATCTCCACTAAGAGGCCCCGATCAGTTAACTCTACCCCTCGTAGTTTACCGCCTAAACAAAAACACGTCGCAGTAAGCGATCAACATCCTCCCCCCCCCCCTCCCCGGGACTCCTCCAGTTAACACTCCAGAATCTGAACCTCAACCACAGTCAAGTAAATCTTCACAAGAAATGGCCTCTGAATCACCCTTTCTTATACCCAACCCATACCAGTTGCTTCAAAATGTCACTGAAGAGATGGAAAATGCATCCTTACACAGAGAACCAACCTAGAATGTTGTTGTGGGCGCTTTTTATGAAAATACTGTTGCATTAAAGATTGCGCAACCAAGCATCACATTTTTGTAACTTTTCGGATTTAATCGATAATAGGGTCCACCATTGTGTTGTCACTGTGGCGTTTATTATGAAAATACTACTTCATTTTAATATAGATGTAATTCGAAAAATTACAAAATGCGAGTAGTTGATGCGAGGTAGTACAATCTAAAATCCAACAGTATTTTCATAAAAAATACCCATTACAACATAATAATGGACCCTTATATCTATTAAATCCATAAAACTACAAAAGCTTGATGCTAGGTTGAGGCAATTCAAATCCGACAGTATTTTAATAAAAACATCCACGATAGTATAATAGTGGAGTCTAATATCAATTAAATCTGAAAAGTTACAAAAACTAGATGCGTGGTTGTACAATCTCAGATCCAACAGTATTTTTATAAAAAGCGCCTTCAAAAGCGCCTCTTATCGATTAAATCAGAAAGATTGCAAAAACGTGATGCGCGGTTGCTCAATCTTAAATCCGATAGTATTTTCATGAAAAGCGACCAGTCAACAAAATACTGGACCCTATTAGTTATTATTTCGATTGAGAATAAAAATAAACCGACCTAGGTGGGAAACGATCTCACAACATTTAGACCCGGGCACCCTACAACCCCCACTCCATAACTTTTTCTGCAGTAAATAGGCGGTTAAACCATAAATTTAACAAATTTTGATCAAATTCGACAGGTTAAACTAAAAAATCTCTATATTAATAATTTCTTTATTTTTCTAATAGTCTTTATTGAGATATATTACAATCTGTCATCTTCAAGGACAAAAGTAATAGTGATATTGAGTAGCTCATTCATACTATGCACAATTAATAAAAATAATAAACAGCAATATAATAATACTAAGTATATGTATATAAACTAAAAATATACTCAAATAAACTAATCTAAATAAATAATAAATAAATATTATGAACTAAGTATTAACTTGCCGAATTTTAAAATTGAAGATCTCTAATTGTTAGCATTTGACAATTACAGAGTGCATAAATATGAAATATCAAAGAATTTAATAATTGACTAATAAAATATGATGAATAAAACGAAAGAATCATTTTCAAATGTTGAAAAAAAAATTCTGGAAATAAGAGCTGTAATATTGATTTATGATATACCATTGGAAAGCAAATAATTATAAATAAATGAATAGTTAAATATAATATTGTTGATGATGATAAAGAGTGACGAAATTCTAATGAATTTTAATTGTAGTAGTAACTAATGTATAATTTTATAATATTGAATGGAAAATATGAAATAAATGTTCACATAGAAATAAACTGGAACTTTTATACAAGATATATTAGAACTATTTTTTTCCAGCATGATTGTCCAAAAATATACAGCGCCAAGAATTGCCATAATTTACATTAATTGTCTTAATTTTGTATTTATCATAAATTTAATATTATTAAGGTTTATTAACTTAAAAAAAATAATTATAACTATATATACTGTATTGACTGTATAAGTATAATGATATGTATAAGTTAAGCGATGAACCACGCCAGCTTTTTAGATACTGCTTAATTCAAAATTACTGAAAATTGGTTTTCACTTTGAGTTAGGATTTGGTTAAAACTCGTTTAAAGATGATTAGAATAAGAACAAAAAAAAAGTTTTAAGAAAAGTATTGTTTTATGGGATAAGACCTGGTATAAGGATTCTCAGGGAAATTTCAACTTGAGCCAAAGCAATGATAGGATTAGCTGGTAAGACGTTTAAAAATTAACTCTGTTGGATTATTCGTCATTCCCTGATAAAATCTTTAATTTTAAAATGTTTGCGTGTAATTATTTTGAAACAGATGAGAGTTTATGGGAACATGTTTCTCTAATTTTAGGAGTAGATCTTTGAAAAACAGAGGAGTATTTCGTTTTTTATTAAACAATCATCTTGAAGTAGGAAAAAAAATCGAAAGATATAATTTCAATGAATCGACTAAGTAATTATTCAACTAATCAAAAACAAATTACCTAAAAAAAAAAATGTCCCTGCAATATCAATGAAACAATTTTTTCTATAGTATTTGTTATTTCAATATAACAATAATAATCTTTTTTTTAATTATATCACGTATAACTTCTTTGATTAACCTAATATTATGCATATTTTAATTGTATCTAAGTATTTACATTTTCCAACTGCAGGCTAGTTGCAACACTGACATATATGTAACTTTATGTTATTAAACGACTAAATACTTGTCAGTTAGTTGTCTGTATTTTCATTTATTTTGTAAAATATTTCTCTGCACTGGCATCCACGATATTGTAGTGTTTGTATTGAAACTAATAATCCAACTGTTCATTATTGGCGGTAATTAATTAGAAGAGCTTCATGCAAATTAATATAGGGAACCTCATATATTTGTTTGTTTGCTTCATTATAAGAAACCATTCTTTTTTATATATGTTCAACTCCTGGAATTTTGTGAAATTCTTATGATAAACAACTATTGTTAAATTTATTGTCCAATGAAAAGGAATAATTAGTTTTTAATACAATATTACCTTTGTATCTTTATTTTAGTAGTCATATTATTTAAATTTACCATTGAAAGTAGTATGCTTCTCTGTTATATAAAGTATTAACATACTTAATGCAAATAAATGTTGATTTAAAAAAATGGCTTAGTTGGTAAATAATTGGACTGAACAGAACAATTAATGAAGACGGTGATATAGTTAGAAAAACAAGATTTAACAATAAGTTTTGAATTTGAAATAAATGCATGCATTGAAGTAAAAGTCAATCTCAACAGTTGAATCAATTGGTCAAAAATATTTATATGACGGTCAAACCTTACTATTTTCAAAAATAAGAACGAATCTTGCCAAAATTAATGTAAATAACTATGGAAAAGCTCTAAAGAATTTTGTAGCAGCACTAGAAAAACAGAATCCTTTAATACCATAATTTTAAACATTTAAGCTTCAAAACTTTTAATACGGGAGATGATAATCAAATTAAAGGATTCATCAAATCAGTTTACAACAATATTAAACATATGAAAAAATCTTGGTCAACATTATGAGACATAATCAATAAAATTTACCGTTAATAATTAAAACATAGTGTGATAATGAAAACTATCTAATTTACTTTTTAATATGTTTTGTGTTATTCTACACCACCATTCGGAAGAGACCCTTTATTAAAATTATGTTAGTTTCTCTTATCATATTTTGCTCTATAAATTTCAAAGTGTTATAGATATCAAAAACACGTGTAAGGATATTTTTTGTTGTGTTTTTAACTGAATATTATTTTTAAAAAATAAATAAAACAAACATAAGCCTATAAGGACCCTAGGATACTATATTGAGGAACACCAGCGGACTGGGAAAAGATGGATGAATAAGTGTTATTGTGCAAGCCGGCACTCGCACGTTTTACGCACCTGGCTTGATGATGGCAATAGGTCTTTATGTGTCCCAATTCTTGACACTTAGTGCATTGCACTATCACAGTTTTTTTTCAAATTTAACTGTTGAATATATAAGTCGGTAAACTTGAAATATTTCGATTTTATTACTAGTAGGCTCCAAATCAACGAAGAATAAAGGTAATGGATATTTCTACTCTTGATGTCTAATCTCAGCACGCTATAGCATCATATGTGCCTAATGTTGTGGCCTATTTCTTCCATGCCAGACTTGATAAGGGATATAGGGGTGGTTGAGTGTAGGACTCTCAAGGCCACTCGATATGCCTTTTCTTGTCTTAACTAATAACAGAGGAAATCGTAGTTTTTTTTTTTTTTTATGAAAAGTAGTTGATTAATGTTTCTATAATTATTTTTTGAGTTTGTGTTCATCTTGATGTCGTTTACCCTAGAAAAACATCAAAAATTTGTCTTATCAGATCGGCAATATATTGACCAAATGATATGAAATTATCAATTTTGGAAACAAAAATAGGTGGCGGATCAGAGACATTAAGACCTTGAGGCTCCAGAGGCTAGCTTAATGAGTTACTAACAGGAACAGAATTATTGCTGGCTGTGGTACTCGGCGCGGTTGGCTCTGGTTTTGTGGTATTTGATTTGCTTCTAGTTTTGGGTGGTGATTTATTTTGTCCGGCAGTTTGTTTGGATTTATTTAATTTAGTTTGTTCGGCTGACAATTTAGATTTTGTCGAATTATTAATTTTGTTGCTGGGTGAATTGCCCGCTCACCCAGAGGCAGAGTTTCGGTGAAGTTTTTGAAGTGATCTACTTTTCAGATATTGCGAGTCAGTTTCGTTAACTTCGGAAAATGGTGGCTCGTCATCTGAATCTTCGCACGAAGAGTTCTTGTTCAAATTAGTATTTTCCATATCAATGATAAGAAGAAGAAAACAAAAGAATATAAATACCTAAATATTACAATCATAAAAATAAATATTTTCTATTTTATAATTAAAAAAATTAACTATTTAAAAACTTTTGAAACAGAAATAAAAAAAACTTTCTGAAAACAAATAAGGAAGAATAAAAAAATATTAAAAACAAACTGTCTCTGGGAGAAAAAAATCTGTCTTCAACTGTTTATAAAGCAACTGTTAATGTAGTATTACCACAGAGTTTTAACTACTAAGAAAATAACAAAGTCACAATCACAGAGCAACATGAAGGTTATACTGCAGTTGTGGCCAGGACACTTTACACTGTTCTTGTAACTAAAATTAGAAAATGCTCTGGATGTGCCGGATACAATAATCCCATCCATGGATCCGTATCTCACCATTTGTAGATATCTAGATCGCTAGATGTAAAAAGGATACGTCATGTTACACATGACAAGTACAACACTATTTTTAGAAAACTTGGGTAAACCTAGGAGTGGAACACCTCGTTTAGGGATGCAATAAAGAACGAAGAGGAAGTAGAATGCTCTGTTATAAATTCTCACATTCAGAAGCTATTTAAACTCCCGGAGGTTTGCCCAATGTTTACAGTTGAAATTATAGCGATAAGAAAAGTTCTTATATATATATAGAGACAACAGGAACTACCAATTTGGCCGTGGTGGAGGACTCGATGAGTGATGATTACTAGCCATTGAAATTACCAGACCAAAAATTACAATAGCAGAAGAAATGAGAAACATTTGGCGGCGAATAAGAGAGAATGGTAAAAAAATAATGTTAAATGTTTTGGCAAACCTTTTATATCTTAATTGACACCTGGTAATATATAATTTTTATTTTGAAACATTGGTTGAAGTTCTTCAACATACACTGTCCAGTTTCAGAAATAGGTCCATGTATCCTTTTGAGTATTTTTTATTTCCATACATTCATTAACTTTTCAGTTTTCGTGTTGTACTTTTCTCATACATACATTACTACTTTCTCATAAGTCAGAACTTTAGCTGTTTAATACAATCTTATGTAGCTAATGAAGTGCCAAGAAACATTTACTGCTGGTTATCCGGTGTTCCTCAAGGTAGCGTCTTGGGTCCAGCCTTTTATATTTTTTTACCAGATGTCCATCCCGATAAATTTCTGGCAACATTTTCTGAAGACAAAGCCATCTTATCCTCCAATTCAGATCATGAAATAGCATCCTTGGACCTACAAAGGCACATCTCCTTGATTGAGCATTCATATTGATTGGGACATTAAAGTAAATTAATTAATGAATTAATAAAATGAATAAATTAATGAAACATGTCATCTTCTCCTAACGAAAGTCATATTTTTCAATTCATTTTGAATCCATTTGAATTGCTTCTCTTCCTAGAAACATTTCGGTATCTTAGTTTCCTCTTAGAAAAAAAGTCTTGAAGATCCTCTTAGATACGCATAGGCTTTCCATTCAGGTTGGGGGGAGGGCGATGGACCCTACCCAAAAATAAATCGCCGGAGTTTATATTACTTTTTAAAATTATGATTATTAATTAGCATAGTGAACATAATTATTGTTAAACGGACATATTTTTAATAATTTGTCAGCCCTGAAGGACTACGCGACTATGGTACTGGTTTCTTTTTCAATTTCTTCCTTTCTGCCCATATCTGCTTGAGGATATCGCTAAATATTTTCTTCCTCTCCTCCGTCCACTTCCTCCTGAACGGAAGTACCTCAATGTCCACCACATGCACCGAACTTTTCAGGATATAATATCACCGCAAAATAATATTAAATATAATATGTATATAAATGTTTATGTATTAGTTTTTTTTATGTACGGATATATTTGAAAATATGTTAACAAATCAATTGGGCATATTACATATTTTTATTTTTACTTAATGTTTTGATGCAGTCAGATGAACTCTTAATTTCCCGATGCTTCGAATTTGCCGCGGGAAATGTAATAAAATCTTCTCGTAAAATGGGAAGGTATACAAGAATAGTTCATAAATTCCTAGGATAAGTTGCAACATATAATTATCTTTCGGTATAAACTAAAACATCAATACTAAGTACACATAATACTGGCGCACCAACTTTTAGGTCCCAGCTTAGCCATCTAGTAGACTTTTCCTATTTCCTTAATTGATTTTAGTTTACATTCAAGACAAGAACTTGACTGACGATAAGACTAATTATAGACTACTGGTTAGAAAATTTGATCTTTCAGTTGATAATAAATTACTAATCTACAATAAAATCCTGAAACCTACTGATTAGAACAGTGGGGTGAACAGTGTCCAAAGTTTGTTGAGCTACGGTAAATATCCTCCCATTCTATGCCAAAACAAAACCTTACACAATTTCCTTAATATTCCATTTTTCCTAGACATTATCCAAGAAAAAATATGCAAATTTCAACATAACCTTACGTATCATCCAAATTCCCTTGCACAATCCCTAACAAGTTCCACCCATCCCTACAATCTTCCTTGAAGGTAGAAACGGTAGTGGCCCCGCGATCTTTTGTAATATTTATATATATTGGTTTTGGTAATGTCCAAATGCTGCAAGACGTGAGTGCATGTGGTTATAGCGCTCTCGCTCAATCTCCACTTGCTTTATTAACAGTGACGCGTTTCAGAGAGGATTCAGGAATCCTGAAGACCTGCAAAGCGAGAGTTCGGAATTCCCTCATTTGATTGGAAATAGTTTGACCGTGTTAGTATACTCTTCTTTTCTTTTCATTCATTCGATATACTTTTTGATTATTATTTAGTTGTTACTTTACTTCTGTTTTCTTTTCTTTATTTAAATTTTTTGTAACTACGGTGTGAATGTATTCTTTCCTCAATATAACCAATATCTATAACAGAATGTTATATTAACAATAAATAAGAAAACAAAGAACTGCCAGATGTGCTTTTTATTTCATATATATTCCTCTAGTGTTATAGAAGGGGCCATTTTATTATAAATTATACTGTTATTGTTATAACAATTATACTGTTGGGTGGAGGGGATGTCACGCCGGCTATATCTGATGTATTTTTGACGGGTTACAGCACGATCGCCCCCACTATTACTTATCTACCTGCTGCTTGTATCAATTGTTTGAGCAAGGAATTTAAACGAAAGTATTTTCATCTTATTTTTCCGCAGCCACTTTACAAAATCTTACCAAATTGAAATATAGTGTTCCTTAATAAGTGTGGTAACCACTAGTCACTACTTTTTCAAATTATTTCACTTTGGACTTATAAACTTGATAACTATCACAGATCCGAACTGCACTGCTTCACGGCCCGAGCCAGACTCTCAATATTTCATATATCAATTCTAATAACAGCTAGGTCAATTTATATCGAGTGTCTTGCAAGAATTGGAGATAACACTAATCTTATTGGGTTAACAAGTCAATGAAAGCAAATCTATAAATAATCGTATAAGGGGATACAAACAAGGGTGAAACAGTAATTGTCAATAAGTCATTACGTATTTGACAATTAAATTTTTGTTCTGATAGCTTATCGGTGGTCATATTTCAGGAGCATTGCCTAACAACTAAATGATAAACATAGATCTTTAGCAAAGCCCATAGCAATAATGTAAAACGCATATTCTTGATTTCAAGGTTCAATGGGATGGTAGAAGGAAAACAAATTGAATACAATTTTTCAAACAGCAATATATATATATATATATATATATATATATATATATATATATATATATATATATATATATAAGTTAAGCGTCGGCGGACTCTAACAATAAAAAAAAAGAAAGGAAAGGGCTTGAAATGCAACACTCACGGTTTCAGAAAAGATACTGATTTATTCCTTTAGTAATCCTCCTTATATACATTTCATATGTTTATTTACATTCAGGACGGTATTAAGGCTGATATCGCCGGTCTCCGGTCTTTATCTCCCCCCCACCAGTTTACGAATAGGATTTTTCGGAAACTTAGATATTCCTAGATCGGAGCTAACGATTATCAGTCTTAACACCTTACAATTGTTTTTACAAGTATAAAGTTGAAAGAAAGTAAAACTCACTCGAGACATACAATAATACAAAGAAATAAAAAAAACAGAACTAAACACAACACTTGCTTCCAAAAACAGAACTCTTAAAATCCTAAAAAAAACAGAGAAGAAAAAAAAAAAAATAATACACTTTCCTCTACTGTATTGCTATGATTCTATTTACACATAAAAAAAAAAATACACCATATTTTTGCTTAGACAACCAAAAAAAAACATATTTGTTATAACGTGGTGAGGGTACTACGAATCCGTTAGTTTATGTTCCGGTTCTATCATTGGGAGCTTCAATTGTTCAATGTGAACCGTTCTCCTCTTTCTAGGTTCATTAACGCTTTCGATCGTTAGTAGATTATGCTCCCTAATAGCAATCACTCTGAATGGACCCTCGTATCGTAACAATTGTTTCCCTCTGTTGGTCCCTACTCTACGGTACACTATTGTCCCGATCTTTAGATCACCCATTTGGTCACGTACGCGAACATTCTGCCTCTCTACCCGCTTCTCCTTTTCCCGCTTAATTTTCGCCGTTACTCTTCCCCACGTCTTTTCCATCTCCACCCTATTGCTCTGGATTTGCTCGACTAATGGTTCATTAACCGTTGTTTCCCCGCAATCTCGCCTTGGCCTGCGCATCCCGAATAGTACTTCCACGGGCGAAAATCCCGTGACGGAGTGAATCGAGTGGTTGTAGGCTGTTACCGCTTTCTTCATTGCAACATCCGGCTCCAACCCTTTTTCCCCCTGATACACCCGGATGTGATCACTCAGCGTGCTGTGCAACCGCTCAATGCCGCCTCTACCCTTAGGATGTCCCGGGGTGTTATAATGCCAACGAATCCCTAGTCGTTTCACCTCCTCCCTAATCGCGGCATTGTCAAACTCCCTACCACCGTCCGATGTGATCCTCTCGGGGACCCCGTAGAACTGCACCCAGGTTTGTAGGGCTTCCGCAACTGCGTTGGCAGACTTGTCCATGACCTGGTGTGCCATAGCTACCTTGCTAAAGACGTCGATGACCGTGACCCACTTGAACCCTCTCCAGGTAAATGTATCAATCTGGAGGTCCTGTAGTGGCATATTCCCCGTCGGTGTCTCTTCCTGAATCCCTCTGGGGGGGTGTCGATCATATTTCGTGCGCATACACACCTCGCATTTCCCTATGACCTCTTGGATGGATTTTTTCATGCCCCACCAGAAGTGCTTTCGACGTAATGCCTGCAGTGTCTCGTTCACGCCTCGGTGGTTGGTTTTCCCCTGGTGATAAGCTAATGTGACTGCCTGTTGCTGTTCCTCATCCTGTATAGTTTCCACTGCGTACTTACAACGGATGAGTGTTCTGTCCACACCAATTCGCTCGGATCTCCACATCCGCTTTATTTTATCCCATACCGTGTTATTCCCCACATAAAGATGGTGCGTCTTTCCAGGTTCCGTGGCGTCCTTCAGTGCCGTACAAATTTGCTCTTCACTCACCCCGGGTTGCGACCAGATGACGCGAATCTTGCTTTTCCCATATCTTCGATAATCTATTTTCATCATCCCTGCTACTCTCGTTTTCCAGATTACCTGACGATGCTTGTCACACTCCTCAGATGCCGCCCAGCTTCCTCCTCCCCGCCGCCGTTCGTCGCTGCTCGGTCCGTTGGCTGCTCCTGCCTCCTTCGCCTCCACTGCTACCTGGTTCGTCCGTCTCTGTCCCCGAAGTTCCCGACTCCTCGGTTGCCTCTCCCGAAGATCCGTCCTTCCGCTGCATCCTAGCCCGTCTTGTCAGCTTCTGCGTGTTTACTTCCATGGGCTCGTCTTGAGTTCTCTCTCTCCTCCGGAATATGTACGGGCACTGCCTAGCAATATGCCCTTCGGTACCGCACTCGAAACATCTAGTGCGCGGACATTGTGCAACTAAATGTCCTGGCTTTCCGCACCCGTGACATTTCCTGTCTTCCCTGCGGGGTCCATTCCTCGGCCTCACTTGTCCGGATCTTTTTTCACCCATCCTGACCTTTTCTCCGCTCGGCTGTACCGTTTCTCTCCTCTTCCAACCCATCGGGGCTGTCCGGGGTCGTCTGTCATTCACCCGGATCCACCCTGGCTCTTCCACGTCCATCCGAGTCTCTTCTTCCCTTGCGCTTAGGTCGATCATTTCCTGGGCACACTCGAGGAATGATCTCTCCCTGGGCAATCCGTCTCTCCTTCCCGTTTCCTTCGCCAACTGGACCTTGAGTATCGTCGAGAGGAACTCCATCCTGGCTTCCACCTCTCCCACACTCATTGTTTCGCGCATTTTCTCCGTTATGCGGTTGTACTTTGCCACTAGTACCCCCGCATACTGGCCCCTCGTCTGACGTTGGGACCGGCGCTCCCTAAACATTTGGAAGATGTCTTCCTCCGGCGTCCATCTGCCTCCTCCGAAGGCCTTCTTCAGTCGCTCCTTAATCACCGGCCATGGTGTCTCCTCGTCCGCCTGAATTTGGTTCAGGATGCTCCTCCTTACTCGGCACACCAGAGCCGCTTTCAACGCTTCCGCGTCCCCTAGGTTTACCAGGTCCTCCGCCACCTTTACCTCTATTCTAGACATGAGGCGGTCTCCGCCTTTCAGGAAATGGTTGAGCTCACCTACCTCGCCACCGAAGCGTTCCAGGTCCGCAATGGCTCTTCGAAGGTCCTGCGTGGTCGCCGCTCTTATTTTCATCCATTCCAGCGCGTTAGCGTGCGCTTCTGCCAATGTGTCCCTCGGTAAGGGAGGGATCTCCTGGATCTGCGGAATCTGCGGTACCTGAGGTATTTGAGGTATCTGAGGCACCTGAGGGGCCTGCGCGATCTGAGGTATCTGCGGAATTTCTTGAGGTTGAGGGATTTCCGGGGCGCTCAACACTCCCGGCCTGATTAAGCCCTCTGTTGGCATTTCACTCTTTCCTTATGACTAGGAGAAGAAAAAAAAAACCAAGAGAAAAAAAAATGACTTTAAAAAAAAATTACTTCTCTGTTCTCCTGTCGTAGTCCCGGGTTTCGGCACCAGTTAAGCGTCGGCGGACTCTAACAATAAAAAAAAAGAAAGGAAAGGGCTTGAAATGCAACACTCACGGTTTCAGAAAAGATACTGATTTATTCCTTTAGTAATCCTCCTTATATACATTTCATATGTTTATTTACATTCAGGACGGTATTAAGGCTGATATCGCCGGTCTCCGGTCTTTATCTTATATATATATATATATACATATATATATTGTTATATATGGGAATACATATGAAAATGGATGAACTGCTAATATATTTTCTATCTCAATGAAGATTCTAAAATTCAGACCTTTCTGACGCTATGCGGTATCTATTAATTCTTGTTGTTCTCTCGACTCACGAATTTCTGTCGGAAGTTGTGATTCCTTCCTCAAAAGCGTACTTCTATCTCCTTTTTTCATTTGCAAGTCAATCCTGTCCACTTTAGGAAGTCTTTGCAATCCCTCATTTTAAATCAACTGAGCCCATATAATGCTGAAAGCGTTGCGGATTTTGACAAAGACCTTATTCATTGTGAACTAGCTGTATTCTTTGTTACACTAGTACAACCAATTCCTATTGAACTTTCTGAAATTTTCATTACAAATTATTACATAATGAAGTATTGCATCATGTTTTGAATTATTCTCTATTTCGCACTACAGAAAAATAGAAAACAAAAATACAAGGACAACTCAATTAATTATAAAATTATAGTTAATTTAATTATGGAGTAAAAAATTGTCAACTAATAAAATTGAATAATCAAGTTTTACATTGCAATTCTTAATATTTTTACATTTAAAACAACTAATTTTATTGTTTAAACCACTATTAGAACAGATTTTGAGACGAACTAACGATTTAATTCAGACAAGTCTTATTTAGGCTTGGAGAGGGGTGACCTGAGGTAAGCTTGGTAAAACTTGGAGAGCTCCAACATTACTACCTTCCCAAATCCTAAATGTTGAAACCTAGGAGATGAAGCTATATTTAATGCATATGAAAAAATTTACTAACCATTTTTTAAAATTATTATTACGTCCTCAGCCCAACAAAACAAGCAGTTTTGCTCGTGAACATAGCGCAAATCCCACCTTCCACAGTTCTTATATCTAATACTCCAATCCTACCTCGCCGACCGCTCCTTTCAAGTTCGCTGTGGTATAGAATTTTCCGACTGTTACTCAATTGAGGCTGGATTTCTTCAAGGCAGCGTCTTGGGTCCCATTCTTTACATCATCTATACCGCTGACATTCCTGTACAACCCGATACACTCCTGGCAACTTTCGCTGATGACACTGCTATCCTGTCTTCTAACTCAGATCCTGAAACAGCGTTCAAAAACCTGCAACGACACCTACCTCTGATTGAACACTGGTGCAAGAAATGGCGCATCAAAGTCAATGAATCCAAATGTAAACATATAACCTTCACCCTTCGTCGTAATTCCTGTCCACCAGTTTACTTTAACTCCATCCAGCTTCCCTTCTCCGACACAGTCCGGTATCTTGGTTTTCTTCTAGACAGACGACTAACGTGGAATCCGCATACTTGACTCAAAAGACAGGAACTTAACCGACGTTATGGCCAGCTATATAGACTACATAATAGAAAATCTAAACTTTCTATTGAAAACAAACTACTGATCGACAAGACAATAATAAAACCCATGTCGACCAACGGACTAGAACTGTGGGGGACAACCATATTTAGACAACCTTAGATAGAACGCATTCAATCCTTCCAGTCTAAAGTCCTTCGTACAATGGTCGATGCTCCCTTCTATATCGCCAATAAAACCCTGCATAATGACCCTAATATTCTACTTATTCTTGATCTTATCCCAGACAAATTCTACAAATTTCATCAGAATCTTACCCATCACCCTAATCTCGTAGCACAGTCCCTATCTAGCACCACCCATCACTACAATCCTCCTCGCAGGTTAAAACGGCAGTGGCTCCGTGACCGTTTGTAATATGTATATATTGGAGTTCTGGCAATGGCCAGAGTTCCCATGGCCGGTTTTAAACAGTGTAAATAGATATTCCTGCGTCTAAGATGTTTATTTTTATTCTTTTCTTTTTTTTGAACATTTTCATTCCATTTTATTAATTTATTTTTATTTTGTTATTACTAGTATTTATAGTTTCTTCCTTCATTATGATATTTAATTTTGTTCTTATTTCGCTGTATATTATTTTGAAATTACCTTATTTATATTTTGAATTTATAAATATGGTGTGAATATGCTCTCTGAACTCTATTATAAATGTCCTTAATTGAGACAGATTGTAATATTTATCAATAAACAAAAACAAGTAATCCATAATATATATATATATATATATATATATATAACCAGAAATTTCCGTCAATAACGTCAATCTGCTCCTTCTGCAATTGAACTCATAAATATGAAATGATTGAGTACTATACATTTGATTTTCATTTAAGGACATCATTTTGTCATTTCACAAACTTTCAAGAGTGATGTCAAAACTGGAATTTCAAAATAAATTCCACTAAATCCCATCAAACCAGTTTATCCTTTGTTGTAAAATTATGTTGTTGTAAACCTTGCCAATCACACTGGATTTCACCACTGACTCAGTCATCTAGGAGAGAAGTTCTATGTCGCTTTATTTCTTTCTGCCATCAAACCTAGATCGGATCATTAGTTCACCTGCCCGAAAACTGGCAGCTCCACATGTGCACGCTCAGTCAATGTACCTAAAATATGTATTTTTATTATTGTAATGTAAAAAAAGTGAAGTTCTATCTTGTAAATATTTGTATAGATTGTGAATACTTTTTAATAACAAAGTTGTATGGTAACAAGGTATACTGATTAAAACTGTTAAATAACAATAACTGTAACGACTCTTGCTATCCATGGCGGAATGAAGAAAGGTAACAGTCCTAAAAATTTTCAGAGGGAATTTGGATCTGCATCCTTTGGGATGTAAGACATATATATGTAATACTTATATGTAAGACATATAAGACATAGCTATCAAATTAGTCGTTAGTATTTCATCTTCCCTCACAGTCTTCCGTTGGTAGTTCATCCTCCCAAAAAGTCTGGAGATTCATCCTTCCGTTGTGGTTTCTGTCCTGTGGTGTCTTGAGGTTCATCCTTTGGCCCGCAGATCAAGAGTGATTAGGGTGCACATCCATCTTACACTTGAGGTCATTCTGTCTTAGCCTCTTTCTTCATTCACTAAGTCATTAAACCTTAATTTTAACACGCTCTTTCGAGGCCTTCTGATCACTAAACTAACTATACCTACCTCGACAACTTAATAGCTAACACCCCACTTATCCTTAGTAAAGAAATCCAACATAGATGATTCTACCATGACAAACGTTTGACTTGGAATCCTCATAACGTACTGTAACGACAAGAATAGCCTGTATAAACATATCCTGAATAAATACAAATTCTTTATAGAACTATAATTTTTTCTAGTTTATGCTATTTTGTATTACTAGTAACAATGATAGACATTTACTTATTCTTAATAAAAAAACTTAATCGTACATATGTGGATGAAGTTTTGGGAATATGGTGTTAAATGTAAGCCTATTGATATTATGATAAGACCTGCCTGTTATTAAACAGACTTTTTTTCCCCCAACGCTTCTTCGCCTTTTTAGGATATACGAGATTTTCCCGGGCCAGAGAAGACGGGGGAATAACATCAGGGTTAAAAGTCCCCTCCCTCCGTAACTCGTAATTATTTTATCATTTGACTTTGGTTTATCAGGTTGCCGGACAACCAGTGTTTTGGACACACTTTAGCCACCCTGTCCCCATTTTTTGATAGACTTGGTTATTCAGCCTAAGGGAACCTCGAGATATGATTTTCCGTTACATCGCATTGTTTCTCCTATTGTTGTATATATTTAATATATAAGTTAGTTAAATAAAATATTAAAAATCTTTATTAATGGATTTATCTTTATAATTAAATTGACATTATAATGATACATACGTTAAATGAAAGTAAAAGAATAATTCAAAACGACATATTATTAAATACAAATTATAAGAAGTTAGAAACTGTTTAATCATTAATATACTTCAAGAATTATATTATTAATAAAATAGATAATAACCTTGGAAATAAAAACCTCAGCTACTCAACCCTTGTAAATTTATACTTTTGAACAATTGTATTTTTGCATCTATTAGAAGGTTGAACTAGCCAAGGCGTAGCAAGTTGTTCATAATTCAGATAGATGCTGATTCTGACGTGTTATCGGCCTTTGATGAGTGATTAGCTATTGATAAGATCGACAATAACCCTCAAACCTCTATAGTCAATTTGAAGAGCCACCCCAACCATATCCAGTTCCCTACCTCTCTTAGCCACACAGCCTCTTAGAAATGCAAAATTTAAGATTTTAGTCGTAATGCGTTTGACGATGTCTTTCATAAATTTTCTCTCTTAAAAATTTGGTGAGGTTTAGTGATTTGATGGTTTGGTTGGTAATGTTCTTGATGCATGCCAACCCCTTCAATTAGAAAAAAAAACCAACGATAGTAGTCAATAGAACTAAAGGATTAGACTTGCAACGTTTTCCTCTAGTATTGTTTCATTAGATTTACCAAAAGAAGTGTTTTGGATTAAAATATTGTATGTTTCTATATCTACCACACAAAAACGATTGTCCGATTATGGCATTGGATGAGCTATTCGAAGGGTTTCCATGGCACCATGACATCCCCAATATATTAGAATGGCATTCTGGATTAGAATGGCATAATATAAAAGATACTTACTGTATTGATCATGAGGCAATTATAATTGGTTTTGTTTGTTTGTTTTTGCTTATTTTTTATTTATTTAATAATATATATATATATATATATATATATATATATATATATATATATATATATATATATACTAATTTCTCATGTTTTATTTATTTATTTTTATTTTATATTTAATTTTTGCTAATATATTTTCGGATTTTATAAATTTTAGGATTAATTTTACATTTTTATTGACATCTTTAAGGATTGTTGGTAATTCGGGTTTTAATAAGATACTATTTAGGCTTGAGGTAAAATGTGGACACTTCCTAAAAAAACATGGTGTATTGTTATGATTAGTGTTGCCCAAAATCGGTCTTGGTCTTGCACTTTACGAGACCAAGACCGAGGCCGCTTAACTGTTGCATGACCAAGACCAGGACTGGTAAAAAAAATCAACTTTTTAAATAGAAATTAATTCAAAAAAGTTACTAATACTTAACAGTCTTAGTTACTGTATGTTAATAACTGATATAACTAATATACTTTTGCATTCAACTCCTCTAATTTTTCATTCGGGCTTAGTTAGGTTTCTCCTATCTAAAAAAAATACAGTAATATCTCTATATTAATAAGCTAATAAGTGACTGCAAGACTGTTGAGATAGTCTTGAGCAAGACCAAGACCATGACGAAGACTGAGTTTGCAAGACCAAGACTCGTCTCGGTCTCGCATTTGGGCAACACTAGTTATGATAGTATTGCAATGTTGTCATTTCGGTTTCGCTTCCTTTGAGATTAGGTAGAAGTGGGTAAGTCTAGTGTGTCCTATTAGTATTCCAGTCAGTATTATTTCCTCTTTACGACACTTGTGGCTGGAGGTGCCCATGAGATTCACATATCTTTTTATCATTTTGCGTTTGCTCGGTGGGCTTTCATTACACATGGAATGCCATGCATGCATGATAAATTTCATCTTTGAGGGGTTTATTTTATTTGTATGGAATGAGAACTGCTTTAACCCGTCTAAGTAGCGGCGCGCTTTTCTTGCGCCACGATAAGCCAATTATTTTCCTACGAAACCCACGTGACTAGGGACCCATATAAATGTAACTGATTTACCTAGATTTTGTAAATTGTTTAAGTAGGAGTGAATACAGGAATTTTTTGGATGTTTCGGATACATACAGGCTAAGTCCTATAATGAGCTTAAAGAATCTGTAACTAATACTATGTCGTTTTGGTTTAATGAAATACAGAAATGAAGCACATTACAAAGCTTACGAAGTTTTATTTTATAGGTTGGATCTTTGATTGCGAAAGCTGTTAGTTAAGATGCTGTTGATTGGTCTGATTTAGATCAGTCGGTGTAGATTATGTAGGTATCCGGCATGTTTTGCCGAATGCGAGAGAAATGGGCTTTAAATTCAGACATTTCGGTATTATTTTTGGAGTATTTTGCGAGTTTTAGTTTAGTTAGAGGGCGTTGGGTGGTCCAAGGTGGGTTGTCAATTTTTTATATTATATATATTAGCCGAGGACAGCGGAAGAGTTTTATTTTTTTTTGGATTCAGCGAAGAGACTAGGAATCGGACTTCTTCGAAATGCTCCTGTAGCGATGCGAATCCCGGTGTGGTGTATTGTATCTAATTTTGCTAGTATTTGAGAACAGGCTGAGCCATATACAAAAGATTCATAGTAGATTTTTGAACGTATCGCTACCTAGTAGAGTTTGAGCAAACTGACTATTGGCATCCCAAGTGTGTGGCTTCATAATTGAATAATGTTTGAATATAATATAATATTATATTATAATAATATAATGTAATTTTTTTTATTTGTTACAATAAATTAGGCCATTTTTCACCAACCTTTTATTATTACGCATCAATTTAACGTTTCGACCATACTAAGGGTCATTTTCAAAACTGTAAAATTATAATAACATTATTAGTTAATATTCAGCATTTTTAAAATGAATTTATTATTACATTTAATTGAATTGTCTAACATTCTTTGTCAAATTATTTCCGATATACTTAAATTTATATAGAAAAATTGTTAATTGTTAGAGTTTTAATGGTTATAGTTACGCACATGTAAGGTTTTTTTTAATAAAAAGTGTATACCTTATGTATATTTTTTTATATAAATTTAAGTATATCGGAAATAATTTGACATAGAATGTTAGAAAATTCAATTAAATGAAATAAGAAATTCATTTTATAAATGATGAATATTAACTAATAATGTTATTATAATTTTCCAGTTTTGAAAATGACCCTTAGTATGGTCGAAACGTTAAATTATGCGTAATAATAAAAGGTTGGTGAAAAATGGCCTAATTTATTGTAACAAATAAAAAAACTTCAAGACACCAAAGGAGGAAAAATGAACAGAAGAAATATAATGTAATGTTTTTTCGAGGTATTTGCTTTAAATTAGAACTATATCGTTTCTTGGTAAGTTTCCTGTCGAATGTTAGGCCCGGAAATCTATGTTGTTCTGAGGAAGGTATTTGTGAGTTTCCTAGAAATACATCTGGTGAGTTAGGCGCGTTACCTTTTCTGCTGAAGTGGAGTCATTTTGCCTGTTGATAGCTGACTTCCAGTAGGGCTTGGTCAGTTTTTAATTCTGTTTTTGTTGGATATCTCGTATGTTTCCTGATCGAAAAAAGGTAGCTAAGGCGAATAGAAGTGGTTTGACTCCCCTTGGCAAACCGAGTCCTAAATCATTTATAGCAACAGATAATAGATTAGGGCTTATATCCCTGTCTGTGTATGGGTACCGCACTGATCTGCATGTGTTCTTGAGAATGTTCACAAACAATTCGTAAGTAAAATGTCGGTTTATTTTAAATATTACCATGTTATGAATCTCTTAAGAAAAATCTGGTCTGTGAATTTGATAAAACGATCATTTTTTTTTTTTTTTTTAGACACCTTATTATATGAAAATAAAATCTAAACATTGTCAGACGACCAACTTAACGTCCCCTTTCCCAACTCCTTTTGACCACCATTCTAAGGGAACATGTATGATCCTTAATCTTGCTCACCTTTCTTGTTCTCTCTATGTCTACTGTTTTTATATATATAAAAAAATATAATAATTGAATAATACTATAATATGTAATTTGTTTGTATGTTTAATATAATGAGTTACTCCATCACTATTACTGATGTCCTTGAATGTGGCAGAATTTGATATTACTTCATAAACTAATGTACAATTAAAAAAATAAGTTTAGAATAACGTTGTTTGTAGTAAAGCTGTCAACCTCAGTCCTTGTACCTAATCCTCCGCTCCTACCTCTCTGATCGTACCTTTCGGGTTCGCTGTGGTTCAGAATTTTCCGACTCCTTCCCAGTTGAAGCCGATGTTCCTCAAGGTAGCGTCTTGGCCCCGTCCTTTATATCCTTTTTACCGCCGATATCCCTGTCCATCCCAATACCTTCCTTGCAACATTTGCTGATGACACCACCATCCTATCATCCAACTCAGATCCAGAAATAGCATCTTTAAATCTTCAAAGGCACGTCTCCATGATTGAGCACTGGTGTAATATATGGCGCATCAAAGTAAACGAATCCAAATGCAAACACATTACCTTCACACTCCGCCGCAGATCCTGTCCATCAGTCCACTTTAATTCCATCCAGCTTCCTTTTTCAGACACAGTCCGGTATCTTGGCTTTATCTTAGACCGAAGACTAACGTGGAACCCACATACTAGACTTAAAAGACAAGAACTTAACCGACGATACGGCCAATTATACAGACTACTGACCAGAAAATCTCAACTTTCAATTGACAACAAATTACTGATCTACAAGACAATCCTGAAACCCATTTGGACCTACGGACTTGAACTTTGGGGGACAGCAAAGTTCTCTAACATCAAATACATCCAATCCTTTCAATCCAAAGTCCTCCGAACAATAGTCGATGCTCCGTTCTATGTAACCAACAAAACCCTACATCATGACCTTAATATCCCATTTGTCCTTGACCTTATCCCTGAAAATTTTTCAAAATTCCATCAGAACCTTATCAATCATCCAAATCCCCTAGCCCAATCCCTATCTAGTTCCACTCATCACTACAACCCTCCTCGAAGATTGAAGCGGCAGTGGCCCAGAGATCTTTTATAGTATTTATTTTGGAGTTCTGGCAATGACCAGATTCTCCACTCAAGACATGAGTGTATGTGGCTAAAGCGCTCTCGCTCAAACTCCACCGGCTTTAGCACCGGTGAGGAGGTTGAGAGACTAGCGCAGGGACTTGGGTTCCCCGCCTGATTGTATATATTGTATATAGGTATGATTGTATTTTTATGTTTTTGATTTACTTATATTTAGGTTTTTTTTATTGTATATAGTTTTATTTATTTATATTGTATATACAATTATTTAGTAATTGTTTTACTTTGTTAATTTTTTTTTTTTTTTTGTATATACGGTGTGAATGTGCTCATTTATCAATATAATTATTGTCCCTGTGACAGAATATTGTATGTCTAAATAAACAAATAAAAAAAAGAATAACGTAATTTCGCTTGGTTAAAGAAATCTAATTACATCATATAAGTCACTAATTGTAATCAACCATAAATCTAATTAACATCACGGCACTATTTTCTCGTTCTTATTTCACATTTTCACAGACAAGGAAGACTTTAATATTGACAATAGACGACATCAATTAAGTCTAAGTTGACTCTAACTGCCTTGTTTCAACGCCCTACAACAATTTTGACCTCTTTTTAGAAGGTTCAGGACAGAGAGTAATGCAGAAACATTCCTGTTGAAGTACTTCCGCTTCTGCCTCCTGGAATTTTATTTTGTAAGGAAGCGGAAGAAATTTGTTCTCTCAGATTTTCTTCAGGAGACTCGGCTTTTTCCCGTTGGCTTTGCAAAAGTTTTTACAAAGTTACATATACCAGCTCACACAGTCCCCGTTAAGCAATCGGATAAATACTCACAAAAAAACTATGTATGCCCTTATGTAGCAATTTGATTTTTTGCTTCCTGAATTCCGAAGGTAGGGAAGCATTGTTTCGTGCAAGAGGTTAAAATAAGTTTTGTGCTTAGAATCGAAAATTTATACTCGCGTTTGACGTTTCAGACATAAATGATGAAATTTGGTTCGGCGTCTGTCTGTAGTCAAATCGATGTAACGGGAATATCACCCAGTACCATTTACCCGATTTCCATGAAATGATTTCAGGGATTGCGCGGGTTTGTGCCTAGATAGCCACATATTAATTATATCAAATTCCATTCATTTCAGATACTGTTTGTTCGATTTAGCTCAAAGTTAAATACAAAGTAGGGTATTGGTAAAAAAAAAAAATCGCAGTGTCGATTTGATTGAATTCTGTCTGCTATTTTCTTTTACATATTCGCGACATGTTATCATTGATAGGTCTATATATTTAAAATATTCGATTTGGTTAAAATTTGAAGGAAATTTAGAGATTGGTAAACAGATAGTCAACTATGTATTAATTTTATGAATTCCATCCGCTGCTACAAAAAAAAAACTTCCTCTTTCAGATCAGGAAATATATTATTTGACACGCCTGTAGTTTGAAAACTGGGCGGTCGATTTGACCAAAACTTGGAGGAAATTTGGAGAATAGTATTAAAATTACCTAGTAACAATTTCATTGAATTCCATTTTATAATTAAAATTGTTAACAATATAGTGGCTGAGAAATGTTTACGGCATTGATAATATGGAGTGGGGGTTATAGCCCAGCAACCTTGAACATCGTAAGTTGCATCGAATAAGGGTAGAGTTTTTTTTTTTTGCTTGTATGGAAGATGATTGAGATGAAAAATCCAAGCTTTTGACTTGCTGTTGAATTGTATATCGTTGTTTTTCTTGTTACTATATATTAAAAAAAAGGAAACGTGTTCGCAAAAAAAGAGGCCACACCGTCCCAAAATGGCGTCCAAACATGGCCGAGAGACGACGTTAACTTGAGATAGTTTTTCGGTCACTGAGATTCAGCAGTTGTTTTAATGTAGTCATAATTGGTCTTTTGTTAAATCTGGATAGTCTGAATATAATAAAACATATAAAAAAAATGATTGGCTTTATAAATAAAAATACCAGTAAAGTTATTTTTTTCAATTCGTTCAAACTAGGTTGGAAAATCAAGCGTCATTTCTAATTAAACTCTCAACAATAACGAAACACGCTTTAAAATAAAGCGTCTAGAGAGTACATTTATCTGTTTAAAACACCGATTACTTTTTAACATATTTTAAAACGTTATTTAGAAAAGCATTAGAATGCACTTAATCGGCGGAAAAGCGGCATTGTCGTTGGCGCCTACGAAAATGATCGAACGCAATAAATGACACAGGTCATTCTAGCTCACTTATTTTTTTTAAATTACTATATCCATGTATCGTACTCCTTCAAAATAATAATTAAAGTATGTGTTTACTTCAATAACTCTTATAAGGTAGGTTATTGAAGACATAAACATGAAATTATGTTAACATTTTCAAGTTTCGAAAATTTCAATCACTTTATTTACAAATTTGTATGCACTTGACGTAAATGTTGGTTACATAATTTTTTTATTTCAATTTCAATCTTCTGTACTTCAGTCCAAAAAATTTCCAAAACTCTGAAAACCTGTATCTCAAAAATTATTAAACGTTTCGAACCAGTTTTGTACTTAAATTGTAGCATATTTGATTTAGTTTAAAATTGTATAAAATGTTATTGTTTTTTTTTTGTCGAAAATGTGCTCATTCGTTATAAAAATGAGGAAAAACCAGAAAAAAGAGCGAAAATATAGCAGTATTGGGGTGTCTATTGTTGTGTAGAGACGTTCCGGTAGATTCCTTAGAGCTTTATGTCCCGGTTATTTCAACCTTCTTAACATGCAACACTAATAGAGCTAAGTGAAATATCATCGGCAAGAGCCCATCTCCCTATTTCAAACCTGTTCTAACTTGAGAGACTTGTATTGTATTGTACTCGTTGTATCAGGTCTTTCGATGTATTATCGTGAGCACACGTCGGTATCAAACCGACCTACGTCCCGGAAATTCCTAGTTCATTTATTATTTTTCAAAGACAATGTCTGTCGAAAATATCCTATATTACGTTGAAAAATATAAATAAGGTTGCACATCCTGATCTACGGCCAATAGTTTTAGGTGTACTATTTTTATGATATTAAGATCCCTCTTCCATTCTTAATTCAGGTTGATAAGCTTCTATTTTACTGCTGTTGATCATTAGGTTAGGTAATTTTACTTATGGGCAATCAAAAGAAGAGGTATTTTGTATCCTACTTTAGATTATATTTTCTTACCATTTTTCCTTTTTATATTATAGTTTATTAAGGATATTGTTCTTCTTCAGTAAATCGATTATCACTTATATATATATATATATATATATATATATATATATATATATATATATATGTGCTGTGTATCTCCAAAAATACACTGGATAAAAACCGGCGAATCTTAAATTTTTTTCGTCATTTCGTTCACAATAGAAAAAAACAATACATTTTTTTACATTAATATAGTGTGACATATTCCGCTTGTAGAAGACTGCATATGAAGGGAGAAAAACGAAAATTCATTAAAAAAATCGTAATGTAAAATAAAGCAAATTACTACTCTTTATATCCGGGTCTTTTCTCCCTGCGAGCTTTTCTTACATATTTTAAGTACCATATTGCCTCTTCGTTCTTTTACTTATTTTCATGGGAAATTAATTAATGACTAACAAATTTTTTTAAATATATTTCAGATTAAATGACTTTCCATGCTACAACAGTATCATAATTTTATTTATATATTTATTTCTTATTGTATGATATTACAATTTTACATCACATTATAAAGCAGCATATAACATTTATAAATTTTGTAAATCTAAGTGATTCTTTACATAGCTTTATTTAAAGACTGAGAATTAAATCAAATTTATATCCACAGAGTCAGCCTTAGGTGGGCTTTACATAGTCATATATATATAGATATATATATATTTCAGTTGTCGATATAATTGTTATAATATACCTCTCAGACGGTGTAAGGGCCTCTTTAGAGGTGACATTATTACATAAATTAATTCTAGAAAAACAAGGATAAAAATGGTATATTTAGAGGTTACCAAAATATTTTTATATTAATATTTTTTATTTCTGTTTAGTATATGGATACTATGATTTATCTCATTATGGGAAATTTGTAATTGCTGGTGAGCTCCGGGTTAAGCTAGCTTTTGTTAGGGGACCAACTCTTAAGGCTCTTGGATTATTGTCTCGGTTACTTGGGCCTTTATCATGCCAATGATATTAAACCAACACGTTAATATTGTTACTTTTGTGCTTATTGTTTTATTCGCCTTCCCTTTTCTAATATCCTATTTTATTCTAAATTAATCTATGGTACTGATTACCATATCAAACTTTTAACTTTCAGTTGAGATATGACAACAGTGCTTATTCTATGATCATACCAACGTATAAATCAAAATGTTATTAAACCTGCAAGAAAAAATAATAATCCATTAATTATAAAACATAAGATACTTCTAGCGGTACGTTTCAATATACTACAACCATCAATTGGTTTTAAGACGTTCACTTGCTCTTCTGGGGGAGCTATCCTACAGATACATACAAATCGCAAGCGTACTACCTGGTGGAACGAAAAGGAAGTAACATAGAAGAGTTACTACAGGAACAAATCCCCAGAACCATGAAAATGGTAAAATGACAAAACAGAAATGTTGGGAGAAATTCGGAGAGAAATTGAACCTGGGTCATGCTGAAAATATCAAATTATTCTGGAAGAAAATTAAAGCATTGGGCGTCACAAGAGTAAAGAAATATCAAGGACTAACTGGGAAAAATGGTTATTGAAGATAAGTAGATCCTTGAGGTATTGATAAAACATTACGAAAATCAATTTGAAAATTAATATGTGAATCATGTGGACAGTCAGGACATACGTTGCCAATGCCAATATAAATATATATATAGACATAAAAAAAAAAAAAAATATATATATATATATATATATATAGATAGATAGATAGAAAAAAAAACTTTATTCTGGGACTAAGTCCCTTCAGAATAACAATAATGTACAAAATAATAGAATATTACTGGCCTGAACGTTGAAACAATAAATAAAATTGATAAAATAAAATAAAAAGTAAAGAAAACCTTAGGTGCACAAGCTATATACAAACAGATAAAACTATGTACAGAGCATTTAAAATTATGAACAAAACAATTAAAACTATGAACGAATCACTTGAACTATGAACAAAATTATATTTAAGGGTTGAACAACATAAACATACACTTTGAGAAATGAAGAACGAAAAAGAGATACAATGAGTTCATTTCATAAAAAAAAAAAAAACTTTACTTGAATATATATATATATAAAAATAAACAGTTACTTATAATTGAATAAAAAAAAAAATTAAAAAAAAATGTATGTATTGAAATTCCTACGTCGATAGTAGGAAATGCATGTACTATCTCTTACCAAGTGTTATGATTATATGATTGCTACACAATACATATATAATATCAATAGTTAGCTGGTATCAGACTGTTTTTGGAACAGGAATTGGAATAGGAGGTTTTTGAATGTATACAGGGAAGGGGCATGTCGAATTTTGATCGGGAGGGAATTCCAAAAGTTGACAGAGCGGGCTATAAAGGAATTTTGGAATGAGGCAGATCTATGAGAAGGGATGTATAGGTCAGAGGGTCGGGATCTTGTAGTGAGTGAATGGATTGAGGACTTAAATTGGAGAAGGTTGTAGGCATAAGAAGGACGATGATCGGTAATGATTTGATAAAGGAAAGTGCCAAGGAAATATTGTCTTCTTAAGGAGGGGAAGAGCCACCCTAACTCAGTGTAGTGGTGGGAGACACGGGAGCGTCTCGGGGTTCCAATTACAAATCTTACGAAACAATTCATAAGTCTTTTGAGTCTATCACGCAGTTCCACCGAGAGGCCATCGTACACCACACAGCTGTAGTCAAAGTGGGGAAAGATGAGAGAGGAAACTATGAGTCTACGGGTATTTTGGGGTAGAAGATGGCGGAAGTGATGGAATAGTTTGAGGGTAGAAATTGCACGGCGGGATATATGAGAGATATGGTGATTCCAGGAAAGGGTTTGATCTATGAGAAAGCCTAAATTTTTAACAAAGGGATAGAAGGTGATGGGGTGGTTGTTTAGATAGAGTGAGGGAAAGTTGGTGTGGGATCTAAGAAGGGGCTTGGAACCAATGAGAATGGCCTGAGTTTTGGCAGCATTTAGCCTTAATCCATTTAAGTTGGCCCAGGCACTAATTCGATCTAAATCTTCTTGAATTTTGGCAAATGCCACCAATAACTCAGCGGGAGAAAAGGATAAATAGATTTGAGAATCGTCGGCATAAAGGTGGTGGGAACAATGGATAATTGAATCATTTAGGTCATTAATATAAGAACTGAAAAGAAGAGGAGACATGCTTGAACCCTGTGCAACTCCTGAGGATAAAGGAAGGTAGGCAGATAGAGGTTGATTAGGTATGGAAACTGCTTGGGTTCGTTGTGAGAGGAAAGACTGGAACCAAGAGATGGAACTATTGGAGAAGGATAATGATTTTAGTTTGTTGAAAAGGATGGAATGGATAATGGAATCGAAAGCTTTGGAGAAATCAAGCAGTATAAGTATGGTTAGTTTTTTGTCATCTATTGCAGTCTGGATATCACTAGTAATTTTAATCAGAGCAGATTGTGTAGAGTAGCCAGGACGGAAGCCAGATTGGAGAGGATCGAGTTGGTTGGATTGTTCAAGGTAGTTGGAAACTTGGGATTGCACTAACTTTTCTAGGGGTTTAGAAAGATTGGAAAGGATTGATATTGGGCGGAAATCTTCGGGAGAGGATGGATTAGGCTTTTTGTTTAAAGGAAGGACAATGGCTTTTTTCCAAGAGGTCGGGAATATTGAATTCTGCAGGGAGAAATTGTAGATGAAAAGGAGTGCTGGGAGGATTTCAGGGAGACATAATTTTATTAGTTTGATAGGAATGCCATCTGGGCCTACGGAATTGGAACGGGATTTCATTATAACGGTAATAAGGTCTGTGGGAGAAATGTCGGAAAAATAAAAATTATTGTCGTTAAAAGGTACCTCTGGAGGAAAGCCGGAAGGGGATGGTAAAGAAGAGGTGGAAACCGATATAAAGTGGGAGTTTAGGTCATCAGGTGATATTGGGAAAACTGAGGAAGGGGATCTAGAAGGTTCACAGAGGGAAAGCTTACGAAGTAGAAGCCATTTTGATTTGATATCAGGAGCTGAGGAAAGGGCTTCGTGAAAGTAGTTCGCTTTCGCTTGTCGGATCCTTGTCTGTGTCGTGTTACGAAGCACTCTGAATATTTGATAATCATCTGCAAGCCTAGTCCGTCTGAAGCGTCTGCGTGCAGCGTCGCGTCTCTTCTGCAGATCCTTAATTTCCTGACACATCCAAGGAGCAGGACGATGACGGAAAGTGGAGGTTTTCAGAGGAGCGTGGGTATTGAGTATATTGAGATGATTGGTGGTGAGAATATCAACCATGGTGTCGACAGAGGAGCAATGATATATTCCATTCAAATCCAATGTTACTAGATCAGGTAATATTTTTTCTCGAGTAAGGGTATCCAGTTGGCGGAAAGTGATAGTTCGAGGATGGATTGGAGGAGTGCGGATATTATACGTTATTTGTATCAGATCATGAGATGAAAGAAAGGATACTGGCAATTGAGAGGCGGAGAGGAGGTTTTGTGCTGAGTCGATGATGTAGTAGTCTAGCCAAGTGTCAGATCTGGTGGTGTGGTGGGTGGAGGAAAAAGGAACGATGAATAGGTGAAGTGAGAAAAACAGATTTTCTAAATAGGATTTGTCATTGGAGTTTGAGAGGAAATTGGTATTGAGGTCACCGGAGATAATTATTCCGGAGATAATAATATATATATATATAAATTACCGGAGATAATAATATATATATATATATATATATATATATATATATATATATATTATATATATATATATATATATATATATATATATATATATATATATATATATATATATAGACATACAAAATAAATTAAATAAGGTATTGAAGATAGATGAAATTAAAATAAATGAATTATACATATTTGCACTATATACAATATTTGCACTCTCCCAGCGAACTCTGAATCAAACTTTGTCCCCCAAATGTGAAAGGCAAAGCATGGGTTTTATAGATCCCAGTGCTTCTTTCCCAGCCGAGTCACTATTATTGCAAGCCAGTGGAGATTGATGGAAGGCAGTAAAGCAACATACGCTCAGGATTTGAGTGGATATTTTGGCCATTGCAATATATACATATTTACAAAAGGTTGCGGGTCCAGTGCCGTTTTTACCTTTGGGAAGGGATGGCTGGAGCTAGATAAAGATTGTGCTACAGGATTTGGATAATGAGTGAGGTTCTGGTGTTCAGGACTGGTAATAAGTCAAGAACAAATGGGATATTAAGACAATTATGCAGGGTTTTATTGGTTACATAGAAGGGGTCATTTACTATTGCTAACAAAATTCTAAATTGGAAGGATTGAATTCGTTTGATATTAGAAAGTTTTGTCGTCACTCACTATTCTGGACTTGGATTATTAATATTGGAAACCATACGTGGATATTATTTCTAATCAAATATTTTAAAGTAAAAATGAATTTCATTTTTCGTACTTCGCATTTAAGAAGTAAAGTATTAAATAGATTGTACCTTTTTTTCATTATATTTTAAATGCTCAAAATATTTTTTTTAAAATTGCAGGTTCCATTTGAAGTAATGAAAGACAGATTGTTTGCACGAGAATATTCCTCTATGAAAATATAGCTATTTAAGGTCGATGGTTTAAAATGAACCTATTTCTTAAGCTGTTATAGGTATGAATGTGTTTTATTTATTTTAACTTTACTCACCTTAGATCTATTAATTAATTAATTATATTTGATTTTACTTTTTTGTTTTAATGATTATTACAATTCACACACACACACACACACACACACACACACACACACACACACACACACACACACACACACACACACACACACACACACACACACACACTCACATACACACACACACACACACACACACACACACACACACACACACACACACACACACACACACATATATATAATATTAATTCTCTTTACCTTATTTACTTTTTTATCTTTATTTAAATATTTATATTTATTTTTCTTTTGAATGGAAATATTGTATGAATGAATACTTTTAAGACTTGATACTTATTCCCCTTCAATGTGGCATATTGTATTGTTACTCAATAAATTGGTTAAAAAAAAAATCTTAAGTAATTAGTTGTAAAGTGCTAGTTTATGAGACGTAAGTATTTTGTAATTAAAATAGAAAATATTTTGCTATTTTGAATTTGAAATAGTTTTTTTTCTAAAAAAAAAAAAAAAAACAATTTAAATACTTTCTAATTAAAATATATAGTATTTTAAAAACAAAAAAGACGGTATTTCAAATATTCTACCTTAAAATAATAATTAAATTAGTTTTTGCCCAGGTCTGTTGGAAACTAACTTTTAACTACTGTAGTAAAAAATAAGTTTTAATTATATCCTAGCAGAGGTAGATGAATTGATGGGGTAAACTAGTCCGACAAGCGGAGCCCTGTGCTATTGTTTACCAATCTTTGACAGAAACATATATGTTGTTGTCGCTTACTCATTAGAGTAAGTGTATTGAGCCTATGATGGCCAAACGTCTAGAGGTGCTAATTGCTTCAACATCTTCCGCAATCACGTTATTTTTTACTTATATAACATAGAAGTGATGAATAAATAATTTAAAAAGGAAAAATCGTTGGTAACAATTTTGTTTATTAATATTTATGACAAGCTCTCTTCGTTTTTTTTATGATTTTCCTTGTGGTTAAGTGTCAACGAGTTGATAAATTTTTCGTTTAAGCTAGAAAAATAATTTGGTTTAATAAAACTCATCTTAAAAGAATATAGTTTTTTAATAATGGTTTCTTCTCATTAAATAGAGAACCTAACAATTTAAATCTTCTAAGAAGATTTTTTTAATGACTAGCATAAAATAATATTTTTATAAGTGGTTTGTTCGCTCATTATTTTTAGTCATCTGAGTTGATAGGGAAGGAACTAATATTGATGAACTAGAATTAATACTGTCGGATGAAAAAGTCAGGTATAGCAAGATGAAATCATCTTTGATATCGATTACAAAAGCACTTCTGATACGACGTTTTAGAGGGAAGCGTGTAAACGTTCTATTATTAGAAGAAAATATAATAAAGATAAAATCTGGATAAAACCAGATCATTCAGTTTATTATAAAAAAATATGTTTTTATTAGGACAATACTTATGAAAACATGAATATGTTTATATTTTAAAATTATAACAAATGTTTTCCAACACTGCCTATTACTCATTTTTTATTTCTTCAAATTACCATGTATTTTTATTCGATTGGAAAACATAACATACATGCTATACAAGTCGAATGATTTAAACTTTTGTTTACACCCTGTAATTTTGTAATACGTGCAGTTGTAAACGATATCCAACTAATTAACAATGAATTAATAACTAAATAATTTGGTTTGTAAGCTGGAAGTCAATTCTTAAAAAAAAAAAATGTTCAAAGTACCCACGAATAAATCCAATGGAGGGATTAACCAGATTAGCTTAAAGAAAGACTTGAATTTTAATAGAATTCTAAAGAGCTGTTTTTGGCCATTCATAGAAATCATATAAAAATTGGATACAATTTACAAAATTGCGGTTTGCAAGTTTTAATAACATGTTAGTAAACTTTAACCAGAAACTTTTTACTTCTAGTTTTAATGATATTAACGAAATCATATAAATCGCATATAATGTTTGATATAATTAAAGGATGTTTGGTGAATATGAGAGGGTGATGTAGAAGTGGAATAAGTGCGGGAGGTCATTGTGGTCACAAAACAACAACAGCTCATTAACCAACTGACCAGAATCCTGCTATGAATCCTGATTCATTCACCTCTCAACGGATTGTTGTTCAATGATGAATTGCTCGTTTTCAGCTCTGAAGGTACCAGATCCTTTGTTGAGCAGCCTAACTACTCGTAACTCGCTACATTTTACACAAATTTCTGTAAAACTCCATTATTCTTCACCAATAAACAATTTTAACTGTTTAACTAGTACTGTATTAATTGTTTTACTTATTCATATATTAGTAATGCCATCTCCTAAAACTCAAATTTCCAACAAACAGTCCCAAGACTGGATAAAGGAGCAAGGTTGATTCACGCAGACACCCCAAGAATCGTAAAAATTGCCCTGATACGAACACTCAACCTCAATCATAGTCAACTCGAATGAAGGATTGATTCACGGCAACGACATGGACCCTAGAAACGGACATATAAAATCGGAACCTGTAACGTGCGTAATTTATATAGAGCTGTGGCCCTTAAAGAGCTTAAGGTGTCGCAGAAGGCCACTCTGGCAATCTTGGCAATACAGGAGATAAGATGAACCGGAAAAGGTGATATCAAGGGAAAGAATTACATAACGCTATATAGTGTAAGCAAAAATAGGTATGATTTTGGAGTTTCTTTATGGTCGCACATAGAATAAAATCCTCAATTCTCGACTTACAATTAATTAATGATAGGCTAAGCAAACTACGCATTAAGGCCCATTTCCGGAACATTAGTTTAATTTATGTGCATGCCCCCTTAGAAGAGAAGGGCAAAGAGGGGAAAGATATTTTTTATGAACAATTGAAATATACATATTGTACTTGTCACAGTTACGATATGAAAATCGTGTTGGGAGACTTTAATGCACAGGTTGATAAGGAAGAGGAGCTGAGACCTGCCATAGGAGCTCATAGCTCACACCCTAGAACTAATGACAATGGACACAGAATCGTAAGCTTTGCAACTTCAAAATCCCTAACAGTTCTGAGAACTTTCTTTCCTCATAAAAATGTCCATGTAGAAACACTCTCCGGATGGAACCACAGAATTTTTTAATTCATCATGTGCCGGTATCCTCCAAAAAATTTAATTGTATAAATACGTAAGAACGTATAGAGAATATTATGCCAACACGGATCATCTCATCATTATGATGAAATTCCACCAAAGGATAAAATATTCTGCAAAGAAGTCCGATACGAGCACTGGACCACAGAAGGCCTAAAGATAGAAAAAATGTTGGTTTAGTTTTCTGAGAAGTTTCATGAGATAGTCATGAGCGAGATAATAGGGGAAGCTAATTCGACAAGTGAAAGCATGTGGAGGTGTATCAAGTTAGGATTTTCCTAGTCTGCTAAAGAAGTGTGTGGGCAAAAAACAAGACATCCTTGTAACTATTGGTTCGACAAAGAATGTGACCAGGCAATCCAGAAATGGAATGAAAAAAGATTAATTTGACTTAGTCGAAAGACACGGCTGATTTACAAGGAGTACAAAGATGCCAGGATGGACAAGATTAGTTAGAAGCAAGAGAACTCTAGAAATAGAAACGAGTCCCTCAAGTTACAACTTGATGAATAGTGTTGATTGGCCAGGAGAGCCAACCTAATCAAAGACGACCATGGCAACGTGTTAATACTAGAAGAATAAATACAAAAAAAGTGGCGGCAACATTTCAAAAGATTATTGAACCCGACAGAAGAAGAGAACTGTCTGGAAGACCATGTACAATGATGGGTATCAATGATTTGGAAACCATTCCACCCGATGTAGAGGACATTGAAAACATTTTGTGTAAACTCAAAAATAATAAATCACCCGGTAATGATGATCTCCCAACAAAGTGAAACGTCCTAGGAAAGGAAATAAAAATCCATTTTTTCTAATGAATCAATCAACGTGAAGCCATATTGCCTCCTTGCCATAACAACAAGTTGACAGACCTCAGTAAAACAGCAAAAATAATAACAATTCAAGAAATAATTCAGAAATAAAATTCAAGACCCTTTCGTTGTCACTAAATATTACACTTATAGAACATAATTTAAATGCAAAATGACTTGAACTCCATAGCAAAAACTATCAACACCATATCATTAAAGATTACAAACCCTTACCACATCAATATTATAAAAACTCATTTCCCTCTACTCAATCCAAATTTGAACATCTCAATCAATATCGACACAGATTTAAACGGGGTTTACTCAATAGACAAGAAACTGCTATTTCCTGGATTACAGGAAATATGGATGCCGATCAAGTATTAAATAAAGTCCAATCTAACGAATATCCTTTAGAACATAACATAGGAAAACAAATGTCTGTAAATAGAAAACTAATCAATGAATTTAATAACGATATTAAAATTATTCAAACCAATAATGAAAAAATAAAATACTATTTCCAAAATCTTTCAAATAAAGTAGAATTAAATGATATTGAGACTAATCAGCAATGCTGGTTTTTATATATTAAATAATTTTTTTTTATTGAATAACCTTATGCTACTATATGACAAAATCAACAATATTGACACCAGTCTTGAATTATATAAACTTTATATTATTTATTCAAGTATTCTTTCTGTTAACGCCGCATATGCTTATTTCTTGATTTTTGCATTATTATTTTTCTCACAATTTACCCCTTTTTTAATGTTAACAATAAAATGTTTATTTATTTTTTTTGGAAAAGTTTAAGGGACAATTGTCCCTAAAATGTATTTAAGTTTATAATATTAGTATATTTGGCTTCGTTTGCGATGTGTTATCGCGTTTGTGTATACGCTCCAGCTCGGCAGTAATACCCTGTCTTAGGGATTAAGACACAAATATTGCGATAATACTGTTGGGTCGGGAGTCTGACAGGTCTCATATTTATTCTTTTTATTCTCTCTTTCCCAACATTTTTAATTTTATTCGAATTTTCCCCACCATTGAGGAAACGCACCGGGGAAAGCTTTGTACTTCGATTTTGAAGTACCCCTGGCCCCAACACTTTCTTTTGCAAAAACTAAAGATGGTATATATAATTCCGAAGTAAAACTATTATCAGAATCTACTGAAATTTAATGGCAACTGGGTAAGGTACACTGCTCCATCCGCAATTATTATATTTCATATTTCACCCAACTTCCATCATCTTCTCCTGCATATGAAACCTTCTTTCTTTTATTCTATACCGTAATGAAAGATAGTCAATTTGTAACTACTGATCTCTCGTTGGTATTGAAAAAAGAAGAGTTATTTACATGAGATTGTTTTATAAGTAATGACAAATATTATTGCATAAATGTTTAAAAAATAGATAAAAAATGTGTAAATGAATTATTAGATTGCCTATGCCGAAGACATGTGTATGCTATCAGTTAATAACGATCCATCTATTGCATCCCAAACTCTTCAATCACACATCACAAGTCTTGAAAAATGGTGTCAAAACTGGAGAATTAAAATAAATCTCATCAAATTACCTTTACTCTTCGTCGTAAACCTATGACTTCCTGTCCTACAGTATCCTTCAACAATAGCCCACTTATCCTTGTTGAACAAATCCGATACCTAGGACTCCATCTGGACAAACGACTCACTTGGACCCCTATAGCAGACTGAAATGACTAGAAACTGCCCGACGTTTTCGACTGCTGCAGCACTTACTAGACAAACGCTCCAAACTTCCAACTATTTACGAAAGACTCATATGTATTATTATAATAAGGCCTATTTGGACTTACCGGATCGAGCTTTGGGGCTCTACTAAACCATCAAATTCCTCTCGTATCCAATCCCTACAATCCAAAATCCTTCGTAAAATCCTCAATGCTCCCTACTTTGTCACAAATAAAATCATTCATAACGACCTTAATGTACCATATGTTTCCGATTTAGTTCAATCCAGATACCTATCCTTCCATAATAAACTTCTCAACCATCCGAACCCTCTCGTTTCCAACCTTGCTTCCTGTTCTATTCCTGATAAGCCTCCGAGACGTCTGAAAAGAAGATGGTCCCGGGATGGGTAGTTTCTCAGGTTACTTATTTCATATTTACTAGTTGTATTTATCATTTAATACAGTTGTAAATTTCAATAATAATAAAAAATTAATAACATCAATATGACAATAAACCCTAAGTTAACTACATTATTGTATTTAGAGAAATCAGAATATCTTTTAAATGGAACTCAAGTTTATACCTATTGGGAAAGCACAATTTTATTACATTCAGAAATATCATATGTAAAACGTTACATAAATTTCTCCTTTGACGATATCCATAAGGCTCACATTAATTTAGAACCTTTAGACATTATTGATGAAATATATGTAGATGATGTTACAATAATATATTCCATACCATGTAATATAGTATATCTTAATCGGCAAAATGTACTTAATATCTGCCAAAGTCTTCAAATCCTGAAACAACGCCTACGAATCCAGAACTTCAAAGTTATCCTTAACTTCCAATTATTTCTCCAAGGACGGCTTCTTCATCCTAAGGAGGGGCAAGTTATAACCAAGAAATGTTTTTCTCACCGACTTAGAGCTGACTACACATTCTTACAGTACGTAAACCCCGGTAACTAGAGCCTATGGTTCAAAGTCTGTTAGATGTAACGCTGATATTCTGTCATATGTAATATTTATCAGTTGATAAACTTTTTAAAAAGACTTTCTGTAGTTCAGACTATTAACTTTAGACTAATTTTCTTTTTTTTTTTTTCGTTTGTTGTAGGTAAGAATATAGTGTTTCGCAGCCAGAGAGAACCATTTAAGGTAGCCAACAGTTGCCGTTTAGATTCAGTTTGGGGTAGTCGCAGAGATATGTACACTCCTTGGTTTAACAGATAAGATTTCTCATTTATTATATTAGATTTATGTATTCGTTTCATTTTATTTTATATTTCTATAAATAACATTCTTTGATTTTACATTACTGATTTTTTGGCTGAAATTTATTTAATTTTGTTTTGTCTTTAGTTTAATTGACGTAAACCAACGACTTCCTGTCCTAAAGTTTCCTTTAACAATACTCCACTTATCCCTGTTGAGCAAATCAGATACCTAGGACTCCACCTGGACAAACGACTAACTTGGAATCCTCATACTAGACTGAAACGACAAGAAACCGCTCGACGTTTCCGATTACTTCAGCACTTACTAGACAAACGCTCTAAACTTCCCATTAATTACAAAAGACTCATATACTTGACTATAATAAGACCTATTTGGACATACGGAGTTGAGCTATGGGGCTCCACTTAACCATCGAAATCCTCTCGCAACCAATTGGAATGCGGCAGATTTGTGAGAAGGTCAGAAGATCTAGATATTGTGGTACGGGAACGGACTTAAAAAATCAAACTGGTAAAGATCCTAAGCATAAGAACAATGGTTGATGATGTTTTGATAGAGGAAGGTGCCTAGGAAATATTGTCTTCGGATGGCAGGAAAAGCCACTTTAACTCAGTCTAGTAGTGAGAGACATGGGAATGTCTCGGGGTCCCAAATACAAGCATTACCAAGCTATTCATTAGTCTTTTCAGTCTATCACACAGCTCCATCACAGAGGCCATCGTACACCACACAGCTGTATTCGAGGTGGGGGAAGATGAGAGAGGAACTAGCAGTCTACGCGTATGTTATGGTAAGGGATGGCGAAAGGAATAGAATAATTTGAGGATAAAAATTGCCCGTCCGGAAATCTGAGAGATATGGTGATTCCAGGAGAAGATCTGATGAATGAAAAAAAACTAATTTTTAGACAGAGGAATAGAAGGTGATGGGTTAGTCATTTAGATATAATATGGGAAACTTGGAATGGGATCTAAGGAAGGGCTTGGAAGCCAATGACAATAGTCTGATTTTAAGCAAAATTTAACTTTAATCCGTTTTAGTTTGCCCAGGCACTGATACGATCTAGGTCTTCTTGAATCTTGGCAAATGCTAGCAATAACTCATGGGGAGAAAGGATAGATAGATTTGAGAATCGTCTGCATAAAGGTGATGGGAACAATGGAGAATTGAATTATGTAGGTCGTTAATATAGGAGCTGGAAAGGAGAGGTGATATGGTTGGGGCAACTCTCCCCATGGCATCTCCATGAATGAGGATAAAGAAGTGTAGGCAGATAGTGGTTAATTGGGTATGGAAACTGCTTGGGTGCGATATGAGATTAAAAATTGGAACCAAGGTATGTAACTATTGGAGGAGGATAATGATTTTAGTTTGTTGAAAAGAATAGAATAGTTGATGGAATTAAAGGCTTAGGAAAAGTCAAAGTGTATTAGGACAGTTGATTTTTTTATTATCGAATATCACTGGTAATTTTAAATAAGGCGGATTATGTAGAATAACCGGGACGAAAACCAGTTTGGAGAGGATCAAATTGGTTGGACTTTTCAAGTTGATTGGAGGTTTGGGCTTGCACCAATCATTCTGAGGATTTTGAGAGATTAGAAAGAATTGAGATTGGGTGGACATCTTGGGGAGAGCATGACATGTACTTTATATTTAATGGAGAGACAATTTTTTTTTTTTTCAAGAAGTAGGGAATGCTGAATTTTGTAGGTAGAAACTGTAGAAGAAAAGGAGAGCTGGGAGGATTTCAGAGAGACATTATTGGTAATCTGACAGGAATGCCATCTGGTCCTATGGAATTGGTGTGGGATTTCAATACAACGGTTAGAATGTCTGAGGAGGAAATGTCAGAAAAAAAAAGAGCGATTATCATTGAATAAAAACACAGGAACATAGTTGGAAGTTGAGGGTAGAGAAGACAATGAAATATTTGTATATACGTGTGTCCAAAAATGGTTTATATTTTTTATTAATCTTTTATTTTTTTACAATACTAATTTTATAGTAGCTGTAAATTTCTGGGACGAAGTGTTTTGTCAATCAATTTTAATTTATTGTGAAACACCTCTTAAATTTAACTATTTTATAGTAACAGTCAGTTTACAAAAATATTGAAACAGGCACAAGGCGACGTTTAGTATAGCTGATATGGAATCTAGTGGAACAAAAGTCAAGAAGTAAATATGGAAATATATCCCTCTCATCCAGACTTATATTTTACAGTTAAAACAAGTCATTGGATGATTTCTACACCATTTTCTGCCCAAAATCAGACTGTAAAAATTCTCCAAAAGTCTCCCTCTCCAGACATTCCTCATTTAGGTCATTTATTTGCAAAATTTCCTCAGACTTTTTTTTCCCTTCTCTATTTCATTAAATATCGCCCTCCCTAAGTTCGATTCGATCTTGCTTTAGAATACTCCCTTTTACCTACGTTCCTTTATTCAATATTGTTATAATAAACGGCGACTTAAACAGTAATTTGTGCTCCAATTCTATCGACAAAAGATAGATTGTAGACCTAATCCGCTGCCTTGATCTTAGTATTGCTCCCTCTCAATCCACCAACCATACCCAGTTCTCGAGTACATGGATCGACCTTTTTTTAATCGATGCCTTTCAAAACTTATTATCCTTCTAGAACCGTGTTTCTTTTCTTTCATGTTATGATATCATCAAGTTTGCCTATGAGATCCCAACTCCTACATTCACTCTTAGGTAAATTAAATGGCAAGACCTTGAATCATTGGCATCTTAAAAATTAAATACGTTTCTTGAATTACTAGTCCATTCCTTAGATCCAATTTATTCCCTTTCCTCTATTGATGAAATGGTGAATTAGCCTTCATTCAATCTTCTCCTATTTCTGAATCAACACACAGCCCTAAAGACGATCTGCTGCTCCCTGGAATAATCCTAAACTAATAGAGTTGATAAAGACAAGAGATACTGCTAGGAGGCCTTTCAGATGCACACGTCCTGATGGAATTACATCTCTTTTAAGATCTTCCGAGACATCTCCCAATTTAAGACTGAAGGCCCAAGTCTTCCATGATTCATCATCAAAGGCCAGATGGAAAATCCTCAAAAATCTCTCTGTAGTGAAGTCAAAAACCTGCGATCCTATCTTGTCTAGTGGTTAGGGTGGAACCATCTGAATTCCTAAATTGTTGACCCTATCCCAATACAGTTCTCTTCCTTATACTGAATTCTTAAAACTTCCTTCAACCTCGAAAATTTTAATTTTACAAATATTTTACCAGAGGAGAGTTTTTCGGATTTTTTGGGAGGCTCTCCCATATTTCAATTAAACTTTTTTTTTTTTTTATTTCTTTATGAAATTGACAACTGTATTACATAAATACATCAAGTAAATTTGGACATAATTGATATAATGACATGAATACACTTGCTGAGTAACTACCCAATGGTAGCAATCTAATGATATGACTACATTAGGAGATCACGGGGTCACCTTCTTTTCAGACGCCTCGGAGGGTTATCAGGAATTGAAGAGGAAGCAAGGTTAGAAATGAGAGGGTTGGGATGATTCTGAAGTTTATTATGGAAGGATAGGTATCTGGATTGGGCCAGATCTGAAACATAAGGAACATTAAGATCTTTATGGATAATTTTATTAGTGACAAAGTAAGGAGCATTGAGGATTTTATGAAGGATTTTGGATTGTAAGGATTGGTTGCGAGAGGATTTCGATGGTTAAGTGGAGCCCCATAGCTCAACTCCGTATGTCCAAATAGGTCTTATTATAGTCAAGTATATGAGTCTTTTGTAATTAATGGGAAGTTTAGAGCGTTTGTCTAGTAAGTGCTGAAGTAATCGGAAACGTCGAGCGGTTTCCGATTACTTAAAAGAGATGTAATTCCATCAGGACGTGTGCATCTGAAAGGCCTCCTAGCAGTATCTCTTGTCTTTATCAACTCTATTAGTTTAGGATTATTCCAGGGAGCAGCAGATCGTCTTTAGGGCTGTGTGTTGATTCAGAAATAGGAGAAGATTGAATGAAGGCTAATTCACCATTTCATCAATAGAGGAAAGGGAATAAATTGGATCTAAGGAATGGACTAGTAATTCAAGAAACGTATTTAATTTTTAAGATGCCAATGATTCAAGGTCTTGCCATTTAATTTACCTAAGAGTGAATGTAGGAGTTGGGATCTCATAGGCAAACTTGATGATATCATAACATGAAAGAAAAGAAACACGGTTCTAGAAGGATAATAAGTTTTGAAAGGCATCGATTAAAAAAAGGTCGATCCATGTACTCGAGAACTGGGTATGGTTGGTGGATTGAGAGGGAGCAATACTAAGATCAAGGCAGCGGATTAGGTCTACAATCTATCTTTTGTCGATAGAATTGGAGCACAAATTACTGTTTAAGTCGCCGTTTATTATAACAATATTGAATAAAGGAACGTAGGTAAAAGGGAGTATTCTAAAGCAAGATCGAATCGAACTTAGGGAGGGCGATATTTAATGAAATAGAGAAGGGAAAAAAAAGTCTGAGGAAATTTTGCAAATAAATGACCTAAATGAGGAATGTCTGGAGAGGGAGACTTTTGGAGAATTTTTACAGTCTGATTTTGGGCAGAAAATGGTGTAGAAATCATCCAATGACTTGTTTTAACTGTAAAATATAAGTCTGGATGAGAGGGATATATTTCCATATTTACTTCTTGACTTTTGTTCCACTAGATTCCATATCAGCTATACTAAACGTCGCCTTGTGCCTGTTTCAATATTTTTGTAAACTGACTGTTACTATAAAATAGTTAAATTTAAGAGGTGTTTCACAATAAATTAAAATTGATTGACAAAACACTTCGTCCCAGAAATTTACAGCTACTATAAAATTAGTATTGTAAAAAAATAAAAGATTAATAAAAAATATAAACCATTTTTGGACACACGTATATACAAATATTTCATTGTCTTCTCTACCCTCAACTTCCAACTATGTTCCTGTGTTTTTATTCAATGATAATCGCTCTTTTTTTTTCTGACATTTCCTCCTCAGACATTCTAACCGTTGTATTGAAATCCCACACCAATTCCATAGGACCAGATGGCATTCCTGTCAGATTACCAATAATGTCTCTCTGAAATCCTCCCAGCTCTCCTTTTCTTCTACAGTTTCTACCTACAAAATTCAGCATTCCCTACTTCTTGAAAAAAAAAAAAATTGTCTCTCCATTAAATATAAAGTACATGTCATGCTCTCCCCAAGATGTCCACCCAATCTCAATTCTTTCTAATCTCTCAAAATCCTCAGAATGATTGGTGCAAGCCCAAACCTCCAATCAACTTGAAAAGTCCAACCAATTTGATCCTCTCCAAACTGGTTTTCGTCCCGGTTATTCTACATAATCCGCCTTATTTAAAATTACCAGTGATATTCGATAATAAAAAAATCAACTGTCCTAATACACTTTGACTTTTCCTAAGCCTTTAATTCCATCAACTATTCTATTCTTTTCAACAAACTAAAATCATTATCCTCCTCCAATAGTTACATACCTTGGTTCCAATTTTTAATCTCATATCGCACCCAAGCAGTTTCCATACCCAATTAACCACTATCTGCCTACACTTCTTTATCCTCATTCATGGAGATGCCATGGGGAGAGTTGCCCCAACCATATCACCTCTCCTTTCCAGCTCCTATATTAACGACCTACATAATTCAATTCTCCATTGTTCCCATCACCTTTATGCAGACGATTCTCAAATCTATCTATCCTTTCTCCCCATGAGTTATTGCTAGCATTTGCCAAGATTCAAGAAGACCTAGATCGTATCAGTGCCTGGGCAAACTAAAACGGATTAAAGTTAAATTTTGCTTAAAATCAGACTATTGTCATTGGCTTCCAAGCCCTTCCTTAGATCCCATTCCAAGTTTCCCATATTATATCTAAATGACTAACCCATCACCTTCTATTCCTCTGTCTAAAAATTAGTTTTTTTTCATTCATCAGATCTTCTCCTGGAATCACCATATCTCTCAGATTTCCGGACGGGCAATTTTTATCCTCAAATTATTCTATTCCTTTCGCCATCCCTTACCATAACATACGCGTAGACTGCTAGTTCCTCTCTCATCTTCCCCCACCTCGAATACAGCTGTGTGGTGTACGATGGCCTCTGTGATGGAGCTGTGTGATAGACTGAAAAGACTAATGAATAGCTTGGTAATGCTTGTATTTGGGACCCCGAGACATTCCCATGTCTCTCACTACTAGACTGAGTTAAAGTGGCTTTTCCTGCCATCCGAAGACAATATTTCCTAGGCACCTTCCTCTATCAAAACATCATCAACCATTGTTCTTATGCTTAGGATCTTTACCAGTTTGATTTTTTAAGTCCGTTCCCGTACCACAATATCTAGATCTTCTGACCTTCTCACAAATCTGCCGCATTCCAAAACTCTTTTGTTGCCCGCTCTGTCAATTTCTGGAATAACCTTCCGATCGAAATACAGCATTCTCGCTTCTTATCTTCATTCCAAACCCTTCTGTTCCAATTTCGGTCCCAAAGTAAGATTCCTGCTGACTATTTGACAATAATTTACAAACATTTGTTTCACTAAGCTTTCAAAATTCCTGAGAAGATTGTATTTTATTTTTAGTGTTTGCATATTATTATTTAAATAACTGTATATGTTATTTTACATTTTGTATTAAGTTAGTTTTTATTAGTTAGTCTTAATGTTTTCTTCATTTTTTAAAATTATTTTTTATGATTTATACCTTAGGCCAGACGTAATCTCTTTTTTGTACGATATTGTTATTCTGAATGGACTTTGTCCCAGAACAGAGATATTTTCTATTCTATTCTATATATTTAGAACTCTATTCTATATATAATTAGATCCTTTGTTATCTGTTCCAATGCATTCTGGAATTCCATACCATTAAATATCCGCCATGCACCATCATTATCCACATTTAAAACCCTCTTATTCCGATTCCTCTTCACAATTCAATCAGGCTAAGTATATATTATGCAACACGGTTTTAATTTTCTTTATACATTTTTTTTTCTTCTGTTTTGAGTATGAAACAGAATTTTGATCACCTCTCACAAAGCAGTGTGAGTAGGTATAATTTTTTGTTGTTGTTACCTTTTATCTTTTCTATTCATAAGGTTGTATATTTTAGTTTATTTAAATGTATTTTGTTTTTTACTTATCTTCTGCACTCTCCTCTCTAAGTGTGTGTATATATTTATATGTATATGTATATATGTGTGTATATATATATATATATATATATATATATATATATATATATATATATATATACATACTATCAAACAGAATAATTTGAGGGTAGAAATTGCCCGTCGGGAAATATATATATATATATATATATATATATATATATATATATATATATATATATATATATATATATATATATATATATATATACATATATATATATATGGATGTATTTGTTTTTTCTTTTTCTGCTCGTAATCTATTGCGTCATAGGTAGGTCACAATATCTTCACTTATACATCTTAAGGAACATATATAAATCATTTATTTACTCTGGTTATTTTCTTTTATTCTTATTTTTATTTTTTTATTATATTGTAGTACTAAAATTGGTTACTTATAAAACTTATTTAGCATTTCTTTCCAATTTTATTTAGTTATTAGTATGTTGTTGTTTTTTGAACCAATAATATAATATTTTAATCCTTGTACCCGTCTGCTTTCCTTAATATAAACTATGTATATACTCATTTTATTACATAGATTGCAGTTACTCGTTATTATAATAGGTCATCTGGCCAGATTTATTATCAATTGATTTAAACAATCTTGTTATTCTTAAGGGACCTAGTCCCAGAATAAAGATGATTTTCTATTTATAATGAAGCAATTTATTCAAGATACTATTACTTCCCGGTGTATGAATATTTTTTTAAAAATAATCCAAACCTAGTCATTTAAAATTGGCCATTGTCATCGGAGCAGAATAAAAAAAAAAATACCAATCGACAAGTCACAAATTTGCTCAGTTACCCTAATGCTAATGAAAGCTAGAGACAGCACTGGGAAGTCTATTTTTTGGTTTCTCTGAAGCAAGAGAGTTAAAAATTTAATGAAATGTAAGCTTCAACAGTATATGCTACGATAATTGCAGCAAAGCCTTGTCGAACGTAAATGCTGACTGGAACCTATTCTCAGAAAGTCCATTTATATACCCATCGAAGGAGACTGAGGGAAGGGAAGGGAGTTGCGATGAATACAGTTGGTATAACAACTGTCCAGGCTTCCCTACCAGATCGAAGTAAACAGCTTTAGCCCTGAGAGATATATTGTGAATTCGTAATAGAGACTTCCTGTCTGCTAACGTTAAAAGTTTCACTTCACTGTTAAACTTTTCTGCTTCGGCTAAGACCAAATAAAAAAAAAGACTTGGCTGGAAAAAAGTTTACCCGAGTTGGGGCTAACTGTGGAAATGCAAAGAGATTAGATATTTGGCCGTGCCCATCTGCCACCCCCACGACGATGCAAATTATCGACAAAGCATCTGAAAAAAAAAATGGAATTCCATCTGTTCTTTGGCTAAACTCGATGTTCGCCTTTGATTTGGATATTTTCTCTTGCAACATTTTTCTCTAGAACTGTTATTGGTTTTTTATTTTTCTAGTTAGCTTAAAAAATCATGCATAATAAAAGTGAACTATTTAAGGAGATGCGACAAATCAAATGAGATAAATTTCCTATATTTCGCGTTCAAATAGAAACTGCAATATGAGAGATGGCACAAACGACTAGGAAATTGAAGGAATTAGACAATTTCTTATTATTCTTATTATTATGGGTGCGAATTCTATATTTTTTATTTTTATAAACGTACTTATTTCATATCCTAGTGTCCTGCTCTTCTTTACACAGGTGAAAGGACAAATGAGCTGCATAGCTCCTCAGCTTATTGTAAATAGTATGTGTGGGCATGTCTGTCATTACATAAAATGTATTTTACTTAAATTATCTTTAAGGTTTTTTTTCTTGTATTATCTCATATATATATTCGATTCCTCCTTCATCGAGGTATGAAATACCTTCTTTTATAATACCTCCTTAGATCCATCCTCTCCCCCTCCTCCTCCCCCCCCCCGAACAGTGAGGTCGTGTAAGTGAGAGATGTAAGCGACGAGTGAATTGGATAGGTGATGTAAGGAATTCCTCTACCGTTACTGTGAGGGATGGATGGGAATCCGGATGTAAAATAAATATATCGAATAGGTATCTAACGAATGTCTTCGTCAGATGATGCCCAGGAGCCGTCATCTCGTCGGAGGGAATGAAAAATTTCAGGATTCAGGATTTTTGTTGTGGTTTTACAAAGAGAATTCTCTTGGGAAAAGAGGAAGGATAGGTAGGAGTTAAATGCTTGTGATCTGATAGGAGATAATTACAGTTTTAATTTTTTACAGTAATAATTATGAGCGCTACGGTAGATGGAATGTCTTGTATGTTGCCAAAATAATCTGGCATGACGTCTGATGTGGATTAGTTGGAGGAGGTATTAGGGTAGATTGGTATTTTTAGGAATTCTAGGAGTCTTATAGGAACTCAGTTAACTGGGGCCTTTTCCACTGAATCCTTTCAGATAACAATGATCTAAATATATCCCCAAAAACTCTCGACGACCTATTATTATGTTCCAGTAAACTTGGTTACTTGAAAAACGATCGATTAAACGGTCGGATATAGATTCATTGTAACTTTTCGAATTTATTCGTTATCAAAGTATATTATTATCTTATTAAATGTTTTTTAACATACTATCTATTTTAAGAGTATGCAGCCAGAAATCAATTTTTGTACCTCTTCGGATCCATTGAATATAAGGGTCCGGATAGAAATGGACCCTAATGTCGAAAAAACCTGATAATTAAAAAAAAAATACTTGAAACATGATGAACTTGATACACGAAAGCAGATAATATTTTCATTAAAAGTGCCCTCGACAACATTATAATGAACCTTAATGTCAAAGAAACACAAAGAGGTGGATCAGCTGATCTTTTTGCATCAGCTGATCGATCAGCTTATATTTTTACATCAATAGAGACGAGAAATAAAATACACAAAACCCACATATACCTATATGAAATTGAAATATCTTTTGTGTATTTCTAAAATTTCATTTAAGGTTATTGTTAATAAAATCGAATATCTAAATGAGTATTTAATTTGATTTTATAATGTATGTGTCCAACAATGTCTCAATAATGAATTTCGCAATAGTATGCTAGCGATCACCCTTAAGCAACCAAATATATACCGAGGGTATAAAAAAAAAATCCTTCAAGTAAAAATTATAAGAGAAAAAAAAGATCCAATATAGAATGAAAATATTTAAAATGAACATGATTGAACTAATGAAAATGAATTAACTATACGCCTTTCGTATCAGCTAATCGACCAGCTTATATTTTTATATCAAAGGAGATGAGAAATAAAATACACAAAACCCACATATACCTATATGTAATTGAAATATCTTTTGTGTATTTCTAAGATTTCATTTAAGGTTATTGTTGATAAAATTAATTAAAAATTAAAAAAGAAAAAAAAAAGATCCAATATAGAATTGAAATATTTGAAATCAATACGCTTTCAAATGAATTAACTATACTGTTATTAATTCATATTTCTGTATAATTAGCGTTATTTGATATGAAAATATAAGTAGGCAAATGAAAATATGCGGATGATGACCCTCGCAAAGTCTTGGCAATAAAAAAGAAATTGCAGAGACCATTTGGCGAAGGGTGTGGAAGAAAGGAGTTTAAGATTGGCGCCTAAGCCTTGCTGGAACTAAGGCACAACAAACTGGAGCTAATCCCGGTTATTATATCCCTTTATTGTAGCACATTAGGAGGGTGGCTTACAGACTCAGGCACTTGGAAGCCGGTGTGATCCCAGGCACATTCTCTCCAATCTCGGAGGTTTTATTACGTAGAGCGTTGTTTCCTTTCTACATATGATCTGGATACGTAAGTTTTCTCAAAATTAAGTTTCTTTTAGTAAAAATGTAATAAAAGATACTTATCTTTAATGGTAATTATGGTTTTATCGACTATAAAGATATATCTCCGAGAAAGATAAAAAAAAATGGGAGTTGAAACTTTTATGGATCTCTCTTTTTTTTAAAAAAAAAAGATATTGAATTCTATTACATGTTGTAATAATTAAGAACACCAGTAATAGTGATACAGTTCATTCACACAATACGTACAATAAAATAAATAAAACTTAATTAAACATAAATTTAATAATACTAAAATGAAATATATACATGAATAAATACGAAAGAAACTTCAACTAATCACAATAAAAAATTAAATACAGGAAGGTCTCGATAATCCGAACCCCATAGTAATCCGTAACCCCGAAAAGGTAATGCCGAAATCGTATTGTTCTCTAGTCATTATATTTTATGTATCACATTTACTAATTTTCATGAATGAAATCGTCACCCATTTTTGCAAATAGAAAATATTGATTTTATTTTAAATCTAAATAGAGGCTTATAAAAATCTACTTAACCTTTAATTTGATTCATTAAAACTAAAAGGATCCTTAAGTGATCCTTAAGTTAACAACAATAAGGATATGGGTTTTTTATTTATAACTTGAAACATATGAAGATCTACTGCTGCTAATGCTCTGATCTACCAATATCGTTAGAATATAATTACATAATTTATCACAATATATTTGTTATAAATTATATACAACGTATTTTTATAATTCGTTGTAGTAGTGCCTTTATATTTACTAATAATATTTTATAAAGAAAAAAAATACATTTTGCCTCAATTAAGGGCATTGAGTACTTACGATGTATGAAACACAAACATACCATATATACAGTAAAAGAAAAACAAGATTATAAAAAAGAAAAGAAAACTTGGAATAACAGAATAAATCAAACATTTGACAACATTAAATAAATAAAATAAAAACACATTCATACTTATTTACAATATTTACAGTCAGCCGAGGGAGCTCCGAGTCTGGCCCTTTCCCCACGTGTGGAGGACAAGGCAAGACTCCAACAGATCCCAGCGCTTCTCTCTCAGCCGCATCACTAGGATGGGAATCCAATTGAGACTAAAGCCACATACGCTCATGAATTGAGTGGAGAAGCTGGTCATTGCCAGAACTCCAGTGACGTCTTTACAAAAGATCTCGAGGCCACTGCCGCTTTAACCTTCGAGGAGGATTGTAGGGATGACTGGAACTGGATAAGGATTTTGCTAAGGTATTAGGATGATGGATTAGGTTCTGATAAAATTTTGAAAATCGGGATGGAATAACGTCAAGGACATAAGGAATGTTAAGGTCATGATGTAAGGTTTTGTTCGTAACATAATGAGGAGCATTTAATATTACACGGAGGACTTTAGACTGGAAGGATTGGATGCGTTTGATGTTCGATAATTTAGCTGTCCCCACAGTTCAAGTTCGTAGCCTTTATATTTAGAGCCTCCGGACAATGAAGTAATCTCTCTTCGAAAAATTAATTAATTTCTTAATTGTTTTATATTAAGTAATATTTGAATTCATTCGATATGCCTCTAATTCAATCGATTTATTAGTAGGTTAAATTAATACGATTTGTAACTTTTTTTTTAAATTCCTAACAATTGGTGGGTGCCCTTTTTCAATCGTCGCGGTTGCCCAGTACGTCACTGTGATGTAGTTATAAAAAGAAAAATTACTCGGAACAAGAAGAAATAACCCAGTCAAAGATAAGTTAGTAAGCATTCAACTACAATTTGAAAATATTGACCTAATTCAGTTTGGTGAATTATTTTATCACTCATAGATTTATTTTCAAAAGTTAAAATTTAAGTTATTATTATCAATATAATGAAAGTTTCGCTATTTTTCTGAGAAAAAAATTGAGTAATAACGTCTTAAAAGTATTTTATGTTATACTCCTATTTTATTTGGAAATAGTAAAATGATATGGTAAGTTACGTGGAACCTCTATGTATAGGAACTATTAGTGGGTGGAGGGGAGGAGATTGAATGTTATTGTTCAATGAACGGGAGGGTATGAGTGGGGTACAACGCCATTCATAAATGCTCATTAATCAGTTTATTCAGCCAAATAGGTAAATATATTAATAACTACAAAAATTAATAAAAGTCATTTGCTTTAATAAACTAATTTATTAGCTTTAATAAATTAGTCATTAGTTACTACTCACAATCATCTTTTACGACTACATGTTCTTAATATTCATATTTCTAAAAGTTTTATCTGTTCAACTGTACACTATGCACTTATATTACCGATCATATATCCGAAAATTTGCTTTCAACCATGAACATATATCTCATTTTCACCTTAAGGTAATTACCGAATTCATTCTAGAGATGTGAATATGAAAAAAATATATCGATTTGTCTGAGTTTCTGTATTGCTGCAGTAAGTTACATATGTAACACCTGATCATTTTTAAGCTCTTTAACCTATGCAACTCTATATCCCACAATATAGCATCTATTTATCTAAACACTCGATATTATATATTTTCGCAAAACCACCAAAACAATTTCCGTATCCTCCATGTAAAGGAATAGGAAATCAACAAGGTGGTTGTTCCAGACAAAAACGATTTTATGAAGATAACATGGAATAATTACTTTGCGGATAGAAAAATAATCTTGTATGAAGTGGCGACACAACAGTTAAGCGGTTATAATGGTAACATGAAGGATCTACATTTTTCTGAAGAATATTTTTCAGAGATTGAAAACAATTTCAAAGCACGTCATAGAAAAACACTATGATTAAATGACTAAATGAAAGGTAGAGTAAATTCCTTCCTATACTGATCAATGGATGAATGAACTTGATCAAAGGGAGGAATGAAGATACCTTTTGATGAACAGTACGATTAGAACTACCCTCATCTATGAAGACACTGTATGAAGAATGAAGGATTAAAATTGGTCTTTGATGGGCGAGTTTTGGAATGAAAAAGGAGGAAAGAGGACTAGGGTTCATAAACCAAAGTCTATAGAAACGTAATCATTATCCTGAAAGCTGAAAAACAGCGAAGATCATGAATGAAAAAAGAACAGAGTATCTGTCTATCAGTCAAGAGCTCAACTTTGTACTTCGTGTTAAATATATTATTTAAATAATTATTTGCAATAATTCCTTTCCCAATGTAAATATTGTACATAGGTGTGAATGTGCTTTATTTATTTTATTATCAAGCGGCTTTAATATGTTATTTTACTAATCTTGTATATTACTTTATCTTTTTATATATATAGATATGTATATCTTTTTTCTCTTCTTACTTGGTTATTTTTATTTATTTTTCTTTCTTATGTACATATTGTGTGAATGAATACTATAGCCCTAGTACCAATGCCCTTTAGTGTGGCAGACTGTATAATACTCAATAAAACAATTTTTAAAAAATCCTGATGAATATTTTTACATATATTTCATATTATCACTAGGTAACTGTTTAGTGTAATATAACAGCTTTTCTGTGGTTATTTTCATTAGAAATTGAGTTATCTAGTGAAGAAATAGTGCCATTGGTAGATGCAGCTGGGATGTAATATTGGGGACAGTCTAACATTACCCTAATTCCTTTAGTCTCCAACAAACGAACAGTTGTTATTGTTTTATAGTTATTGTTTTTGTTTTGTTTTCTTCATTTTCTTTTTAAAATGGTTAGCTGCAATTTTTTTGAAAAAATCAGCGGGAACGAAAGAAGAGGTTAAATTAGCTTGTATCACGTGCCAAAACACATGCTTAAGCTATGATAAGTGGCATTGTGGACTTAAATGGATTCAAAGAGATCAAGAAAAATGGCAATTTTCCGATTTCCAATTAACATGGGGTACATTCCCTGCTACCGAGAATAGTGATCGCCCTACTGAAGGCACTGACCAAGGAGGTTAAGGAGACGTAATCCAAACTTCCAAACGAAGAACAGTTCTCTGCCAGTCATCCAGGCTGAGAGAGAAAACTAGTTTATGTGAGCGAAGCGATTACACCCGCCAATAAACACCTCTATGGGTTAGCCAGTATGAACAGATTAACAATACAAGTTAATATAATTCTAAGCCATACGTAAGATATATATATATATATATATATATATATATATATATACCCGTACATATATTATTACAGTAAGGCTCGAAATCGGTTTTGTACCAAATATAAGCTCCTGTCATGCTCAAATACCACGAATGGGGTACCGTTGGATTCAGAATTTCACGGGGGGTAAGCGAATCGTATTCTCCACTTTTGTTTTTCTTTCTAAAATAAATAAAGTCGATACAAACATTTTGCTAGGCTTTGATACTGGAACGGTGGTAGGTCTGTAGATCGATACGGGACAAATTGGATCTTAAAGATTTTGATGCGTACAGCAAGACCCGGAACTCGGAACTAACGGATCCTGCGTTTTTAAGCCGAAAAACGTACCATTTTCGAGATAACGCAAGGCATAGGGTTCGCATCCACACAACCTTACATTAATTGTAGTACTGTCATTGAATACATGTCTCATTTCGTCCACTTGAGGTCTCTATGATCGAGAGAGGGGGAGTTTATATTATTCATCGATGGTGTTTTTGATCGGAAAGCCATATCATCGTTAATTTTTCACCAAATCTCAAGATTGAGCCACCAATTTCGAAGGCTTCCTTCTCCTTCAGGCTGGCAAAATAGTCCAATCATCCAGAAAATTCAGGCAAACAAGTTATGAAAGAAAATAAACTTTATTTGCGAATAACTGAAAAATTACACACTTTTCCATGGGTTATTCCGATGATTATATAAAAGATTACTAAATTCCCTACAAAAGGAAAAAAAAATCATCGCAATCGGACAATTTTTAGCAAATATACAGCTAACTGAAATTTGTATACATGTTGGTTCCAAACAAAAATGAAGATTTAAATTAATTTTTGTTTGCTTTGTGGATTATATTTATCGATAAAGTAACATTTGATGTCTTAATCTTTTGATAAGTAGCATTTTCTTATTAATTTGGCTTTTGATAACAATATGCTGTGCGAATTTTTCGCACGGGCCTACTAGTATATATATATAAGGCACTTGCACAAAAAAAATTGTTCCTTTAATCTTTACTAAATTATAAACAACATTTGTACATGTATGAGTATAACAAACAAGGAGATATAAAAAAGCAAAATATTTTTAAAAATAACTAGAACTAAGTCACGTCCAGCATCAGATGAAATTGGCTATTATATCTCAGTTTACTGATGTTCACAGTCGGATCTACGAGGGAGGAGGGGGTTCGGGCTGAAAACTCCTCTTCCCCCAAGAAAAAAAATTTATAAAATATAACCATTTTTTATTAAATACAATAACAAAATTATCTCTAATAGTATTATAGTTCGTCTAATTACATTTGATATGACTTAAAGGATCACTCAAACACCATTTCATATGGGTACTTATTTTCTTTCATTCTTCCAAAGTAGTTATCGTAATATATTCATAAAATAAATCTTTCGGGTTGAAGCTCCCACCCGAAATTAAATCCTGGATTCGTTAGTACTGGTGTTGCAAACCAATTTGGACAACAATTACTCTATTCCGACGTATAGATGACGGAGGATGACCGTGAATGTGAGAATATCCAAAAATAGGTCCAAAAATTACCCACGGTAGACTAGGCACGAAATGCAAGATTATCCCTGGTAGACTTGGTCCAAAATTAGATTATTCCTGATACTAAGAATAATTAAGTATGTCTCTATAATTTAACCTTTTGTAAATAATCAGAGTATTAAATAAAAATGAATCTTCACCGATACGACAGAAAGCCTCTCCTTTGGACTTTTCAAGCGATTTATCGTGGCATTACTACATTAAAAAACAAGTACGCTATGTGAAAACGAAAGATAAGTGACTACTCACAATCACCTGTTACATAAATTATTGTAACCATGTGCTGTCATGTTACATTATTCATATAAAATTGACAACTGCACACAGTAAACATCGATTGGCCTTACGTACTCTTGGCATGTTTTAAATAAATAATCTCAGGGATTCCGCTGAAAAACAAATAAATTCTGAGAGCCGAGGTGGAAACACAACCTTTTACATCAGCGGATCGATCAGATGTGTGGTTGTTTTCTAACGTTAATTTTTCAATGCGCGATATCAGATCTTCTAAAGGTTTTTCAATTTTTAATAATCGTTCCATGTTTTCTAAAGATACTTCCAAGTTCTTCAGAAGGGTTTCTTTTATGTTCTTCAGTTCGTATATTCATTGAACTTTAGACTTCATTTCCTTGACTTCTTCGGTCTGCGTCCTAAGTACGCCAATCAAGGTACTGGGTTCCGAGGCTGGCAATGTACGCGATTATGATTAACAATCGGTACATTTCCATTTCTTACTGTCTCTTTTATCTCTTTTAGACATTCTTTGTCCAAGACTCATTTAGCATGAAATATATATATAAAGTAGCACGAATGCCGAGGTCTTAATAGATGCTCTACTGAACATGGTCATAACCCACTAAACCAAATAAAAGAAAAAAATAATTTACTGTGATTATAATACCTATTAAGTAATTATAATAATTATAATTATAAACTATGTACAGGTAAACAGTAAACATCAGTTGTTCTTGTGAACACTTGATCAATTTTAAATGAATAATCTTAGAGATTCGGCTAAAAAACAGGCAAATTCTGAGAGCCGATGTGGAAAAACAATCTTTCGCATCAGCTGATCGGCAATATTGAGGGAATGAATTTATTAAATATTGTATAAAACATGTTTGTATTACATTATTAATTTTTATTTGGTTTATAGTTTTATTTTTTTATGTTGTATGCATTTACTTTTATTATTATTATTTCGCTGTTTATTTATTTATATTTATTATTAGTAGAGTGTGATTGAGCTATTCTTCTTTCACTATTAATATTATCGTTAGATGTGACAGATTGTAATATTTCTCAACAAAGAAATTGAAAAGAAGTGATTACAGTAAGCGTTCTGCAATTTTTCTAGGAGTCGGTTCCTGGGATGGTTAGTGGCATACACTTCACCATATTTAATAATATTAATATACATTTTGACATATGCGGATTATTTTTATGTACTTATTAACTATTGGTGATTTCATCGATGTCCAGGCGGAATTTAACCTGATATGGAGAACAGAAATGTGCTTGTCTATTCATCAGTCACCCATTGGATTGTTCTTTATGAAACACCTAACATGGTATTAGCCAACTTATAAGACCAGCGGCAATCTTGCCAGTATGGGTTTATCAATAGACAGAACTTATTACATATAATCATCTTCACTGTACAACTTTAACGAAACATATTTGCATGCAATCTTAATGTAATCATTTTTTTTTTCATCTTAAATACTGCAGTAAATCTTACAAGTCTGTTACTTTGAGTGGTTCTATTCTGATAATTATCAGCAAGGAGTGTTTTTTGAAGTGGAAATATTAAAAAACTTAAAATTCTTGTTTAGGAAAAGGGAATGGTTTACCTTTTCATTATTTTTATTTAAATTTTCTTCTATATTAGCTAACGGGTCTTTGAGCTGCATTGAGGGCTCCTCTATATTAAACATTACCTTTCTGCTAAGGCCCTGTGTTTGTCTTGCTCTGCAAACATTTCCCAGCTATATTACTCGTATCTTTTCCAGAAAAAAAAAGTAGCTCTCTAAATGAGTAAATGCCTCTGCTTCGGATAATAATGTAAAGAAAAGACCGAAATATTGTCTACTGTGTGTATTTGGTGAAGTTAAAATACATAAATTTATGTCTTTCTTTTATGGGTTGAGATATCTAAAAGAATTTCATTAATGTAGTCATTTAGTTTGGTATACCGCATAACTAACCCATTCGCTTTGCCTTGAAGATAGCTAGCGCATATGCAATAAAAAAAGTATACCATTCTTTCTTTCTTTCTTTATTATACCAGTTTCATTTATTCTTTTGTTTATTTTTTTCGGATAAACTGGGTGCTTCAGGAGAAATTGTTTATAATTTAGAGGTGCATAGCCTACTGAAAATGTTTTTCATTTTCACCAGTTGCACTTTCTTATCTGAATCCGTTGTCAAAATATTACGTTTTAAAAATCACGGGTTGTTTCATAAAAGATCCAGAGAGAAATCCACGTTTGTTTAATTTAATCTCAACGTTTTTCAGCTTGTTGCATTTATGAAAATTTCAATATCGAGAAGAATTTTCAATAATATAAAATTTAATTTGTGGGAAAATATGGCTTTGTCAAGCTATCAGGGAAGCCATTACAAAGAAAACAAGTAAAAATCTGGCGCGGTGAACGCATCACAAGGATTTCTCTTACTAGTCTTCTTTGAGTAGAAATAGTTTCATATTATAGGGATTTTCCTATGTAAGAATATGAAAATAACAATTATAGGCGATATAACGATTACTTACCATGCTAAAAATAAAGACCAGGTTCAGAAGGTCTAGGAATCGATCTGTCGTGGGAACTTTGTCACAGGATTGGATCTCACATCGAGAGTTACAGCTCTTGACAGTGGCAAGAGGAGGTCTAAGGCTGTTATTGAAATTAAAAATCCAAACCTCGAAGTGATGAATCTCATAGATTATTGTATAGATTATTATCATTGCTATAAGCCAGATATTCATTATAATCATTACATTTTTCGTTCTTTGGAGATATAGTCCAGAGCTTAATAAATAAAGACCTCGCTACACTCAGAGGCCATATTGTTGATTGGACTCGCGGATCTGAACGAGTTCCTGGCAACCACAGGAAAAAATGCCACGGTATTGACAAGGGCTATATAACCCTGCAGAAATGACTGGAGTGCTTATCAATGCATGCTGGAGGAAGAAATCGTCGTTTGGGAAATTGTGAAATCAGAGATTGCAAATGGCCTGGACTACACAGTATTCTTGGTAATGCTATCAGCGAAGCCAGTGAAATCTCCTTCGAACATTGGAAATCGAGAGCTCAATATATCCCATGGTGTACGATTGCTTTGTCGAACAACGTTAAAAAGACCCAGCGATCGTACCATAAGTGCAGATGTGACGAGAGGTACTGCAATTCGCAATGAATGTAATTCCATAGGCAAGGTATACCAAAGGAAGTTCCGTTCGTGGAAGCTTAGATGTTGAGATGATTTCATTGTGGAAGAGCTCATGAATAATTCTTGGGTGTCCCTTACAGGGATGCCTTGAATATGTTTACCCTTCCGCAGACAATGACAGCCTTTAAATATTAAGATTTACAAGCCAATAACCTCGAAGAAACAGCTAATATCTTAATGCAGGCAACCCAGATATGATCACAGAACAACGATGAGAAAGATTTTTTAAAACCTTCCACTTAATACCCTCCTGGCATATACTGTTGCCTACCGCGTTACATAGATAATCTCGATGTTTCTGATAGTGCTTCAGAAATCGATGGAATAGATCTTGCGATCTTGAATAACAGTATCTCGTACATTGAAGAACGGTTATTAAGAGTTTCCAATAATCGTCTGTATGGGGATACTTTCTAAGGATGTGGAAGATCCACGATGTGAGATCTATCTTCAAGAGAGGGAGCTCCTGAAGACATATAGTCCTATATTTAATCTCTCAGTAACGAGTAATGTCCTGGAAAGTCTCATTTTAAGCAGTCTACGACCAGTTTTAACAACGAAAGTACGAGCCTACCAAGAGAAAGGAAATCGCTAACGACCAGCTTCGAGTGAGAACTGAGTAGAACTGAAGACGTAGCGGTGTGTTATGATTTTGCTTTTTGACATAATCTCCAACTTTAAAAGAGTCTGATGGTCACGAGTGTTCCAGCAGCTTTAGGAATACGGTTGTCCCAGAAACATACACGCCCTTATAAGTAGCTACGTCGAAGGCAGGTTTATAGGACAGATGTAGCGCCTATGAAATTGAATTTTTCATAGAGAGAGGGTGCCATCAAGGGGAGAGAGGGGATCATCTAGGTCCTAGGATCAGGCCCTTTAGAAGCTAGTCTTTGATGATTTTCTGAGTGTACTTGAAAAAGAGCAGTTCCCTACGACGGCCAACTTCAATCATTAGGCGACAATATTAGCGCCTAATAGCTATGCCGGAATAAAGGAAGAAGCAGGACACTGCTCCAAAATGGTTGGACAATGTTCTTTTTTCAATATTGGAATAACTTTCATCTTTGTTTTTAGAGTTCGTGAAGCGAATAAATGGGTAAGTCTTTATTATCCGAATTTTTAGATGATATTGTTCCAATAGCATAATTGCTCCAATAACATCTGCAGTGAGAATAAAAGGTTTATCAAAATTAGGTATTTGAAGAGTAGGGTTATTTTGTATTCTTCCATAATTTGTATTTCTTGGTTTTTCTAAAAGCCAAAGGAAGTGGTCTAGCAATTCTCGCATAATTTTTCTTAGATTTTTTTTTCGTTAACATTCGGTTAAACAATTAATTTTTTAGTTTATATTTACTAAAATATGATATTTTTTTTTAGTTTTAGGAATAGGGAATTTGAATTTGGACTCCTGTATCCTCCAGATGCTTAAAAAAGGACTAAATTGTTCTGTAAATTTTGTAAACATATTTTCTGAGTTGGCTGTCCTGAGTTCATAAGGGTTCTCAATAGTCATTGTTTGTTTCAATTGTACAATGGGTCACTTTGTAAGCGGGGATGATGTTTTGTGGTCATGGTGTAGCTATATTACTAACAGTCCGCTCAGAGACAGTATTTTGAGAGGTTTGAAGTTACTAAATCTTTGTTGGTTGAAATTTGGAAAGTTCTTGGTTGATTGGGGTGGTTGGGATTGTTAGGATTTAGGGTTTTTTGGTTAAGATTTTGGAATTGTTGAATTTGATTTAGTTGGAAACTGATTTTAAAATAATTAAAATGCTGGTATTGATGAAAGTTATCAGGATGAGAAAAGTTACCTATACGTTGCGATGATGTTGTTTAAATAAGCACGTCTAGGTGCTGCTTATTTGATTTCTACAAATTTAAGTTTGCAATTACATATGAACATATATTATAGATAATACTTTAAACTTCTTCTAGACCATTAGTGTTAAATATCATGATATGGTTAGTTAATTAATGGTTAGTTTGCATATGCAGGCATTTATAAATTCGCTATATAAAGCGCTCACGATCAATCTAAATAAATAATAACATCATAGTAATAAATAATATCTATAACATAATCTATGATATCTATTACATTAATATATATATATATATATACATATATATATATATATTTTTTTTTTTGTATAGCCTGTTTTTACAAGTATTACACCTGTAGGCCTCCCCTAATTAAGAGGGCAATTGTCTAACTTCCCACGGGGACCAGCCGTAGTGGGAAGTAGAGCCGGGGTTCGATCCTATGTTTGCTTTACTAGTATAGCGCACTAACCACTCTGCTATACCGGTCCCTCATTAATATCTATAACATAATGTAAATAAATAAATAAAAATAAATAAATAACATCAAAATAACAACATCATAGCTCAAGGGCGTAATATCCAAATTATTGATCGCCTAGGACAATTCGTAACCTAACCTAACCTAGATCAATTTCCGCTGGATTTAGTGCAAGTGACTTGGTTGGGAGAGTAGCACAGAGAACTCCCGGAGTCCTGCTTTTACCTCCATAGTTGGAGGGACAAGCCTACCTCGGAGTTCCTTCGCCTGATTGTAAATAGTGTATATAGGTTTGTATATTTTTTTCTTGCTTTTTTCCTTATTTTTAAGTTATTTTATTTATTTTTTTAAAACTTATTTATTGAAAAATATTACAATCTGTCTCAAGGACATTTTTGTTCAGAGATCACATTCACACTCTATGTACAATAAATAAAATAAATAATACAGAAAAATAATATATATATATATATATATATATATATATACAATAAATAAAAATAAAATAACCTAAAAATAAATAAATAAAAAGAACACAGACATACCTATATACAATATTTACAATCTGGCGGGAGAAATCCAAATCAGACTTGTCCCTCCAACTGTGGAGGAAAATGCATGGCTCCAGGAGATCCCTACACTTCTCTCTCAATCGCTTCGTTGGGGCTAAATCCAGTGGAGATTGAGCATTAGCTCATGTCGTGAGTGGAGAATCTGGCCATTGCCAGAACTGCAATTTTTATAAAATATAAAAGATCGCGGGGCCACTACCGTTTTAAGCTATTTTATTTATTGTATATACCTTTTGATTATCATTTATTCGTTATTTTGCTTCTGTTTATTTTATATTTTTTGTACATCTAGCGTAAATGTGATCCTACCTCACTATAACCAATGTTTGAGTGAGAGAATGTTGTAATATTCAATAAATAAATTTAAAAAAAGAAACTTCTTTATCGGTTCATTTTCATCAACTCTTTTAATGTACTCGCTCTGATTCAAACCATCCAGCTTAGGTCGTATGTATTCTAAATTCCTTAATTATTAAATTCTATTCATAAATTCAATTGGTGTTTGTTTAAAATTTTATTTGGTTTGAAAAATTTCATGTTTAAGAATTTCGAAAGAAAAGATCATATTAACTAAGGAAAAAAATTGAGGTGTTTGATGAGGTGATCTTCCTTCGGCTTGATACCCCGCTCATGGGACGGGGTTGCATGGAGCCTGATAAGAGGAACCTCTATACGGTTCCCTGATTATCCTTTAGAAATTTTTCTTGGTTATAATAGAACGGAAAGATGTTATCCTTTAGTAACGTTTTTTAATCAAGATTATGTACTTATTGAATCTCTATCTTAAGCGATCATCAACCTGTTCAACGTTTAGAAGTAATCACTTAACTTTAACTGATCTAAAGTCAGTGAGAAAAGATCAAAGAAATAAAGAAATAATAGCATCACATTATTTTAATTTACTTTTATGGTTCCCATGACTCGCTATGTAAACCACCAGTGAATTCTCTACATTAATTCAAGTTAGTTTCTCCGAGACCCTTAAATTTGAAGTTGGATCTGATGCTATCATGAAATCTTTTTTTCTTTCTAACATATTTATTAAAATTTACATTACATGAAAAATACAAAAATTAAATTAAAAAGTTAAAATTTAATTAAATTAAAAGTTAGTAAGTTTTTCTGAGGCCTGGAAGATTATCCAATAACGTTATCCAATAACGTTCCACACTATCAAATACGGTAAAAAAAAATACAAAAAAATATATTATCTTTTTTACTTTTTCTTTTATAATTTTACTTTAATTAAACTCGTTAATGTGAATATGTTATCAACTGTTGCATATATTTTTTTTCTAAAACCACCCTCAACTTCTTTAATTATATTGTTATCATCAATCCAGTCCAGACATCTAGATAAAATCAATCCACTATATAACTTGGCAATTGCATTGATTAAAGAGATTCCCCTGAATTTTTTAAAATCTTATTTTATTGAGAAAAAAATACATTTTGCCTCAATCAAGGGCATTGAGTATTTGTGATGTCAGAAACTTATTCATACAATATATACAATTACAAAAATAGTAGAAATTATAACAAAAATAAGAAACAGAAAGCTTAGTAAACATATGAAATAAAATAGGATACAACAGAAATAAGAAAAAAAAATATATTCCCTTGTTATTAGAAGCCAAATGTTTATCCTATTTTATACATATATATATATATATATATATATATATATATATATATATATATATATATATATATATATATATATATTATTATAGAAATTTACAACTGTATTAAAATTCTCCAAATTTCATCAGAACCTTACCCATCACCCTAATCCCGCAGCACAATTCCTATCTAGCACCACTCATCCCTACAACCCTCCTTGCAGGCTGAAACGGCCGTGGCCCCGTGATCTTTTGTAACATGTATATACTGGAGTTCTGGCAATGGTCAGATTCTCCACTCAAGTCATGAGTGTCCGTGGTTGTAGCGCTCTTACTCAATCTCCGCTGGCTTTCAATGCCAGTGAAATGGTTGAGGAAGAAGCGCAGGGATCTCCTGAAGCCTTGCTTTCCCTCCACGTGTGGGGGGATAAGTATGGTTCGGAGTTCCTATGGCCGACTGTAAATAGTGTAATAGGTATGCCTGCGTCTAAGATGTTTATTTTCATTACTTTTTTTTTTTTTTTTCCTCACTATGATATTTTATTTTGTTCTTTTGTAGCTTTATATTATTTGAAGTTAGCTTATTTTTTATTTATTTATTTATTTTTAATTTGTAAATATGGTGTGAATGTGTTCTCAGAACTCTATTATAAATGTTCTTTATTGAGACAGATTGTAATATTTATCAATGAACAAAAAAAAAACAAAAAAAAAACAACTGTATTAAATGATAAATACAACAAGTAAATATGAACAAGTAACATGACATGTACAACGTGAAGGGAAACTACCCATTGGTTATATTTCAATTAAATTATATTTCTATATTAGAAGGCCCCGAGGCCATCTTCATTTCAGAGGGAGGGTTATCTAGAATAGAAGAGGTAGGAAGGTTATAAACCAGAGGGATGGTTAAGAAATTTATTAGGAAAGGATAGGTATCTGGATTGAGCTAAATCGGAAACATATTGGACATTAAGATTGTTACGGATGATTATATTTGTGAAAAAGTAGGGAGAATTGAGGATTGTTCAAGGATTTTGGATTTTATAAAAACTTTTTCACTTCAATTTGTGAAAAAATATATGATTTTTGATAATGTCACCTAAACGTACACATTTATTGAACAAAAATATCTACATTTTACCGTAACAAATCTTTTGTTTCTAGTTTTTCCATGATCCGAGATGTATTATATTAAACTAAATTTCCTAGATACATTTTTTATTTATGAAATGAAATATTTAAAAATAATGATTTTCCAAATAGTTTCATATGAAGTGGTTAAATCGTGTTTTTCTTCAAGATCTCTGTCATAGGAATTGATCCGTCTTTATAAGTGATAAAGTTAATGTTTTCAGTGTTAAAATTTACGTTCAAAATAAAAAAACTTTCTTATTAAATTACTTTCATGTTAATGTAAATATTATGACCAGGAAACTTATAAATACGGATCAATTCGTAGAATAGAGATCTGTGTGAAAAACAGAGTTCATAACCACTTTACATGAAACATAATTTTTAACTTTTTTTGTCATGTATATAGAAAGAGTATTTAGCCAATTATGTTTATTATAATGCATCCTAGATTATTGAAAAACAAAAATAAAAGCTTTGCACCAATTAATTGTAGCCATTTTTGCTTATTATACGGGTACTTAAGATAAAAAATCACATAATTTTTTTACCCAACTTGAGGGAATCTCAATTTTTTTATCTAATAACCCTCAACTTATTCAATGTCACCTTAAAGCATATCAAACTAGAAATTTTTCTAATATTGAGGTAACTTGACTGAACTTAGTTTAACCGCTTAAACATCCTCTTAAAATACTTTGAACAAGGACAATTCTGACTTTGAAGTAAATCTTGTCTAGTTTACTGTGGTGTAATCAATAATAATCAAAAATAAATATTTTTCTAGTTATCACTTCTTCTTTAACAAAAAACATGACTTACTTAAAAAAACACACAAAACTTAATTTCCTATTTTCCTGCTAGAAATCGGGACATTATTTAGATATGTAGTTATCTCTACTAACGGGACAACCTGCGTATGTATATGTGTGTTTCTGTGTGTGTGTGTATTTATACATATATAGAGAGATACATACATACATTTTTTATAACTTTGTTGTTGACGAATGGGCTAAGGCATGTGCATTGCATCGCCGTTGCCCGGCAACCTGATACATAAGAGTTTGATAAAAAAAATAGTCACAAGTTCGCGTCCCGGTGCCCGGAGGAGTTTTTAAATCCCCACCCATACTCCCTGGCCCGGAAAAAAACCCGTATAGCCTTAAAGGTGAGGAAGGGGAGGACAAAAAAAAAAAAAAAAAAAACTTTGTTGTTGTATATTTCCCACGGATATTTCTTTAATGACATCATAGAACATGTTATAGAATCTCCGCTTGACATAAATTTATCCACTATCCTCCTAATGACCTATTTAACATATTCCTTCAATACCAAAATAATATTATATTTAATAAAAAATTATGTCAATGACCTCCGTCATATCTTAATAAAACTTTCAGCCATTAACTATTGATTTCTCTAGCCAAAATAAACCTAATCAACTCTGTATCTTACAGCCGGTATTCAAATCCGACTTAGGCATACTTTTAATCTTACCAAGTTAAATGTGTAAAGTACTTGGTGAACCAATAACAGACAAAATCAATGGAGGAGATTGTATTGTATGCTGGACTTAAAAATGTCGATTTGCCTTTATTAAGTAGGACAAAATCTATCGGTGTTATCTATAATCCGCCCTATGATATTTACACGTGTTGAACAACGTGTTGAACCTCAGGAAGTGTGATCGCCATTGACATCATTCATTATGATGGATGGCAAAGAAAGATCATTCCGACAATATAGCAATATTATTTCAACTAAATATTCAATAAATGTAGCTGAGGAATACTAATAATTAGTGACCGAAGCATTTTACAATTTTCCTACAGAGAAGTATATATATATATATATATATATATATATATATATATATATATATATATATATATATATATATATATATATATATAGCATTAAGCACCTACTTCTTTCACAAACCAATTGATCATGAAAAGTAGATAAGAGAACTTTTTAAGTTCCCCCAGAAATGATTTTATTTAATTATGTTATTTTATTTTCACATATGTGTATTATATATATCTGTATGTATTTATTGTTTTCGATTTTGTTTTATTTTCTTCCAATATTTTTATCTTAATGAGCATTGTAAATATTTAATTTATTTTTATGGCCACACAGGCATTTCCTCTGTATCTATAATTTGTCCTAATGGGACAAAAGTCCAAGGATAATAAAAATCTATTTTCATTTCATTTCATTTTTAAGTCTGTTGTAAGTTTTTTCATTTCAAATGTATCTTTTTCCATTTCGAATATTACTCTTTATATATGAAATGTAACTATTTACATTTCAAATGTAATCTTTTCCAAATCAACTGTAACACTTTACGAATTAATTCACTCTTGGAAAAGATTAGATTTCATTTCTATAAGTATTATATTCTTTCATGCTAAATTATTTATTATAAATAAGCTTAATTTTATGGCTTGTGGTTGGGATTTATTAATCATAAGTTTTAATTTTAAATGTTTTTTTTAAAACATATTTATTGAGAGATATTACAATTTGTCACAAATAAGAAGATTTATAATAGTGTACAGAGAGCACATTATGAACACGCTCTATCAGCAATAAATTAAAATAAATAATACAGAAAAAACAATAATACTAAAAGTAAATGTATATAAACTAAACTTAACAAAAATAAAATAAACTACTCACACACATACATGCTTCTATACAATATCTAAAAAAAAGAAATAAAAAATCATTCACTCAAGATCTCCGATTCAAGCCTTCCTCTCCACTCGTGGAAGGAAAGGCAGGACTCTAGAAGATCCCAGAACCTCTAAATCAGCTACACTACTGGTATTAAAGACCAGTAGAGGCTGATCAGAGGCGCTACAATCAGATATACAAGGCTTGAGTGGAGAATCTGGCCATTGCCAAAACTCCAATGTATACTTATTCAAAAAAGGTCCCTGGGCCACTGCCGCTTCAACCTTCGAGAAGGATTGTAGGAATGGGTGGTGCTGGATAGGGATTGTACTAGGGGATTTGGATGATAGGTAAGGTCTAGGTGAAATTCTGAGAATTTTTCTGGGAAAAGGTCTAATAGAAATGGGATATTAAGGTCATGGTGTAGGGGTTTGTTGGTTACATAGAATGGAGCATCAACTATTGTGCGAAGGACTCTAGATTGAAAAGATTGAATGCGTTTGATGTTTGAAAATCTTGCTGTCCCCCACAGTTCAAGTCCGTATGTTCACATTTAAGGTTTTAAATAAATATATTGACACAAAATAAAACAAAACAAATATATATATATATATATATATATATATATATATATATATATATATATATATATATATATATATATATATATATATATACAGATTGATAAAGAAATGTATACAGATAATATAAAATCAAATAGAAGTGAAAAGTATTTTTTTCGAATGATAAAACCATTCGATCAATGGAAAGCTCACTGATTGTGGAGTTAGCTTCGTGATTTTGGTCGAATTTTGAATAGATTAAGCAGTGGGAGGGAGGAGGGTGGAAAGAGGAATGAGCCATGAAGGATTGGTGAGTGAGGAGGTGGAGTGACAATGGAGGGGGAATCGCGATATATATTAATGTTAAGTGATTGATAAGTGAGGATGCCCTAAAGTCAGTTTTTTTTTATTAAATATTGATGAATTATCATTTAAATTATCAGTACACTGTTTTTTTTTTATAAATATTACAAAATATAATTTGCGCTTGTAGAGGATGAAATAAATCTATTTTATTTTTAAATATTGATGATGTTTTATCAGCAACTTGTATGCCTGTGATTTATTTTTCTTCAACAAAAGACGGAGAATCATTTGAACAAGAGTCATACTGACACCAGCAGTTCACTTACTCAACGGGATATTACATTCGGACATGCATGTTTTGTTTCGCCACAATACCGGCAAGTTTTTTATATAACCAAATTTAAGACATACATAGCAAGAGGTGAGATTTGAGATAATTTATCTAACAATCGTCAAAATCTTAAAAAAATTTTATTTTATGGGAAGTGCGGGGTTGTCAAAACCATTATGTTTTGTTATTTTTAAATTATGTAATTATTTCAGCATCAAGAGCATTCTGTGGTTTGAATGAAACTTTTATTTAGTTTACTGAACGAAAATTGATGACACGACACCGGAGTATACTTTTACTTACATTTAATATGTTATGAGGCTTCACATTAATGTTAAATAGATGTTTTATTCAAGCTCTATTCAACCTAAATTTATTCAAGTTAATTATTAATACAGTTGAAGTTTTCGCTATATAACAGTAAGACTGTCATTTGTGATTTAAACAAGAGTTGATTGAGTCCACGGACACATCTCGCAACTTTTTTTTTTTTTTATTAAATAATTAATATTTTTCCTGAGGATAGCCTGGAATTAGTTGATTACTATTCCTGTTTGAATAAAAATGTAAACCAAAAATAGAATCATAAGTTGTTTTTTGAAAATTATTTCTTATTGATATTTACAACTGTACTAAAGAAATACATTTAGTAAATTTGAACATATGATATAATGACATGAATACACTTGCTGAGAAAATACATAATGTTAGAACTCTAATGATATGTCTACATTAGGAGATCACGGAGGGTTCTTCTTTTCAGACACCTCGGAGGGTTATCAGGAATTGAAGAGGAATCAAAGTTAGAAACGAGAGGGTTGGGATGGTTCTGCAGTTTGTTATGGAAGGAATGTTATCTGGATTGGGCCAGATCTGAAACATGAGAAACATTGAGGTCATTATGCATGGTTTTATTTGTAACAAAATAGGGAGCATTGAGGATTTTACGAAGGATTTTGGATTGTAAGGATTGGATACGAGAGGAATTCGATGGTTTAGTGGAGCCCTATAGCTCAACGTCGTAAGTCCAAATAGGCTTAATTATAGTCATGTATATGAGTCTTTTGTAATTAATTGGAAGTTTAGAGCGTTTGTCTAGTAAGTGCTGAAGTAATCGGAAACACTGAGCGGTTTCTTGTCGTTTCAGTCTGCTATGAGAGAATCGTAAGTAATTTAAAATATATTTAATTCTGGTAAACAACATCTATGTATTCTTATTTATATAATATCACGCTATGGGAAAGGGTTAGCCAATATTTGATCGATGAGCCAGTAACCATCGCTAATCTCAGATAATTCAACGCCACACTTTTTTTTGTTGATGATTTGACTTTGTAGAAACCAGGGTAAATTACAGGAAATTAAAAAAAAAATCTGGTTATGTCTGTATATTATTATCCTTAAAGTAGATTCACAGGTTATTTCTCTTGTACTGAAAATCGATGACAAAAATGATCTGTTACAGACAGCTCCTGATGAATCAAAGTAATAAGGCTTGTATCACTTGGTGGCTTAAATCGTACATCGTTTGTTTTAGTCCACAAAAAGAACTGACAACTTGCTTATGGCGTAATAGGAATCTGTCACTGACATATGGTTTAAAAATGACACTTCATTTGATTTAAAAAAGACATTTCATCTTAACTTGAGACTCCGTAACATGTAAAGGCGTTTGTTCAGCGCTTAATACCTCTTCTAGTTACAGATAATGCAAATTACCAACATAATTTAAACTTTTATATATATATATATATATATATATACATACACATATGTATTATTCTACCTACGCTAAAAACAAATATTTATCTCTTAAAAATAGACATTTTTTAAAATTTGTATTAAAGTACTTTTACATCTGTTTTTTTAAAAATTATTTAAAGTGTAGGTATAGAAGAGGTATTCGGGTTTCTGCTTCTCGCTGTTGTATTCTTTGATTTTGTTATCTCAAAGAAAGAATTTTTACTTGATTTCGCATCTCCTATTTCATTTTCTCTTTTGTTATTATTTTACTATTAATATCTCATCTTATATACTCACTTATTTTTCTGGTGCTGTAGTACAATATAAATTTTAATGGTAGAACACCATTAAAAGTACAACAAGCATTATACAGTTCAAGAAATAAAAAAAAAAAAAAAAATTAAATTCTTCTGATAAATAAGTTTTAAGTTTTTACTAAGAACAGTGAAAACTGCCTCAGTAAATATAAAATTAATTATGTAAATGCTGAACAATATATAAAATACATCATTCGAAGAACATGATCATCTGTTATGGAAGATGCGTGTAAGAGTTTAATAGTACATAAGAAATAATATTAGTGAAAATTAAAAAAAGAAAATACATGTATTGAGTGGCGTCGAAAGTAGGAAATTCATGTAATATCCTTAGCAAAGGACAGTATCATCATATGATAATAATTGATATGAAATACATGTATAATGTCAATAATTAGCAGATATATGACTGTTTTTGGAACTGGAGATAGGAGGTTTTTAGAGGGGATACGGAGGGGGCATCCCGATTTTTTATAGTAATTTTTGATATTAACGGAACGAGCAACAAAGGAGTTTTGGAATAAGGCAGATCTGTGAGAAGGGATGTACTGGTCAGAAGGTCGAGATCTTCTGGTAGGGGAATGGACTGAGGACTTGAATTTTATATGGTTGTAGGCTAAAGAAGGACTATGATTGTTGATGATTTGATAAAGGAACATGCCCAGCAAATATTGTGTTCTTAAGGAGGTGAAGATGCACCTCAGTGCAGTGGTGGGAGACACGGGAACGTCTCGGTGTTCCAATTACAAATCTTACAAAGCTGTTCATTACTCTTTTCAGTCTATCAGGAGCTCTTTCGAGAGGCCATTGTACACCACATATACATGAAGTGAAGGAAGATGATAGAGGAAACTAGTAGTATACGCGTATTTTGTGGTAGGAGATGTCGGAGGTGATGGAATAGGCGGTAGAAATTTCCCGACGGGAGATGTGAGAAGTATGGTGATTCCAGGAGAGGGTTCGATTTATGAAAAAAAAAAAGAATTTTTTAACCAAAGTCAAAAATTTTCTAACCTCTGTTAAAAAATTAGATGTAGCTTTCATTTTTCTTAGTAGAAACTTAAAACTTATTTATGAGAAGATTTTAATTTATTTTGTATTTTTTTTATTTCTTCATTTATTGAAATGTATATTAATGCTGTTTTATCATTATATATATATTGAAGGAAGGAGATGGTCCGGGGTGGCGGTCATAAATAGGCCGAACGTTGAAAGCCGACGTTTCTACCCGACTTTGTAGGTCTTATTCAGGGAGGTGTGTTCAGCTATGAGTTTCACTTAGAACTGAATATATATATATATATAGATTGTTCACTTAATGTTTTCCTCTGTCCTACAGTATCCTTCAACAATAGCCCTCTTATCCCTGTCGAACAAATCCGATATTTAGGACTCCACCTTGACAAACGACTCGCTTGGAACCCCCATACCAGACTGAAACGACTTGAAACCGCCCGACGTTTTCGACTACTGCAGCACTTACTCGACAAACGCTCTAAGCTCACAATCAATTACAAACGACTCATATATATGACAATAATAAGACCTATTTGGACTTACGGAATTGAGATTTGGGGCTCTACTAAACCATCAAAATCCTCTCGTATCCAATCCCTACAATCCAAAATACTTCGTAAAATCCTCAACGCTCCTTACTTTGTTACAAATAAAACCATCCATAAAGACCTTAATGTTCCTTATGTATCAGATTTGGCCCAATCCAGATATCTGTCCTTCCATAATAAACTTCATAACCATCCCTACCCTCTTGTCTCTAACCTTGCTTCCTATTCGATTCCTGATAACCCTCCGAGGCTTCTGAAAAGAAGATGGCCATGTGATCTTCTAATATAGAACTTTAATTTGAGTTCTACCAATGGGTAGTTTCTCTTCATGTTGTACATGTCATGTTACCAATGTCACATTTACTTATTGTATTTTCCATGCAATACAGTTGTAAATCTCAATAAAATAAAATTAAAAAAAAAATGTTTTCCTTATGTTTTTAAAAATTATATTTATTGTCTCAAATTTGTATGTCAGAAGTATTTCTTTTCTTTTTGTATAATTTTGTTATTCTAAATGGTCTTTGTGAGAAGATAGAAATTGATTTCTATCTATCTATGAGTCATAGAAAAAATATATTAAAATCTACAACGACGCCAATCCATAATATCGTGTAAACCTTCCTTAGGTAAGGTATCAATACGGAGGTTGAATGCAAGATATAAACATATTTAGAAATATTTAAGATAAAAAAACATTGTTATTAAGTTTCGATAACTGTATTGCAGGCGAAAGAATGACCGGTTGTAAGAGAAGTGGTGATCTCATACTATAGATGTTTCGTTTCTTTCCGTTTGTTTTTTTTCCGGAAAAAAATGGACGATCTATAATACGATGATGATTAGGGAGGTTCGGACACAAGCTATCCTTACGTGCTCTGGCAAAAATAAGATTTGATGGAAGGTGGTGGAAGAGAAATAGCCTATTGTGCCCTCTCACTCTGGATCGGAATTGGATTGTCCTGTTCAACAGCCATGGGTATATATCGCCATTGAGTAATGACTTGCCCGGAATTTCCTGTTTTGACGCGAATTTTTTCATCTTTGAAAGGGTAGCATACAAACGTTTTTATTTTAATCTTTTTGGCAGGCCTCAATAAAGGAAACCCTTAGATGGAGCTTGAGTTTAAGGAGCTGTGTCGTAGATCTAAATGAATAGCACCTTGAATTACCTTGTTTTAAACCCCAACGAACTTCGTAATTTTTGGATAAATGGTTACCGATTATAACTTTCTTTGAATGTTTCCATCATGCAAATCCTAACTAAATTTAATATATATATATTTTTTTTTTGGAATCCCCTACTCAATTAGAATATTATTCAGCTTCTTGCGGTCAATTGAATCATAAGCCTTATTTAAATCGTTATACAGCTGGTGAAGAATACCTTCTCACTCTAGTTTTTTCTCTAATATTTTCCATATAGAAAATATTTGATCAATATTTAAACGGTTTTGTATGAATCCGCATTGGTAGTCTCTGATAATTTCAAATATGTATTCCGTGATTCGACTAGTTAAAATTGATTCGAATATTTTATAAAACACCAGAAAAAATGAAATTCTCCGATTCCTTTGGTCTTTCATTATTATTATCACACCTTTACTGTCATCACACTTGATTTTATTATCCCATCTTTATTACTGCTCTTATTCCTGAAATAATATTTTCAGCCAGGAATATTATTTTTTCCGTTTGATTATTTATCAAACTATTTTATGTATTTTAAATTCATCCATTGTCATCATTACTACCAATGAGTGACGGTTAATTATTAAAATTCAACAATTATTAAAATATTTTGAAAATTTTACATTTAAGTCTTGTCATACTGTTTCAATGAAGATAAGAACTAAGTGATATTAAATACCATTATAAATTTTACATCGGTGAAACTAGTGAAGTCAATATCGCTCAAGCCCTTTTTGAGAAAGTAGTTAAATCATTGATATAAAGTAGCAATTTTAGTAGGTCTATTTTATAAAAAAAAAAAGTCTAGTTACATCTTCATAACATGATGTACCATAATTTTAATTACTTATGAATTTTTAAATTTACATTCGTTATTTAAGGCTGTTGTTCGCCTTACACACAACGCACATACATTCACACACACTCCTACGAGCGCGCACACACTAGCCTTCTCATCAACACCAGAAAAAGAAGGAGATCAACCCAACTATGGATAGGCAAGAGATAAGATCCAAATCTTTGATATGTCTCGGGATGAGAATCGATGAAAGGCTTAGGTTCAAGGACGAAAATCCAATGAGTGCGCGATAAGGTGTCTAGAGTGACTTGTCTCTGTCCCGAATGATGTCAAGTGTTGGTGGATCCAGGCACTGCAGCTTTATGAAAAGAGGCTTTTAGTAGACCAATGGTTTCCATCTATCTCGAAGATATATTAGAAGAGATATCTCGAAGGATAGTAGTGTTACCCAAAATCATTCTTGATCTTGCACTTTCTTTAACGTCCTCTAACTTATAATAATCCGCTAAAGATAAAATCAAATGATATCATCTTATCTTACGACTCAGGATGCATTTAAGAAAAACTTTTCGTCCTATCCAAGGATTTATTTTGAAAATGCCTCACAACTACAGAAAGAAGAATTATTGGTGGACATTTTAGTGTATAATATCCGTGGCTTAGAATGTAAAAAGTATGGTTTGAACTTTTTTTAATATATAAAAATAATTGATGTCATTTATTTATCTTGGACTTTTGCTGAGAATAAGGGTCAGTCAAGGCATGAATCATTGGGTGACCCCCTCCGGACTATCTCAGTTCCCACAAGCAACATACGTCTTTAAGTAGACCACATCTTGCGGCCAAAGATCTTCATGGTCTGTAGTGCCAACCAAAAAAAAAAAAAAAAAAAAAAAAAAAAAAAAAAAAAAAAAAAAAAAAAAAAAAAAAAAAAAAAAAAAAAAAAAAAATATATATATATATATATTAGGTCCAGCGTTTGAATAAGATTAACAATAGTAAACAGTTCTGGGAGCTTGTAAAAGTGTTTAGAAAAAGCAATTACTGATCTGTAGGTAATATATCATTTCAAGATTCAAGATTGGCCTGTGCACTTTAAAACTCTGTATAACCTTCCTTTAATGTCAAAAAGAATTTTATGCGTTGAAGCAAAGAACGCATAAAATATAATATTTTTATTGAGGTATAATAAATTTTGTCACACTTAAGGGTAATGTGTATTAAAGCTGTAAGGCACATTCACACCATATTTACAATATAATAAAATTTAAAAAAATGAAATACATAGAAATAGATATATAAAAGATAATAATGTATGCATGACAAAGATAAAAACTGTAATAAAAACAAAGAAATATAGCTGGTTCTGAAATAATCCAGAAAATTCTTAAGGAAAAAGATCACGAGGCAACTGCCGTTTCAACCTTCGAGGAGGATTGTAGGGATGACTGGAACTGGATAAGAATTGTGCTAAGGGATTAGGGTGGTGGATTAGGTTTAAGTGAAATTTTGGGAATTGGGAGCTACATTTATAAGAATTTTTGAAGTGATATTTAGAATGTGATATGTAGCTTTAGCAATATTTTCAAAAAAAAAAATATCAATATTTTACCATTTTATATAAAAGAGAATAAACATTTGGCTTCTAATTACAGGGGAGTCTATTTAATAAATGCAATAGCAAAGTTATATAGGGTCTTGATTTTATCTAGATGTTTGGACTAGTTTGATGATAACAATATGATTAAAGAAGTTCAGGGTGGTTTTTGAAAAAAAATATTCAACAATAGCTAACATATTCACATTAACGAGTTTAATTAAAGTAAAATTACAAAACAAAAGGGAATAAAGATTATGCATTTTTGTATATATAATTTTTTACCGCATTTGATAGTGTGGAACGTTATTGAATAATTTATAAATTGTATGAGCTAGGATTTACATCTAAATTAATTAATTAAATTAAAATTATGCCTAGCAATACTAAAGCTTCTGTTTGGGGTCTGACTGAACCATTTAGTATATAGTCAGGTGTAAGGCAAGGTTCTTTGCTTAGCCCGGTTCTATTCTCGTTATTTATAAAAGAATCTGAGGATAATTTAGATAGCCATGTTTATTGTAAAAGTAAGTAGTTAGCTTTTGTGGATATAATTGTTCTCCTATCCTCACATCCTGCTACATTATAGAGTGTGATAACTTCCCTGGACGATTAATATAAAACAATGAAATCCGGAATAAACCTTAAATATAAAATAATAGTGTTTTGCATCGGTCTAAAACCAGCACGTAGAGAGAAATGGTTCGTGGGATCCATAAATATAAAATTACTTAAACAGTACAAATACTTAGGAATAGTTCAATGCCCAAACACGTAGAAAAACTGAAAATAGCCAAGGTGGGTTTGAATTTGATTTGGATTCAGTTTATGGAAAACAAAGACACAGCTCTATCCAAAAAGTCGCAAGTATTTAATTCCGTTAATAGAGCAGTGATGTGCTATGGAACACAAATTCGGAGTGGGGGTAGTTTATGAAGCCGTGTAAAGACCACTATGATTTCTTTTTAACAAAAAAGTATTTAAATTACCGAAGTTTACTACACATTGTATTCACTTAGATTTTCACAATTAAACTCCGTTTTGATTACACCATTAAAATTTCGAATCTTCCACTGCATAGATATCCTAAAATATTAGAACTAAAGATAATCAGAAAAGAAATCCCATGGTAGAATCGCATGGATTAAATTTAACTTTAAATCTCTCTAAATGCGATGATGCTAAACTATGGAGAATTTATCTTTACTAAGAATTCAAATTCAGAAAGATTTATATATATATATATATATATATATATATATATATATATATATATATATATAAAACTTATATATATGTATATATGTGTGTATATACAATCAATATACAATTGAAGTTCAGAATTCTAAAACTATTTATCCTTATTTAACTTCAGTGAAATATACTAACCACAAAAGCTCATTAGAGGTGATCATATAGGTAATTAAAATCGGAGGTGATGTTTTGAACTGAAATTATAAATACTTCAAGCAAACAAATAATATATGTAGCTCGTGTAATACAAACGAAATAGAACACCTATCACTTTCTAACAGCAAGTCCGATACGATCTGAATTTAGAATTAAATGGTTGGAATCGAGATATTTATTTCAGGATCAAGTAACAGAATTAATAAATGGAAACGAATAGATAGCATTGGTAAATTACTTAAGAAACGGTTTCCCTTATAGAATAAAGCTCACCAAAGAAGTTAACCATTAATAAATTAGAGAATGTTGGTTCCACACTTTTTTTAAGTAAAATATCCACATGCATTTTACATTGTAAATATAACTTTTCTTATTTTGTTATTTAATAGTTACATAAATAGATTGAAAAATAATTTCGTTATGAAACATTCAATCCTCGGACGGTCAACAACTATGTAGTACGTCCGATTTTCGGTTTAAATCCAAAAATATTATTTGCTATTCTGTAACTTTGAATAATAAAAATCATTTTTCTTCTTCTTCTTCTTCTCTCCAGGAAAGTGAGTGTAATTTTTTTTTTTAATTTTAAAACTCCCTCAGAAAAGTTTGTAAAGAAAATGGCCTTGTGATTTTCTTATATAGCCATATTATTAGAGTGGGTAGTTTCTCAACAAGCGTTTTCACGTTATTATATTCCTTTGTACGCATTTGCTCGATGTATTTATATTGTAATACAGTTGTAAATTTCTCAAACAAAATAGTAGTAGTAATTTTAAAACTATTTAAAACTTAAAACTTAAAACTTTAGAATGATACTTATCTTTAGCAAAACTCATGGTTTTAATAAAATAAAAATTGTTATTTCAATATAAACAGCTTTCCAATTGACTCGTTTTATTTCTCCGACTAACTATAATACTAAGAAAATCAGTTCCTTACTATTAGCTAAATATTATTTCATCTTTAATGTCATTTTTTATTAGCACTCGCAATAAATATATTTTTTTCTTTTAACAAAAGACTGAATACCTGTCGGAACTGGGAACTTATTATATAAAATCACTGATAGTCGAAATTGAAAGATTGAGCCTGAGCTGAGTGGAGTGTTCTAACGATAAGCTTTTCTGAGGGTTATCAGGGAAGGGTCAACATCACACCTAATTTACGATAGGGTCAAGATAGGAGCATAGGAGTTCCCAATGCTGAGGCTATTAGTGCCGAGTGAGAGCAGACTCACAATGACTCCTATTCAGTAGCTGTTTCATTAAGATTGCCCCTGCCTCTAACTCAAAGTCCCTTCGCCATTGGAAAATTCTTTGAGCATGCAATGTACAGAGCCGATTTAGGAAGCCTCTGGGGTTTTCCCCTTCACCCCGCCCATTATTTAGACCAGTAATCGCTTCCTTGATCTTATCGCTCATTCAGGTAGTAATCCAGTTCTATGCTGCTCGCTGCCTCCTCATCACTAGGGAAGGCAACACGATGACTGTTCCGTCTACGAAAAAATGTTTTCCTCTCAAATACATGGTGTCGTTGTGGTGAAAGTTTTTAAAAATGCATGCGATGCTTATGTTATCATTGGTTTCATTTTAATTTCAACAGACGGATGCTCAGTGGAGAAAGCAGGGTTCGCAAAAAAAAAAATAATAATCAAGAGCCAATTAATATTACTAACTAACAGGTACCACGCTATTTAAATGGTTGAATTTGAAAAGTAGCGATAAAACCATAATAATAAAAAAAAATAATTTAATTAAAAAAAAGATTTGGACGCGGAGTGAGCTACGAATTCGGAACCTATGGGTTTAAAAACATATGTTAATTAACCTCATAACCTATCGAACCTTCTTACTTGATTAAAAATGACTTTTCCTAATCCCTCGAATAGGGATTTACAATTTTTTAGACTTATTTAATCTAAAAAAAACAAAAACAATATAATGTATGCACAAAACGTGAAAACAAACTGAAGAAAACAAAAACTGACTATTATTAATACTAATGATGAATTTACTTATTTTTATTGATTTAAATAATAGTTAAAGGAAATGAAAATTATGAAAAAGAAATTAGATTTATAAGGAAACAAAGAAAATACAATTAACTTTAATTATAAAAAAAAAGAATATACAATTATTTTAGAACTAAACATTAACTTAGACTACACAATAAACCAATTACAAATATTTGAAAAAAAAATGGATAGGAAACAAAAACTTATATATACATATTTACCAAATTGAGATGCCGAACGTTGTAAAATTGGCACATTGAGTTATCTGAGGAAGCGGGAAGTTATTACAGCTAGAGTCATCAGGGTCTCCCCAGTCCACCTACTCAAGCTGTGAAAATGTTCATTCACCAACTTGTAAAATCAAGCGGCACTCGTCGCTGATAATCACAGGTTCTTGGAGAGGAAAAGAAAATCTGGTGTACACCGTCAAACTCAAGTATTTCACACACACAAATCCTTAGCGTGTCTCAACACTCGCGAGGCACCACGATCTGTCTCTATGCTCTCCTTTGTTTTTCCTCTAATCATCTGTTGGTTATTCCAATCCGAAATAAAATTAATACTTAAAACTAAAACTTATTATAAAGTGATACTTATTATAAAAATTAATTAATTTTATCTAACCCTCTTCGTGGTAATAAAATAAATCATAACTTTACGAACTATTTTTTTTTTTTTTTTCTCACAAATTACATGAAAGAAACTAGTTTGCATAATCATGTGATTTAATCAAGAATAAATTTTATAATATTACCTAAATTAATATATATATATATATATTTTTTTGCTCTCGTGAATATAAAAGCTCCAAGTTATAAAGGGAATTAATTTTAGATGGCATTTTGTAATATCGGCCTTCAACCCACTTCTTGTATTTGTCACCCATTGTTAGCGATGATTCCAGGGGATTGGATGACCTGAAAAGATCTTCAACAAGAAACTGTCGAATCAAGAAGCAGCTTCTTAGCCATCTCAAAATAATGAAGTAGAAATGAATTAGAATAGGACACGCCTTAAAAAGAATTTTGATTTATAAAGGGATGTTCTATAGTGGAGCCCCCAGGAAGAAATATTAGAGGAATGCCTAAATAATTGGCCCAAATTAACTAAAAATGACCTAGGATTGTAAAGCCAGCCTGATTAAAGCTAGAAGAGCGGAGTGAAGCTTTACTAAGGGTCAATAGAGACTACGAAATATGATTTCGTATTACATCAACAGTTTTTACTATTGTTTCCCAAAATCGGTCTTGGTCTTGCACTTTGCAAGACCAAAACCAAGGTCGCCTAACTGTTGCAAGAACAAGACCAGGACTGGAGAAAAAAAAAACGATTTTTAGAATAAAAATTAAGGTAAAATAGTTATTAATACTTGACAATCTCAGTAACTATATGTTAATAATTGGTAATATACTTTTGCAACAACAATAAACAAATATACTTTTGCAATTTTTCATTCGGGCTTAGTTAGGTTTCTCTTATCTAATAAATTACAGTAATATCTCTGTATTAATAAGCTAATAAGTAACTGCAATACTGTTGCAAGACTCTTGCACAAGACCAAGACCATAACCAAGACTGAGTTTGCAAGACCAAGAGTCGTCTCGGTCTCGCATTTGGGCAACACTGGTTTTGACTTATCATTTTTTTAGAAAACAGTTACAGATTACAGATTCATCGCTATTGAAGCTTTTTTTTTTTGTTTTGTTTGTCACTCATACTTCAATAATGCCTCCTCTATAACTGACATCTTTTGTTTTGATAATAAGTGATTATTCTAAATTTCAATAATAATCAAGTTTCTATCATTTACCAACTCGTCAAGAAGAAATTTGGGTTGGCTTTTGTATTTCAACAAAGCCGACTAACCAATTGTTTATTTACCAGCTTAAGCCCTTTCTCATAGAGAGGTGTTAAAAATATAAGAGAGTAATGTTGATATTATAAAAGAAAAAAAAAAGAAGAAGGGGAAAGAATGGGTGGGGTTGATGGATGAGGAAGCCTGGGCAAGAGTCCATCACTCATCTGTCTATTCAATTAAAAGGACGTAACTTTTTTACTTTGAGGGATCCTACCATTGATGAAATATAATTAACATGACTATCGGACGATTAATTAGCTGAGGGAAATTATACGTTTTGTTATGAAACTATTTCCCTTTATACTCTTCGCCAAGCGGTCAACTTTTGTTTAAAACACATCTATTTTTCAGTGTTATTTATATTTTCGGCTAATGTCTATTGATTTGTAATTGCATAGGTTATATTAGTTTCACACAGAAATCTGTATTTGAACAAACAAAATTAAATCCTATACAACTCCATTATTAAATGTCTCCGTTGAATTATTTTAACGTATACAGTGAAAATATAAGTGTATATCAATTATAAAATATTAATCAATCATCTCATATGTTTTTTATAATAAATTCTTTATTGAATAATATTATTTTCTGTCGCTAAGGACATTAGTAAATAGTGATACAGGAGTTCATTCGCAACGTATGTACAATAAATAAAAATAAATTAAATAGAACAATAGCTAAATAACACTAGTAAAAATAAGTATATGTAAACAAAATGAAATTTAAACTAAACAAAACAACTACGTAATACAGACATATTATATAATTTGTTAAAACCAAAAGTTTTCATATCACTAACAGTGCTGTTCATTCTGTTTTTTTTATAAATCCTAATTAATGAACTGGTATTAATAAAGTTAACAAAAAAAAATCATGTATCATGATTTTTTTTTACCATATTTTAACTTAAAACATATTGGCTAAAGCGCTCTCGATCAAACTCCACTGGCTTTAGCAACAGTGACGCGGTTGACAGAGTAGCGCAGGGATCTCTTAGAGTCCAGCTTTTCCCTCTATAGTTGGAGGGAGAAGCCTGGGTTCCCTGCCTAATTGTATATATTGTATATAGGTATGACTGTGTTTTTATGTTTTTTAATTTATTTATATTTTATTTTATTTTTTTATTTTAAATAGTTTTTTATTATTATTTTACTTTTTTTAATTTTATATTTTCTGTATATATGGTGTGTATGTGTTCATATATCACTATAATCTATTGTCCACAGGACAGATTGTTATAATTCTAAATATTTTTTTTTTAGCTTATTTATTGATAAATATTACAATCTGTCTCAAGGACATTTATAATAGTGTTCACAGATCACATTCACACTCTATGTACATTAAATAAAATAAATCATACAAAAAAATAATATATATACAATAAATAAGAATAAAATAACCTATAAATAAATGAATAAAAAGAACACATACATACCTATATATAAATAAAATAAATAAATTAAAAAAAAATCCTATATTTTAACTTAAAGTTTAATATGGCAAAAATTAAATTTAATATAGTAAGTTTAAAAAGATTTTAAGCTCCCTTGACGGTTTATGTTAAAACATAGTATGAGCTTAAATAATTAAAAAAAAAGAACTATATAATAAAACCAATGAGCTGTATAAATGCAAACGAAACAAAACCTGGGATAAGCATTTATGTAATCCATAATAATGAATAAAAAAGATGTTTTTTTTATTTATTTATGATATTTACAACTGTATAAAAGAAATATATTTAGTAAATTTGAACATATGGATATAATGACGTGAAAACACTTGTTGAGAAACTACCCAATGGTAGCTATCTAATGATATGTATACATTAGGAGAACACGGGTTAAAAAAAAAAAATAATGAATTCAATTTTTACATTTACTTGATATAAAATTATAATAGCTTCTAATAAACGAAAATACAGAAAGAAAAGGAAATTTATTTTGGGAAATTCGGTCTCCTAAGAATAATTATAAAGAAGAATTAAGTGACATTTGTCTGATATAAGGAGGTAATCAAGAATTAATTAAATCACATAGCTATCGAATTTCGAAATTAAAATGAAAGAAAGGCACAGGTTAGCATTTAAATTATTGATGAATCTATATGAGTGTGTTTACATATATATATAAAGTAGATAATATATAGGTATCTGCAAAATGACAGTAAAATGAGGCTGAAATCTCTAAAATACAAGAGTATTATTCTTACATATATTCGGAAGATTGATTGCTGAGGAGATGGAAAAATAAATGGTGTTTAAATGAGATTAATGATCAGGATTTGCGTATTGAGGTAGGTAGGAAATTTCAAAACAAGGTTGCACGTGTGAGAAAAGATCTTTTAAAAGAAACAGTTTTATCCGAAGGAATAAAAAAGTTTGCGGACTGCGATCTCGTGTTGAATGATTGAGCAGAGGAGTAAATAGTAAACAAATCAAGCTGGTAGACAGTTTTTTTGGTTATAAAGGTTCGAAATAAGAATACATCCAGGATATATTGACGTCGGAAAACTTTATAGAGCCACTTCAATTCGGAACACCAACTGGAAACGTTGGAGCGCATGGAGACTCCATAGATGAATCTAATCGAACGATTTATTAATCTCTCCAATCTGATTTCAAGCTCATTAGACATCCCACCGAATACGAGGTAGCCATAACCGAAGTAAGAAAAAATGAGAGAGGAAACTAGGAGTTGGCGGGTTTTTGGGGGCATGGAATCACGGAATCTCAGGAACTGTTTTAAGATTTATGATTTTATAAATAGTATGCACTCGATGTACAAGAAATTATTAAATAAGTAATATGTACTATATGCCAAATTTTCAGGAACTCGTTCTCGAAAAGTTAATTGTAGCCTTGGGATCGCATCAAGCTTCTCGGCAGTATAGAAGGAAAGGTAGATCTGGAGGTCGTTAGCATATAAGTAGTATTGTGAATGATGAATAGAATTAGAGTTGCCCAAATACGAGACCGAGACGAGTCTTGGTCTGGCAAACTCAGTCTTGGTCATGGTCTTGGTCTTGCTCAAGAGTCTCGCAACAGTCTTGCAGTTACTTATTAGCTTATTAATATAGAGATATTATTATATTTTTTTAGAAAGGAGAAACCTAACTAAGCCCAAATAAAAAAATAGAGGAGTTAAATGCAAAAGTATATTGGTTAGACCAATTATTTAAATATAGGAACTAAGATTGTCAAGTATTAGTAACTATTTTAACTTAACTTTTATTTAAAAAACGATTTTTTTTTACCAGTCCTGGTCTCGGTCTTGTAAAGTGCAAGACCAAGGCCGATGTTGGGCAATACTAGATGGAATCAAGAAGATCGTTGATATACATAGAATAAATAAATAAATAACAATAGGAGAGAGCGAAGATCCCTGAGGAACGCCACGAATTAGTAAGATATGGAAGGAAGGAGTTTTATTGATAAAGATAACTGTTTGGGATCTATAATACAAGAAGGAATGGAACCACATTAGAACGCTATTTTATATAGAAAGGTTCTGAAAGATTTCGTGATTAACTAAATCGAAGGCTTTTGAAAAATCAAAGGGAACCAGGATAGAGATTTTCTGTATGTCTATGTAGAAAAGAAGACCTTGGGTAATTTTCAACAAAGCAGATTTGGTGGAGAACTGGGATCGGAAACCAGACTTGAGGGGATTGAGGGAAATATTCATTATTCATTTTATAAATATATTAATAAGGTATTTTTCTCAAGGAAGGTATTAAGCAATGAATGGGCTGGGCTCATCTTTCAAGAAGTTTTAAAAGGCTGTCGAGAATCGGAAAATTTGGAGGATAAACGTAGATTTAATATAATACTAACTAAGTGGATTTAATATAATACTAACCAATATGATAACAGCAATGACCGTTCAGTTAAAATAAAATAAAGAGGCCCTGAATGAAGATGAACTTCTTTTCAACTATAAATTAAGCATTGAGAGTTTAGTTCAAATGAATTTAATGAAGGTCACACAACAAAATATAAATAGACGAAAATCGGGATTTTCCTGCACAGCCATGTAGTTGTCACCGATATAGATTTCAAACGCTCCTCAAAACGATATTTATTCATATACTTTTTTTTTTGTTTTATTAATTGAATATAAATACATTCTGCCATATCGAAAGGCATTTATATTAGGGCTAAATAATTCATTCACACAATATGTGCATACACCTAATGACTAAAATAGAGATAATAAATAAAAATAAATACAGAAAATAAAATATGAAAATTAATATACATATGTACAAAAAAATGATGAAACTAAATGAAATTACAATATATAAAACATGTTCACAGCTATATACAATATTTACATTAGCTCAAGGGACTCTGAGTCATGCTTTGTTCCCCAAATGTGGAAGCCAATTGATGAAATAGCTGGCCAGTTAATTTCTAGAGGAGCAATGATTCATCGACAAATAAAACAAAAAACGGGCAAGAATGAGGTGATTGGCTTTTTTTTATTTATTTTTTTTTCATTTATTTATATGATATTTACAACTGTACAAAAAAAATACATCTGGTTAATTCCAACATGGATATAATTACATGAAAAACATGTTGAGAAACTACCCATTGGTAGCACTCTAATAATATGTCTATATTAGGAGATCACGTGGCCATCTTCTTTTCAGACGCCTCGGAGGGTTATCAGGAATTGAATAGGAAGCAAGGTTAGAAACAAGAGGGTTGGGATGGTTATGAAGTTTATTATGGAAGGACAGATATCTGGATTGGGCCAAATCTGATACATAAGGAACATTAAGGTCATTATGGATAATTTTATTTGTAACAAAGTAAGGAGCATTGAGGATTTTACGAAGGATTTTGGATTGTAAGGATTGGATGCGAGAGGAATTTGAAGGTTTGGTGGAGCCCCATAGCTCAACTCCGTAAGTCCAAATAGGCCTTATTATAGTCATGTAAATTAGTCTTTTATAATTAATTGGAAGGTTAGAGCGTTTGTCTAGTAAGTGTTGAAGTAGTCGGAAACGTCGAGCTGTTTCTTGTCGTTTCAGTCTGGTATGAGGATTCCAAGTTAGACGTTTGTCCAGATGGAGTCCTAGGTAACGGATTTGTTCAACAGGAATAAGTGAGGTGTTGTTAAAGGATACTGAAGGACAGGAAGTCATTGGTTTACGACGAAGGGTGAAGGTAATTTGATGGGATTTATTGGAATTTATTTTAATTCTCCAGTTCTGACACCATTCTTCAAGGTTTATGATGTGGGATTGAAGGGTTTGGGATGCAATAGATGGGTCGTTATTAACTGATAGGATACATGTGTCATCAGCATATGTGGTGATGACAGTGTTGGGATGGGTTAGGATGTCAGCTGTATAAACTGTGTAAAGGATAGGACCTAGGATACTACCTTGAGGAACACCTGCAGACTGGGAAAAGCGGGATGTATAGACATTGTTGTGATTTACTTTAAAGTATCTATCAGTAAGGTAGGAACGGATAATGAGGAAGTATGTAAATGGTAGGAATTTTCGGAGTTTGTACAGCAGTCCCGGGTACCAAACTCTATCAAACGCCTGCGCTCCAATGCAGAGGATACTACGTCTACCACACGATGGCATTGCTGTATAGTGGAATGGGAGGAGCGGAATCCAAATTGGTGATATGGGATTATGTGATTAGAGTTTAGGATGGGGTACAGGCGTTTAAAGATTACTTTTTCCAGGATTTTTCGGTTCAGATTGGACGGTAAGAGGATGGATATTCTGGTGGCTTTTTGGGTTTGTGAATCATTTTGACAATAGATATTTTCCAAGGATCAGGGAAATATGTGGATCGGAGTACAGCATTATATATGAAAGTAAGGAATAGGATGGCTTTTCGAGGAAGAAGTTTCAAGATCTGGGATGTTATTAGGTCATGTCCAAGATGGTCTTTAAAAAAAAAACAACTGTTATTTTCAAACATTTGGCTATTTCATTTTCATCGACGTATTATTCATAAGGGGGAGATTATACGTCTCATTTGCTTTCGTTTTTAATGGTGCCCTAAATATGAAATCATTGTCCTGTTATTTCGTATTTTCAAATAGACTGTTTTTCATAACATACGGGGAAAGCGTTATGTTATGCTTTTGTCCAAATCACGCGTTGCCCGGTATCCTAATAAACTGAATCTAATATAATCAAATAATTACAAATTAGCGTCTGGTTGCCAGAAGGGCTTTTAACTCCTCGCCCTCTCCCCTAGCCATGGAAAGATCACACAGTTTTTCATATTTATGTTGGTAGCAGTTGTCAGATATATTGATAAATCAGATATTTTCTAATCAGCCGTATATGTTATGAGACACTTTCATACATCTAATTTCTTATTTTTTAGCCACAATTGGATTTTTTTATAGAAGCCGATTTTACGTTGGTTATTTACTCATTTAATAGAAGTAATAAATTCTGAATCTTCATTTTTCGTTTTCCACAACAGCCGCACTGTTGTTGTTTATTATTTACCGTTTTAGTATGGACAAATTTAAATTTATGTGACAGTGGGTTCAAAATGGATCGTCTAACAATTACATAATACAAACTAATTTGATTTTGTTGGGAACTGTTGAATTATTGAAGTTCAACATATATTAGAACTATCACATTTTTCATTATTTTTATAGTAGGTATTTCATTACTTGGTTTAATTTTTATTTTATTTCATTGATGGGATCGTAATTGAGTTTGGAATACTGTCAAACAGCTTTTCATAAATTTAGTTAACCGTTTATATCTACTATACCAAGCAATTTGTTCAATATATTTTCACATTTTATATGTTAAACAAATTTTATATTCCCACTTACGCAGACACGAACACATATAAAGAAATGGGCGGTTTTCAATATAAATGTAATAATATATTTCACGAAACACAAATATAACAGAGACTTACGGTTGGATGAATTCGAGTGATTAATTGGAACGGAAGTAAATTTTCTGAAGTGTTACTCTGCTAAGTCCCGGGCGGTGCAAGATGAGCGGGCACCATGAACGGCCCATGAACTAACTCACCTTTTGCCGGCTTAGTGGAAAAAGCTAATGAAGCGAAGTATTGACCTACACTCAATCTAACATAGTATAACGCCCTCCGTAACATTCTCAAATCGACCGAATTTTCTCAATAATAGATTTATTTAAAAAAAAAAAAGTAACTACTACGTTTTCAAAATAATGCAATTTATCTAAGAATAGTTTAGTATTGTACTTCTAACTTTGATTTATACTTTTTATTATAACGCTTTAATTCATAAAGATACAGAAAAATCCTGTAAAAAATCTATGTCTTCCATGCGCACCATAGTTTATTTATTTATCTCATCTCATATCAAAGTTTGGTTGCTTCAAAGAATAAGGAAATATTAAAATGCACAACTGAAGGATATACTGCGGCACGTTTACTTAATGGCTGCGGAGTGCTTGTGACCTTATATTATGAGCAATATATTTTTTTTTATTTCTTTATGACATTTACAACTGTATTACATAAATACATCAAGTAAATTTGGATTTTATAATAATGCAATTTATTATAAAAAAATTGTTTAGTGTTATACTGGAAGTGTATTAAGGTCAATAATAACATGAATACACTTGCTGAGTAACTACCCAATGGTAGCACTCTAATGATATGACTACATTAGGAGATCACGGGGCCATCTTCTTTTCAGACGCCTCGGAGGGTTATCAGGAATTGAAGAGGAAGCAAGGTTAGATACGAGAGGGTTGGGATGATTCTGAAGTTTATTATGGAAGGATAGGTATCTGGATTGGGCCAGATCTGAAACATAAGGAACATTAAGATCTTTATGGATAATTTTATTAGTGACAAAGTAAGGAGCATTGAGGATTTTACGAAGGATTTTGGATTGTAAGGATTGGATGCGAGAGGAATTCGATGGTTTAGTGGAGCCCCATAGCTCAACTCCGTAAGTCCAAATAGGTCTTATTATAGTCAAGTATATGAGTCTTTTGTAATTAATGGGAAGTTTAGAGCGTTTGTCTAGTAAGTGCTGAAGTAATCGGAAATGTCGAACGGTTTCTTGTCGTTTCAGTCTAGTATGAGGATTCCAAGTTAGTCGTTTGTCCAGGTGGAGTCCTAGGTATCGGATTTGCTCAACAGGGATAAGTAGAGTATTGTTAAAGGAAACTGTAGGACAGGAAGTCTTTGGTTTACGACGAAGGAACAATATATAATTTTTTTTTTTTGTATTTATATATTTTCATAAAATAATGAACAATTATTTATTGTTATGATGTAGATGGTTAGCAGTAAACTATAATTTGAGAAGAAGTTAGTAAGTCGGAGGGTGCGGTCAAAAAATACTTTATTGTTTAATAGCATATTTATTGCATTGGCTAATGTTTTGAACTATTTTTATACCTATTATACTGTTTTACCATTAAACATAGTTTTAAGTGTCTTTTCATAGCTTTACATGATTCTTATATAGTTTTATTTGTTATCTATATAGCATGTTTATCTAATGTTTTCTTTTCATTTTATTTTTATCATTGCTTTTATTTAGGCCAGATGTAATCTTTTAATTTTATACTATTTTGTTATTCTCAAGAGACTTTATACCAGTATAAGTTTATTTCCTATATATCTATCTATACACACACACACACACACAAACACACACACACACACACACACACACACACACACACATATCTATATATAAATTTAAATAATTATGTTAAAATATAATACTCAATGGTCGAATAGAGAAATTTCGTAAAATTATATACATCATACAATGATGAAAATATATTTTATTATTCTGGGACTGTTTTCTCATTAGAACAAATTATAAGTACAGGATGCATGTCTGTGTGGTCATAAAGAAATTTAATATTTACAATAGTAGTTAATTAAAAGTAAAAATACAGAAGAAAGACACAGAAAAGCTTACACACACAAACATATATATATATATATATATATATATATATATATATATATATATATATATATAACAAACATAAGAAACTAAGATAACATAAATAGATTTTGAGGGTACTTAAATAGTTTTCGTAGGTACATTTAGTAGTCCGTCGAATTGAGCAAGGAGTAGGTGTTTGAAAAGGAGAAGTTTGAAAGAGGAAACTGATTGTGCCTGTCGAATATCAGGAGGGATGGAATTCCAGAGGGAGGCGGCTTGAATAGCATATTTTCTCAAAAGAAGCAGTTCGGTGAGGAAGAGGATAGAGATCGGAAGTATGAGATCTGGTTGGATGCGATCGAATGGAGTATTTAAATTGTAAGCTGTTAATCATATAAGAGGGTCGATGAGTTCTTGTTCCTGGTACAGAAAGGTAGCTAGGGTATTCTGACGGATATAGGATTGATAGAGCCTCTTAAACTCGATTTAATACTCCGTAATATGCGTAACTGTTGAGATTCCGAAATCAAAGCGTATTGGGTAATTTATTAGGCGTTCAAGTTTGGCTTCAAAATCTCGCGAGAGTCCACTGTACACCATAGTCAAAGCCATAGTCAAAGTGGGGGGAAACAAGAGAGGAAATTAGAAGTTGACAGGACTTGTATGGAAGGAGATAACGTAGACCATTGAACTGTTCTAGAGTGGAGATGGTATGAAGGGAAATTTGGGAGATGTGTGGTTTCCAGGAGAGGGTTTGATTGAAAGTAACACCCAGGTTTTTAACGGATGTATGGATAAGATACTTGAGTTGTTCAGAAGAAGATTTGGGAAGGATTTGAAGGGTGAGGGTCCGATCAAGAAGGTTTTGTTCTTCTCGCAGTTCAGAGTGAGCCTTTTGAAGTTTGCCCAAGCACTTATTCTATTTCACATATTTTTGAAGTTTTAGGATGGCATCTGAGGAATCGATCGGATTAAAGGAAAGGAAAATTTGGTAGTTCTCGGCATATAGGTGATATTTACAGTGCAGGATAGAGGATGGTAAGTCATTTTTATAGATGAAAAAAAGGGTGGAGAATAAGGAAGAACCTTGTGGGACGCCTCTGGACGAGGGTTAAGATTCTGATAGGTGCTATAAGTGATTAATAAATACTGTAAGAGACTAGTAAGAAAGGATTTGAACCAATTAAGAGCACTAGAAGAAAAGGAGGTATTTTTAAGCTTGGTTAGGAGGATGTTGTGGTCTACTGAACAAAAGCTTTGTTGAAGTCAAGGCGAAGAAGGGTGGTTCGTTTCTGGTGGTCTATGACTGACTGAAGATTTTGGGGAATTTTGATTTTGCTGACTGAGTATAATAGTCAGGACTGGTAGGTATTTAAGAGATTATTGTTCTCTAAAAATGGGATAGCTGGGATTAGACTGGTCGTTCTAAAGGTTTGAGAGAATTGACAGAAGGGAAATTGGACGGAAATGACTAAGATTTGATGGGTTAGAGGTCTTCTTCAAGGGGCGAACTAGGGAGGTTTTACAGGATGAAGGGAAGGTAGCATTTTGAAGCCAATAATTATAGATGTGATAAAGGATCAGAAGAATGGATTGCAGCGTTACTTTAACCAGTGTGACTGTTTTTTTTTTGTGCTTTTTACGCTTCAATTTTTTTATCTGTTACACTGAAACACCTACATATACACTGGGTGTCCATCTAAATCGAAATTTTATAGGAGTGCTAGTGGACCTAAAGAGCTACAAAAAAGTACGTATAAACAATATGTCAACTTCTAACAGAAAATTAGGAAATCCAAGTTATGTGATTTTTTTTAAAGTAAGTCAGGTTTTTTTGTTGAATAGAAAGAGATAACTAAAGAAATGTTTAATTTAAGTAATTAAAACTTGCTCCACTGTAAAATACACAAAATTTAATTTAAAAGAAAGTTGAGTTTGTTATGATTAAAACCATTTAAGAGGACCATTTGAGCCGCTAAACTAAGCGAAATCATGGTTTTATAATCATAAATTATATGCGATATTTTTTGTCATGATCCGACTACACTACAGATGCCCCACTTTTACAAAAACTTTCTCGGTAAAAATCTTTGTGCACATATTAAATAAGTTGAGGTTTACTAAGCAAAAACTTGTGATTCACCTTAAGTTGCGTAAAAAATGAGTTATTTGGATGGTCTGTCACCTAATGGTACCTGGCTTTTCAACAAAAATTACTGCAATCGATTATTACAAAGCTTTTATTTATTATCTTTCCATGGTCTGTGATGTATTAAAATAACTGCCTAATTTCATATATATATATATATATATATATATATATATTATATATATATATATATATATATATATATATATATATATATATATATGATATAAAAATTAAATATTGAAAACAATCTAAATAAAACTATAATTCAATCAATTAAATAATGACTTTGAATGAACATATGATATAGATGGACTGGTTTGAGATATATACCATAAAATATTTTAACATTAAAAAATCTGCGTTTGTCTAGAGATTAAACTTATATGAGGGTCTAAGAAATGGTGTATTTAGTAGCTGGGGTTGTTCTTCGCTGAGGTTCCATCCCGCATTAGCTGGTTCGATGCCATCTAGTCAAGTGAAAGCTAAGGTCCAAACGCTGCCAAGGAGCCCATCTTCCTGGTCTCTATAGGCCACCTCAGTCTCCAAAGAAGGAGGAAAACATAAGACCAAGCCTTCATTCTTCCGTCTCCCAAGTCTTTGATGTCAGCAGAAGTGTTTGATGTAGGCTTCTTTTAACAGATCCTTTCTTTGTTTCCGTTGTCGGCACATGATATTAAGTTTAAAATATAAGGCATAATTGTTTCATAGCTATACTTACCCTAAGCCGCAGCATTTAAGCCTGATGGAAAATCTTTAAAAATCTATCCGTAGCATAGACAAATCCCTGTACATCTTATCCCCTATCTTTTGACTAACTGAATTTTCACTTAGCCTATCCTATCCCAATTCCGTTACCCTGCTCACATTGCATCCTAAAAACTTCCTTTAACCCTGAAAATTTGTATTGTACAAATACTTCACCATACGAGCTAATTCGCTGTGTTCACAAATCCAGAATGAATTACTATTGTTGGGAACTATTTCTTGCGAAGCTAGTCAAACTATATATTCTTTTCATATTTGCAACTCTTCATTACCAAATTCCAACTTCACTTCAGCTTTTAAAAAGTCATCGTCAGTCTGTGTTAGGGTCAGGGGTTCCATCAAAAGTTTTCGGCTTCAAATCTATTCTAGTTATCTCAAATCTTTCAAAACGAAAAGACTAATACATATCTAGCTTAATACCTTTCTTGAGCAAAAATTTCTCCTAAATCTCCTTCAGTATGGTTTCCAGACTAAGTTTTCCGCACTATCTACTTTGTTGAAAACTATCCGAGACTTTCAAATCTCCATAGACAAAAAGATAATCTTGGTTTTTCAAAATCCGTCAATTGGTTATCAGTACAATCAGATAAACAGACAGACAGTATAATCCTTCTTTACAAACTCCAAAACCTTCCCATATAAAAGTGTATCGCAGATCTCAAACAGTTACGATTTCCAAAAAAACTCCATCTCCTCCCTCTTACTAACTTGAGGTCAGGGTTCTTCATTCCCTCCAACCATTTTCTATTCTTATATTAAGGACCGTCTTGATTATATTCATCATTTAAAATATCACATATAATCTGATGATCTCCAAATCTACTATTTCTTCCACCCTAGCCAGGTGCTTGAGGCGATCCAAAGGCTATAAGTTGTAGACATTATAAACGCATGGGCAGCAAGTATTGAGTTGAACGTTGGGAAGACGAAAGCCATTCTAATTTATTCCTAGCGTCTTCTTAATTATATTTTTTATTAATTATCCTCTACTCTAATACAGTACTAATAAATATAAATACTACTTTTATGGCCCATCAATTCGCTCCGTAAGAGCGCTCCGTACTTCCGTAAGATACAATGGTAAATTTTTAATTGTTACCTGTCCTGAATATCCATATTTCCCAAATCATCAAACAGTTTTTTGACCAGATCAGATTGAAGAGACAAATAAGGTGTCTTTTCAGATTCATTTTCGATGTTGCAGGCGCTTCATTTTTTTTAATATTTTATTTAAAAGTAAAATCTTCCACATTGAAGGGCAATAAGTAACAGCACTGTTCATTCTTACCTTATATACACATAATAAGGAAATAAAAAATAAAAATAAATAAATAAGAAATAAATGAGCAAGCTAAGAAAAATAAATATAAAAATAGAATAACAAACATAAATGAAATAAAAAATAAATAAATAAGTACAAATAAAATAAATCATCTTAACAGCAGGATCTTCCAGAACCATGTCCTGTCACTGTCTTTCCGTGTCCTGTTGGTATGCTGGGCGTAAGTGACTCTATCCAGGATTTCGGAGGGAATATTTTCTAGCTATATTACTTTTTCGAACCTTGACAGTCGAAAAACCTTTTTACCTTCTTGATTTGTTTACTGATTTTTCCCCTGTCCATACTTTATACACGAGATCCCAGAACATTATCCTAAATATTCCTTGTGTTGGATTTTTTCTCTATAAATAATACTTCATCATGCCGCCTTGCTTTTGGAATTCCTTACCCACCTCCTTTCCCATAACTCATCTTTTACTTTATTTAAACTACGATTACTTTTCCATCACCTGATCAAACAATCTTCCGAATATACTATCCTTGTCACTTTCCTTATTTTACAATTGTTTGTCATTTATTATTTATATTACTTACCATCGCAAATATATAAACGTACTGTTATTTCTTTATCCATAATTTCATTATATTTTGTTACTTAGCTTACATAACTTTTTAGTTTATTTATCTTTTTAACACCACGTTGTGCCAGATAAATGTCTCTTCTATTGTTTATTTTCATTATATTTAGGATACTAAAGGTCCCAGCATAAAATTATTTTTTCTTCTCATTCTTTGCCTTCTAAAATCAACGAAGAAAATTGAAATTTTCCAATCAATTCTATACATAACTTTTAATATCAACATCCTATGTGCAATAAGGTTTGAGTATGCATTAGGTTAGTTTCATCATTTACAAATTATTCATGATTTTTAATATGTAAGTGTTTATTAAGTAAAATACTTTTTACAATATTCCACTTTCATTTTCATAGATTTTGTATGTTAAATGCAGAAATAAAATTGTTTTAGAAGAGAAGCTAATCCATTTAATAAAGGAATAATGATTAGATAATTTGGCAATAGTGATCTCAAGTTCTGCTTATTACTTTACCAGTTACCTTGTTCTACACCAAGCCCTAGTAACAGGGAGTAACACTTGCTGCCTTCGTTAGTTAATTACATCGCCTTGAGCTCCCAGTTGCTAGTAATTAATTAACAAGGGCTATAATCTTAAGTGTTTATCTGGTCCAAATATTGTCAAAATATAACTAACTATATATATTTATTTTTCATTGTTTTAAATGATAAATTGTGATGTTCGTATATTCTCTACATGCATTCTTATCACTGTACATGTTCAAATGGTTGCAGCAATTAGTAATGAAGAAGTATATTTTTCCCTCAACCTCCGAAATCTGAATAATTTTTAAAAAGTAGATTATAGTAAAGCATAAGTATACTATTGTGAGGTCAAGTTCAGTAAAATTAGCCAACAAAACACTGAATAAGAGAAAAAAAAACAAGTTCTGAGACTTCCCATACGTGTCCATTCAAGAATCCTGTACAATATTGTGAAAGTCGGTGATGAAGGTCAAGCGGAAGGGAGGAGAGGTCATTAAAGGTCACTTTCTACACTTTTTATAAAATATCTTAGTAAATATCGAGTGAAGGGAAAAACTACACCTCTACAAAATTCAGCTAGACTGAATTCTCTTCTTAAAAGATACTATTAATTTTTTCCGACTGGTCATAGGTTTGGAAAATATTTAATTTTTTCAGATGAAGGTAATTTTTATTAGAAGAATAATAATGACTGCCACAGTCAAGATAATTAGGTATTATGACTCGATGTGTACATTCATACAATGTATATATGTATATACCGCAGGGAGGTGAGCGATCCCTGCGTCTGATATAGTTCCTGGTCCTCCAGATTGGGGGTTAGGCTAATAACCCTATTTCGTAAAAAAAACAAAAAAAAAAAACACTATATTACGAAACCTAAAATCAGCCACGGAAAATATGACTGTCTTAACATAGTAACGACCCCGGTCTTTGTATAACGAACTCCATATCGTATCATGGAATGATCGGAACTTATATACACCAGGGGCCACCCGAATGGTAATAAATGAAGTAAAAAGGTTCACCATACCGTTAGAAGCCATTCAAGATGTAAGGAGGTCACAGTTTTACACCGGGAGAAACGACAAAAATACGACAGCTGGATTTATAAATAGTTAGTCTGGTCGCAAGGAAGTCAGTAATAAAATCCAAGTAATGAAAGGACAAGTATGCTGTGCTTAAGAGGTCGTTGATTTAATATCACAATTATTAACGTTTATGCACCTACCGAAGAAAAAGAGGATGGGGGGAAGGACGATTTCTAGGATCAGCTGGAAAAAGTTGAGGATCAGGCACCAAAATATGACATAAAATTAGTCTTGAGAGACTTCAATGCCAAGATAAGTAGAGAAATCCAATTTAGGCCAATAATCGGAGGCCAAAGCTTCCACGAAACCAGCAGTGATCATGGAGTGAGAAGTATACGTCTGGGAACAGCTAAAACTCTAGTAGTGAGCATTGAGATGTTTCCTTACAAGGACATACATAAGTTCATTTGTGTAAGCCCTGAAAGTGCAAGAAGCCTAAGCGACCTGATATACACGAAGCATTAAAGCTTCATAGATGGGGGAGAAATCATCAGAGCCAAGCTAATCCAGAAAATATAGGAGGACATACGGCCTCCAGAAGCCTGGAACACAGGGCTGAATTGTCCTAGGAATCGAAAGCACACTGTGGATATTTTCAAAATATCGGACTTGAAATATCGATAGCCAATATTTTCATCAATATTATAAACATTTTTTTAAATATTAATATCTACATAAATAATGATTCTCTAGCACATACACACATAGACCTTAAAAAAGGTATAATTTTCCTCTTTAAATTAATTAAACTTGATATCAATAATTCTACCTTCTTTAGAAAAAAATAATATTATAGTTCCTGTCTTAACTTAACCGACGTTATGGCCAGCTATTTAATACTTACTACTTAATAGAAAATCTAAAACTTTCTATTGAAAACAAACTACTGATCTACAAGACAATACTAAAAACCATCTGGACCTACGGACTAGAACTGTGGGGGACAGCCAAATTTTCTAAAATCAAACGCATTCAATCATTCCAGTCCAAAGTCCTCCGTACAATAGTTGATGCTCCCTTCTATGCCACCAATAAAACCCTGCATAATGACCATTAATATTCCATCTATTCTTGATTATATCCCAGACGAATCCTCCAAATTTCATCAGAACCTTACCCATCACACTAATTCCGTAGCACAGTCCCTACCCAGCACCCATCCCTACAATCCTCGTCGCAGGTTAAAACGGCAATGGCCCCGTGACCTTTTGTAATATGTATCTATTGGAGTTCTGGCAATGGCCAGATTCTCCACTCAAGTCATGAGTGTCTGTGGTTGTAGCGCCCTTACTCAGCCTCCGCTGGCTTTTAATACTAGTAAAGTGGTTGAGAGAGAAGTGCAGTGATCTCCTGAAGCTTCGTTTTTCCCTCTACAAGTGGGGGGCCAAGTCTGGTTCGGAGTTCCCCTGGCCTATTGTAAATAGGTATGCCTGCGTCTAAGATGTTTGGTTTTTTATTTTTTTAAAGAACATTTTAATTTTATTATTACTATTATTTATATTTTCTTCACTCATTATAATATTTTATTTTGTTCTTACTTCGCTGTATATTATTTTGAAATTACCTTATTTATTTTTTGATTTTGTAAATATGGTGTGAATGTGTTCTCTGAACACTATTAAAACTGTCCTTTATTGAGACTGATTGCAATATTTGTCAATAAACGTATCTTATCGGCTATTGATATTGTCCCCTCGATATATTAATTTAAAATTAAAACTATCGTTTTCGAAAAAAGTTATGAATATATAAATCTTAAAGTTATAAAATAAAAATTGTTTCTCAAAACTATGAAGACCAGGAGTGGACAGTTGCTCAGAACTAGAGAGATTAATCCGCACGACTTTACTGTCTTGCGTTATGGTAGGTCTTTGCGCCGTAACCCCCGTAACAACTGGGATTCGGTTCGCGGCGCTGTGCCCTTTTTATCGAATGGTTAATATTCGTCTGAAACTTCATGAATGGCTTCATAAAATCCTAGCCTAAAACTATTACACTAACGACAATTCTCAGAAATGGGACGTCCTTATCAAATTAATTAATTTAATTTCCGACTATCACCTTTTTTTAATGGGTGTGGGAACTGTCCACTTGGAAGTCCCATGGCCGATTGTAAATAGTGTAAATAGGTATGCCTGCGTCTAAGATGTTTATTTTTATTACTTTTTTTTTTTTTAGAACATTCTTATTTTATTTCATTTATTTATTTCATTTTTATTTATTTCATTTATTTATTCATTTATTTATTTTTATTTATTGTAATCATTACTATTATTTATATTTTCTTCCTTCATTATGATATTTTATTTTGTTACTATTACACTAACGACAATTCTCAGAAATGGGACGTCCTTATCAAATTAATTAATTTAATTTCCGACTATCACCTTTTTTTAATGGGTGGGGGAACTGTCCACTTGGAAGTCCCATGGCCGATTGTAAATAGTGTAAATAGGTATGCCTGCGTCTAAGATGTTTATTTTTATTACTTTTTTTTTTTTAGAACATTCTTATTTTATTTCATTTATTTATTTTATTTATTTCATTTTTATTTATTCATTCATCTTATTTTATTTCATTTATTTATTTTTATTTATTGTAATCATTACTATTATTTATATTTTCTTCCTTTATATTTTTTAAGGCAGTGGATCAGCTGATGAGAAGGTTGTCTCCTCAACTCCTCTCTCAGTTTTTACCAATTTTATAGCGGAATCTCTCTGATTATTCACGTGATACAGTTAAAGTGTATATCAGAGCAGTTGATATTTACTGTTGGCATCTTTTTTTTTTGTTATTTTAAGAAAAAAAAAAAAAAAAAAATTTTTTTTTTTCTTTTTTTTATTTATTTATTTATTTTTCTCTTATGATATGCGGTATGATCAGCAAGTGATGGCCAGTAAGGTGCCCAAGAGGTCTCGGTCAGACGGAGTTAGCTCACCAGCCAAACAAAGGACTCGTCGCTGCCTACGAGAAATACCTCCAGTGACCAAAATGAACACTTCAGAACCAGAACCTCAGCCCCAACCAGGTACGTCTGCACAAGAAACGATTGAAGAATCACCTTTCTTTACTCCAAACCCCTACCAAGTGCTTCAAAATGACAAAGAAGTAATGGAGTCTGCAGCAATACCCAGAGAACCAAAGCCTCCTCCGATATTTGTGAAAAATATAAAAAATTTCCAGATGTTCTGCACCCAACTAAATAAAATCTGCTCTGGCAGTTATTCATGCCTTAACAGGACCAATGACACCAAGATAACACCTGATTCTGCAGAAGCCTACCGAAAAATAGTGAAGTACTTATCAGAAACAAATGCGAATTTTCACACTTACCAGCTGAGGCAGGAAAGAGCTTTACGAGTGGTGATAAGAAATTTACATTCCTCAACCCCCACTGAAGTTATTAAAGAAGAACTAACGACGCTTGGTTTCAATGTACGCCAGGTAACAAACGTTTTGAAGGAGGACAGGGAGCAGCCAGGATTACGAAATAGGATCCCACTACCATTGTTTTTCGTGGACTTGGAGCCATCACCAGGTATCGAAAAAATATATGATATCACAAGAATATACTATACAATGGTGAAAGTTGAGAAGCCATATCCCAAGAGAGACATCGTGCAGTGCCATAATTGTCAGACCTATGGCCACACGAAGACATATTGCCACCATCTGCCGCGTTGCGTGAAGTGCGGTGAACAGCACAAATCTGTAGAGTGCACCAAACCTATACAAGATCCAGCAGTATGTGCCCTATGCTTGGAGGGACACCCGGCCAACTACAAAGGCTGCCAAATTTACAAGAATCTCAAAACCAGACACCAGAAAAACCGGATTCAAGATGAAGCACTAAGAACAAGAAGAGAGAGAGAGCCTTCCAGAATTGTAAACAATGATGTATCATTCTCCCAACTACTTAGAGGTAAGACTTTAACCGATAAATGTCAAGCCCTGCCACAACAACAACCTCAAACCCAACCTCAAAATCCTCTTCATCCTAATATACCTAACCACCAACAACAAATTCCTCATATTCCTCCTCCTTCAAATGCAACAGATCTCACAAGTTTGTTAGCATCTTTCCTCACCGATTTCAAATCCCTTGTTACTCCACTCATATCACTCCTCACGAATCTCGTATCTCACCTCATCCCTCCTTTGAAAAATCCTTAAATGACTCACATCCCTAAACCCATATCCATTCTCCTTTGGAATGCGAATGGTGTTAGAAATCATACAGACGAACTATCTACTTTACTACTTGACAAGAACATTGATGTGGCACTAATTACTGAAACTCGACTAACCACTAAACAGCACTTCAATATACCACAATACCTGACATATCGTACTGACCACCCTGACGGAAAAGCACATGCCGGTACTGCTGTAATTGTACACCAATCCCTCTCCCATCACCTACTCCCATTACCAATACATGATTTCCTACAGTCCACCGCTATCGTGATAAAAACCTTCTCCTTTCCGGTCACTCTTGCATCAGCGTATTGCCCTCCTAACCGATCCATATCCAATGCCCAATTCAGTTCTCTCCTCGACTCCTTAGGACATCACTTCATCTTGGGTGCAGACCTAAATGCCAAGCACCAACAATGGGGTTCCAGAACCACGAATTCTCGTGGCCGAACCCTGCTGTCTGCACTCAATTCCCAACGTTTTCACCTCCTTTCCCCCAACTCTCCTACCTACTGGCCCACAGATCCCAACCGTAATCCTGATCTTCTTGATTTCTTTATCCACAGCGGCTTAAGTCCCCTCAATTGTTCCATTACACGTCTAAATGAACTTTCCTCTGACCATAGTCCTCTAATCCTTAATGTTTCACTTGAACCTGTTCCCAAACCTTCTCCACCGTCATTCATTAGGGGCCCAGTAAACTGGGACCTTTTCCGCCAAATAATCTCCGATAATATTGATCTCAACATATCCCTCAAAACTCCCGATGACCTTGATAGTGCCGTAAATTCCTTTACTACCACAATCCAACAAGCCGCCTGGACTGCCTCCTTTCCAAAAGACTCCTCCAGAATTCCTATAAAGACCATTCTACCCCAACACCTCCTTAACCTAATCCGCACCAAACGCCGTGCCAGATTATTATGGCAACGAACCCGACATCCTACCGACCGCTGCTCCTATAATTACTACTGCAAACAATTAAAACTGGAATTAGCCACCTTCAGATCACAATCCTTCAACTCCTACCTATCCTCCCTCTCTTCTCGCGACAATTCCCTTTGGAAAACCACAACAAAAATCCTAAATCCTCACCGCATTTCCCATCCTCTCCGACGAGGTGATGGCTCCTGGGCAGCATCTGACGAAGATAAAGCTGAGGAGTTCGCCATTCACCTATCCAATACATTTATTTCACATCCGGAATCCCATCCTGCCCACACCGTAACAGTAGAAGAACTCCTTACATCACCAATCCCACTTTCCTTGCCCCCAAAAGCTATTCATCCTTCCGAAGTAAAATTTCAATTAAAAAAACTAATCCTCCGTAAAGCTCCTGGACATGATCTCCTTACACCTCAAATCCTTCGACAACTTCCATCCAAAGCAGTCATATTCCTTACATATATCTACAATTGTATCCTACGCACCACCCACTTCCCTCTGTTATGGAAACACTCCACTATTATCCTTTTCCCAAAACCAGGAAAACCTCTCAATAGCTCAACATCCTATAGACCAATCAGCCTACTCCCAATCCTTTCAAAAATTTTTGAAAAGATCCTTTTGAAACGAATCCTACCCATTATAGAATCCCAAAATATCCCTTCCCATCAGTTTGGTTTTCGCTCTCAACATTCTACTGTTCAACAAGGACTCCGAGTTGTTGATCATATTTCCTCAGCCCTAGAAAACAAGGAATACTGTTCGGGTGCCTTTCTGGACATTGCACAGGCATTTGACCGGGTATGGCACTCCGGACTGCTCTCCAAGCTTAAAATCCATTTACCTCAGTCCTTGTACCTAGTCCTCCGATCCTACCTCTCTGACCGCTCCTTTCGAGTTCGCTGTGGAACAGAATTTTCCAATATCTACTCCGTTAAAGCCGGTGTTCCCCAAGGCAGCGTCTTGGGTCCCGTGCTTTACATCCTCTTTACTGCTGACATCCCTGTTCATCCCGATACTTTTCTTGCAACATTCGCTGACGACACCGCAATCTTATCATCCAACTCTGATCCCGAAATAGCATCCTTAAATCTCCAAAGTCATCTCACCTTGATTGAGCACTGGTGTAATAACTGGCGCATTAAAGTTAATGAATCTAAATGCCAACATATTACTTTTACACTCCGACGCAATTCCTGTCCACCAGTACTCTTTAATTCCATCCAGCTTCCTTATTCAGACACAGTCCGGTATCTTGGCTTTCATTTAGACCGAAGACTAACTTGGAACCCGCATACTAGACTCAAAAGACAAGAACTCAACCGACGATACGGCCAACTATACCGACTACTAAGCAGAAAATCTAAACTTTCCATTGAAAACAAGCTACTGATCTACAAGACAATACTGAAACCTATTTGGACTTACGGACTAGAACTGTGGGGATCAGCAAAATTTTCTAACATCAAGCGCATCCAATCCTTCCAGTCTAAAGTCCTTCGAACAATAGTCGATGCTCCTTTCTATGTATCCAACAAAACCCTACATCATGACCTTAACATCCCATTTGTCCTAGACCTTATCCCAGAAAAGTTCTCCAAATTTCACCAGAACCTTACTTACCACCCAAATCCTCTTGCACAATCCCTATCAAGCATCTCCCATCCCTATAATCCTCCAAGAAGGTTGAAACGGCAGTGGCCTCGCGACCTTTTGTAAATTATATAAATTGGAGTTCTGGCAATGGCCAGATTCTTCACTCAAGACATGTGTGTATGTGGCTAAAGTGCTCTCGACCAATCTCCGCTGGCTTTAGTACCAGTGACGCGGTTGGAAGAGTAGCGCAGGGTTCTCCTGGAGTTCCCTCGCCTGATTGTATATAGGTATGCATGTTATTTTTTTTTTTTTCCTTAGTTTTAATTTTCTTATTTTTTAGGTTATTTTATTTTATTGTCTATTGTATATACTTTTGATTATTATTTTGTTCTATTTATTTTATTTTTTTGTACATATGGTGTGAATGTCATCCTACCTCACTATAACCAATGTCGAACAGACAGATTGTTATAATACTCAATAAAGAAAAAAAAAAAAAAACTTTTTTTTTTTTAGAACATTCTTATTTTATTTCATTTATTTATTTCATTTTTATTTATTTCATTTATTTATTCATTTATTTATTTTTATTTATTGTAATCATTACTATTATTTATATTTTCTTCCTTCATTATGATATTTTATTTTGTTACTATTACACTAACGACAATTCTCAGAAATGGGACGTCCTTATCAAATTAATTAATTTAATTTCCGACTATCACCTTTTTTTAATGGGTGGGGGAACTGTCCACTTGGAAGTCCCATGGCCGATTGTAAATAGTGTAAATAGGTATGCCTGCGTCTAAGATGTTTATTTTTATTACTTTTTTTTTTTTAGAACATTCTTATTTTATTTCATTTATTTATTTTATTTATTTCATTTTTATTTATTCATTCATCTTATTTTATTTCATTTATTTATTTTTATTTATTGTAATCATTACTATTATTTATATTTTCTTCCTTCATTATGATATTTTATTTTGTTCTTATTTCGTTGTATATTACTTTGAAATTACCATATTTATTTTTGATTTTGTAAATATGGTGTGAACGTGCTCTCTGAACTATATTATAAATGCCATTTATTGAGACAGATTATAATATTTATCAATAAACAGGTAATCCAGTGAAAAAAAAGTTACTGTCTTCTTTATCTTCAGTTTTTTCCAGAAATTTCCATTCAACCAATTATCTCTTCCATTCACCCATAGATCGGATTTAGCGAAACGCTAACTTATTTGCACCCTAAATAGATTTCTATGACAAATCGTGGTCCTGGTTTGAGAAGTTCTAAGTTTGAACTTCTAACCAAAAAATTTAGATAAATTTAGTATAATGAGTAATAAGGGTGTCACGCACGCTATTCATCTTTATTTAAGGATGGCCATCGATAGTCGATTTGTCACGCTACATTCTTTATAAAACAGGCAAGACGAGTGCAAGTTTTCAATAGTTAGACGTACAAGTATAACTCCATACTAGAGAAGAATATGTGATTATAGGACGGATAACTGCTTTATATAAAATCAGTTTATTGTTTAAAGATTTATTGAAAGTATATATTGAAATACGGGGACATTTTGCAAAGGTTTTTGCTTTATTGCAGTTGTTTACTTATTTGGTAAAATTTAGGAACTTATCAAGTTCAAGGCCTGTATATTTATATACACCATGGCGTTTACCTATGATTTCCTTTCAAGTAGTATCTTTTGATAATACTCAATTTATTCCTGTTGAATAGATCCGTTCCCTAGGATTCCATTCTGACAAACAACTAGCATGGATCTTTATTATAAAAGACTACAACAACAGAAACTGATAGACGTTTCCAGTTACTTTAGTACTTATTAAACAAACGCTATGAAATTGGAAAAAAAAACTCATTTACTTGTGAGTATATAATAAATCTTATAATAATAAGTATATAATAAACTTAGTTTGAAATAGGTTGTTGAGCTTTGAAGATCTATTACAACACATACATAGATTTCACTACATCCCATCACCGAGACTGAGCCTCCTCCAATAGCTTTTGCCAGTCAATACGATCAGCTGTAACAGGTCTCGAGTTTCGGACTCCCAGTAGAGCCCGTGCGTCCGATGTCACTGAGTCCTCCCATCTTACATGTTGCCTGCCAATCTTTCTTTGTCCATACATCTTTGCTGTCAGCATCTTCCTTGGTATCGCCGAATCATTCTTAAGTGCGACGTGCAAGACTCATCGAAGTCGTTCTATCTCGATACACTTGACCAAGTCTATATCCTTATAAAGGCCAGCGAGTTCGGCATTTCTTCTGCTTCACCAAATTTACCCCATATAATAGGACCAAAAATCCTTCACATGATTGATCTCTCAAAGACCAGAAGTATATTTTCACCTTGCTTCTTAAAGGACCATGCTTCTGATCCATAAGTTAAAACAGGGCGGACCGTGGTTTCGTTGAGAGTGATCTCGGTCCTATTAGAGAGGAACCTGCTTTTAAAATGCTTAGCAAGGTCAAAGTAGCACCGTCTTGCCGTTGCTGTCCCCCTGTTGACTTCTCGAGAGATGTCGTTTACAGAGTTGATCTCAGACCCGGGGTAGACAAAGCTGATTGCCTTCTCGAAATTATATGGTTCAGTCACAAAAAAACCGGTCCCTGGTCCATCTCTTTCGACTCTCATATACTTGGTCTTAGCTTCATTAATGATTAGCCCAGTTGTTAATGCAGTTGTAAATTAATTTATTTCAATTAATGTATTTTAAGAACATCATTACATTTCCTACAAGATACTGTCTTTGGTAATTTTGACTCAAATGGATTTTAGCACTACTATGAGGTCATTAAATAAGAGACAAAGTGTACTACTGTGGTAACGATAGAGACCCCGGAAATTAATGCTGGATTCTGAGTTTGTTTATAATGTTGGATTACCTCTGTAGCATTTTGCTGCTTAGAAATAAATTAGTCTTTACTAAGATGTCAACGTCTGGTTCTAGAGCAACATTAACGAGTGCATTGTTCAACAGCGGTCCAACAAAGTTAGGGAGGAATTGAAAAACTGCAGCCTTGAAGACAAAGAAGGTCGGGGAATGACTTCCTCTCTTGATGACGATGTTCTGCTGGCTTTGGTGGAAGAAAATACCAAAACAACTTGCAGGGAAACTTCACCTTAGCAAATCGACCGTATGTGACTATCTCAGGGTGATTGGGAAAGTAAAAAAGCTAGCAAGTTGGGTTACACGCACATTACAGCATCGGCAAAAAGTCAGCACTGCACTTCTTTGCCGAAAAAAAACAAAAAACCTTTTCTGTCCAGAATTGTTACTTGTGATGTAAAGTGGATAATAACAATAGACATTCTGGACAGTGGTTTGACAAAGAAGCAGCAGAACATTTTCCAAAGCCCCCAACTCATAAAAAAAATGTGATGGTCAGAAATTAAATTAATTAATTTGATGAGGACGTCCCAGTTTTAAGAATTGTCGTTAATAAAATAGTTGTAGGCTAGGATTTTATGAAGCCATTCACGAAGTTTCAGACGAATGTTAATCCAGAACGAATTCCAGGTGTTACGGGCTTACGGCGCAAAGACCTACCATAACGCAAGACAGTAAAGTCGTGCGGATTAGTCTCTCTAGATCTGAGCAACAGTCCAATCCTGGTCTTGGTTCGAAAAGGTCCTAACTACATTTACAATAATTTTTAAACTTTTTTTTTTATAACGATAAGATTCATATACGATTCCTAACATTTTTCAAAAACGATAGTTTTAATTTTAATTTTTAAATTAATATATTTAGGGTATAATATCAATAGTCGATAAGATACTTTTTTAAGATTACTCGTTTATTGATAAATATTACAATCTGTCTCGAAAAAGGACACATATAATAGAGTTCAGAGAGCACATTCACACCATATTTACAAAATCAAAAAATAAATAATATACAGCAAAGTAAGAACAAAATATTGTAATGAGGAAAGCAAATATAAATAATAGTAATAATAAAATGATGGTTCCGGCAGAGCCTCACATTCATTATTTAAAAAAAAAAACTTTTCGGCCAAATTAACAGAAATGTTAAATATATGTATATATTTTTTTAAATAAATGTTCTACATAACTTTTACCTGAAAAGTTGTAAGAGATAAGTTCTAGTTCCGAAATAATAGACATAAATTGTGGAAGTTAAGATTTCAGTCATGCCGAAACTGTTTAAAAATAAGCTTTTTATTTTTTTATTTATTGATGATATTTACAACTGTATTACAAGTAAAAATACATTCAGTAAATGTGAACAAAATAATATAATAGCATGAAATCATTTGTTGAGAAACTACCACTGGTAGCACTCTTAAAACGTATTTACAAAAGGAGATCTCGAGGCCATCTTCTTTTCAGACGCCTCGGAGGGTTGTCAGGGATCGAAAAGGAAGCAAGGATAGAAACGAGAGAGTTAGGATGGTTCTGAAGTTGGTTATGGAAGGAAAGGTATCTGGATTGGGCCAGGTCAGAAACATAAGGAACATTAAGGTCGTTATGGATAATTTTGTTTGTGACAAAGTAAGGAGCTGTGAGGATTTAACGAAGGATTTTGGATTTTAAGGATTGGATAAGAGAGGAATTCGATGGCTTAGTGGAGCCCCAGAGCTCAATTCCGTTAGTCCAAATAGGTCTTATTGTAGTCATGTATATGAGTCTTTTGTAATTGACTGGGAGCTTAGAGCGTTTGTCTAGAAAGTGCTGGAGTAGTCGAAAACGTCGAGCTGTTTCTTGTAGTTTCAGTCTGGTATGGTCAAGGTATCGAATTTGTTCAACAGGGATAAGTGGGGTATTATTAAAGGATACTGTAGGACATAGGTTTACGACGAAGGATAAAGGTGATTTGATGGGATTTATTGGAATTTATTTAAAAATAAAAGTTAAAATTTATCTCTAGTTTTTAATGGTTTAGTCATGGTTAGTTTCAATTCTTTAGTTATATTCAAATTTAAAATCTGGTATAATGCAATTGGTTATTAATTGTTTTATTCGTCAATATCCCCATTACGTTCCCCATTTACTATGCAAAAGCTGCATTAAAAATAAATTTAGTTTAAAAAGATGAGCTTAAAATTACTCATACGCGGTAGAAAGAACAAAACGCATTATTTTTCTATTAAGAATTCTTCGACCGGGTATGGCACGCCGGGCTTCTTTCCAAGCTGAAAAACTATCTTCCTCAGTCCTTGTACCTTGTTCTCCGTTCCTACCTCTCAGATCGTACCTTCCGAGTTCGTTGCGGTACTGAATTTTCGCATTGCTATCCAATTGAGGCAGGTGTTCCTCAAGGTAGCGTATTGGGTCCCGTCCTTTACATCCTCTTTACCGCCGATATCCCTGTCCATCCCGATACCTTCCTGGCAACTTTTGCTGATGACACCGCCATTCTATCATCCGACTCAGATCCCAACATAGCATCCTTAAATCTCCAAAACCACCTCACCTTGATTGAGCACTGGTGTAATAACTGGCGCATTAAAGTTAATGAATCTAAATGCCAACATATTACCTTTACACTCCGACGCAGTTCCTGTCCACCAGTACACTTTAATTCCATCCAGCTTCCTTACTCAGACACAGTCCGGTATCTTGGCTTTCATTTAGACCGAAGACTAACGTGGAACCCACATACTAGACTCAAAAGACAAGAACTCAACCGACGATACGGCCAGCTATACAGACTACTAAACAGAAAATCCAAACTTTCTATTGAAAACAAATTACTTATCTACAAGACAATACTGAAACCTATATGGACATACGGACTTGAACTGTGGGGGACAGCAAAAGCTTCTAACATCAAACGTATTCAATCCTTTCAATCTAAAGTCCTTCGAACAATAGTTGATGCTCCGTTCTATGTAAATAACAAAATCCTACACCATGACCTTAATATCCCATTTGTCCTAGACCTTATTCCAGAAAAATTCTCCAAATTTCACCAGAACCTTACCTATCATCCAAATCCCCTTGCACAATCTCTATCCACCACCACCCATCCTTACAATCCTCCTCGAAGGTTGAAGCGGCAGTGGCCCAGAGACCTTTTGTAAATAAGCATCTATTGGAGTTTTGGCAATGGCCAGATCCTCCACTCAAGCCCGAGTGTGTATGATTAGGTTAGTTCTTTTGTTTATATACATTTATTTTATTTTATTGTATTTATTTTTATTTTATTTTATTGTATTTATTATTATTAAGTTTCTGTATTATTTTTTTTTTATTGTAAATAGAGTGTGAGTGTGCTTTCTCTGAACACTATTATAAATGTCCTTAATGTGACAGAGTGTAATATTTCTAAATAAACAAATATAAACAAAAAAAAAATTAATTATTCATGTTATTATCGGAAAGATTTTTATGACACTCCATTCCAACATAGCCACCATTCCTGATCTGGTCGTGTCTCAAAATGATTGAGAAGGTATAATATTGTTAAGGCGCCTCCTGAGCGGATAAGGCTGTGCAAAGAGCGTTGATATTTATGGTGGTTGGGAGCTAGTGTTGACCATACGATAGGCGGCGATTTACCGTATCCCAAGATACCAGGGCGCCTGCGGTTCGTGATTCCTCCAGAAAAAGGATCAGTCATTGATTTAGAGGTAACGCCCAGCCGACACGACACCACATAATTCCGAGTACGACCATTATCAGTGTCGAAGTGCTCTATTTAATATTTAGGTTGGATCGTGACTCACGGCAGCGAAGAGGGGGGATCCTTCAGATAACATGCACGGTATCCCGCCTCCTGCTCTCTTGCTTTGATTCAGTGTATATGGTATCTACATAAATATGTATGTGTATATATATATATATATATATATATATATATATATATATATATATATATATATAAATTTATTTTTTCTTCCCAAAATTTTCAATTTTTCTTATTTTTGCCATATATGTAAAGCTGATCTATAAATTATTATAATATAAGAATTATTAAGTATCGAAGACACTCTCAAAGTTCGAAGAGGGAGAGATTTACCATCGCAGAATCCATAGGCGCACACTTCCGGGGGGAGGGGTATGGGACGATCTCTTCCCCCCCCCCCCTCCACAATAACAATGTTGAGGGGCGAAAATATCTTTTCGCCCCCGCTATAATTTAAAGTAAAAAAAAAATGCCTGAATAAGCTAAGGCCTATAAGTTGGTAGGTAACTAAGTTGTGAAGACCTAAATCTTTCTACTATTGAAATTTTCATTAATATTCAAGGGTGTGAATGTGTTCATTTATCATTATAATCATTGTCCACGAGACAGAATATTATATGTAAAAAAAAAAAATCAGGAATAATAACATAGAAACATATCCTTGGATTTTATGATTCATTCACCTTCCTTGTGGACACCAACATTTTCACGAAACCAAAATTTTCTGCGATAAAGTTGTAACAAATATATTTAACAAGTACAAGTATAAATACATTTTATATGTATTTTATTTTATTTTATATATAATGTTTTCATACATATTTTTACCCAGTTAGACTATGAAAGTTTTTTATTTTTATTTTGAGGTTGTGCAAACCAAGAAATCAAATGTATTTTTTTTATTTTTAACAATATTCATTTTTAGCTGAAAAAGTTCTAGAAATGTACATTTGTTATGGATGCTGTCCCCTTTCCAACCATTTTTAATGTATACAAATTGTAATATATCCAATTATTTTGTCCAGATGTTTCCAAGTATATCCTAGAGATGGGCAAAATTGTACTCTGAGTAAAAAGTACAATTACAGAGTAATTTACTCAAATACTCGCCCGGTTCGAGTATCGAGTACTTCAATCACTACTCGACCTCATGATTGACGAGTACAAAAAGTAATCAGCTGTCCTCGTGAGTACTTTCTATTTTCAAATCTACTCAGCAATATTTTACTCTGAGTACTTTTCAAAGTAATCGAGTATTTCATTATAAAAATTACAGGAGTAGAATATTTAATATTTCTTCCATATTTAAGTCCATTGTTATCTTATGGGGGTATAGTTTTTTAAAATAGTATCGATATTAATGTAAATCGATAAAATAAAGAATTATTAAAATATTTTGGATTTAATCAACTTTGGGGACCATTTTTTTTTTTTTCTACACCACTTGACTTTTATGATAATGCTGTCGGATTTGAGATAGTGCCCCCGGGCCCCGACTTTTTGTAACTTTTCGCATTATATCGATATCAGGGTCAACTATTAGTTTTGGGGGGCGCTTTTTATGAAAATGATATCGAATTTGAGATTGGGCCCCCCGGGCCCCGACTTTTTTTAACTTTTTGGATTAAATCGATATCAGGGTCGACTATTATGTTTTGGGGGCGCTTTTTAAGAAAATGATATCGAATTTGAGATTGGGCCCCCGGGCCCCGACTTTTTTTAACCTTTTGGATTAAATCGATATCAGGGTCGACTATTATGTTTTGGGGGGCGCTTTTTAAGAAAATGATATCGAATTTGAGATTGGGCCCCCGGGCCCCGACTTTTTTTAACTTTTTGGATTAAATCGATATCAGGGTCGACTATTATGTTTTGGGGGGCGCTTTTTATGAAAATGATATCGAATTTGAGATTGGGCCCCCCGGGCCCCGACTTTTTTTAACCTTTTGGATTAAATCGATATCAGGGTCGACTATTATGTTTTGGGGGGCGCTTTTTAAGAAAATGATATCGAATTTGAGATTGGGACCCCCCGGCCCCGACTTTTTTTAACTTATTGGATTAAATCAATATCAGGGTCGACTATTATGTTTTGGGGGGCGCTTTTTATGAAAATGATATCGAATTTGAGATTGGGCCCCCCGGGCCCCGACTTTTTTTAACTTTTTGGATTAAATCGATATCAGGGTCGACTATTATGTTTTGGGGGGCGCTTTTTATGAAAATGATATCGAATTTGAGATTGGGCCCCCCGGGACCCGACTTTTTTTAACTTTTTGAATTAAATCGATATCAGGGTGGACTATTATGTTTTGGGGGGCGCTTTTTAAGAAAATGATATCGAATTTGAGATTGGGCCCCCGGGCCCCGACTTTTTTTAACTTTTTGGATTAAATCGATATCAGGGTCGACTAATATGTTTTGGGGGCGCTTTTTAAGAAAATGATATCGAATTTGAGATTGGGCCCCCCGGGCCCCGACTTTTTTTAACTTTTTGGATTAAATCGATATCAGGGTCGACTAATATGTTTTGGGGGGCGCTTTTTAAGAAAATGATATCGAATTTGAGATTGGGCCCCCCGGGCCCGACTTTTTTTAACTTTTTGGATTAAATCGATATCAGGGTCGACTATTATGTTTTGGGGGGCGCTTTTTATGAAAATGATATCGAATTTGAGATTGGGCCCCCGGGCCCCGACTTTTTTTAACTTTTTGGATTAAATCGATATCAGGGTCGACTATTATATTTTGGGGGGCGCTTTTTATGAAAATGATATCGAATTTGAGATTGGGCCCCCCGGCCCCGACTTTTTTTAACTTTTTGGATTAAATCGATATCAGGGTCGACTATTATGTTTTGGGGGGCGCTTTTTATGAAAATGATATCGAATTTGAGATTGGGCCCCCCGGCCCCGACTTTTTTTAACTTTTTGGATTAAATCGATATCAGGGTCGACTATTATGTTTTGGGGGGCGCTTTTTATGAAAATGATATCGAATTTGAGATTGGGCCCCCCGGCCCCGACTTTTTTTAACTTTTTGGATTAAATCGATATCAGGGTCGACTATTATGTTTTGGGGGGCGCTTTTTATGAAAATGATATCGAATTTGAGATTGGGCCCCCCGGCCCCGACTTTTTTTAACTTTTTGGATTAAATCGATATCAGGGTCGACTATTATGTTTTGGGGGGCGCTTTTTATGAAAATGATATCGAATTTGAGATTGGGCCCCCCGGCCCGACTTTTTTTAACTTTTTGGATTAAATCGATATCAGGGTCGACTATTATGTTTTGGGGGGCGCTTTTTATGAAAATGATATCGAAATACGAACCATTTTCATAAATTTTGAGATAGCGCACACGGGCCTGACTTTTTGTAACCTTTCGTGTTTAATCGATATCAATGTTGATTATGAGGTTTTAGTTGACACTTTTTATGAAAATGATGTCAGATTTTTTTTTTATAAAATGCGTCCCCTAAACCATAATAGACGGCCATGATATGGACTAATTCCAAAAACTGAATCCACTGGGTGCAATCTCAAATCTGACAGTATTTCATAAAAACCCTCTTCCAAAACTTAATTTTTGACCCTGAAGCGCCCCCCAAAACATAATATTCGATCCTGATATCGATTTAATCCACAAAGTTAAAAAAGTCGGGGTCCGGGGGCCCAATCTCAAATTCGATATCATTTTCATAAAAAGCGCCCCCAAAACATAATAGTCGACCCTGATATCGATTTAATCAAAAAGTTAAAAAAAGTCGGGGCCGGGGTGCCCAATCTCAAATTCGATATCATTTTCATAAAAAGCGCCCCCCAAAACATAATAGTCGACCCTGATATCGATTTAATCCAAAAAGTTAAAAAAGTCGGGCCCGGGGGTGCCCAATCTCAAATTCGATATCATTTTCATAAAAAGCGCCCCCAAAACATAATAGTCGACCCTGATATCGATTTAATCCAAAAAGTTAAAAAAGTCGGGGCCGGGGGGCCCAATCTCAAATTCGATATCATTTTCATAAAAAGCGCCCCCCAAAACATAATAGTCGACCCTGATATCGATTTAATCAAAAAGTTAAAAAAAGTCGGGGCCGGGAGGCCCAATCTCAAATTCGATATCATTTTCATAAAAAGCGCCCCCCAAAACATAATAGTCGACCCTGATATCGATTTAATCCAAAAAGTTAAAAAAAGTCGGGGCCCGGGGGCCCAATCTCAAATTCGATATCATTTTCATAAAAAGCGCCCCCAAAACATAATAGTCGACCCTGATATCGATTTAATCAAAAAGTTAAAAAAGTCGGGACCCGGGGGCCCAATCTCAAATTCGATATCATTTTCATAAAAAGCGCCCCCAAAACATAATAGTCGACCCTGATATCGATTTAATCCAAAAAGTTAAAAAAAGTCGGGGCCGGGGGGCCCAATCTCAAATTCGATATCATTTTCATAAAAAGCGCCCCCAAAACATAATAGTCGACCCTGATATCGATTTAATCAAAAAGTTAAAAAAAGTCGGGGCCGGGGGGCCCAATCTCAAATTCGATATCATTTTCATAAAAAGCGCCCCCAAAACATAATAGTCGACCCTGATATCGATTTAATCAAAAAGTTAAAAAAAGTCGGGGCCGGGGGGCCCAATCTCAAATTCGATATCATTTTCATAAAAAGCGCCCCCAAAACATAATAGTCGACCCTGATATCGATTTAATCCAAAAGTTAAAAAAAGTCGGGGCCGGGGGGCCCAATCTCAAATTCGATATCATTTTCATAAAAAGCGCCCCCCAAAACATAATATTCGACCCTGATATCGATTTAATCCAAAAGTTAAAAAAAGTCGGGGCCGGGGGGCCCAATCTCAAATTCGATATCATTTTCATAAAAAGCGCCCCCCAAAACATAATAGTCGACCCTGATATCGATTTAATCCAAAAGTTTAAAAAAGTCGGGGCCGGGGGGCCCAATCTCAAATTCGATATCATTTTCATAAAAAGCGCCCCCCAAAACATAATAGTCGACCCTGATATCGATTTAATCCAAAAAGTTAAAAAAAGTCGGGGCCGGGGGGCCCAATCTCAAATTCGATATCATTTTCATAAAAAGCGCCCCCCAAAACATAATAGTCGACCCTGATATCGATTTAATCCAAAAAGTTAAAAAAGTCGCGGCCGGGGGGCCCAATCTCAAATTCGATATCATTTTCATAAAAAGCGCCCCCCAAAACATATAGTCGACCCTGATATCGATTTAATCAAAAAGTTAAAAAAAGTCGGGTCCGGGGGGCCCAATCTCAAATTCGATATCATTTTCATAAAAAGCGCCCCCCAAAACATAATAGTCGACCCTGATATCGATTTAATCCAAAAAGTTAAAAAAAGTCGAGGTCCGGGAGGCCCAATCTCAAATTCGATATCATTTTCATAAAAAGCGCTCCCCAAAACATAATAGTCGACCCTGATATCGATTTAATCCAAAAAGTTAAAAAAAGTCGGGGCCCGGGAGGCCCAATCTCAAATTCGATATCATTTTCATAAAAAGCGCCCCCAAAACATAAAAGTCGACCCTGATATCGATTTAATCCAAAAAGTTAAAAAAGTCGAGGCCCGGGGGGCCCAATCTCAAATTCGATATCATTTTCATAAAAAGCGCCCCCCAAAACATAATAGTCGACCCTGATATCGATTTAATCCAAAAAGTTAAAAAAAGTCGAGGCCCGGGTGGCCCAATCTCAAATTCGATATCATTTTCATAAAAAGCGCCCCCCAAAACATAATAGTCGACCCTGATATCGATTTAATCCAAAAAGTTAAAAAAAGTCGGAGCCCGGGGGCCCAATCTCAAATTCGATATCATTTTCATAAAAAGCGCCCCCCAAAACATAATAGTCGACCCTGATATCGATTTAATCCAAAAAGTTAAAAAAAGTCGGGGCCGGGGGGCCCAATCTCAAATTCGATATCATTTTCATAAAAAGCGCCCCCCAAAACATAATAGTCGACCCTGATATCGATTTAATTCAAAAAGTTAAAAAAAGTCGGGGCCGGGGGGCCCAATCTCAAATTCGATATCATTTTCATAAAAAGCGCCCCCCAAAACATAATAGTCGACCCTGATATCGATTTAATCCAAAAGTTAAAAAAAGTCGGGGCCTGGGGGGCCCAATCTCAAATTCGATATCATTTTCATAAAAAGCGCCCCCCAAAACATAATAGTCGACCCTGATATCGATTTAATCCAAAATGTTAAAAAAAGTCGGGGCCTGGGGGGGCCCAATCTCAAATTCGATATCATTTTCATAAAAAGCGCCCCCCAAAACATAATATTCGACCCTGATATCGATTTAATCCAAAAGTTAAAAAAGTCGGGGCCTGGGGGGCCCAATCTCAAATTCGATATCATTTTCATAAAAAGCGCCCCCCAAAACATAATATTCGACCCTGATATCGATTTAATCCAAAATGTTAAAAAAAGTCGGGGCCTGGGGGGCTCAATCTCAAATTCGATATCATTTTCATAAAAAGCGCCCCCCAAAACATAATATTCGACCCTGATATCGATTTAATCCAAAAAGTTAAAAAAAGTCGGGGCCTGGGGGGCCCAATTTCAAATTCGATATCATTTTCATAAAAAGCGCCCCCCAAAACATAATATTCGACCCTGATATCGATTTAATCCAAAAAGTTAAAAAAAGTCCGGGCCTGGGGGGCCCAATCTCAAATTCGATATCATTTTCTTAAAAAGCGCCCCCCAAAACATATTAGTCGACCCTGATATCGATTTAATCAAAAAGTTAAAAAAAGTCGGGGTCCGGGGGGCCCAATCTCAAATTCGATATGATTTCCTTAAAAACCGCCCCCCAAAACATATTTGTCGACCCTGATATTGATTTAATCCAAAAAGTTAAAAAAAGTCGGGGTCCGGGAGGCCCAATCTCAATTTCGGTATTATTTTCATAAAATGCGCTCCCCAAAACATAATAGTCGACCCTGATATCGATTTAATCCAAAAAGTTAAAAAAAGTCGGGTCCCGGGAGGCCCAATCTCAAATTCGATATCATTTTCATAAAAAGCGCCCCCCAAAACATATAGTCGACCCTGATATCGATTTAATCCAAAAAGTTAAAAAAAGTCGAGGCCCGGGGGGCCCAATCCTGATTTCGATATAATTTTCGTAAAAAGCGCCCCCCAAAACATAATAGTCGACCCTGATATCGATTTAATCCAAAAAGTTAAAAAAAGTCGGGGCCCGGGGGGTCCAATCTCAAATTCGATATAATTTTCTTAAAAACCGCCCCCCAAAACATATTAGTCGACCCTGATATTGATTTAATCCAAAAAGTTAAAAAAAGTCTGTGCCCGGGGGAGCCCATTTTCAAATCCGATAGTATTTCTTCCCCAAAACATGATGGTTAGTCTAATATCGATTAATGGGGGTTGGGGTTGGTCAGGTCGAATATGGCCGCTATTATTGAAGGAAATAAAAGAAAACATTTTTACTCTTTATAATAATGACGGAGTAGTTGAAAAATAAAAAGCACTCTTTGTAGAAATTCGGCTGAGTACTTTCTGTAATTCGATATAACAGCGCGAGTATTTTCTGTACTTAACTAAATCATGATTAACGCAGCGTGAGTACTCTCAGTACTCGCCGCGGTCGGGCCGAGTACAGAAACTACTCGCTACTTTTTCCTAATAATAGTACTCGAGCCATGAAAGTAATCGAGTACTGCCCATCTCTAGTATATCCAAAAAAAAAAACAGATAGCATAAAATCCAAAAAAGTGTCTAATGTCACACACACACACACACACACACACACACACACACACACACACACACACACACACACACACACACACACACACATATATTAGAGAGGTAATGCGTAGCGAGAAAGGATTGGATATGGGTGGGACAACATCCGTGCTGGTATCAGTAATTTTAATTTTAGTTGAAGGTCTTCCATTAAATAACCATAGTTTATATTAAACTGTCCCTAACTTCTTAAGTATGGCACAGCCAGTCATTTTATGAATAAAGAATATGTATCTAAGATAGCTAGGTATCCATAAGCTTTTTAAGAGGTGTTTGTTTATAATTTATCAATTCTTCCCACGTGTTCTGAAATCTTCTCTCAGTTTTTGCCTATTTTTCAGCGGAATCTCTTTGATTATTTACTCAATACAGTTGAAGTGTACACTAGAGCAGTTGTTATTTACTGTTTGCTACATTTTTTTTTTAATTTTTAATTTTTTTTTTTTTTTTTTTTTTTTTAATTTTAATTTTTTTTTCTCTTATGATATGCGGCATAGTCAGCAAGTGATGTCCAGTAAGGTGCCCACCAAAAGGACTCGGTCAGACGGTGTTAGTACCCCTCGTGATTCACCAGCGAAACAAAAAACTCGTCGCTGCCTGCGAGAAATTGCTCCAACCACAGTGAAAACTTCAGGTACAGAACCTCAGCCTCAACCAGGTACCTCTTCACAAGAAATGGTTGAAGAATCTCCTTTCTTCACTCCAAACCCGTTCCAAGTGCTTCATAATGACAGAGAAGTAATGGAGTCAGCAGCAGTACCTAGGGAACCAAGACCTCCTCCGATATTTGTAAAAAATATCAAAAATTTTCAACTACTGTGTACACAACTAAACGAAATCTGCTCTGGCAGTTATTCTTGCCTCAATAGGACCAACGATACGAAAATAACACCAGATACTGCAGAAACCTACCGAAAAATTGTGAAGTACCTGTCCGAAACGAATGCAAATTTCCACACATACCAGCTGAAACAGGAGAGATCGCTACGAGTGGTGGTAAGAAATTTACACTCCTCAACCCCAACTGAAGTTATAAAAGAAGAACTAGCGACGCTTGGTTTCAAAGTGCGTCAGGTAACCAACGTTCTGAAGGAGAATAAGGAGCAGCCAGGAGTAAGTAATAAGGTTCCACTACCTTTATTTTTCGTGGATCTAGAGCCATCACCTGGTATTGAAAAAATATATGACATCAAGAGATTGTACTACACTATCGTGAAGATAGAGAAGCCATACCCCAAGAAGGAAATTGTACAGTGCCACAATTGCCAGGCGTATGGCCACACGAAAACTTATTGTCACCATCTGCCGCGTTGCGTGAAATGCGGTGAACAGCACAAATCTGTGGAGTGCACCAAACCAATACAAGATCCTGCAGTGTGTGCACTATGCCAGGAGGGACACCCGGCCAACTACAAAGGCTGCCAAACCTATAAGAGCCTCAAATCCAGATACCAGAAGAACCGGATTCAAGATGAGACAACCAGACCAAGAAGAGAACCTTCTAGAATAGTTAATAATAATTTATCATACTCCGAACTACTTGGAGGTAAGAACCCCAATAATACATGTGAAGCCCTGTCGCAGCAACTACCTCAGCCCCAACCTCAATATTCTGTTCATCCTAACACACATAATCATCAACAACCTCAAATTCCTCCTCCTTCAAATGCAACAGATCTCACCAGTTTGTTAGCATCTTTCCTCACCGATTTCAAATCCCTAGTTACTCCACTCATATCACTCCTTACAAATCTCGTATCTCACCTAATCCCTCCTTTGAAAAATCCTTAATGACTCACATCCCAAAACCCATATCCATTCTCCTTTGGAATGCGAATGGTGTTAGAAATCACGTTGACGAACTAACAGCTTTACTACAAGACAAGAACATTGACGTAGCCCTTATTACAGAAACTCGACTGACCATAAAACAGCATTTGAAAATCCCACAGTATTTAACATACCGTACTGACCATCCTGACGGCAGAGCACATGCCGGTACTGCTGTCATCGTACACCAATCCCTCTCCCATCACTTACTCCCATTACCCACTCAAGATTTCCTACAGTCAACCGCTATTGTAATCAAAACCTTCTCCTTTCCAGTCACCCTTGCATCAGCATATTGCCCTCCTAACAGATCCATATCCAAAGTCCAGTTCAGTTCTCTCCTCAACTCCTTAGGTCATAATTTCATCCTGGGTGGAGATTTAAACGCCAAACACCATCAATGGGGTTCTAGAACCACGAACTCTCGTGGCAGAACATTGTTATCTGCACTCAATTCCCAACGGTTCAGTATCCTTCCTCCTAAGTCACCTACCTACTGGCCCACAGATCCTAACCGCAATCCCGATATCCTTGATTTTTTCATCCACAGTGGCTTAGGTCCCCTCAATCATTCCCTTACCCGTCTTGCCGAACTATCCTCAGATCATAGTCCATTATTACTCCAATTATCTCTTGCTCCTATTCCTAAGTCTTCTCCACCGTCGTTCATCAGAGGCCCAGTTAACTGGAAACTCTATCACCAAATCCTATCCGATAAAATTGACCTCAGAATAACCCTAAAAACCCCAGATGACCTTGACAATGCCGTACACCTTTTCACCACCACTATCCAACAAGCAATCTGGACTGCTTCCTCTCCAAACCACTCCTCAAGAACTCCCAAGAAAAATAAGTTACCTCAACACCTCATAGACCTAATCCATACCAAACGCCGCGCCAGATTATTATGGCAACGTACTAGACACCCCATCGATCGTCGTTCCTATAATTTTTACAGTAAACAATTAAAGCAGGAATTGGCCACCTTCAAATCCCAATCCTTCAACTCCTACCTTACTTCCCTCTCTGTTCATGACAATTCCCTATGGAAGATCACCAACAAAATCCTAAAATCCCATCATATTTCCCATCCCCTTCGTCGAAGCGATGGCTCCTGGGCAGCGTCTGATGAAGATAAAGCTGAGGAATTCGCCAGACACCTCTCCAGAACATTTACCTCTCATCCGGAATCCAACCTCACCCATACCAGAACAGTAGAAGAATTCCTTACATCTCCCATTCCACTTTCCTTGCCACCTAAAGCAGTTAATCCTTCTGAGGTCAAACATCACTTACAAAAACTTCCTCTCCGTAAATCTCCTGGATACGACCTCCTTACCTCTCAAATCCTTCGACAACTTCCTCCTAAAGCTGTTATATTTCTCACCTACTTATATAATGCCATCCTAAGAACCACCCACTTTCCTCTTTTGTGGAAACATTCCACTATTATCCTGTTTCCGAAACCAGGCAAACCTCCCAACACCTCAACGTCCTACAGACCAATTAGCCTACTTCCGATTCTCTCAAAAATCTTTGAAAAGATCCTCCTGAAACGAATCCTACCCTTTATAGAATCCCAAAATTTTCCTTCACATCAGTTCGGATTCCGTTCACAACACTCCACAGTCCAACAAGGACTCCGAGTGGTCGATCATATTTCCGCAGCATTGGAAAGCAAGCAATATTGCTCGGGTGCATTTCTGGACATAGCTCAAGCTTTTGACCGGGTATGGCACGCCGGGCTTCTTTCCAAGCTGAAAACCTATCTTCCTCAGTCCTTGTACCTTGTCATCCGTTCCTACCTCTCAGATCGTACCTTCCGAGTTCGCTGCGGTAGTGAATTATCGAATTGCTATCCAATTGAGGCAGGTGTTCCTCAAGGTAGCGTATTGGGTCCCGTCCTTTACATCCTCTTTACCGCTGATATCCCTGTCCATCCCGATACCTTCCTGGCAACTTTTGCTGATGACACCGCCATTCTATCATCCGACTCAGATCCTGATATAGCATCCTTAAACCTTCAAAGACATCTCTCCCTGATTGAACACTGGTGTAATAAATGGCGAATTAAAGTAAACGAATCCAAATGCCAACACATCACCTTCACGCTCCGACGCAGTTCCTGTCCACCAGTACACTTTAATTCCATTCAGCTTCCTTTCTCGGACACAGTCCGGTACCTTGGCTTTCTCTTAGACAGACGACTAACGTGGAACCCTCATACTAGACTTAAAAGACAGGAACTAAACCGACGATACGGACAACTATACCGACTACTAAACAGAAAATCAAAACTTTCCATTGAAAACAAGTTACTGATCTACAAGACAATACTGAAACCTATCTGGACTTACGGACTTGAACTGTGGGGAACAGCAAAATTTACTAACATTAAACGCATCCAATCCTTCCAATCAAAAGTCCTTCGAACAATAGTCAATGCTCCTTTCTATGTAACCAACAAAACCCTACACCATGACCTTAATATCCCATTTGTCCTAGACCTTATCCCAGCAAAATTCTCCAAATTCCACCAGAACCTTACCCATCATCCAAATCCCTTTGCAAAATCTCTATCCAGCACCACCCATCCATATAATCCTCCAAGGAGGTTAAAACGGCAGTGGCCCCGCGATCTTTTATAGTTTGTAAATATTGGAGTTCTGGCAATGGCCAGATTCTCCACTCACGACATGAGTGTATGTGGCTAAAGCACTCTTGCTCAATCTCCACTGGGTTTAGCCCTAGTGACGCGGTTGAGAGAGGAGTGCAGGGAACTCCTGGAGTCATACTTTTCCCTCCACAGTTGGAGGGACAAGTCTGGCTTGGAGTTCTCTCGCCAAGTTGTAAATATTGTATGTAGGTGTGCATGTGTTCTTTTTATTTATTTATTTTTAGGTTATTTTATTCTTGTTTATTGTATATATATTATTTTTCTGTATAATTTATTTTATTTACTGTATATAGAGTGTGAATGTGATCTGTGAACACTATTATTAATGTCCCTGAGACAGATTGTAATATATTTCAATAAATAAGCTATTAAATTCTTCCCAATCGTTACCTTTTGCTTCTCACTTGATAGAGAAGTGCGTAGTCTACCCTAGGGCAAGAGGATCTAACGTTATAACCGCCTTATATTAAAAATATTTAAAATGTATATATACATATTATTATTATTAATAAAATGTATTTTTAACCAATTATGTTTGTTACAATGCTTCCTATATCATGAAAAGAGAAGAAATAGAAGCTCTGCCACAGTTGATTGTAGTCATTTTTGCTGAGTACAGTGGTACTTTTAGGTAACTGGTTAGAAAATCACATCATTTCATTACACAACTTGAGGTGATTTTCAAAATCTTCCGTAATAAACTTCAATTTATTCAATATGGAATTAGAGCTTATTAACGAGGAAGTTTTTCTATAAGTGGGGTAACTGTAGGAGGATTGAAGTTTGGCTAAAAAAAATCTCAAATATACTATGGCTTTTTTTTTTTTTAAACGAAGTTAGCTGATAGTCCGCTCAATAAAACTTGTCCGCTCAATAGTACTCTTTAAATGGTTTTAACAGTGACAAACTCTAATTTCGTTTGAAGGGAACTTTGTCTAGTTTAGTATGGAACAATGTTCGGTTGCTTAGATATATATATATATTTTTTTTAAATAACTATTTAAATTGGAATTAGGTCACTAAAATACAATTAAATAAACTACAAATTATTCCTTATGTTTATTCTACCTTTCGATCCCGGTTGGTATGCTAACCATGGGATCCTCTTCAGTCCTTGATATAAGTCTCGATATCTGAGGTCAGGGACACGCCGGCGGCTTCACCATCGTCTATCAGCACAGAAGATGTCGGCGTGTCCCTGACCTGATGTATCAAGGTTTTATTTTAAAAATATGTTAAATTTTGAAATTATTATTTGAAACATGCAAAAACATGATTGTGTACCGGTCGGAGGTATTCGTTGTTCAAGCACTAAAAGAGGATCCCGTGGTTAGCATACAAAAGCGGGATCGAAACGTGGAACAAAAATCAGTAATAATTTTTAGTTTATTTAATTGTATTTTAGTAACATAATTTCCAATTTAAATAATTATGTTAAAATTAATACTAAATATCGATTGAAGAAATTTTGTATATATATTAGGTTATAATATATTTTTATATTTTAACCTATATTATATATTATAACCAGCCTTAGGTCTCCAAAATGCAGACAAAGAAAAAAAAAAAGTCAACTTTTCGCCAATTCAGGCATTATCGGGACAGAAAAGAACTGCAAATTGAACTTCACTTCACGACATAGTGATTTAATTTGAGTACGCGATAGGATATCATGGAGTGATGTTAAATATGCTGTTCTTTTTATTTATAGTTCTTTTTATTTATTGTTCTTTTTATTTATTTATTTTTAGGTTATTTTATTCTTATTTATTGTATATATATTATTTTTCTGTATAATTTATTTTATTTATTGTACATAGAGTGTGAATGTGATCTGTGAACTCTATCATAAATATCCTAGAGACAGATTGTAATATTTTTCAATAAATAAGTTTATTATTTTGTTCTATTTATTTTACTTTTTTTTGTACATATAGTGTGAATGTCATCCTACCTCACTATAACCAATTTCCAAGAGGCAGATTGTTATAATACTCAATAAAGAAATAAAAAAAAAAATATGGTGGGTTTCTGTCATGATTATGCCTGAATTAGTGAAACGTTGTCAATGTTTTTGTTTTTCGGGATTTTGGAGACATAAGGCTGTCTATATAGTAAATATGTCCACATTGAAGACTACGGTCCTCTTAATTGTGGGGGCTCATGTTTCTCCCTAAAAAAGAAACATCTTGGCACATGGAAGAAACATGGCCCAAAAGAACGAGTATAACCTTAAAGATTTATTATGTCCTCATAAAGCATGGATTCTCGTTACTTGACACATTATTAGCTACTATAGTCTATCAATGAAACGTAGGAGCTTAGTGCTTGGCAAGTGGGGATTAACGGTTTCCCAATCTTCCGAATCTAGTACAGTTCACTCAGTACAGTAAATAATACACCAACATTAACATGAGGTCATACACAGGATGGGGAAACAAGTGAGGATGCTTTGAGGTGGCGATTCATCTACCTGACTTGGTGACAGCAGGTTGATAATCTTTACGTCTCAAAACTTCTGTATCACGAAAGCTCTTGAACGATTGGCTGGAAAGATTGTTGGAGAACTACCAAGAACCATAAAATGGACTTCACATTTGGTAAGTGGAATATTTTATTTTTATATAGACCCAGATCGTTGCATACACTCACCATCATATTGACCGACTATGCAATAGACATAGTTACATTCCAGGAGGTCAGGTTGACTGGGGGAGAAAGCCTCAATTAAGGACAACACATCATGTATTATAACAGCAATGAAATACCCCACGCCTTTGCCACAGGATTTATAATAAAAAGAAAAATTTCATTGATTTAAAACCAATAAAATACCAGGCTCAGATTGATACGGGTCAGGGATTATTCAGTAACTATAGTATAATTTGCTCATGCTCCTACTTGTGTGTCTACAGAGGAAAATACTAGATTCCCATCCTATTGATGCGGCTGAGAGAGAAGTGCTGGGATCTCTTGGAGTCTTGCCTTGTCCTCCACACGTGGGGGAAAAGGCCCGACTCGGAGCTCCCTCGGCTGACTGTAAATATTGTAAATAAGTTTAAATGTGTTTTTATTATTTTTTTTTTTATTTTAGTTTTTATCTAATTTTGTATCATGTTTGATTTATTCTGTTACTCCAAGTTTTATTTTATTTTATTTTCTTATAATCTTGTTGTTCTTTCATTGTATATATGGTATGATTGTACTTCATTCATCATAAATACTTAATGCCCTTAATTGAGGCAAAATGTATTTTTTTCTCAAAAAAAAAAAACAACTAGAGAGGAAAACAAACATTTGTTTAATCAGGAATTAGAAGTGTGTATCGATGAATGCTCTAGACATGATATAAAACTTGTGGTCAGCGGTTTCACTTGGTAAATGAATAATTAACCACCCAACCATTGCATCGTACAGCCTTCGTAATGTAATTAATGACAACGCGAGACGCTTAATAAGTTTTGTTTCGTCCATAGACTTGATTGTCGGAAGCTTTTATTTCCTCCACAAGAAGATACATCTTGGAAATATGGTCCAAAGGAACTGGTATAAACCTCACAGGTTGATTATGTCATAATTGGCTCAAGGCATAGATGCGCATTGTTTGATGCGACGACATGCAAAGGTGTAAATTCTGATCCTAATCACTTCTGTTATATTTTATACATTATCAATAATGCTTATCGGTACAAATATGTGAACACACTCATATATGTGTATCTAAAATTTAATATGTTTACTTATGCTTTGTTGTATTAATTGTTTTTTGAGTGCATTCTAATTTCAGATAGATATCATTTTTATGTTCATTATTATTATTTTAACGGACTAAATGTCCCATAATAAAATCTACTTTTCTATCTTTCTTAATGGTGGCTAAACTTTGGGCTAGATTTTTTAATATAAAGTAATGTCGTGGAAGCAAACCCACATGGTTCAACTTAACAATTAAAGGTTGAAGAAAATTCAGCTTGGAGCAAACGATTAGGGCTTTAAGTCTTGCAGACGATATTCATAGAAGACGAGACTTAACCAAGGATTCCATAATAAAAACTGCAAGAGACAAATTAGAGATAGCAAAAAATGTAAGCGAAACCTGTGGTTAGACAAAGAATGCAGAACCATGAACACAGGGAAACATGATGTCTGTAAGAAGATGGTCAGACGAACAAAGTGATCGCAGGAGAAGGGTAGACGACTGAGGCGCCAAGAAACTCATCTGCGAGGGAGAAAGAAAAATATCTGAGAAAACAAAATATTAGAGGAAATCGAAAACCCCTTTAGAATGAAAACCATTTAGGCCTAAATCTAAATGCGGAGGACGGGACTCTTGTCACAGACAGGAAAGAAATACCTGAGTGCTAGAAAAAACGTTTTAAAATATTTATAAATCGAGGTTTAATAATCATCTACCGATTGGAGATGATTTCATGAATGGGGATTACTTGGACCCCACAGGACGAGGAAAATATGAAGAAGAGCAACAAGTCTGGGATGGATAAAATTTCAGTAGAATTATTAAAGCATGGAAGCTTACTTTTTTGCACACAAATCTTGCCCAAGATATTTTGAAATACTCCTAAGGGTGGAAAAAGATGGTCATCTGTCCAATATAAAAAAAGATTAATACTTTGTGTATTAATACTATAATATTTTGTGTTCATATTTGGTAAATAGAATTTATTTAGTAAATTTTTTTTATTAATTGCCTTAAATTTAAAAAATATTTCATTCGGTTATAATATACGAGTACAATTAAAACGAAAGTTTTATAAGTCTAAGGAGAGAGTGCATGATTAAAAAAACACGGACGTACCTAACAATATAATCAATTAAACATTATAGTCCCTGGTACAGACCCCTATTTATCAAATTATTAACATCCGGCTGAAACTTAGTAAATAGCTTCATCTCATCGTAACCTACAAATATTTTATTCACGAAAATTCTCGGAATTGGGGCGTTTACAATCTGGAGGTCGGCAAACTTTGTCCATTTAATTTTTTTTTTAAACTTATTTTTTGAAAAATATTACAATCTGTCTCAAGGACATTTATAATAGTGTTCAGAGATAACATTCACACTCTTCCATTTAATTAGGTACTAAAAACTCATAAATTCTCATTTATTTTCCACTTGCATCATAAGATGATCTGATCACAAAATTGATACAAAAAAAAAATAGGGGTGGCTTCTAAAAATATTGGGCCGTTTAGCTTATATAACCTCGTTATTCTGAAAATTTGGGGCAGGTCACGCCAAACGGCTCAATATTTGCCGCCTTTTTTATCGACTTTGTGCCAAAATTATCTTACAAGTGGAAAGCAAATATTTACGAGCTTTTAGTAACTAATTAAATAGACAAAATTTGCCGACCTCCAGGTTGAAAACGCCCCAATTCTGAGAATTATCGTAAATAAAGTATTTGTAGGTTACGAAGAGATGAAGCTATTTACGAAGTTTCAGCCGGACGTTAATAATTTGATAAAAAATTATTAACATCCGGGGTTTGTTCCACGGACTGTTAATTTTCAATTTTATAGAATGATATTAATATTTCTAATTCAATTTCAAAATTCTAATTATTTTAATTTAGCCGATTATAGAATTGATGTTTTTTTTTTTTGTTTTTTTTGACATGATGTGTTGTTACAATAGATCGGAAAACACTCCTTATTATTTAAATAAATTAAAAGTTATTAACTTTTATTGATACAGAGAGTGAAAGTCCTGTAAAGATTTAGATCACTTCGATGACTATTTTAAAATTCCATCTCCTGTTCTGGCCGTAAAGAAATTTTAGTTGTATATTGTAAAAAAGTTGGGACCTAAGAATAGTTAATGTCAACTATAAATATTTGAAAAGTTGTTTGTATGTAAATGGATTCAGCGGCAGAGGTGTCGGGTTTTTTATGTTTTATGATTGTTGCTTGGTTTTATAGCGGGGAGCGATGGAGGGGATAGCTTTACCGGCAATAACAAGTAAGCAACTGAATTAGCCATTGCAACCAAATTCCCCATCCTCCTTTTGTTGCTTTGTTCCCGGTACCTCTCAATACCGCCATTTGGTTTCATCTTCCATCATTTATTATCTTTTTTGCAATCAGTAATCAAAGTTTCACCAATCACTTGAATGTAAAAAAAAACAAAAAAAACACACAGAACGTTTTACTTTCTTTTATTTTAATGTGATGAAAGCCTTGACGAGTATTTCAATGTTTTAAAGGCCAAACAAGACAGAAATATAAAATGAATATTAATTGTAGTTTTGTCTAATTATGAAAATAAATTTTCGGTTACCTTTTCTCTCTGACTTAAAATTGTAGTAAAAACCAAATTGCAAAAGATTTTTAATTATTACTTAACATAAAATTAAGTGTTATTAATTAAATTAAGGGTACCAATATTCTTATTAAATACTAATGAAAAATGGTTAATTTTAAAAATAATAATCTTATTAATTTTTTAATTATTATAAATTGTTTTATAATAATTAATAGAAATCTAGTAAAAATGATGATATTTTCTGGATAAAGAAATTTAACATAGGTTAAAAGCTCATTATTAATGAATTAAAATAAAAATTAATCATAGCATTTACAAGGGTTTATTGATAACAAATAAGGATAGTCTCTAAACAGCAAACATTTTCCTTTTTTGTTATTAAATAATAACAGTCTGCCACCCCCAAGTTCTATAAGTATTATAGTTGAAGGTATCCATTCATAAAATATATGTATACATACAAGAAAAGAAATTAATTAAGAACAAATAAAAAATGAATAAAAAAAATAAAGTAAAAATGTAACAAAATATAAAATAATAAGATGTACTAATAAATATAGCATAATGATAAAAGTAAAATTATATATGTCTTCACAGATTAAAGGATATATGTAAATAAATAATGGTTACAAAGTTTCTAGACAACAAAAAGTAAATTAAAGGTGTATAAAAATTTAAATAAATAAAATTAACCTAAAATTCATTCACATCTACCATATTTAGATTTGCCCGAGACACTCCGAGCCAGGCTTTATCTTCCACCAGTGGAAGGCAAAGCTAGACTCCAAGAGATCCCAGCGCTTCTCTTCGAGCCGCGTCTAACTGATGGAGACTGAGCGAGTATACTTGAGCAACAAACATCCAGACATTTATTGGAAAAGCTGACCGTTGCCAGAACTCCATTAAGATATTTACAAAAGGTCTCGAGGCCATTTCAGTTTTAACTTCCGTGGAGGATTATAGGGTTGATCGGAACAAGATAGGGATGGAAGCTAAAGTATTCGGATGATGATTAAGATTCCAGTGAAAGTTAGAAATCCGGAAGATGTGATGACAAGGACAGTTGAGATGTCATGATCATGCTGTAAGGTCTTGTTTGTGACATGATATGGAGCGTTAACATTTGTTCGATGTACTTTGGACTCGAAGAATGGAATACATTTGATTCTTAAAAATTAACTGTCTCCCACAGTTCGAATTACGTATTAGTGTAAAGTACTTGGAATCATATAAAATAATGGTTATCATAGCTGTTGAATTATCTAAACAGCTTATGGATAATGAATATATCTATCTATCATTATTATCTACCTCAATGGGTTCACTGTTCACTTCCGTTAGAAAACTCGTTGACATTTTTTATCATTGACTGTCCTAAAATAACAAAATTTCTCATATTACACGAAAATATAGCGCTATCCTCAAACAATGCTTGAGGTTTAGTGATTCTATGCCTCTTAAATCCCGTCAACTCCTTTTTACGTCTCTCACTTTCCTCCACTTCTATTATGGCTGCTGAACCACATTTTTAACTAAAAAAACTTACTTTATTGATTTGTTTACTTCTTTTCCGTCTGTATATTCTTTAAACAAGATATATAAACCCACAAACTTTATATTACTTCTCATAGGAAAGTTTCCTATGAAAAATGCTTCGTCATACGTGATACTTTGTTTTGGAATCTTTTCCAATTTCATCATTAACTCCATTTAAACACCAATTGTTTTTACATATCCTCAGTTATCAATCTTTTGAAAATATATATAATTATTAAATAATCCAATTTCAGTGTTTCTGGCCTTATTTTACTGTTAATAATATTTTTGATCTGTGCAAATATGCAAACATGCGGGCATTTATTATTCTTAAATTTCATTTTTTATATATACTAGTATTTTTTATTAAGTTTAAAGTTATATAACTCCTTAATTTAATTATTTTTATTCTTCCATTATGTGTCAGACAAATCTAAATGTAATTTCCTTTCATTGTTATTCTTATCCTTTGTTCATTGCTATTATCCTCAGTTAATTAAATGTCCCAAAATAAAATTTACTATTCTTTTTTTGTTTTATTTTGTATCTTAAATACCAATATCAATAACTTTAATTTTAAAATTACATTATTTTAAAACTAATATTTCTTTTTCTTTTTCAGGTATGTTGGCATGACTTTGAAACATCTACACATTCAAAAGGGGAACACCATATAAAGTAAAACTTAATGCAAACAATTGTTTTAAAAGTTTATTCAAAAGACTCATATGCATGACTATAATATGACCAATTTAGCCTTACGGAGTTGAGCTTTGGGGCTCCACTTAAACATCAAATTCCTCTCGTATCCAATCCTTACAATCCGAAATCCTTCGTAAAATCCTCAATCTCCTTACTTAGTCACAAATAAAATAATCCATAAAGACTTTAATGTTCCAATAATTTGGTCCAATTCAGATACCTATCCTTCCATAATAAACTTCATAACCATCCGAATCCTCTTGTTTCAAACCTTACTACCTCTTCGATTCCTGATAACCCTCCGCGGCGTCTGAAAAGAAGATGGCCTCGTTATCTCCTTATCTAGACATATTATTAGAGTGCTACCATTTGTAGTTTCTCTACAAGCGTTTTCATGTGATTATATTCATCTGTATACATTTACTTGATGTATTTATATTGTTATACAGTTGTAAATATCATAAATAAAAAAAAACAATTTTTTTTAAGGTACTTAAAATTAAAAGCAGGATTGCATAGTGTCTCTTCACTTACCAAAGTGGATGAAAACTTTCAATTCAGACGCCATAAACGTTTATTTATTTACATCCCATTGAGTATTTCCAATTTTGTTAGTATACCGAGTAGAAATAATGTATGGATAGGTCCATTATTTTGCATAAAGCTAATTTATATGTCTCTTCTGTTCATTTTTCCTAATTTTGGTGTCTTGAAGTTTATATTTTTTACAATAAATAAGGCCAATTAACACCAACATTTTATTGATACGCATTCATTTTGACGTTTCGGCCATACTAAGGGTCATTTTCAAATCTTGATGAGTCCTCCGTTATGTGTTCATAATTAATATGTTCAGTGAACATTAATTTGTCATGTCCTGTAGGGGGTTTCGCCTACGGCATTTATGGAGGGGACTCAGTCCGTCCGTCACTGAACATATTAATTACAACATTAATGATGAACACATAACGGAGGACTCATCAAGATTTGAAAATGACCCTTAGTAAGGTCTAAACGTCAAAATTAATGCGTATCAATAAAATGTTGGTGATAATTGGCCTTATTTATTGTAAAAAATAAAATGAAGAGAAGAATAGTTGGGGTGGTCAGTCAAAAAGGAAGGCAAAAATAAATGTTAATATTTATTTTTTACATATGCCGACGTTTCGACCTGAAGTTCAGGCCTTCATCAGGGCTGTCTCCTTAAGCGTCGCAGGGAGAATGCAGCATTGATTCTCCCTGCGACGCTTAAGGAGACAGCCCTGATGAAGGCCTGAACTTCAGGTCGAAACGTCGGCATACTCAATGTCTTAATTTTACTATTTACTTTCATTTCTTATATAACTTCATATTTCTTTTTTATGTTTTACATTTTAACACTTATGTCACCCTTTTTGATTATGCCTACTTCATCATTCCACACTTTGTAACGGTTATTATTATTTATCTCTTAGTTCTTACTATTGTCATTATTCTAGCAATTTCATTTTACTTTATTTTTTTTTACCATCACTACTTATGTTACTCATACCTTGTTATCTGGTTATTTTCTTAGCCCTGATGAAGGCCTGAACTTCAGGTCGAAACGTCGGCATATGTAAAAAATAAATATTAACATTTATTTTTGCCTTCCTTTTTGACTGACCACCCCAACTATTCTTCTCTTCATTATCCACGACAGTCAACCAATTACCAATTATAAAAAATAAAATAATTTATATGTCATTTTTTTCAACAAAAAAGAAAGAAATGGGGATGATATTTTAGTATAGGTATTCGTTTTTTTTTTCTAGTCAAGGAAAGTATTAGAAATGCATGCTACAGTGACTTTTTAAAAATCTTGTCAATTTAAATGACTTTTTTTAATTTTAAAAATATGTGTTCTTAGGTGTACTTTAAGTATTTGATGTTGGCACTCTTTGTTAAAAATTCTATCATAAATCTTTTAAAAGGATTGCATTGGAACAAAAAATAGAAAATACTACGGTAAGAGGTGTACTACCCCAACTGATAGCAATCAGCCAACAACATATTATCGCTTTCTTAAAGCCGTGTATACAGACCGGCAACTGGGTGAAATCCTTAGAGCTTTTAGCGGAATTAACCTGCTTTTGTCTCAACGTATAGAGAGCTAAAACTGAAGGGGTCACTTGGACCAGACGTCTTTCAAAACAGGATTTTTGAAGAATTCATCAGACTAATGTAGAATTCTCATCGGTGACTGCACACGGATAATACCGGATCCTTTACGCCTTGCACCCGTCATACAGTGATTGTTGGGCACACAAGAGCTTTATCCATAGACGCTGCATTCAACAGCCTTTTAAAATGCCACTTTAGCAATTGAAAAAGCTGTCATTATAATTAACGGTTCAAGATATTTAAGCCTGTGGGCTCAATTTAAAAATTTCTTTATAATAAAAAGACTAAAATCGTATTGATACTCAGTTTTTTAAACATCTATTGGATATCTTGTTGAGCCTCGTGTTTATTAGTCGCATAAAAACTGCAACAAACGTCAGTCGAAGAATGGTTGTGGATTGTTTATAGGCACTATTGGACGCTAGGACTTCGGTCGGATAACAAGGTATTGCCTCGTGGGGAAACTTTCCATCATATTCAATTTAAGGTTTAAAAGAATCATCACTGCTCCTTACTATGTCACAAATAAATGAAATTTTAAAATGCCACTTTAGCAATTGAAAAAGCTGTCATTATAATTAACGGTTCAAGATATTTAAGCCCGTGGGCTCAATTTAAAAATTTCTTTATATTAAAAAGACTAAAATCGTATTGCTACTCAGTTTTTTAAACATCTATTGGATATCTTGTTGAGCCTCGTGTTTATTAGTCGCATAAAAACTGCAACAAACGTCAGTCGAAGAATGGTTGTGGATCGTTTATAGGCACTAGTGGACGCTAGGACTTTGGTCGGATAACAAGGTATTGCCTCGTGGGGAAACGTTCCATCATATTCAATTTAAGGTTTAAAAGAATCATCACTGCTCCTTACTTTGTCACAAATAAAGTCATCCATAACGATCTTAATGTTCCGTATGTTCCTGGCCCAATCCATATACCTATCCTTTCATAACAAACTTCAGAACCATCCAAATCCTCTAGTTTCTTACCTTGTTTACTCTTCGATCCCTGACAACCCTCCGATGTGTCTGAAAGAAGATGGCCTCGAAATCTCCTTTTGTAAATACATTTTTAGAGTGCTACCAGTGGGTAGTTTCTCAACAAGTGGTTTTATGTTATTATATTCATTTGTTCACATTTACTGAATGTATTTTTATTTGTAATACAGTTGTAAATATCATCAATAAAAAAAAACAATAAAAAAAAACTAAAAGATAAAATATTTTTTTCGGCTTAAGAAACAATACTTTATTTAATAACTACCCCTTGCTTGATTTAAAATTAAAAAACAATATGAAATTAACTTGTAAACAAGAGTATAAAATCTCTTTTTATCTGTTTCGAATTTTTTATTCCAATATAGGGTATGCTACCAGTTATAGATATCCTTAAGCCATTTTTTTTTGTTATTCACTCCTAACACGTTATCAATCCTTTTTTTAAATGATGTGATGATATATTTTTGTTACTCGATGTGTAAAGAATAAGTATAGTTCCTTGTTCAACCAAAAAATTATTTTGTTATATATATTTTTTTTTTTTTAATTCAAGATGATTCTGCTTGATGAGTTATGTACACCTCTACTAGTTATGAACACCCCTTTACCAACCTATATATCCATCCAAAAACACAAAGTATTATGAAAAATTATAAAACTACTTCCACTAAATGTATTACAAATACTTTTTATTTTGTTTGTCTAATTTAGTAAATATTTTCAAACTTGGTTTATCAAATAAATAAAATATAAAGAAACAGTAATACGCTTTATGTACATAATGATCTAAGGTTAATAAAATAAAATTTTAGGTGTTATACAGTTTTTAAATAGCTGTTTTGTTACGTATAGTACGTTCAATCTGTCTCTTTTTTTTAATTCCTTCTAGTTTCTGTTCTGCTTGTTTGTCATAGATTTTTTTACCATCTAGCAGAGGCATATCTTTATCGCTCACACATGCACTGGATCTGGTTACAGATTCAGAAATATGCTATGAAAATAGATGTTTGTTATGGGAAACTCGATGTACCATCATACTCTAGGAATATTATTTTTAAATTTGGTCACTCTATTTTTTTTTTTTGTATTATTACCTCTTTAACGCTCAACTGTAAGGCAATCTTACGCCTAGGAAATCCTTTTTTCTCACAATAATTTCCACTTCTTCTTGGATCAAGACTGTATCAGCACAACATTTCATTCTTCCTGTCCCTTTTATAACCTCCTAATTAGTGTTTCTCTAAGAATCTGAAACTTTAATGCAACTGTTTTCACTGACATCTTTAATGTACTTTATTGCTTGAGCGACTTGCTATTCATCGTAAGTATTCGAGTTACGTTGCATGATTTATAGAATAAATAATAATAGAAAAAAGTTATACAAAAATGTACAATTAAAAAAAAATCATTTTATCTTAACTCATTGAATAATTAACTATATTAATTACAAGCAATATATCAAAACTTATATTTTATAAAACTTATAAAATTTATTTTTACTTTTTAACTTGTTCATTACTTTAGAGGTGTGTCCATAACTAGTTAAGTCGTACCGGTATCTAATTTGGACACCCCTGACCATAACCGGTAATCATTAACTGATTAAACTTTGAATTATACTAAAATATTAAGACATAAAAATGCAATATTTTCTAATTAAAACCTTAAAATAAAAATTACAAGTGCTTTTATGATGGTTGTTCATACCAAGTTGTACCACTTTTTCTTCAACTAATAGTGAACACATTCATTTAAATTAAATAAAAAATGTGGAAACAAAAATAATTAACTATGAATACTTTGAAAAAAAAACTATGTAGAATGTGTACATACCATCAAAGTTGTAAAATAATTTATCTGTCCGGATCAATACCTATAAGAGATCAATTTAATGAAAAGGCTGCTACTAAAAATATTGTTTTTCCAATAACTATGTTGACTTTTAAAACACTAGTCACTATTCTTAGCTGTAGACAAGAAATAAAGAAGAGAGAGAAAGGGTGGTGGTTGGGGTTACAATAGGGCACAATGATCAACAAAACTCTTCTGTTTCAAGTTTACATGGTTTTTATGGTTGACAATAAAAATTAAGGGTGTTCATAACTGGTAGAGTGTCTATAACTAGTCAATAACAATATTCTTCATACAAATCAGCATTACATGGCCAAAAGATCTATTATATAATAAAATAACTCAAAGTTATTATTAAGTTATAAAACAGGTATATACATAGCTTGAATATATATTAATGAAAGCATAGGAACGATATGTACAAAATATTGCAATATCACTGCTTAAGAAAAATAAAAATAAAAATAATTGATAGGAAAGGAACATTAAAAACATTATGATAAAACCATTGTGGCGACAAAAGAAAAAAAAAACTAAAGAAAAGTAAGTAAAGAAAATAAATTATATTGTTTTTTTTAAATTTAAATTGATTATTTATTCTTTAAGCTTTTTACACAGAAACGGTAAAGATTATTAGAAAAAATATGGAGGTCCGTGAGACTAGTACAATGTTATCTATTAAGAAAATGAGCATCCTAGCTCAAAAACGATTCACTGTCGTAAGTCACACACAATTTCAATTATTGATAATTTATTTTACAGCCCTCTTCCGATTTCCTTCACCTCCACTACCATAGTTTGGTATATTTACCCCCATAGTCCTCAGGACAAATCACTCTTGAAGTTACATTCTTGTAATCACACCCTTGTCAATAGACTTGGATCCATGATCTTGTTGGCATACTCTTATAGGATACCTGGAATTAACTCTTGTATTCAACTCATATAGTTATTGTATAATTCAGTATATAATATGCCATATGTAAGGGGTATTATAAATACTAGTTCTACTGTTTTTTTTTTGTAATCTGTGTTTTTAGAGGAAACATTACAGGGGTCTGACTGGAAAATCACAGTTTAAAGTTCAATGTAGCAGTAATACTACCCCCTCCCTTGCTACGACTTTTATTCTCCCTGCAACACTTATGGAGACAGGTAGTACTTCTTTTATTTCTTTCTTATTTCAGCTTTCTCAATTTATTCCCTCCTTCCTTTCATTCCTTTTCTCTGTTCTTAACTTCTTATTATATTATACGTTGTCTGTACATCTTGATAGACTTTACAATATCTCAATTTTCTATCTAACTACTCCATTCTCAATGTCTTAATTTTACTATTTATTTTCATTTCTTATATAACTTCATATTTCTTTTTTATGTTTTACATTTTATTCTAAGATTCCCATTTTAACACTTATTTCACCCTTTTTGATTATGCCTACTTCATCATTCCACACTTTGTAACGGTTATTATTATTTATCTCTTAGTTCTTACTATTGTCATTATTCTAGCAATTTCATTTTACTTTATTTTTTTTTTTATTTTTTTTTTTTACCATCACTACTTATGTTACTCATACCTTGTTATCTGGTTATTTTCTTAGCCCTGATGAAGCCTTGTACTTCAGGTCGAAACGTCGACATATGTAAAAATAAATATTATCATTTATTTTTGCCTTCTTTTTTGACTGACCACCCCAACTATTCTTCTCTTCATTATCCACGACAGTCAACCATTTACCAATTAAAAAACAGTAAATAAGCAATATGAAATAGAGCTTCAAATATATTTACAGGATTGTTGTAAAAATTTTACAATGTAGAAAAGAAATGTAGTATTCAAAGTATAAATTATTAGCATAAAATGCAGTATAATATAATGTAGAATAGCATAACACAAGGAAATATTATAAAATTCATAGTAATTTATATTAAAATGGGGTCAATAGATGGGATCCCATTACAGAAGCCAATGAGGAAGTTCTCTGTGATAATCTCCTTCCTCCCCACAAAGGTTGGAACGAATAAAGTTTCTCTATTTGTAGATTATAAAAGTCCTTATTTTGAGCGTGTCAATAATGAACCTCCGGATCCCGCCTTCTTTAAGTTTTGACGGCAACCAATCCGGATAGATTTGTAGTTGAGAAATTCCAGAACGATATGAGAAAGTGTCTCAGGCCTCTTTAAAGTGCATACAGGGAAATCCAGCACAATGTTGACTCTGTAAGAGATATCTTTGTGATGAACGCTCTGCTCACTTTCACTAGAGAGCCTGTCCTGCATGAAAACCCTCTTCCATTTTATTGGCTCATCTAATCTGATTTGTTCCTCGCCAACACCAAAGGAGTTTTTAGAATGTCATTTTTGTTTATAAGTAACCAATTGTAGCTGGCATTTCAGAAGGTATCCTTATTCTGTAGATAGGAGCAAACCACGAGCCATGGGGAAGCTCAGGATGAAAAGCCAGTTCAATTAAGAATCATTTTACAGAATTTTCATGGCAGTTCGTCAGGCTCCATTGACTGCAGAGTGATTCACCAGTTCAGCGTTTTCTGCAAGATTGCAACATTTAATAGAGAGCTTCCAGATTCCATTCTCACGAAGTGGTGTTTTGGGAGGCAAGGGGAACATGCTTTTAAAGAAGTTCATATAAAATCCCTCGAGCTTCTCAAGCTGATTCATAGCCCACCCTTCACAGTCTGAAGCTTGCAACGCCGTTGCAGCACTTTTAGGAGTTATGAATATAATGATAAACCAAAGTAGTGTCTGAAAAAAACTTTATTTATGAACAATTTTCAATACATGACTTTACTCAATAATCATAAAACATATCGTTTGCAGCACGCTAAAAGCAACACACCTGAACCAATCTAACACTGCTAACATGATAAAATAAAATGGCGCTGACTACATATTAAAATATTTAATAAATAAACTGGATTTATTTCCAACACCCTCCTATAAATCCAATTTATTACAACCAACAATTTATTTTAATCTACCAGTCCAATTAATTTTACAAGTTATCGTGTTGTATTTCATTTAATGGCTTTGTGAGAAAATCTGCTATCATTTCTTCACTGGGAGTGTAGAACACCGCAACATTATTATTAGAAACACGTTCTCTAACAAAATTATGTTTAATGTCGGTATGTTTCGGATGGTGATTGGCTAAGACATTTTTCGAGGTCGTGTGTGTTGGATCGTTGCCCGTTTTAGCATCCTCGTGCCTAGCGACGTCAGTTCGAATGCGTGGTTGACTTTTATTTAGTGGCGCACCCATGAATGAAACTCCATTCTCCCACTCTGGTTAGAATAGGTTTGGTCGTACCTCTAGAACAACCCCTCCCCCGTAATGGTGGGTAGAGGGTTATCCAATAAAAAAAAAAAAAAAACTTAGTCATTCTTTGCTAGTTTCATGGCATTTGTGTTGTCACAGTGAATTGATATAGCGTTTTTTACTACATTGGGATCGATTTTAAAAATTAACGTTTTTAACCAGATTGCTTCTTGTATAGCCAAAGACAAGCTCATATATTCTGCTTCACAAGTTGATAAAGCAATATTCTTTAGACTTTTGCTGTACCAAGACATAGCAGATCCTTGAATTAAAAAGCAGCACTCTGTTACAGAGAATCTTAAATTATTTTAATTACCCCAATAATCATCACTAAATCCAGCAAGGTCTTATGAAGTTTGTTTACAAAACTCTAATTTGTAATCAACATACATACATACATAGCTGGCGCAACAACCCGTTACCGGGTCTAGGCCTCCTCTAAATGTATCCGCCAGTTGGCTCTATCTGTCGCTGCAGCTCTCCAGTTCTGAGGAGATTGCGTCGGAGTAACGCTGTGACGGAGTAAGCCCACCTCACATTTGGCCTACCCACTCTTCGTTTTCCATGAAGCTCTTCAGCCAATGCCCTCCTAGGGATCTCGTCCTTCATCTTTGCAATGTGGCCCGCCCATCGAAGTCTCCCAATCTTGATCCACTTGATGATATCAGGATGTTTGTACAGTTTTGAGAGTTCCTGATTCTTTCTCCTTATCCAGGTGTCTCCCTCTCCAACCGGGCCAAAAATTCTTCTCAATATCTTCCGTTCAAATACCAGAAGGAGGTTCTCACTGGCTCTAGTGAAGGCCCAGGTCTCTGAGTCATACGTAAGTACCGGACGAATCAGGGTCTTATATGGGCCAATCTTTGTAATCAACGATATCTTTAATATATCTCAAAAATCGGTTCAATCCACGCCAATGAATGTCTTTATAGTCTTTATTAAATCTACTGAAAAGATTTACCGTATAAATTATGTCTGGTCGGGAAACCTGAGATAAATAAAGCAGACTGCCAATCACCTCTGGATAAGGAATTTTATTCAATTGTTCTTCGTTTTCAGCTATTTGATTATCTTGAGTGAAATCCATACCAGGTTCCATAGGCATTGGAGATATTGGATAGATTAAGCCTCATGCATATTGAATTTTTCGAGTAATTTTAGGGCATACATTTTCTGAGAAATCCACATTTTTTCAGATTGTTCATTTCTTGAAATTTCCATACCTAAGCATTTTTTTTTATAGCTTTTCCTATGTCTTTCATTTCGAAATTTTAAAGAGTTCTTGTTCGTATTTAGTTTTGATTTCTTCATCATTTGAGAATAAGAGTCATCAACATAAAAAGCTATTATTAGTAATGATAAATATTGGGATCACTTTTTGACTGAGTAAGACCTAGATCAAGTAGAAACTTTTTTATACTCCTATTTCAACATCATCCATTTTGTATTAGTCCATAGATTGCCTTATTAATACACATCTGTTACGAGACCACGTCTCGCGGCCAAAGATTTTTATGGTCCATAGTGCCAACCGAAAAAAAAGAAGATAAAATACAGATTCAGTGACTTAGATGGCATTGAAATGGTACTGTTTATACACTGGTTCATAACTTTCCTCGAGCTTCGGAACGAATCGGGCAAACCGGAGACATGTCTGGGAAAATCATCCATTTTTAGTTTCCAGATTTTTTATTTATCTGTTTTTGTCAAAAAAATAGAAGGGGTTGAGGCATACAGTTCTTCCTCTAATTCCCGATAGAAATATGCTGTAACCACATCCATATGATCTATTTTAAGGTCCCTGATTGGAGCTAATGAGAGGAGGTATCTGATGGATGTTTATTTTACCACTAGAGAAAATGAAAGATAATCATTTTCCAATTCTTAATTTACATAAATAATTATTTTTTCTTTAACCATTAGTTATTACTCAAATATCACAATGATTAATTTATAATTTAATAAAAAAGATACTTGAAGATCACATCAATAAACGCCAATTTCCAACTGTTCCAACGCCAAGAAAGTGCAGGAAGCCTTCTTTCTACCAGATGTACATCGTCTGATTGTATCCATCGATACATTCTAAAGTTATTTATTGAGAAACATTACATCTGTAACAATTAAGGACATTTATGATAGTTTTCAGAGAGCACATTCACACTCTATTTACAATAAATAATACAGAAAAATAATAATCCTAAAAGTAAATGTCACTATAATTATTATCCTCGAGAGAGAATATTATATGTCTAAATAAATAAATAAATTATAAATAAAAGTAAATGTATATAAACAAGAGCTAAGCTAATCAAAATAACAACTTAAACATTAGCATACTTTTATAAAATATTCACAGAATCCAATCACTCAGGAGAACTCCGCGTACTAACTACAATACTTTTTTTTTTTTTTTAACTATATTTATTGAGAGATATTATAATGTTTCACAAATAAGGACATTTATAATAGTGTTCGGAGACCACATTCACGCTCTATCAACAATAAATAAAAATAAATAATACAGAAAAAAACAATAATGCTAAAAGTAAATGTATATAAACTAAACCAAATAAAAATAAAATAAACTAATAAAAACAACTACTCACATACACACACGCTACTATACAATATCTAAAAAAAAAAAAAAAAAAAAAAAAAAAAAAACACCCAAGATCTCTGAACCAAGCCTTTCTCTCCACTCGTGGAAGGAAAAGCAGGACTCCAAGAGATCCCAACGCCTCCCACTCAGCTTCATTACTGGCATTAAGGACCACTTGAGACTGAGCAGAGACTGAGATGAGTTGAGACTGAGCAGCTATAATCACACATACATGGCTAAATGTTCATTTTTTTTCCAAAGCTGTTAATCCGGGTCCTGGACTATAAATTTTATAGAAAATGTTCACCAATTGAGAAATCTTAACAGTTACTTATTCACTTATGATGAATAAGAAGCGACGAATAACTGCCTCAAACCTTTTCTTTTGGCGGTGTTTGGGCTCATGTATATCTGCGCTTCTAAAGAATGTTTCTGTTCACGGCACATTTGTCTGTCACTTCGCCCAAGTTCCTAGCCCTGTTCCACTTCAGATGTTGGTAAATTGACTTACTTATCTTGTTGGGATTCCTGTTGTAATCAAACATTATAAAAATTATTTCGGGTTTTAAAAAATGTTTACGAGATATCATAAAGCTTAAGGGGGAACAATTGAAGGAATGAATGACAAGGAAAATGCGACAAGCTCACTCACTACCATGTGTGTGTGGATCATTATAACCATTTCATTTATTTTGATTATTCTAATTTAATTAATATCCTGTTAATTAGTCTAGTTTTTGATGTCTCGAGGTTTTCATTTTTCATAAATTAAGGACCATATTTCATCAATGTATATATATTATCATTATTGACAACGTTTCGGACAGCGCTTGGGCCATTTTTAAGTTTTAATTCAGTCCTGCAACAAACTCAATGGAAAAGAAAGAATTCCAGATTGCATTATCTGATGCCTTACTTGTTCTAAATGCAATTAGTGTTGCCCAATATCGGTCTTGGTCTTGCACTTTGCAAGGCTGCCTAACTGTAAGACCATGACTGTTAAAAAAAAAATCGATTTTTTGAATAGAAATTAAGGCAAAATAGTTTATCAGTAACTGACAATCTAGTTGACAATCTTAGTTACTATATGTTAATAATTGATATAACCAATATAATTTTGCATTTAACTCCTCTAATTTTTATTCGGGCTTATTTAGGTTTCTCCTATCTAAAAAATGCATTAATATCTGTAGAGTAATAAGCTAATAAGTAATTGCAAGACTGTTTCGAGACTCTTGAGCAAGACCATGAGCAAGACTGAGTTTGCAAGACCAAGACTCGTCTCAGTCTCACATTTGGGCAACACTAACTGCAATAGTCGGACGACTAGTTACTCATGAGTAACTACATGAGGTCAGGCACCATGGCAGATACAGTTGACAGTTGGATTTTGCCTTTTTAAGTTGGAATGAGTTGATGAATTCCTCTTACTGGATTCTCTAATAACTTCAATTGAACCTCTTTTTTTTATTATTATTTTGTTTTAATGGAATTTACAACTGTATTACATTAAAAATACAACAAGTAAATGTGACATTGGTAACATGACATATAAAACATGAAGAGAAACTACCCATTGGTAGAACTCAATTAATTGAATCTCAAAACCAAAATGAGCTAAGAAAAGTTATTCTCATCCAATGTTACTTTGGGATAGGAAGATATATACGAAGTAAAAATCTGCCAAGACATATAAATTTCTGCTACGTCTTTTACCGTCGGATAAACAAAATTTGCAGACTTTCAAAAGAAGAATTCTTCGGTGCATATATGTCACTAGGAGAGGATGAAGTTCCTAAAAAATAATAATGACTAAGATAATTTATTTAGTATTACACCATTTATTCAGACGCTGAGGAATACCGTGTCTCAGATTGATGGGCGGCTAACCGAAGAATGGCTGAAGGATCCTGCGGTCAGAAATCAGAGAATAGTTCCCCTATGGCGTGCACACTAGCGGAAGTTATTTGAGGAGGCCTGGGTTCAGTAAAGGTCTGTTGAGCCAATGGATAAGAAGAAGAACGTAGTTAGCATACAAAGATATGTCACAGAAATAATTTTTTCCTTCTTCTCCTATTCACCTTTTTATGTTTTCTAATATATTAATTGTAAATCTAAGATATAGAGATATGTTAAGTAGACTTTAAAAGGAGCTTGATGGATATTGTAAGGATCCATTAATTATAGAAAATCTTCCATCCATATTTCGTGAAACATTATTAATTTTTATAAAATAGAAATATGTAATAAATAAATAAAAATATGAAAAGAAATTTCGGATGTGAAAGAAAAAATTAAAAATAGATTATATAAGATCGGAATACATCAGATCAATTTGTTTCGTATTCAGGTTACACCAATATAGAATTAACTAACATCTAACAACATTATTAATATAGAATAGTATTACCTCTTTCACTACTTTCCAGAGTTATGCTTGTGTGGTTCAGGGCCATAGGCGGATAGCAACTCTAAAAGAGAGTATTGTAAAGATGCATTATGCGAAGGTGTCATGTCTTGGCAGATTTGTTTATTTAAGCCGGCAAAGTTGACAGTGATGGATTCATTGGACCAGAAAGCTCATTTGAATGCGGCATCTAAGTAAACACCATGTATAGACTGTTTGTCAAGTCCCAGTTCAAATTCGTTATTTTTCATTGACCTCCCAACTACGTACTGGCTCTCTCATTAGCTGCCAATCTTAAATTAGCTACCTTGGTTTGGCAAGAACGTTACTGGTCTGGAAATTTGATTTGTTAAAATTTTTTGTTATGAAAAAAATATATCATGAGAAGGGGTTGGTTGGAGGGGGGGGGATAGGGTGCGGTCATATGAATACTATATTTTTAAAAAATAATATTTTTAATTGTTTCGTCGACGTTTCGATCCACCTTGCAGGTCCTCATCAGGTCTACAAAAGATAAAATACATTAAAGGTGCATGATGAAAATAAAATAAATGAATTATAAGTAGATATTAAATAAGAAACAGCTGTCTGATAAAGGAATAATAAGATGACATCAGAGATATAGTGGGTGATAGTTAAAATAGAACAGTGTATTATAGCATGTAAGTCAAACAGATTGTGATAAAAGATAAGAAATGAGTGTATTACAAACTGGTAAAAATTACATTTGATAACCGTATGTTAACGTATAAAGAAAATGAGTGTTGACGAATAAAGAAATTGAAAAATGGATAAGTAATGATCTAGTAAAGCTAAAGTAAGAATAATAAGATATCAGTGGATAACAAGCTAGTGGAGGTTACGCTTAATAAATGTAGGTAAACAGATAACGAGACTAAAGAATAACACATCAAGAAATTCTTAACATTTTTTTTTCTTTTTTTTGTTAATCTTATTTATTGAAAAAATATTACAATCTGTCTCAAGGATATTTATAATAGTGTTAACAGGTCACATTCACACTCTATACAGTAAATAAAATAAATTATACAGAAAAATAATATATATACAATAAATAAGAATAAAATAACCTAAAAATAAATGAATAAAAAGAACACTTACATACCTATATACAATATTTACAATCTGGTGAGAGAACTCCAAACCAGACTTGTCCCTCCAAGTGTGGAGGGAAAAGCATGGCTCCAGGAGATCCCAGCACTTCTCTCTCAACCGCGTCACTGGGGCTAAACCCAGTGGAGATTGAGCAAGAGTGCTTAAGCCACATACACTCATGTCATGAGTGGAGAATCTGGCCATTGCCAGAACTCCAATATTTACAAACTATAAAAGGTCGCGGGGCCACTGCCGTTTTAACCTCCTTGGAGGATTATATGGATGGGTGGTGCTGGATAGAGATTGTGCAAAGGGATTTGGATGATGGGTAAGGTTCTGGTGGAATTTGGAGAATTTTGATGGGATAAGGTCTAGGACAAATGGGATATTAAGGTCATGGTGTAGGGTTTTGTTGGTTACATAGAAAGGAGCATCGACTATTGTTCGAAGGACTTTGGATTGGAAGGAATGGATGCGTTTGATGTTAGAAAATTTTAAGTGCAGATAGGTTTCAATATTGTCTTGTAGAACAGTAACTTGTTTTCAATGGAAAATTTAGATTTCCTGTTTAGTATCCGGTATAGTTGGCCATATCGTCGGTTTAGTTCCTGTCTTTTAAGTCTAGTATGAGAGTTCCACGTTAGTCGTCTGTCTACGAGAAAGCCAAGGTACCGGACTGTGTCTGAGAAAGGAAGCTGGATGGAATTAAAGTGTACTGGTGGACAGGAACTGCGTCGGAGCGTGAAGGTGATGTGTTGGCATTTGGATTCGTTTACTTTAATACGCCATTTATTACACCAGTGCTCAATCAGGGAGAGGTGTCTTTGGAGGTTTGAGGAAGCTATATCAGGATCTGAGTCGGATGATAGAATGGCGGTGTCATCAGCAAAAGTTGCCAGGAAGGTATCGGGATGGACAGGGATATCGGCGGTAAAGAGGATGTAAAGGACGGGACCCAATACGCTACCTTGAGGAACACCTGCCTCAATTTGATAGCAATGCGAAAATTCAGTACCGCAACGAACTCGGAAGGTACGATCTGAGAGGTAGGAACGGAGAACAAGGTATAAGGCTGAGGAAGATGGTTTTTCAGCTTGGAAAGAAGCCTGGCATGCCATACCCGGTCGAAAGCTTGAGCTATGTCCAGAAATGCACCCGAGCAATATTTCTTGCTTTCCAATGCTGCGGAAATATGATCAACCACTCGGAGTCCTTGTTGGACTGTAGAATGTTGTGAACGAAATCCGAACTGATGGGAAGGAAGATTTTGAGATTCTATAAAGGGTAGGATGCGTTTCAGGACGATCTTTTCAAAGATTTTTGAGAGAATTGGAAGTAGGCTAATTGTTCTGTAGGAAGTTGAGGTGTTGGGAGGTTTGCATGGTTTCGTAAACAGGATAATAGTGGAATGTTTCCACAAAAGAGGAAAGTGGGTGGCTCGTAGGATGCTATTGTATATGTATGTAAGGAATATGACAGCTTTAGGAGGGAGTTGTCTAAGGATCTGAGAGGTAAGGAGGTCGTATCCAGGTGATTTGCGGGTAGGTAGTTTTTGTAAGAGGGTTTTGACCTCAGAAGGATTAACTGCTTTAGGCGGTAAGGAGAGTGGGATGGGTGAATTAAGGAATTCCTCTATTGCTGACGTGTGGGTGGGATTGGATTCTGGATGAGAGGTGAATGTAAGGGAAATGTGTGTGGCGAATTCTTCGGCTCTATCTTCGTCAGACGCTGCCCAAGAGCCATCACTTCGACGGAGAGGATGTGATATATGATGGGGTTTTAGGATATGTTTAGTGGTCTTCCATATGGAATTGTCATGAGAAGAGATGTAAATAAGGTAGGAGTTGAAGGATTGGGATCTGAAGGTGACCAATTCTATCTTTAATTTTTTGCAAAAATAATTATAGGATTGACGATCGGTGAGGTTTCTAGTACGTTGCCATAATAACCCAGGATGAAATGATGTCCTAAGGAGTTGAGAAGAGAACTGAACTGGATATTGGATGTGGATCTCTTATCATTAAAAAAAATATATATCCATTTTTTTTTCTCATTTCTTTACATAGTTGTAGTTTAATTTTTTACATTTTGTTAAATATAGAAATACACTTATAAACATATCATACTTTATACAAAATATGTCGAAATGCAGTTAGAATCTTGTCCCTCACTGTATGTGTAAAAATCTTTGCCGAATAATATCAGTATAGCTCCTTTACTATTTTTATTGGTTACATTATTACCTACATTTGAAGATCTGTTATTTTTCGTTAGATAATAATATTTAGGAAAGAAACCGTTTTCCAAATACAGTAATCCATTACATAATTAGGTTGGATATACACGAGTTTTAAACGTTACTGAATACAAAAATAAGAAATAGTTTCACATTCGCTGATTTCGTATTTGCCTACGTCATTTGCTTCCAAAGAAATCACTGACTATCAAAATTCATAGTACAATATGTAAAGTTATTGCTTTACATCTCAAGATGCTTACAACTTACACTTCAACAATAACTATTTCAAAAATCTGTGTAATATGATCCCATACTACCTTTGAGATTTAGGGGGAAATCTAGACCAAAAGTTGGTTGAGCTTCATAAAAACAATCACAAATAATACTTTATTTTTTACAGTCTGTGATCTAAAATTAATTTAACTTTACAAATAAATATAGAGTGGAATTAAGACACCTTTAGCCAACCCACCTAGGCCTTCTTGCCTTTGCAGACGATTTGAAGTTATTTGCAAACAAATGCAAGAACCTTCAATTTAACATATTCGTTCTTCAAGAAGAATGGAAAACTATCAATTCGCTAAAAATGCACCGAAAACAAAGATCATGAGAATAGAAAGTAAACTTAACATAGGGATCGAATAGTAAAACTGGACCATACAAGGTTTAGAACAAGTAAGGAATTTTCAGTACCTTGGTGCTCTCTTGAACGAATATGGATGGTTAAATGGTGAAAGCAATAAAAGGATAAAAACTGCTGGCAGGTGTTTGAATTCCCTTAAGAAAGTTTTATCAGGAAACAAAAAGTTTCATGAATATAAATAAAGTAATTTATAAAATCAAGTCATAATAAAACCCGACTCTCAAGCTATAATAAAGCCATATTTAGGAATAAATAATTTAGGGATTGACAAGAAGAGACCAAGTCCGGAAATCAAGCCATCTGAAGATATTATCGAGGAACTTCAGATGAGATGGTTTGGCCGTGTTACTAGAATAACAGAGAACAGATCGTAGAAAGTCGTATATGAAACAGAGGTAAAAGGACAAAAATCAAGGGAAAGAGCAAGGAAGGCATGGGAAGGAGCAATCCGGTAGGCCTTTGAAAGAAAAAGGCTGGAATGGGGAAGAAAAAGACGGACAGAGATTCTTGGCTCAAGTTCTACCGAAGGGATCGTCACACTGCTACGTAGTAGAAAAGAAGGAGTATAAATAGAAATAAATAAGTATATATGGTTATTAACATGTATAAAATGTATGTGAAATAAAATTCATATGTTCTTTATAAAAAAAATTATAGACAGTATTTATGAATTACAGAGATGGGCGTGATGTTTCAGGAAAATAAACCTTATGAATGATAAGGAATTACTGTACATGTAGTTGAGGAAAAAGACACGTTTCACGGTGGGCGAATACAGGAAAACTCGCTACATCGAATAAATCTATTTCCTCCTTTTCAATTAAACTATTCAATAAAACACTGGACAATTTTTATTCTGCCAACTGAAAATATTCTCACGAATTCCAAGGAAGGTATCAATAAGAAAGTTTATTTATTTTTTTGGAGGTATAATTTATTTTTGACCATCGAAGTTTAAACCTTTGCATTCACTGGTAAGTTGTATGAAATCTAATTAATGTCAGAAGTTGTCATGGAATCGACAAAAGAATACAGTTTAAATTAACTTTTTGAATACTGTCTGAAATTTTATAACCTCATTATTCACAATTACGAACTTTACATCCCATTTCGTGAGGTCAATTCCTTCCACATTTCATAGCCTTTGTATTCTTAACAGTTATTTATATTAATTTAATTGTTAAATGGGATTCAATGAAGTTGATGATAGCCAATTTCTACAATATTTTCCACATTCTCTCTAACTTTAAGTTAAATTAAAACTATAGGCGTGTCAAAAAGAATACATTTGCACACTCGAAAGTATTTTTAAGGTAGAGTTTGATGAAATTGATAGATATTTGATAATTTGTTTACCAATTCCTAGTTTCCCTCCAACCTTCCTTCTAGGTAAGAAAAGTTTTGTAATCGGGTCAAATTTTCAATACACGATTACGATTATTACCGTTGATCTTTACATTTCAGAGCTTACTTAAAATTTTCTTACTTATTTTAAATATTTATTCTGTCTGTGTTTATTAACATCTTTTATCTCTTGAACGAATGAGCCAATCTTTTTGTTGAGTTCTGGCCTCCGATGCCAATGTACCATTTTGGGTACACATCGCTCTAAAACGATTTTGCAGTTTCCAAAAATGGGTTTTTCTATTGTCTGTTGCGCCAAAACTGCTTTAACAATTTATAAGACAAATTTCTAAATTATACCTAAAAATATGGCATATAATACATATTGCTTATTTAAGCATTACTGAGACATGTAGTAAATACTTATAGGGTGTATTTAAAAAATCAGTATTTTTAAACCAAATATATGTATTATTATTGCTTAGATATAAAATACAATTAATAGTCAAATAGTTCATTGTTATCTACCGGCATTAGCCATCCCCTGAGAAACTCGCGGTGCTGTGGATACGCGTTAGCCCATATGTCGTTTCGGGAGAAGGATTTGACTTCAATCCTGTACCATCAGATTCGACACATAAAAAAAACAAAAGTTACGCGTAATATTAGTAAAATCATAACGAAAAAATAATATTTTAATTTGTAGTATGTTGATATAAGCTATTTTTTGGTTAAATTAATGTTGGAAAATGAGTTGCGTGATAGCTTTGTGTTTATTTCACCACAACACTAACAAGTCAGAATAAATTAGCGATGGATATCTAAATTTTCCAAGATAAATATTCATGAAAAAGCCTATAACGAATTTTCTCACTGTTTGCTTTAGAAAAAAATAATTATTTTTATTATTATTATATTTTTAATGATTATTTTTTTAAATTAATGAAAAAAATTATTAAACTTTACTATTTATTGTATAAATAGAGAACAATCCCATACACATGCATATCTTTAGCCGTTTGAAAACTACTTGAAATGGTTTTAATAAGTTTAAAGTTTATTTTTTAAAATCAAAAGCTTTTTAATAATTCATTTTAATTGTTTTTTTATGAAAATACCGACACTTTGAGGAACTATAATTCATTAATTATTTTTTCAAACTGGTGAAGTACCTCAGGTTATTTTATAATCTACTTCAAATTATTTATTACAAATTCAAAGCTCTGTGAAAAGGGATATTTTTCTAGTTGTGGGGAATATGGAATTGCACCAGACTAATTTTAGGAAAAAATGGATAATAATCTATGTTTTTAGAAAAAAAAACAAAAAAAAAAACTCGAATCATAGTGAAATTTAGCCGTTTCAATTTCTCCTTTATTTTTTTAACTATTCGTTCAATATGGTGTGCTTAGTATAAGTAGGTGGATGACCGCCCGAAATAGTTGACCGGATAAGTCCACAGTTTTCCAGCCTTCTGTGTATCTGAGACTCTTAGACTGATTATTTTACTTCCGATTCTTTTAAAAATTTTGAAATACCCTTCTCAAACGAACCATACTCATAATCTATTCTTCCCATCAGATAAAATTTCATTCACAACATTCTATCGTCTGACAAGGACTCTGATAATATTACCGTAAATTGATAAAATAAGCAGTATTCGGGTGTATTTCTGGACATAGAACAAGCTTATGTCCGATTATGGCCAGCAATTATGATTTAAAAGCTTAAAATCCATATAATCTAGTTTACTTAAACCTTCGAAATTCTCCAATCCTATCTCTCTGACTGTATCTTTTAAATGTTCTGTGGTATTGAATTTAACGATTGTTACACAATTACACAAGGCTGCATATTTATTCTAATCGATTACATTTTGTTTATTGCACGTTCTACTATTCATTTCGATAGCTCCTTGTTGGCATAAAATTATGAAAAGTCCAAATAATAATACATCTCTAACCATTAAACAGAAAAAATCTTCTAAATTTCAAATATATCTCCAAACACTTTGATGCAAACACTGCATATCAGTTTATTTCGATTCCATACATTGATTTATTTGGTTTGTGATTTATTATTTTTCTGAACTATAAAACACTCAAGTTTACCATCAGTGACGCATTAGAGAGAAACATCGTGCAATCAACAACCCCCCCCAAAAAACATCGTGCAATCCTTCTTTTCCCTTAACATTTATGAGGATACGTTTGATTTCATCGACAAAAAGCCCATATTTATCAAAAGAGAAAGTATTTTTTTGTAGAACCGATCCTGAAGAAGAAGAATTGCATGGTCATGTCTTGACGGGGTGCATAGATCCCGAACATCCACGACAATTTTCTTCTCGGATCACAGAATAATCTGTTCCAATATCTTCAGCGGAGGGTACACACAACCCTTTCGGCCTTTTCAAAACGTCCATGGCTTTTTATCTGTATTTAATGGGATTTAAACAATATAAGTAAAGCCTATGGGAGAGAAACAAAAGCTGAAGTTGATTGAGATAATTATTTAGCTGCTGCATAGCCGCATTTACGCCAGCTCAGAATGATTTTTTTTTCTATGCCTTAGAGAATCAGGCATAATTCATAACCAGAGGCACTTAAAACATTAAGATCATATTTCACTCTAATATAATGAGAAATTTGTCATTTAATTTAATTAAATTTATCAAGAAATTAATTATTTTATTTTGTTTCCTGTATATTCGTAGTGGCTCAAAGGCTTAAAAGATACTTTAGTTCAAGTTTAGAAATATGAACACCAAAGTTATGGCCTTTCCTTCATTTGTTATTCATTCTTCAATTTTATATATATATATATATATATATATATATATATATATATATATAGGTTTTGTGGTAGAAATGGACAAAACCGTTTATTTAAATTATAATGGTACTACATATAAATAAATCACTAAACAATTTCTAATGCTTAATTTACAGGTTAAGTTTGCAACAAAATATTATTGGAAGGCAAACAAATTTAAATACAATTTACTAAAAATATATGTATTTAATTGAATTCACTATTAATAGTTAAACAATTACTAATAAGTATCATGGATAACTGTTTATGTTAGCTAACAGAAAAAAAAAGTTTTATCGTAAACAAAATTATTGTTACCTTTTTATTCATTGATTTTTAAATTATCTTCTAGGAGTCTGAAAATAATATAATCTCGAGATCTCTTATTGTAAATACATTATTTAGAGAGTTATCAGTGGGTAATTTCTGAAAAATGGTTATCATGTTATCATTTTCACATTTACTGAATGTATTTTAATTCTTAATACAGTTCTAGATATCATAAATAAATAAAGTCGTATTTTCTGTATGTAAATAGGAACATACACCATGTCTTCATTAAGGACTTAGTTACATATTCCATAAATATATTTTCAAGGATTGTTTAATAATTAATGTTGATATTAATGCTGTTTTCCCTGCAAAATGATGTAAAAATATCCAATAGGTTGCTGCTGACTTCCATTATTCCGGCTTCCAATGATGGCCGCCCTACTTTCCATTGTAAAGCAACCGGTTCATGGATCCTGTCATAAATAATGAATGAGAAATTAATCCTCAAGACAAGAAGGATATTAAAAGAAGAAGGGGGTTGACTAGGCGCTTACGGTAGGAGGGGGGGGGGTCGATGTCTCTCTAAATTATGCATCATCTTATTGAAAAATCCGCGGAGCGATCTGCACCCTGCTCCTTCATAAAAAGGAAATCACTTTAGATATTAAAACATTTGGCACAACATATCTCCTCGTCGTTACACGCTAATAATCTGAAATTCTGAAACGTCCTCGGCTCCATAGTTGTCTCAAAATTTTCCCCAAATAAAATTATTAAAAAACACTTTCGCAGCTGTACATTCCCGTTTACTTGTATTTTTTTATAACTTATTGAGTTTATTTCAATATTATTGACCAATAAAAGCCTTTTTTATTAGTGTGTTTGTGTGAAAAAACCTAATGTAACTAATGTTGCCCAAAATCGGTCTTGATCTTGCACTTTGTAAGACGAAGACCAAGCCCGCCTAACTGTTGTAAGACCAACACCAGGACTGGAAAAAAAAGATTTTCAAAATAAAAATTAAGGCCAAATAGTTATTTATTAATACATGACAATCTCAGTTACTATATGTTAATAATTGGTATAACCAATATACTTTTGCATTTAACTCCTCTAATTTTTCATTCGGGCTTAGTTAGGTTTCTCCTATCTAATAAATCATTGTAATATCTCTATAGTAAGAAGCTAATAAATAACTGAAAGGCTGTTATGAGACCCTTGTGCAAGACCATGACCAAGACTGAGTTTGCAAAACCAAGACTCGTCTCGGTCTCGCTTATGGGCAATACTAAATGTAACGCACATTTGACAGTAATTGATTCCTGATTAATTTTTTATATCATAAATTAGTATTCATATTATGGTATTAAACTCATATTTCGTTTCCAGTCAGGCTTCCCTTTGAATTATAGTTGAAATTCGGACAAGTAAAAACATTAATTTTTAATTTATTTCCGTTATTATTATTTGTTGGCACTTGCTATGCTCCTGCAAGAAGCAGATTCTCTCATTATTTTTTTCCATTATTCTCTATTCCGAATCGTGAGCATTCGCCATAATCGGATTTTCATCCTTTCCAAGACCAATTTTAAATTGGTCAGACAAATTGTTTTTCAACGCATTTTTATTATTATTTGGCTCGCTTACTATTTATCTTTTCATTTTACGAAAAAGTAATGAAGAAGAATGTTGTTGAATATTAAATTTTCTTCTAGAATGTATATTAATTTGTTATCTTATATTTTTATATTATACAGCTCTTAATCTGTCTATGAGACACTATATATATAATGTAAGCCAATGTATACACATGTATGTATGTTGTCTTATATATAGATTAAGAAGTGTATAATATCGAAAATTGCGAAAAATAAGATTTTCTGTAAATTTTGATAGTACTGTGAATTTGATAGCGGAGAGACCATGTGAAGTGATTTCTGGGTGGGATGAGACTGCTTTGCTCAACCACAAGATTTCCTCAAGCTCATTCAAGTGGCTAAGAAAAAAAAAATACGTTGAGCTGCCATTTGTTGCCTCTGCCTCACCTCCAGAATAGTTTAATTATTGAAATTAATTAGTCGCCTCCGCTTGGTAACACCTGATTATCACATCATAGACCCACTCATTTCCTATTTGTGATCTTCCTTCTTATCAAATTTTGAATCATGAAGACATTCATGACTTTATTGAAATATTGTCATATCCAAGAAAACATATACGCGCGTGCACAAGCGGAAGTACCGTACGGAATTGAATAAAATCGACACAGAATAATTTTCTTACTATGATTTTTCTTTCAACTCTGAGCTAATTCGAACAAACCGTTCATTAAATATGGTCTGTAACCAGGAACCAAATATGATGATTCATGTCTGAAACGTAAAACGCGAGAGAGAATTTTCGATTTTGAGCAAAAAAAATGTGTATTCTCCCGCACGAATACAAAGCTTCCCTACCTTTTGTAGTGAGGAAGCGAAACAATAAAATTGAACGTTTTTGGGGTCTTGTTTTATTGGGATCTTTAGATCTTGTTTTTTATTGCGGATTATAAAAACTGTGTAAAATTCAATAGCTTGTGATTACTTTCCACAATATGGAGTAGAGTCAATTCGGAAATCCCTAGATTGCTCCAGTCCATCTATATGCGGTTTCAGCTCACGGAAAATAGTCAGATTTATTTTTTTTTAGAATAGTTATAAAATCACACTAAAAAGAGCCGAACTGATATTATAAAAATAGATCTATTTTTAGATAATAAAATAAAATAAAATAAAATTATAATTAGATACATTACAATTATATATGCCTCTACTTGGACGTTACAATAAAGTTTAAATATAATTTCAAATATATTTTAAGAATATTTACTTCGCACTACCGTATCGGGCTTCTAGTAGCGGAATATCATTCTTATTAGTGCTAACAGTCCGCTTCTATTATACCAAATAGAAGAAAGACTTTAATAATGCAAAACCAATAACGTTCGTACATCAAAGTTTTCATACATTGTTGAGCTTTATGTATGTTTGAATGGCTTCAGAGGTCTGGCCCAAGCGGTTTAATAAAGCAATAACACATAACCACTCAAAAAACCAATTGCCTATGGGAAAAAGATAACTGTTTTAGAGAAAAAACAAGGGAATCCAAATTTTTCTTTTTGACACGGTTTAAACATGATAGAAGGATTTTAGAACTCTTGTTGAAAATGATTAATCCTAAGAAATGTGCGGGGAGCTGGGCTAGGAAAGTTGTTCTATGCCATTTTAGGTTGTTCGCTTATATTTTGAAAACTACTCGTTCTGGTTACAAATTTTAACTAGTAAAACGTGCCAAAAGATTTATTTTGGCCGCTTAATTTAATTTTGATTTTTCTCGCTATTCGGTGGTGTTTCTAGGGGGCGAGAGGGGGGGGGGGCCGCCTTAGGTCCCACCTACCATCCTCACAGCATCTAGTGTTGCTCAAAATCGCTTTATGCACTTTTCAACACCGAAAAGTATGTAGTAGTAAAATTTTTTTAAGTTTATTGGATTTCAGACAAAAATTAAAAAAAAAAATCGTCTAAATCGGACCAGTTCTAGCAACTTTATAGTGTATTGAATAGTACATGCTGATTTTAATAATTGTTCACTTGTCTGTTTACATTGCTTTAGTTCATCAAAGAAATCGAACTTTAATAATTTCTTTATAAAATTTAAAATTTATTATCTGGAAAAATAGTCTAACCCAACTGTGTTATTTATAATGAACATATTCAAAATTGAAAAAAAAAAAATTGTTTAAAATCGGTAAGAAAGCCGTGTGAATGGACGCTCCAGATCTTTTATTTAAATAACTGATGAAATTTTATATATTGTATTTACTCTACAACTCTTCCATTCCAAGATGAGATCTTTCTTGTCAAGTTAATATTATTAACTTTGTTGGAGATTACTATGTTTATGTCAATAAAACATATATATGTTTTTCTAAGATCAAAAAAGCATGTTTAATAATTAGTTTATTGCTAATAAATAACTGCAAGACTCTTGCGTAAGACCGAGGCTAAGAGGGAAAGACCAAGACTCATCTGGAATTTAACCAGTCCTGGTAGCAAGAGAATTTTTCAAAAAAGAATTCGATAACTTCATTGCGAAAAAATCAAAATGTTTTTTTCAATCAGTCGACAACTTTGTTTTGTTAATAGTGAAATTTCCTTTTTTGTAAGTTTTTATTTTTTAATCGTATTAATCCACTTCAACTAAAGAGTATATATACATACATATCATTCTTTTTTTTTCATGATGTTTTAGGGTAAAACTAATATTAGATTTATATCCTGGTTATCAATTATTTAACTGATCATTAGATAAAATAGACAAGATAATAAAAATAGATGAAATTATGAAACGATATTTTTCGAAATTTGAAATTATTTTATTATTTTTTTGTCAGGAATCCTCAAAACCAAACCCACCCCGGACTCAAAAATGTTTAGATATACCCACGTCACAATCTCATCATTTCCGAACGATTCGTTCTCAATTATTTTCTTCAACGTTTTTGCCTTGATTCACAGCTCCGCAGCTCTTTGTCTGTCGACTACAGTAATGTAAATCATTAATTCTAATTAAAAAAAAATTGTATTTTACTATTTTATAATCAACCATTTGAATAGAGTTTTCCTTGGAAGTAATCAAGAAGACATTGAGAAACCGCCACAACACTGATAAGAGAGGCAGGGCAGATCAGGCTATAAGTAAATGAAGACAAAACAAAATATATGATAATAAGCCGAAAATTTCAGCCCAATAACAGGATCTGCGTAGAAGGAAAATCATTCCCCGAAGTAGAAAAATTCAAATACCTCGGCTCCATAATGACCTCAATGAATGCGTTTGATGATAGATATTGAAGGCTGTGAAACCTGGACACTAACCAGCTCCCTAGCAAAAAAAGTGTTGAAAGATTTAAGAGGAAAATCCTCCGCGCGATAACCGGAATGATCAGGGATCAGGGCACAGTACTAACATATGGAGAAGAAAGACCAATAAAGAACTGATCACAGAAACTGGTTAATCAATATCCCATGATATGAAGGCATGGAGATTAAGATGAGCGGGGAACGTAGCTTGTAGCAATCTGTCTGAAATCCTATAAGTAATAATGAATGCCTCAATATAAGCCAAAAAAAAAAAAAAACGTGGAAAGCCAAAACGCAGATGAATAGATAGAATCAACAAATATAGAAAAAACAAATTATCTGCAATAGAGCTACATGTAAATAAATGGAAAGAAATAGCCCAAGACAAGCAGGGATGGAGCAGGCTTGTTAAGGTGGCCAAAGATCTACATGGTCTGTAATTCCAACAGAACAAAAAATTCAACCATTTAAAAATAAGAGCGACAGTAACTTTATAAGTAATTTAAGGATTTTTCAAAAAAGTAAAACTTAATTTATATTTTGTTCCATATATTTTTCATAAAACGTTCGAATAGCATTATATATCATAAAGTGACCGGTAATAGCTTATGCAATTTTATATACACAAGATTATATCGTTATATACAATCTTCTGTGATCGAATAGATTCCTAGAACAGTGAGCTGCATCCACTGAATTTCATTAAGTAAACCAAAATATTTACAATGAAGTGAAAAAAGGTTTCCATTGGTATGTACCTCTTGGAGTAGAATCTACACGATAATACACAAAATTTTGCAATTAATAGAGTAAAGGATAAATATTTATTATTATTATTTAGGAGGCAAAGAGGATGAAACTAATGCTAATTGTGTCAAGTAAGTGTTAACATATACACGAGTTCTATATTCCTATCGAAATGATTAGATGGTTCAAACAATTTATACTTAACTTTTTTTTATGAACATAATACTTCGTACAAATGTTTGTTAAACTATAACATATTTCATTTGATAATATATTTACATCTTATCAGATCTAAATTAAAACTTTTAGATAATACAAACGCACTCATGTAACTTTTTTTTCTTGCGTTTTTGAGGTTCAGTGAATTAATAAATAACAATTGCACAGGAGTTTATTTTGATATTTATTTAATAAAAGGAGGCCATCTACTTTATTCTTTGTTGCAGTTTGTTGAAACAGTTACATAAAATCTTGGAGTGTCCATGATAAGATTTTTTGATTAGATTAGATGATTAGAACTTTTAAATAGTTCAGTGAAGTGGATATTAATTTTTAACTATTGTAAGTACTATATCGTAAGTAATTTTCATTGATTTAGGATTTTACATTTATATATTTTTAATTTTTTTAAACTTATTATTATGGCATTAAGTAATTATGGAAAAAACTCTATAAATCATTTTTTAATTTCACTTGAAATGTGTGAACGGCATGAATATGTGAACAATGAATTATCGAAACGTTCCCAAAATATTTTTGTTTATTAATTAACTGAACCTTAAGAAAATCCTTAAGAAAAAAAAATTAATTGTCGACGAATAAAAAGTTACACACACACACACACACACACATATATAAATATAAATAAATATAAATATATAAATAAATATATATATATATATATATATATATATATATATATATATATATATATATATATATATATATATATATATATATATGTATATATATACTCAATAAACTACTAAATGTTCATTCTTCCTGCTATTTTCACGGTGCTGATGCTGTCAGTTTGTCCTTGGCCTGAGTTATCCAGGCTCTATTTTAAAACATTGAAGAGGATCCTATTGTTAAATAAAAAAAAAAAAAAAAAAAAAAAAAAACCTGGATCAATACCTTGAATAAACGGCAGGAGCAATGAACATTTAGTGGTTTATTGAATAATTATTAAGTGACATAATTGCCAATTTAAATAATCACTATAAAATATAATAGTCAAAGGTCGATTGAAGAAATTTTTTATATATATGCATATATTTTTCTTTTTTAAATTTATTTATTTAGTTAGTTTCTCTCTTGCATAGTAACTCTATAAAAGAGGGGTTGATTTGAAACTTGTACGCACTCAACTCGAAACAGCTTGTTATTAACAAAAAAAATTAATTTTAAAACTTATTGAAATATATATGTGTGTATAGGATTTTATAAACATGTATATTACTAGAAATTAAAAACTTGAATTAACATACATCTATTACAATTCATATATTCATACAACAGTACTTACATATTATATACAATAATATATATTTTATCTGCCTGTCATGTAGATGTAATTATAGATATAGTATATACCCATGTATCTTTAGTTAATCGAGCTAGATCAGTTGAAAACATTATCCTCTATAACACAAAAAAAAACCTTTGGAGGCATAACCAACTGGATAGAGGAGGAAGAGTTAGTGGAGAAAAATCCCTTTGGAGCTGCATGACCATGGAGAGTGGCTATTATTTGCGAGGGGGGTTGATCGGGGGTGGGGGTTTAGGGCCCTCACGGAAAAACCATTTGAATCCATGAATACATTATACTTAGAGCGAGCTTAAGCCGCACCCAACTGCTTGTAATAAACTTGTTAGTCCAACTGCTCCGAGAACGCCTCGTAAACAGCATCACAACCGCTTCTTTCCTTACGATTTCACGTGGCTTAACTTTCCTCGCACTTCTACCTCTTTTTTCATTATCGTTTACCCAACTTCTAGAAGACAGAACATCTAAAAAAGACTAGCTGTTAAAAATAATATTGCCATCTATGAACTATTCCAAGGGATCATATTCAGTTACGGTTTAAACTCTATTAACTGCAAACCACCTCCCATCAGAAAATTCAAGATTTCAAATCTACTAAAAATGAAAAAAGTACCCTATACTGATTTTTTTAAGCTACTGCTGAATAAGGGACCGTCTTACTATCAATTCAAAGCCATAAGTACTCATACTGATTTTTTAGCAAATTTAAATATATAGATAAATCCTATTACTGATAATAAATGCATCAACAAAATTCAGATAAGAAATTTTTCGGGGCTAAAACGAAATATTGAAGTTTAAAGGAATATTTCACACACACACACACACACACACACACATATATATATATATATATATATATATATATATATATATATATATATATATATGTATATATATATATATATATATATATGTATATATATATATATATATATATATATATATGTATATATATATATATATGTATATATATATATATATATATACATATATATATATATATATACATATATATATATATATATATATATATATATATATATATACGTATATATATATATATATATGTATATATATATATATACGTATATATATATATATGTATATATATATATATATATATATATATATATATATATATATATTCAGAAACGCAACTCGTCGGAAAAAATAACAGCATTCCAATTTTTATCCTCATCTAGGCGTTCGCTGCACCATGATCTGCGGAGTTACTGGTAAGGCACTCTTACTGTAAGTCGTCCTAAAAAGGTATATGATGTTAAACCAACTTATCCCAAACGGTTATGAATGGTTTGAATTGATATGGACCTTAGTAAAACATTAGACAGTTCATCAAGGCTCTCTAACAGGCATTATAATATATATATATATATATATATATATATATATATATATATATATATATATATATATATATATATATATATATATATATATATATAATGCTATGAACATAGCCTAATATTGATTAATAATATTTAAAAATAATTCCTAACATCTGGGCGGGTACCTGAGACCCCGATCCAACCTTTTGTAAGTGTTAATAGAAATCCTTAAGAACCCCAAGAGACCGACAACAGTCTCACGGCTGAGTGTTTAAACAGGATCCAAATTACCATTAACACCTTCCAAAAAGACCTTTCACACCTTCCACCAGAAATACTTAAAATATACCTGGTTAGTGGAATACCTTGGCCTGGGGGAGAGGGCGTGGTCATCCCTTAGGCTAGGAATATTCAGCCAATCAGAAAAGACTACCAAAAGAGAGGGGGATGAGGTGGGAAATATAGGACTAGGACTAAGACACTTCTTTTTGGGACTCAGCTGAGGAGACTTCAAGCTGGGAAGGAAGCTTTTGGGCTTACGCCACTGCCCGGCATAGAGGAGATGCAATACAACCAATTGTTTATTTCATAAAATTTCGTAAATAGAATGTATATACAAATTATTTATTATCTAATTTGTAAATAAATATAATTTGTACATAAAAGTTATTTTGATCATGCCACATATTTATTTCATTATAAGCACAGGTAACGTTTAGTAATTAGAGAACAGATAAACACACAACAAGCCTTTGTGAGAAGTAATCCAATAAATTAATCAAGGACCAATATGTCAAATGACATAATTTGTTTAATTAATATTTTCTAAATAAATTCTGGATAATTATATTAAATAGTTAACCAGTGGCATCCCGTTATAAAAATTATAAATACCAAATTGATACGTAGCAATATATATATATATATATATATATATATATATATATATATATATATATATATATATATATATATATATATATAACGCTGATTGTGGTACGCCGAAGAGTAACTGAGAACAGAGGATATTTTGACTACCACATATTGTTCCTATAGAGTGGAAGGTAATCTGATTGCAATTCGTTGTATTAGATAAATCAAAGAGGAGTAGATTCCTTAAATCAGGGTCAAAATAGACACAGATTTCGTCTTTCTTGGCGACAATAAGTGACCTTTTGAGTGGATCAATAAGTTTGTTTGATTTTTGAACGTTTTTTTCATAAAAAGAATAAATTTTACTCAATAATTTCTTGCTTCTTTCATACAATTTCATTATTCTGCCCTCGTACATCTGGGGCTTAGAAGCGAAAAACTGATCAAGATACGTTTACCCGTTGAGAGAGTTTTAGAGAGGACGGAATATGAGGGAGTCGAATGGTACAAGGACCGGAAAATACGGTGGGTGTAATAAAACATCTCAGCCAAGCTGCACTAACGTTTGCTGTATAATTATTGCGGAGTGTAGTCTGACGTTGTCATCTTGGAATTCAAAACCTTTGCGTTGACTAGTTCTGGGCGTTTCTGTCGCAATGGTTGGTCCAATTTCCTTAACTGGGTGCAGTAGATCTTCGAATCAATCATTTCTCCTTAAAAAAACAACTCGTAAAACATGACGCCGAGATAATCTCACCATATGGCGAGCAAAATCTTTTTTGGAAGTAGACCGGCATTCGAGAATGGCATTCGGCGGTTTGTCAGAAATTGTCCACGATCTCCTGCGTACTACAGTGTCTTATATGATTCACTTTTCGTCACCTGTCTAAATTCGTTTAAGAAATGGGTCCCTTTCGTGCCAGTTCAGAAGAGAGTTGTAGATTGATATTTGGTCAATCTTTTTAAAATGCCTTTGAACGGTTCCAAAACCTAATTTCTGTGTCGACCGGAATATCTCGTACCTCTGGGCACCGATCTTGTTCGATTAGAACCTTGAACAACCTCACTTGAAACAACCTCGGAAAAATAGTTTGAACAGTACTTTCTTAAGTTAAGGCATCGTCCACGTGTAGCTTAAATATATTTCAGTGGGCTTCCGAAGTTCGCTTGCCTTTTTTGCAATAAAAAAGCAAAATATGTCGAAAATTTCCTTTATTAGTGGACATATTCATTACGATGTAGCACAAACAAAACTAATGCTATTGAAACCAAACATAACAGTTTCGAACAGCGGGTTTCTACCTTTCCGATAAGTATCATTATGGTCAGATAAGGCAAATAGAACTGGAGATATATATAAAAAAAAAATCGTACTTTTGACTAAATCCGAACGAACTTATGGAACTCTAGTAAAGTACGGCACGTATTTATGATTCTTATCGAAAGTTTCAAATTTTCCTGTGATAAACTAGTTTAAATTTCAATAAATCCCATCAAATCACCCTTACCCTTCGTCGTAAACCTGTGTCTTCCTGTCCTACGGTATCCTTTAATAATACTCCACTTATCCCTGTTAAAAAGAATCCGATACGTTGGACTATACTTTGACAAACGTCTAACTTGAAATCCTCATACCAGACTGAAACGACAAGAAACCGATCGACGTTTCCGACTACTCCAGTACTTACTAGACAAAAGCTCCAAGCTTCCAGTCAATTACAAAATACTCATATACATGACTAAAATAAGACCTATCTGGACTTACGGAGTTCGAATTTCTCTCGTATCCAATCCCTACAATCCAAAATTCTTCGTAAAATCCTCACTGCTCCTTACTTTGTCACAAATAAAATCATCCATAACGACCTTAATGGTCCTTATGGTTCTGACCTGACCCAATACAGATACCTATCCTTCCATAACAAACTTCGGAACCATCCTAACCCTCTCGTTTCTAACCTTCCTTTCTCTAACAACCCTCCGAGGCGTCTGAAAAGAAGATGGACTCGATTTCTCCATTTGTAAATACATTTTTTAGAGTGCTACCAGTGGTTCCATGTTATTATATTGTTTTGTTCACATTTACAGTTGTAAATATCATCAATAAAAAAAAATAAAAAAATAGTTCACACATCTTGCATCACTTATGATATTTTTTCACACCCGTCCAAAGTTGCCTCGTTTTCACTTGTAATGCAATGGGATATAAATTTGCCGTTGACGATGGTTGAAAATCATTTTACAATACAATGTTGTTCGAATAATTTCGTTTTGATTTATTACATATGGCACTTTATTAAGTGCTACTTTATCAATGCATTACTTAATTGACTGGTTGGGTTCATAAGTGACAAATAAAAGAGCAATATTAAGGTATCAATGATTGAATGGCTGACCTGTCGCCCATAAGCTGAGTCATCAACTGTGGATATCAAGTTAACAATATTAGGGATCCAGGACAGGGTGTGTGATGAGAGAACAAATACACGGTCGAGATGACATGCTAATTGGAACCCGAGTGCGCCAACGCTTAAAGCAACTGATAACACTGACCCTAATCAACGGCCTAAGCTTGGCAACAGTTGAGTAATTCCAGCTACCTCAGCCGTCAACCCAGCTAGCGCCCCATGCCTCATCAAGCCATCACTTAAATAATACCTCTATAATGCTAATATATCACCGATAAACTTCATACCTTCATTATCATTTCAACAATTTTGTCAACAATGATTTGTTACCTTCGCATTTCTTTGCTTTATACGGTAATGAATGATTTATAGACAAAAGGATGTGAAATATCTCTCCAACATATCTCTTTCTGCATTTTATTTAAAAAAGAAATATTGTGAATCAAGAGGAAATTTGAAGACTCCAGCTTGTTGAGTATCCACACATTGAAAGAGTCGACAGACAAAGCTGATTCGGCTTGAAATAACATTTCCTAACCATTGTTTCAATTATGATATTTATTATTATTATTAATACCTAACATAAAATTTGAAATAAAAAAAATTAAATTTGCGATCTGCAAATTTCTTTGCAATGGGTAATTTTTTTGGCAGCTTCACAGCGTTCCATTACAATCCAGGGAATAGTTCAGTTCAGCAGGTCTCTTGGCCATCGCCTACGTAATCGTCGAGGTGGGCTGTACGGGTTTCTACTGCTTTTAAGGTTTTCTATCAGAGGATTTGTGTTTTTTATGCAGTATCTGAAATTGTTGGGATATTCAAGTCTTTATGTAATATATCGTTTGCGACATAAAATGGTGCGTCAATTATGACATTAAAATCATTTTGTGATACGAATGCAATAACCATGGACAACATCTTATAAAGATATAATGGGAGTGACTTAATAATAATAATAATAATGCCCAACAATCGTGTGCTCCGAGTCTATTGAATTCATGCAGTCGATTAATCGATTGAAAATCAAACAACTTGGAAGTAAAATTTGTACATAAAATAAAAATAAATTTAAAAATGACCAAAAACAATTTGTGTACTTGTGAGCGACGCGGTCTCTATGGACTGCTATCTGCAGTTATCTCGTTATTTAAAGTGTTGTTGTTATTTATATTTCTTATTATTAAATTACTATATTATTATTATATTTATATTTTTTATTAATTATTAATTAATTATTATTATTAATTTATATTTCTTATATATATATATATATATATTTATATATATATATATATATATATATATATATATATATATATATATATATATATATATATATATATATATATATATATATGCATATTTATATGTATTAATAAGAAATAGGCAAAAAAGAGGCAATACCAAATATATTTATATTTCTTATTATACGAGAGTCTAATTTCATATGAAGATAGGGATTATCAGTGCCTTATAACAGTTATCAGTGTTCAGGTTATAAACATTGGCAGATAGCAGTCCATAGACCCAGCTTCGCTCACAAGTACCACAATTTTGTTACAAAAAATACAGTAAAAATTAATCCAATATAAAATCCTAAACATTAGTACAAAATTTAAAAAAAACAAAAAAAAAACTATAAATTCAAATTAAAATAAAGTTCAAACTAATACAAACATATGTATCAACAAATAAACGGTATAGATTTTCTCTTTTAGCCTAGTATAAGATGAAATGATATGAAAACAATTCTGTATTATCCTGGGACAAAGCACTTTAAAATTAAAATTAACATAACATTACATTGTGGCCAAAACAGTGTGGGCAGACTTATGAATATAAATAAAAATTAATTGAAAGTAAAGCTTATAGAAAAATAAAATTTAAACAGTAAATAATAAAACAAAACTACATAATAAATATATAAATAACAATACAAATAATTACTATGTGAAAAATATCACTAGAATGAATTTTGGAAAACATTTATGATATAGGAAAAAGTTAGTTTGTATGAAATAATATTCATTTTTGTGAATGAGTAAAAGATGGTTGAATAGGAGAAATTTGAAGGAGAAACCGTTATAGGTGCGAAAGAGTTCCAAAAAGAATGCAGCCCGAGTTGGGAAGGATTTGTTTAACGCAGCAGTTCGGTGGGGAGGAGGGTAGAAATCAGAAGGACGAGATCGGGCGGATATGTAGGATGGCGGCTGAGTTCTGATAACCTGGAACTCTAGAGACGGACTAGGAACTGATAAGATATGATAAGATAGTTGATTGAATTCTTTAAAGGTGGATATGGTCCAGCTGGAGATTTTAGAGATAAGTTGTTTTCATAAGAGAGTTAGCAATTTATATGTTAGCACCCATTGAATTTGTGGGCGATGTTGAGAAATTCTCTAAAGTTTTAGTAATTATATTATTCATAATTTACTATTAAACTAAGTAAACAAACATTAACATTTAGCCAAACAAACATTTTATCCAGCCAAATGAAACAACACTATTCACTTGCAGATTTCTATATCGAATGGGATTCATATTTTAATATATTATATATATTTTCCCAGTCCGCTGGTGTTCCTCAAGGTAGTATCCTAGGTCTTATCCTCTATACAGTTTATAAAGCTGACATCCCTACCTATACAAACACTGTCATCACCACATATGCCGATGACCATGTATCCTATCTGTAAATAAGGGCCCATCAATTGCATCCCAAATTCTTCAATCACACATCGTAAATCTTGAAGAACGGTGTCGAAACTGGAGAATTAAAATAAACTCCAATAAATCCCACCAAATTACCTTTACCCTTCGTCGTAAGCCAATGACTTCCTGTCCTACAGTTTCCTTTAACAATACTCCGCTTATCCCTGTTGAGCAAATCCGCTACCTAGAACTCCACCTGGACAAACGACTAACATGGAATCCTCATACTAGACTGAAACGACAAGAAACCGCTCGACGTTTCCGATTACTTCAGCAGTTACTAGACAAGCGCTCTAAACTTCCAATTAATTACAAAAGACTCATATACATGACCATAATAAGGCCTATTTGGACTTACGGAGTTGAGATATGGGGTTCCACTAAACCATCGAATTCATTTCGTATCCAATCCTTACAATACAAAATCCTTCGTAAAATCCTCAGTGCTCCCTATTTTGGTACAAATAAAACCATCCATAATGACCTTAATGTTCCTTTCGTTTCAGATCTGGCCCAATCCAGATACCTATCTTTCTATAATAAACTTCAGAATCATCCCGACCCTCTCGTTTCTAACCTTGCTTCTTCTTCAATTCCTGATAACCCTCCGAGGCGTCTGAAAAGGAGATGACCCCGTGATCTTCTAATGTAGACATATCATTAGAGTGCTATTATTGGGTTGTTACTCAGCAAGTGTTTTCATGTCATTATATCCATATGTTCAAATTTACTAGATGTATTTTTTTAATAGTTGTAAATATCATTAAGAAATAATATATATATATATATATATATATATAATATTATTTTTTTCTTAGCCACCTCTTTTCAAGGAAATCTTTTCTTTTACCATCCTACTGACTTATTCCTCTCTTAATAGTTTTTATCTTTCTACCTCCTATTATAACATGAACCGTATATTTGCTGTACTTCTACCTTCTCGAACTTCTAACCTCTTAATCTTCTGAACCGTCCAACCTTTCTCACTTTATTACCAAAAAGGAACATGTCGTATGTATAAGGAGGCATGGTTTAGTAGCAATATTCCGACTTAAAATTCTTTTAAGGTAATTGCTGGTTCTAATTTTTCTTATTTATATTCAGTCCTAAAACCGCCGCACAGTATGCAAAATTTCCGAATGAGGTGGAAAAAAATTATATTATGGTAGATTTAAATATTTTGGAGGTTGCCGAGTTCGATAAAAATAGTTTAAAAATATTACATCAAGATTTTATAAGATATAAAAGAAATCGAATGATAATGTGCAAATTAAACTTCAATAGTTCCTTAAAATAAAATAAATATAATTTTCATTCAGAATATTAAAATAATTGACTCTTGATATTTGCTTATTTGGCTTAGTTTTTACTAAAATAAGCAGGGAAATTCTGAAAAAGATGTAATTAACACAATGATGCAACGACAACTAATTATTATCGGAAAAAATATGAATTAACATGTTTATGAAACTATCCCTACTTATAAACATAACAACAGAAAACTTGAGCACCATGGGTAGATGTAGTTAAAGGTGTCTTGTTTTTCAAATATAATTTTGGAATTTATCTAAGTTCATCTTATAACCAGATGATGGCGCTATGTATATGACAAACTCGCGCACCGCTTTCTGAACTGTTCAGGAATAGCTGAATTTTTATCTTTATTATTTTGGAGTTTTCGAAATCAGAAGGCTTACCGCGATATGTCAAATCCCACATATACACATAAAGGTTATAACTTTGTCCGCATTTTTTATATTTAGCAACTCTTGTAAAAGAAAGAAAAAGAAATATACTTGGAATTTGATTTCTGAATTTCATGTAGTGTTGCCCAAATACAAGAATAAAGTTATTTATTAAGTAATTTGATATGTTATTCATTACACGTTTCTGCGTAATTAAGAATAATTTTGGTTTCAAAATCACACTAGAAAAGTAAATACCACCAAGGAAACTGTTATGAACTATTCATAAACGTTTATTATGTTATTATGTTGAACAATTTATTAATTTGTACGTTTTTGTTTTATAAATTGATGAAAAAAAAGTTTCAATAAATGGCATTGCTAAAAATAAGTTATAGTTAATGTGGGTTCGATTATATTCTACGTTTACTGTAAGTATAATAACGTTGGACGCCATGCCTCCTTGCGTTAACATTTGACAAATGATCCCTCTTCCTTACTAACAAACGGAAACCAATCCCACTGTTCAATTAAGCTTATTTATGGAATTCTAAAAACAATTTATTAAATGGTTATTATTTTTCAATTTACGCTTTTTCTCAAAAAATGAGAATAAATTCTAAACTTGCGCATTTTAACAGCTGGAAAGGTCATATTTAGAAACTATATAAATTCTCTTTTAAATCACTCAATGGTCATCGCGCTACTCTTCGCTGCTTTTAGACTTTTTCACATCTGAAGTTAATCTACGTCAGTGGAAGAAAGTGATTTGAATTTTGTTATACAATATTTCTATGTTTATTATTCGTACTTAGTTTGCTAGTGAGCATCCATATTAGTAAAATTGTATACATCTATAAATAAGGACATAAGAGTCAATTAATTGTCATAAATCGATATTAACGTGAAACTGGTCATAAATACAACGGTCTACAAAGAGTTTATAAATTACTTTCCGAAACTTATTATACTATTTTTGTAGTATTAAACTATTGTAGTCAACGACGAGCATTGAATGTAGAACAATTGTTAGATTGACTTTTGTCCGCCTAAATCAGTCATTTGGCCACTGTGCACCGTTTTTACACTTTCATTTTACTGATTAATGAAATAATATTGGACATAAGCTAGGGATATGGTTTAAAGGTGGCTACCAATATATTTTCCCAAATGGAAATTCTCATATACACAAGATCAGAGCCCAGATGGGAGGAAAAATCCCACGATCAACAATTTCGTGATCCCAAGAAAACAAATAAAGCATACATACGATGACAAGGACAATATAATTTGTCTAGCAATGATCATTTCCTTTTAAATATGGATATAACTGTAGATACTGACGTCAGCACGGCAAGAAAAAAACTAAAAAAAAGAAGATACCTCAAGTTCGAAATATCTATTATGCCTCCCTTACATAATATTAATGGATTGGTGACCAATGAAGACATCTATATTTTGAGTGTTCTAAGTAGCGTCTATTCTATATTCCATTAAACAAGATTTAGGTCTAATTAATTGAGGCATTCTTTGCAAAGATACAGAATGGCATCAGGTCAAACATAAACACCCAGAACCTTATATATATATATATATATATATATATATATATATATATATATATATATATATACATGCTTTTGAAGATATCTGAAAATCATATAAAAAATTATATATAAGTCCCTTCTTATTTAATGGATCCGGCCAAGGACTTCGACAGGATTAGAAAGCAAAACATATCGATGGAGCCCAGTAAAATAAATGCGTATAAAGGGCTAGGAAGGACAATTTTAGAACTTTTTCTGAATCACAGGGAAATAATCTAAACTCCCAAGAGAACCTACTTTTCAAGATAATTTCAAAAAATTGTTATGCCTCAAGATATAATAGAAGATAAGATAAGGTCGCATTCCAAGCTGTTCATATTGGTTTTATTAGCCAAGCTAAGTCTAGAATGAGACCCTTACGCCTGAGAAACCGTAGGGAAAAAATTTTCTCCCGTATTTGCTAAGGAAATCCATTTTAAACGTGAAGTAATCCTGGATACAAATGGAAATGCAAGTTCTGCCGTACCCTGAGTCCAAACAAACAAAAAAATCTGTTTGTGAGAAAAAATCTGTTTAAATTTTCTTGAAAAGGGCCTTACCTAAACTCATAATATCAATGTACAATTTAATGGAATTTAATATCTCTTAGTTGTAATTTAATATTTATTTTTTATTTTCAGCAATATATTATTGCTTACAAAAATGCAATTCGGATCCACACTTCTATTAATTTCTATTCTATTTCATTACTATTAGTTGATTTTTCAATATTTAACAAAATTGAATAGTTTTAATATTTTTAATTATCATAACAACCTGAATCATACCAAAATATATTTGGTTCAGTGGTCGTTTAATCGTTGAATATATTTTTTTATCAACATCAGACACATTATATCTATTGCATTTATTTATCATTTTTCATTTGTAGTAAGTTTAGTTGTTGTTTGGTATAATGATCATGTTCCTCTATTATTCTGGTGTCATCGATAAAACAAAGAAAAGTTGATGTTATTAAAATTAATATTCAATTAAAATATTAGATGTTATAATATAAATAACCATCTAAAACTGTAATAAAATAATAAAAGATGGGTTAGAAATTTATAAATATAAGTAGTCAACATTATTGTAATTTAATTTTTTCAGAATTTTATTTTATAGAAATTGGTTGTTTTACACTTTTATACAATTTTCTCGAAAACGGTCTTATCTAAACTTATCATATCAATGTACAATTTAATGTAATTTAATACCTCTTAGTTGTAATTTAATATTTATTTTTTATGTTCAGCAATATATTATTGCTTACAAAAATGCAATTCGGATCCACACTTCTTTTAATTTCTATTCTATTTCATTACTATTAGTTGATTTATCAATATCGTATTATATTTAATAAAATCGAATAGTTTAAATTTTTTTAATTATCATAACAATCATATCAAAACTAATTCGGTTCAGTGGTCGTTTAATTATTGAATTTTTATTTTATCAACAGTAGACACATTATTAAAACTATGTAAAAACTTCGAAGAAATTGTCTATGGGGGATTAATTTGAGTGAGATTCCTAGCACTATCTCCGTCGGAGGTGTGAACGCCCAACTCGAAACTATGTTTGAAACGGGAGAGTTATCAAACAATTTCTCCGAAATAACCTCACCCTCCCATATTAAGGTATTTATCAGCTCAATTTGTACCATGAGACTCAGTCGAACTAAATTTAAAGACGAATTCCGTTAATTAAATATTTTAAATACTTATCGTGGTTTTATATTATTTCTTAAATGGAGATCCATAATTTATATTGTTTAATATAAATAATAATAATAATTATAAAGGATGTCAGAATATTGCTTCCTAATTATGGATATCCAACTAATTTTCTCAGAGTAACGTTTATGAAAATATATAAAATCTTTTTATTTCAAATTTTATGTTAAAAGTGAACATAATAATATTTTATCATAATAAGATATAATTAAATAAAAATTGATGTAAATAAATTATTTTTGCAGGCTTGGAAGAGAGGGGAGTAAATTTTGCCATGATTGGAGAAGGCAGTTGACACAATAGGACAATAAAATTAATTCAATGGTCCTCCCCGGTGGAGGGGGTGATTTTCCCGACCCCTTTTTCTATCCCGCCCCGTTACAAGCCTTTCAAGACATTTCCCCGTCCCCAGAAATTAATTCCCTTAATATTCATAGTCTTCTAATATGATTTCACATTTCAATGGTTATTTTATTGAATTTATTTGTTACTTAAAGATGGAATATTTTCGAAATTTCGAAATAATTATTTTAACTACTGATAATTCAAGAAAAGGTACAGATTTTTTTTCTATACAATAATCTATTGTATAACATATAAATATTCATTAATATACTGTACATGCATAAATAATATTGGCAATCATTTTTAGAATTTTAAGGAGACATTTATAAATATATAGAAGAGAATAGAATAGAATAGAAGAATCAACTTTATTCTGGGACATTGTTGCTTAAGAATAACAATACTGTGCATAAAAATTAACATAACATCTGGCAAAAATCCATATTACAATAAAAAAACAAAACAACAAAAACTAAAAAAACAAGTGATAACAGAAGTATTTACATAACTATACAGATATATTAAAGACATAATATGAGAAATAAGGTCCTAATACTGCAAAATAGTGTCTGCAAACAATAAACTATGGAATTATAAATGAAATTTGAAATGAACGACAAATTACTTTTCTTGTTATACCAGTATATTAATGAAAAAATAATAATAAAAGAGTGGATAAATATTTACTTTAAAAGATTTACAAATGTACCTTAATATATTCAAAGAATACAATAATGGTATTGTAAACATTATACAAGTCCGATGTAATCTAAATCCTAAGATGTAGATTGATCGGAGAAAATAAAAGATAATATACATATAGAGGAGATTATATACATATACAATATACATGATAAATGGCTACCCAGCGTCTGATTGAATTGTAAGGAGGAATTGGAATAAGAGGGTTTTAAATATGGATAAGGATGGTGCATGGCGGATTTTAAGTTTGATGGAATTCCAAAAGGTGGTGAAGCGGACAACAAAGGAGTGTTGAAATGAGGCCGATTTGCGGAAAGGGGTATAAAGGTCAGAAAGACGAGATCTTGTGGAGAGGGAGTGGATAGATGACTTGAATTGAAGGAGATTGAATGCGTAGGACGGGCGATGATTATAGATTATTTGGTAAAGGAATGTACTAGGAAAAATTGTCTTCACCGTAGGTTATTGACAAAAAAATTAATAATAACTATATTTTTAATGATACTAAACATTTAACTACATTTCTGAGAATTTCGAACATATTTAACCATGCCAAACACCGTATGTAGAAATGAGACAAAATCATTGGTGCCCATCAGCTATGTTCTCCTCTCAAAAAATATATTGCTCTCCACTTCTTGAATGAATGAATTTTTTAACTAGAAATAATCGTATCTCAGTAGACCTTTATTGCTTACGATATGGCCTCTGGCCAATTAACATACTCCCAATTCTTTAAAAAATCTTTGAAAAAACACTTTTGAAACCATAACTACAGAAATGCTTAATTAAAGTAATTCAGAACTATTTCATTGTAAACTAAATAAAATTTTCTTCAAACCAAAATAGAGCTCTTCATTTTTAAAAATATTCAAAGAAGTTATTTAAGCGGCTAAACTTGGCTGTTATTTTTTAAAAATTCTTATAAATCTCATCAAATACCCTTCGCCGTAAACCTATTTAATTATACCCCACTTAGCCCCGGTTGAACAAATTACAGTATGAATACCAGACTGAAACGACAAGAAACCGCTCGACGTTTCCGACTACTCCAACACTTACTAGACAAACCCTCTAAGCTTCCAGTTAATTACAAAAGACTCATATACATCACTACAATAAGAACTATTTGAACTTACGGAGTTGAGCTTTGGGGCTCCACTAAGCCATCACATTCCTCTCGTATCCAATCCTTACAATCCGAAATCCTTCCTAAAATCCTCAATGCTTCTTACTTTTTCACTAATAAAATAATCCATAACGAGCTTTATGTTTCTTATGTATTATAAGATAAATTTTTAGCGGTTTTTTTTTTTTTTATCATTATCCAACAGTACTAGATACCACACTTTTAGAAAAGCGTTTTCGTTTTATAACCTTTAAGTCCAAATTAATTAAATTGAGGTTTATAAAATATCGCCAATTTTAAAAGTTTTAGTTTAAGAAATAAAATGTGTATTTAGGCAATTATTTTTATTAAAATTCATCCCAGGTCATAGAAAAACAAGAAATAAAAGATTTTCAACAGTTAATTGTAGTAATTTCTGCTGAAAATGAGGGTACTTTTAGGACACTCGATAGAAAATCACAGCATTTCTTTACACAACTTGAAGTGAATCTCATTTTTTTTGCCTAGTAAACCTCAATTTAATTAATATAAACTTAAAACTTAATAAACGAGGTAGTTTTCTAAAAGTGGGGTAACTGTAGTATAGTTTGATGATGATTAAAATGAAATCACGAATAATTTATGATTTTTTTTTTAAACCAGCACTTAGCTTAGTTTTTTAGTTGTTCAAATGTCCCATTTAAGTGATTTTAATAATGACAAACTATAATTTCGATTAATGTAAATTTTGTCTAGTTTACAGTAAAGTAACTGTTAATTATTTAAATCAAATATTTCTTTAGTTATCGCATCCTATTCAAAGGAAAACATGACTCTTTTAAAAAAATATACAAAACTTAGATTGCCTACTTTTACTGCTGAAAATCGGCCCATTGTTTCTTTGTACTTAATTTTAGGTCTTGAGATCATTAGTAATAGAGGGAAATAGAGAGAAATTTTGATAGCAGAACGCAAGACCTACAAAAAAAGTAGCTGGGAATACAATGGAGGCTTTACTGTCTTTTCGAGCACACTTCTAGATGACATCAGCGGGGCTAGAGACCAGAAAGGAGTAGCTAAATATTATGCTATATTCTTACCACAGTTAAGTATTAATATTCATTCAGAATATACACAGTAAAATTTTAAATGGATGGAATCCCAATAGAGATATATACAGCGCAATCCATATTAAATATAAGGAAGATGTGTTCAGCAAGGAGTTTCACTTAGTTTTGCCGCTGTTTAATCTATTTATGACCGCCACCCCGGACCATCTTCTTCCTTAATAATACAACGGTCAACTATTAAGTATTCCATATCAAATATAACAAATACAATTCCATGAAGTTTCTGGAATGCCTTAGAAAAAGTAACTTGGCAAAGCAAGAGTTTTCTTCTGATTTATTTATACGTTTTTCTTCGATAATTACTTCAGGAATGATTATAAAATATTAAAATAATCTAACTTTATAATATAAAAAAATTATTTCGGAGCCAGCGATAATTCAAAACAGAGCAGCAGAAATACAATGTGAGAGAACCGCTTTTCTTTTGTGAATAAAAAATATAGCCCACCTCTGCCTGGTTAAAAAGTTTATATATGTTTCAGCATTTTTTTGTTCAATATGTAATTATAAGGGAGGCGTTCCACCTGTCAGCCCTGCGATAATATCTTAGCAAAATAATTGCATGTGATAGGCGCTTTATCTTCCCAGCGCAGGAGCTGTTATATGAAAATGTTTTATTGTTTCAATCTGTTATCGAATCTTACCAGCATCTGCTCCCGACTTTTTTTATTCACTTATCCTTTGAGATTCGCTTTTTGTTTCGTTTGATGTGGTAATATATATATATACCCGTAATATATATACGGCTGGTACCCACGGAAAATTAGACCATAATACCCCCTAATTAGGGGAGGCCTGCAAGTTGTAAGACTTATAAACAGGCTGTAAAAAAAAAAAAAAAAAAAAAAAAAAAAAAAAAATATATATATATATATATATATATATATATATATATACATACAAGTTTTGTAAAGAAACAATGCGATTATCTATCCAATCACTTCAAAGTACCCTTGTTTTCAGCAAAAATGACTACAATTAACAGTTGCAGAGCTTTCATTTATATTTTTTAGCGATATGGGATGTATTGTAATAAACATTATTGCATAAAGAAACGGATGGATTGATGATAAGAAAAAAAAAAGGAAATAATTTATGATTTTTTTTAAAAAAACTTATTTATTGAAAAATATTACAATCTGTCTCAAGGACATTTATAATAGTGTTCAGAGATCACATTCACACTCTATGTACAATAAATAAAATAAATAATACAGAAAAATAATATATATATATATATATATATATATATATATATATATATATATATATATACAATAAATAAGAATAAAATAACCTAAAAATAAATAAATAAAAAGAATCCATACATACCTATATACACTATTTACAATCAGGCGAGAGAACTCCAAACCAGACTTGTCCCTCCAACTGTGGAGAGAAAAGCATGACTCCAGGAGATCCCTGCACTTCTCTCTTAACCGCGTCATTGGGTTAAAGCCAATGATTTTTTTTTTAAACAGAACTTAGCTTAGTTTAATGGCTCAAATGCCCCCTTTAAGTGGTTTCCATCAGAAAGAAATAACCAAAGAAATATTTAATTTGAGTAATTATTAATTACTTTACTGTAAACTAGACAAAATTTAATTTAATCGAAATTGTAGTTTGTCATTATTGAAACTAATTGAAGGGGACATTTGAGCAACTAAACTAAACTAAGTTTTGTTTGAAGAAAATTCATAAATTATTCCCGTTTTTTTTTTTTTTAATCACAAAACTACCCGTGTTGTCAGGCAATAATGTTTATTAAAATACACCCATATCGCGGAAAAACAGGAATAAAAGCTCGGCAACAGTTAATTGTAGTAATTTTTGTTAAATAAGGGTACTTTAAGGTGATTGGATACATAATCACATTATTTCTTTACACAAATTGAGGCAACCTCAAATTTTTTTCAAATAAACATCAACTTAATTAAGATTGACTTAAACTTTTTCATAAAAGTGGGGTATCTGTTGAAGAGTGATAAAAAAAAATCCCAATGTTAATATTATTTAAAAAAGAAATCCGAAATTTGTTATTAGTACTGTGTTAAAAAATCTAAAACCATTTATATATATTTAACTATGGTCATATGGTACTTGAAACTATGATTCTTAATAGTTTTTTTTGTGTGTACTTTAGGCTTTTTAATAGGATTAAAGTACTCAAAATGGGACAGGCCAGCTATTTAAGTAAAATACTAGAAGTTGAGCAGGTCAACATAAGAATAAAATACTCAGGACTCAATACTCAATTCGGCATTTGCCCATCTCTGCAACACATGAAGCAATGAAGTTTTTACCATTGCCTACCGTTGATACAATAAATTGAGTTGTTATTAATTTAATGCTCTTGATGATACGGTTAGTTAGTCGTAAGCTTTAAGCTTTAGCTCCATTAAAAATGCACTTCAAAAATTTTATGATAGCCCAACATTGCAAGAAAATAATTTCTAAAAAAAAAAAAAAATAGAAAAAAACTTGTGAATTTTCAAATTAACAAACTTCAATAATAAAGATATCAAAGGTAAAAGATAATGTAATTGAAGCCCATTGACAAAGATAGTTTTTAATGGTAAACACATTAATATGAATAAAAATAAAAATAATAAGTCAATTAATAAAAAATAATAATCTAATCAATACAAAATTACAATTTAATTAATGAAAAAATTAATTAATAAAAATGTTTTGAAATAAAAGAAAATAATCACTAATTGATACATTACCTATATGCTGTATCCAGTAAAAGAAGGGCTTAGTCACAAAATCTTAAATTCCAAATTCCATGTCCAATAGAATCTTTAAATAAATACTATATAATCACTAATACTAAATAATACTATATAATCACCCCCAATACTAAATGTTCAGAACGCTCTTTACCAAATTGTCGGATTTCGATGATTTTTTTCGAGTTATGTAGGAGGGAGTTCAGTTGCCTTTCAGATTATCCTTTTCGAGTTATGTCCAAATTATAAATTTATTCCTATCGTCTTAATTGGTTTAGATGGCGCCATCCCAAGTGTTGCCCAAAATCGGTATTGGTCTTGCATTTGGCCGCCTAACTGTTGCAAGACCAAGACCAGCACTAGTAAAAAAAATCGATTTTTTGAATATTTACTAACATTCTTCTAATATACTACTGCAAAAATAGTTCCTGTTACTTGACAAGAAAGCTATATGTAAAGAATTGGTATAATCAATATACTTTTACATTTAACTCCTCTAATTTTTAATTCGGGCTTAATTATATTTCTTCTATCTAAAAAATGACAGTAATATCTCTATAGTAATAAGTTAATAAGTAACATCAAGACTGTTGCGAAACTCTTGCGCAAGACCAAAACCATGACCAAGACTGAGTTTGCAAGACCAAGACTCATCACGTAGTTTAAAAACTTCCCCATTTACATTCACTTATATTTAAGTGCTACACATTTCATATTTAACTACTAAATACATATTTAAAAATTGATTTTTTGAATTTGTTGTGCAATCTTCCTAGTATCGCCTCTTACCCTGTCCTCAATTAGTTCAACCACAACCTTCAAGCTGCACGGTCAGAACAGCATCGGACAGGGAAGCGAGAAAAACGTAAATGTTAAAACTAGAAAGTTTGATTACAATAATAAACTAATGTTGTTCTCTTGCCAAACCAAACACTTTTTAATATTATTGTTTTATTAAAAATACTAAAGAATCGTATTTTCGGAATCTATCATTTTATAATTCAAGAATTTTGGAAGAGAAAATCACCTCTTTATTTTTTTGCAAAATCAGATAATAGAAACCATTTTCTTATTAGTTAACTTATTCTTATTTTAAAACAGATTTATTAGTACTAAATATTACACCGCTAGAAACTTAATTTTTTTGTTTTCTTAAATAATTAATTTTCAAGTTTTCCTCTTTTCTTTACAAATATTATTAATTTGTTTCGAGAAATTACTTTAATAACTACGTAAATATTAATAATTTCAATTTATGCATATTTTAAGTCCATTTTATGTTGTTATATTGCGATTCATAATAAAATTAATTTATTCATTTTGTTCTTTCAATTTTTAATGACCTGTCTTCTTTTTTCCTCTCCTATTTTTTACTTAATTTTTTTTTCTTATATGAGTTCAAATAACTAGCTCTTTTTGAAATGGGTTGGATACTATGTTCGTATATTTTACAACGTCGCTCTCCACATCACTATGCATATTCTCATCAATAATTCGTGAATTTTAACTTCATACATTATAACCCATTATGTAAGTAACTAATATATAATTCAAAAGTGTAACGTTATGGAGCCTTGCCCCTATTGTAGTAAGCTTATAATTATTTGTTATATTACATACAATATATATGAATATATATATATATATATATATATATATATATATATATATATATATATATATATATATATATATATATATATATGTACAGATTGTCCCGTAAGTAGAGGAAAATATTACATTAAGACATCAATATCTACAAAAAAAATTCATATAAACAATTGCCCAATTTCCAGCAGAAAAGTAGGAAATTTAAGATCTGTTTTTTTTTTTTTTTAAATGAGTCTCTTTTTTTGTTAAATGAGAAGTAATAACTTAAAATAATATTTCATTTATGTAATTAGTTCTGCGCATGCTCTAGTATCTATCAACCCACCTGTTACATCGTCTCTCACAAAGTATCTTAATTATTAGTGAATTTGTGAACAGTTGTGTTAAAAAACCAGTGCAATTGAGCAATTATAAAATTCATTCTTCAACGGATCATAAACACGGTGAGTATCCGCTTGTTTATTAAGTTTTGACAACAGCGTAAACAACCTTAGAAATAAATAGAGTGGTCATTCTTATCTAAAGTTCCCCCACGTATGGCCCAGTAGTCTCAGTGTCTGTTCGGCTGTCTAAGGAAGCTGGCCTATATCACTCAGCCCTCTATTGGTCTGCGTAATTCTTTAAGTACTTAAAAAAAAAATCGTCAATAGTCGTTGTCATGAAATGCGATATAATCATATGATAATGTCTAGCAAGTACAAAAGATCAAGAAGTTTAGGCAATATTAACTCTAGAAATTCGCCAGGTAAACAAAAGCCTTGGCGTTCGAACAGAAATACGCCACCATATACACCTGCTAGACCAAGTGATGCAATGGACGAACCAAAACCTGGTACCTCAAAGAAATTATGACCACCGAAACAATAAACACTGAAACTGAAGAACACAATGTTTTACTCCAAACCCATACCGACTACTATCTAATACTCCAGAAGAAACTATTGAAATAACAACAATCTTCAGAGAGCCAAAACCACCTCAAATTTTGATAAGAAATAAAAAAAAATTGTCCGCTATTTTACAAGCATTTAAATAAATTACTTGACAATGGTAAATGCATATGTCAATGTTGAATTAATGGCACCAAGTTGATTACTAGATTCTCCTGGATCATATAAGAAAAATAGTAAAATACTTGACAGATAAAAAGGCGGAATTCCATACTTATCAGTTATTCAAAGAGAGAGAGCAGTAAGAGCAGTTATAAGAGGCCTCCACTCATCAACTCCACCCGATGCAATCAAAGAAGAATTGACGGAACTGGGTTTCAATGCCCGCCAAATTGTCAACGCCAAATTATATAAAGATAATAAATACCAACCAGGTACAAACAACAAAATATCCCTACCATATATACTGAGAAATGCAGCGGGCCTAGATCTTTGTGACTGAAGAAGTCTAGATATTTTTTTGTAATATAATCAATTTTCCAACGATATAATATACGTATACCTTTTGACTATAATTTTTTTGAGATTCATTTTCGACCTAAATAAACATTTTTCTTTTTTTTTTTCCATTATTAAATTGAATTGGTGAGTGCAGAAACCACTTCAGTAAAAAAAAAAATACTAAAAATCGTTTTCGATGAAAAGAAGCTTAGAAAGATAAGATGCGTGTTGAGTGCAACAACCACGCTAATCTGTTGCGTAGTTCCGTAAATAAATGACGTCTTTTTCGATCAATGAGCGCAGAAATAACATGAGTCAGTGACTGACGTGGTTTCTGCACCCACCTCTGGATCGCGTGATCAGCAGAGATGGGCATATATATATATATATATATATATATATATATATATATATATATATATATATATATGCCCAATAAATATTATGTCAAATAAATATTAAAAAAACAATACGAATACTATTTATATTTATGGTACTTATACTTATATTCATAAAAAGAAATATGAATACAGATGATACGTATTCACGGCTGTAAATATAAATACGGCCTATTGTAAAAGTGAATACGGCTGTATTTAATAATAACAATACTATAAAATACAACTACTAATAATAATAATGCTTTATTTATTGCTGGGACGAGTCCCTTTAGAATAATACAGAAAGATAATACAGAAAAAATGTGGGCTAAGGAGCCTTAGAGATACTTAAACAAAAATAAAGAGTAATTAAATAGTCAAAACAATAGAAGAAATTATAAGTTACTTACTAATTTAAATCAGTTAATAATAAAAACTAAAAATTGAAAATAAACATGAAATAATGATAATGAAGAACGATCTAATAATTTATATACATATATACAGTAGTAACTATTTACAATTTTATGGGGACTGGATGGATAAGAAATGATTGAACAGGCGGGATTTAAAGGTAGGAAGGGTTTTGGATTGATGGATGTGGGGAGGGATGGAGTTCCATAGGGATGAGGATCGGATAATGAACGATCTGTCGAAAGCAGCGGTTCGGTGGGCCCTTATGTATAAATCAGAAGACCGGAACGAGTATTGCGGAACGAACGGAGGATTTGAATTGAAGGAGCTCGGAGATGTATGAAGGACGGTGGGATTGGATGACTTGAAAGAGGAAGGATGCCAGGAAATACTTACGACGGTAGGAAGGATAAAGCCACTTCAACTCTGCATAAAAACGGGAAACAGAGGCGTCCCTTGGGATCCCGAAGATGAATCGTACAAAGCAATTTATCAAACGTTTTAATTTCGCCTCGAGATCCCCAGAGACGCCCCCATATACCGTACAGCAATAGTCAAAGTGGGGAAAAATTAAGGAAGTTACTAGGAGCCTACGGGTTTCAAGGGGAAATAGGTGACGGGAGTAATTTAGACGTTTTAAGGTGGAAATGGTACGGCGGGAGATGTTGGATATATGTTTTTCCAGGAAAGCGTTTGATCAAAGATCATTCCAAGGTTTTTGATGGAGGGATAAAATTTGATGGGATTATCATGTAGGAACAGAGTTGGAATATTAGGAACAGTTTTAAGGAGGTGATTGGAGCCTATTAAGATTGCCTTCGTCTTTTCTGCATTCAACTTCAACTTGTTAGCTCTCGCCCAGTCACAAATCCTATCCAAGTCTTCTTGAAGTTTTTCTGTGGCTGATAATACGTCGGTGGGCGGGAAGGGCAGATATATTTGGAAATCATTTGCATAGATATGGTATTGGGAGTAATGGATCAGGAGTTGAAGGTCATTAATATAAATAGTAAACAGAGTAGGATTATTTACACCAGGAAAAGTGAATACGGCAGTATTGGCGTTTATCAAAAGGAATACGCTTAAAGTTACAGAATTAAATAGAAATATTTCCACACAACCTTCTTAATGAATAATATTATTTATTAAAAAAATATATTCATTAAAAATATATTTACTATATTTATAATTTTATTTTTGTAAATAATATTATATTCTTTGTTTTACAATACCTTACGTCATGATAATTATCACTCGTAATGTTTATAATATTAAATCCCGAGCCTTGTATTTATATTTATAATCAAATTAAATTTTAAAATAAATTAAACTTAATATAAATTGTTAAATAAAATATAAATGTTCAGTGAATGCTTACCTTTTAGTTAAGTTTTCAGCTGTCTGTAAAAAACAGTTGAGTGCAGAAATAGCGTAAGTCCGAATCAAATTTTTAATTTTCCTGAGCCTAATTTATGTCGAAATTAGGTAATTTTTGCATGACAGCAACATAAATGTTATGACAGAGGAAAAAAAAGGTACAAACATTTGAAAATTTAGAGAAATTATGACGTTTTTTCTCTCTCCTGAAAATTTTTAAATTTGTGACTGAAGTGGTTTCTGCACACACCGGTTCAATTATCAAATTCTTTCAACAGTTATAGTATTTAACATTTCTTTGTGAGTCCTAACATGAGAGATAGTTAATTATTTATAATAAAAAAACAATTAAAGGTACTTTAGAGGAAGAGATGTTGAACATTAGGCATTTCAGCCGTATAAAGTGACATCAATGTTGATACGACCTACGATTATATGATATTAAAGACCACTTAATTATAGAATGATACATTGAATTAAATCAAAATCATGAGAGCCGTTTTTGAGAAAATTGTAAACATTAGTATAACCGTTAATGTAAAGTTGCACTTCCGGTTAGGCGATTTTGCGGAAAAGAGTTGCTGTAAGATCACGGGCATATGTTTAACTTATATATGTATTTTCAGTTTCGTACAATTTTCCGACCATTTTGTGGGACTTCGTTATCATTTCCATTGAAAACTCAGATTCAAAAATTTTCAAGATCGCAATGCTTTCTCTTACTATATATTACATATATAGTAAGTGACGGTAAAAAGATAAAGATAGGAAGAAAACGAAAACGAAAAAAGTAATATATAGTTAAAAAGCTAACTATATGAAAAATGGAAGTAAAATAATTGTACGTGAATCAGGTGAAGGACACAAGTAACATTTTGGAAAAAAAAGTTTTTCAATGAATAAGTGTAAACTGATATATTTTTAATATTCATTCCGTCAGCTAACAGAAATTCAATATTTGGCTCAGAACGTAGTTAATAAGAGTGTCAAGTGACGACGCAGGCCTGCTCTACTGTGAATAAAGTTGATTCGAATTTCTCAGAACTCGAAAAATTGTATTTATCACCTTCGTTCCTTTGACCCTACAATACAATAAACCAGGATTTCAAACGAAATTGTATATTTTTTCACATCCTATTGCATATTAATATAAAAAGATTCCCTTGTGCTAAAGTTTACTTCATATCAGAACAACATATTACATATGCGTAGTATTTTTTAAATTTTATTTATGACATTTACAATTGTATTAATAAATAAAATACATTTGGTAAATTTGATAACAGAAAATAATAACATGAAATCACTTGTTGAGAAACTACCCACTGGTAGCACTTTAAAAAAATAATGTATTTACAATAGGATATCTCGAGGCCATCTTCTTTTCAGACGCTTCGGAGCGTTATCAGTGATAGAAGAGGAAGAAAAGTCAGAGACGAGAGGATTCGGATGGTTCTGATGTTTATTATGGAAGGATAGGTATCTGGATTGGGCCAAATCGGAATCATAATCAACATTATGGTCGTTATGGATTATTTTATTGGTGACAAAGTAAGGAGCATTGGGAATTTTCCGAAGGATCTTGGATTGGAAGTATTGGATACGAGAGGAATTCAATGGCTTAGTGGAGCCCTAAAGCTCAACTCCGTATGTCCCGATAGGTCTTATTGTAGTCATGTATATGAGCCTTTTGTAATTAACTGGAAGCTTAGAGAGTTTGTCTAGTAATTGTTGGAGTAGTCGGAAACGTCGAGCGGTTTCTTGTCATTTCAGTCTGGTATGAAGATTTCAAGTTAGACGTTTGTCCAAGTGAAGTCCAAGGTATCGGATTTGTTCAACAGGGATAAGTGGGGTATTATTAAAGGATACTGTGGGACATGAGGTCATAGGTTTACGGCTAGGTAGTATTTAGATATGAAAAAAATGAATTATGAAATTATATAGCTTGATTACATTTTATATAACGTTTACACGTATGAAACTAATAAAATTGCATCAAGGGCGCTGAACAGTATAAGTTTATTTCTTTAAGCAGAACCCCAGGGACTAATACACTAGGTTGGGATTAGTTGAGCTGAATCAAATCGAAACTGCCCTCTATAGCCACTAAAATATAAAGCCCCATCCCAAAGTGTCCCTACTAAAAAAATTATAATATCATGTACCGTAAATCAGACTAAACTCAATAATACCCTGGGGTGTAGTCATGCCCAGTTGTAGCCGAAAATAAATTAATAAGTAACTGATTTATCCTCCCCCACCCAACAGCTCTGTATAATCCGAAATTGTCCTTTCAATACATTAAAGTTAATTAGTTTGTTTCTCATCAAGGATCGTTAAAGTAAATTTACTTAAAACTGAGTGATTAGATCCGTTACAATTATATATATATATATATATATATATATATATATATATATATATATATATAATTTCTATTTGTTTATTTTATTTTATTTCTGAAGCTCTAAGGCCCAAAATTTTATTATTTTGTATTATTATAAAGGGACGCGTCCCAGAATAAATAAAGCATACCATTATTTTTAGGACTTTTGTTGATTCAAAGCTGAAGGTGGAGGACAAGTAGAACCACCTACAGGTTCCTACATTTTTTTTCTTCAAATATTTAAAAATTTTCTTATGATTCTGACTGTATCCATGAAAACTGCGCTTACCTCTCTTAAAACACCAAGGAGTAATTTCAAGCCATCGGTACCTGCCACCGTTGACTTTGGGATCAGACCATTTTTTTAATATTATTATTGGTTTAATCACTAAGCTTCCCAAATGGTCCATCCACTGTTTTGGTTATATTATTGTCATTCGGAATCGCCACATCTATTCGCTTTGCCTTCTTTGTTATAAAATCTATAATGAGGTAGCGGGTCTGTTCTGCGACTACGATATTGTCCGTTATAATAGATTCGTCCCAATATATCCTGAGGGAGCCTTTCCGAGCCTAATCGGATTGTATTTATAATATGGCACATATAATAATAATTAATATTATTATTATTATACATATAATAATATTTTTTAAACAAATCTAGAAATGTATATGCATTCCAATTGTGCAAACACAATAGTTACCACTATACTATATGTTTTGTTCTATGTTACCGGATTTTTTAAATATATTCTTCTCTATATAAGCATCCAAAGTCGGCCATTCCCACCGTCCTTCATACATCTCCAAGCTCCTCCAATTCAAATTGTCTATTCGCTCCAGCAAAACCCGTTCCTGGGCCTTTTTTTATTGGATAACACCCTACCCACCATTTCTGGCATACGGGAGGGGAGGGGGACGAGTTATTTTAGAGGTGCAAATAAACCTATTCTAACTAGAGTGGGAGGGCCGAGTTTCATTCTGTGGGTCAGCCACGAAATAAAAGTCAACCTCTCCCAGGCCGGATTCGAACTGGCGTTGCTAGGCACGTGGATGCAAGAAGGGGCAACGATCCAGCTCATCGAACCGTTCAAGGGCTTCCAATTTATATACAAGAGCCCACCAAACCGCTGTTTTCGACAGATCTTTATATCTTTGGTTCTCTTCCCAATGGAATTCTATCCCTTCCTGCATCCATCGCTGAAATTTCCCTCCCCACCTTTAGATCCTGTTTGTTCAATCATTTCCTACCCTTTGAATCCCCATAAAATTGTTAGTAGATGTTGCTGTAAATATTTATATAAATTTTTAGTTCGTTTTAATTATTTTTATTTTACTTTTCTTGAATTTATTTTTCTTAATTGATTTGAAAGTTAGAATATGGCCTATACTTTTTTTTTTATTATGTCTATTTGTTCTATTTGTTGCGCAATTTGTATACTTGTCAATCAACTGAAATACTGAATTAATTATTCGATACCCGAACAGTGTGAACTTTAGAGTAAAATATTTTGTACTCGATACTTCTTAATTGCCATCAGAGTATTTTCAGACCTTCTCTAAGCTACCATAATGCCAGTACAGATAGTGAATACAAGTAGTGAAGCACATACATCAAATACACTAAATGTAGCATATTAATTATGTATTTATCTATTTAAAAAATTGAATAAATAATGATATGAAAATAAATATGATATAAAACTGCGTGAAACCAAAAACGGGCAGCTCACATCTGAGGGAGGCTGTAAATTCTTCAAAGGTGTAAATGTGGATTCGCGTTAATTGAAATGTGTACATCTGAGGTATGGATGTTTACATATCAAGAGCAATAATCTCTACTGGAGTAACCATATCTCCCAGATTACCCAAAAATCAATAACTTTCCCTTAACAAATCCTAAGATTCCGTAATTCCATTCCTTAAAATAAAAAAAGTAAAAAGAAGAGAAAAAAACAAAACAAACAGCTCCTTTTAATTTCTCTTATTTTCTGTCCCTTTGACTTGCTGTATGAAGGGCTGTCTGCATGAATCGAGATGAGATTGAAGAGACTCATGAACTGTTTCATAAGATTCATCTTTGGGATTCCCAGGCGTTCTCATGTTTCCTGCTGGTACACCAAGTTGAACTGGCTCCTACTTCCCGATGACAATTATTTCTTGGTGTATTCGTTTTTCAAGTCCTAAGAACCGAAACCCTCCTTTAATCTTAGAGGGCACTCTTGCTCAATCTCCACTGGGTTTAGCCCCAGTGACGCGGTTGAAAGAGAAGTGCAGGGATCTCCTGGAGTCATGCTTTTCCCTCCACAGTTGGAGGGGCAAGTCTGGTATGGAGTTCTCTCGCCAGATTTTAAATATTGTATATAGGTATGTATGTGTTCTTTTTATTCATTTATTTTTAGGTTATTTTATTCTTATTTATTGTATATATATTATTTTTCTGTATAATTTATTTTATTTACTGTACTTAGAGTGTGAATGTGATCTGTGAACACTATTATAAATGTCCTTTAGACAGATTGTAATATTTTTCAAAAAAAAAATTTAAAAAAAAAGAAATAAAAATAAAATAATTATAAGCAAAAAAATGTTAGAACTTCTTCCTCTACGTTCCTCAATCCCCTCTCTTAATAACCTATTGACATATATATCTCCTGCCACGAAACTACTCCCTTCAGCAAAGCCTTTTTCATTCGTTCTACCTCCTTCAAGAATTCTTTAATTGTCTCAATACTTAGATCTCTCATCCACAAATTCCTTCAAACAACTCCTATTCCACCACTTACTTCACTCCCAGACTTGATTAATTAATCCACAATTGCCATTTGATTTGATTTTATTGAGTATTTTTGGACGTATGTTAAAAAGATAAAATTTGCTTGCATTAATTTGTTTTCTGCATAATTCAATTGATTGTATAATTGCAATTGCAATTAACAGTTAAATGACGAGTACCTATTATTATTTCGTCAAGCCAGACTAATAGGCAAACATTTTTGAACCTTCTTATCATTCTTAGGAAACTTTAAACAAAGAATAAAATAATTTTTTTTCATTTTCAAATAAGGTTACCCTTATGGTCTTATGAAGACATTATTAGTGCTTGAATGGACAATATCTGTAATGCTATCTCTTAATTTCTTACAAAACTAGTAGCCCTTCTCTCCCCCCCCCCATCCCAAAAAAAAAAACTACAAAGAAACGATTGTTTCTTGAATATCATTGTTTCTCTGCGAACAAATGTTACACAAATCAACATAATATTAAATACAAAGAATCAAATTGAAAGATGTACTTACTTTAAGTTATATACTTTGCCAAAGTTGGGCGCTTAGCCCCGACCCTCACTGACCTGAATCGAAATAGTCTGTTCCAAATTAGGGTTGGTCTGGGGTTTAGGCCACTACTCTAACCCTGTACCTGTCTATTGCAATTAACTCACTCTGATTGGCGTACCGATTCGGCAAATATTTAACTTGGGCTACACTTCCCCGGGAAAAGTTGTTTATTTTCAGATTAATTAAACTAGTCTTTTTTTATAATTTATATGTAAGTATATATTGTTGTATATAACGTAAGAGATGTTAACGTTATACATGTATAACAGTTTATTATCTCAAATAGAACAGAACGCAGTCATTAAACACGAAATCCTGTTTTGAGACGTTTCCTTAATTTTTTATTTATTTATTGAAAAATATAACAATCTGTCACATGGTCATTGGTTGTAGGGAGGTATGATAACATTCACACAATATGTACAAAAAAAACAAAACCTAAATAATAATCAAAAAGTATGTACAATAGATAAAATAAAATAACGTAGAAATATTTTTTTTATTATTATTTCTAAATGATATTTACAACTGTATTAAATAAATACATCAAGTAAATTTGAACTTATAGATATAATGACATGAAAACACTTGCTGAGTAACTATGTCCAATGGTAATACTCTAATGATATGTCTACATTAGGAGATCACGGGGCCATCTTATTTTTTTTTTTTAAGAATATATATCTGTTTATTGAGAAATAATACATTTTGCCACAATTAAGGGCACTGAGTACTAAGGCTGAGTGAGGCACATTCATACCATATATACAATACCATAAAAAAAAATAATAAAAAATAAATAAATAAATAAAAAAAATAAAAATCTATATAACAAAGGCAAAAACTATAATAAACCAAGGAAATGTAACTTAGAGTTAAAATTAAATGAAATACAGAAATTCTAAGCAAAATTAAATAAATTATAAGTAATAGATATAAATAGAAAAACATTCATACTTAAATACAATATTTACAATTAGGCAAGAGATCTCCGAGTCCAGCCCTCTCCACCATGTGTGAAGGACAAAGCGAGACTCTAAGAGATCCCAGCGCTTCTCTCTCAACCGCGTCGCCGGCATTAGCAGTCCGGTGGAGACTGAGAGAGGGCACTAAAACCACAAACACTCATGACTTGAGTGGAGAAGCTGGCCATTGCCAGAACTCCAGTGACGTCTTTACAAGAAATCTCGAGGCCACTGCCGTTTCAACCTTCGAGGAGGGTTGTAGGGATGACTGGAGCTAGATAAGGATTGTGCTAAAGGGTTAGGATGGTGGATTAGGTTCATGTGAAAATTTGAGAATCAGGATGGAATAACGTCAAGGATATAAGGAATGTAAAGGTCATGATGTAGGGTTTTGTTTGTGACGTAATAAGGAGCATTGACTATCATACGGAGGACTTTAGACTGAAAGGATTGGATGCGTTTGATGTTCGAAAATTTAGTTTTTCCCCACAGTTCAAGTCCGTAGGTCCAGATGGATTTGAGTATGGTCTTATATAATAATAGTTTGTTTTCTATTGATAGATTGGATCTTCTGTTAAGTAGTCTGTATAGTTGGCCATATCGTCGGTTAAGTTCTTGTCTTTTAAGTCTAGTATGTGGGTTCCAAGTTAGTCTTTTGTCTAAAAGGAATCTAAGATACCGAACTGTGTCTGAGACGGGGAGAGGCACAGAGTTGAAAAGGATATGTGGACAAGATCTGCGTCGGAGGGTAAAGGTGACATGCTTGCATTTGGATTCATTGATCTTAGTGCGCCAATTGTTGCACCATTGCTCAATTAGGGAGATGTGTCTTTGTAGATTTAAGGATGCTGTTTCAGGATCTAGGTGGGATGACAGGATGGCGGTATCGTCCGCGAAAGTTGCTAGAAGGGTATCGGGATTAGCGGTGAAGAGGATGAAGAGGACTGGGCCCAAGACACTGCCTTGTGGAACACCAGCCTCAATTGAATAATAGTTGGAGAATTCAGTGCCGCAGCGGACTTGAAAGGAACGATTTGAGAGGTAGGATTTGAGGACTAGTTCCAAGGATTGGGGTAGGTGAGTTTTGAGCTTGAAAAGCAAGCCATCATGCCATACCCCGGTCGAAAGCTTGCGCTACGTCCAGAAAGGGGCCATCAATGGGCTAATAAAGATAAATAAATTATAAAAAAAAAACAAAAAACAAAAAAAAAAACAGACATATCTATATACACTATTTACAATCAGGCGGGGAAACTCCGAGGCATGTTTGTCCCTTCAACTATGGAGAGAAAAGCAGGATTCCAGGAGATCCCTGCGCTACTCTTTCAATTACTTTAATGGTACTTAAGCCAGTGGAGATTGGTCGAGAACGCTTTAGCCACATACAATCATGTCTTGAGTGGAGAATCTGGCCATTGCCAGAACTCCAATTTATATAAACTACAAAAGATCGCGGAGCTCTTTTAACCTTTTCGGAGGATTATTAGGATGGGTGATGCTTAATAGGGATTCTGAATGAGGATTTGGATGATACGTAAGGTTCTGGTGAAGTTTAGAGATTTTTCCTGGGATAAGGTCAAAGACAAATGGGATGTTGAGGCCATGGTGTAGTGTTTTGTTGGTTACATAGAAAGGAGCATCGACTATTGTTGAAAGGACTTTGGACTGAAAGCGTTGAATGAGTTTGATGTTAGAAAATTTTGCTGTCCTCTACAGTTCTTGAGCTATGTAATCTTTATTGTCGTTTCGGGGTGAATATGTTTTTGGCACGTTTGGAATAATCTCACTTCTTGGAATTGTTTCTGGTTTGAGATGTTCATGTGTAGGTGGTGATTGAATTTGTAGTATGTTTGTCTTGGTTTAAAGAAAATTTTGTTTTTTAAATTGAAATTTAATTTTGATGTTATCATCACTTCTGCACGTTTCAATTGGTTAATTTCGCCATGATCCAGTTCAATGTTCCCGTTCGGGTTAATGTAGTTTCCCTAGGCATTCCGATATTTCATCCATATGAGAGTAATATCTTGGTTGAACTCTATAACCGGATTAAAATGATGGTACATTCATAGTGTTTTTTTTTCTGTCCTAATGAAATGTAACCGACTTCCAAGTTGTCTGTTTTGATAAGTTCAGATAGGGATTTACCAAATGCTAGAGGACTGTTTCTTTATTTTTTTTTTAGTTAGCTAGATCTTTCGACATAGTCTTAAGAATTTACTTCACGTTTTGGATAGATTGTAATGCTAATCCGTTTGTAGCTAAATAATTTGGAGCACAAAAGAGTTGAGAAATACCACAGTTAGCAAAGATTTATAAATACCTTAATTTTAAAATTAGCATCATTATCTGTCACAAAACTCAATCCATTAATCGAATACATCTCTTCTAAGGAATTAATTGTGTGATTAGAAGTGGTAGGTTTACGTGACTTTTAATCATTTAATTTTTGTCTCAACTACAAGAAAAAAATATCTTTGAAGCGACCAGCATAGTCTATCTGTATGCTTTGCCATACTTTCTTGTGCTCTTTTCAACTAAATAAAGGGGCTTTTTCAGGGTTTATAATTTCTACAAGCTGTGATTAAAAACTCGATTTTAGAATGTATTCTGGGCCAATGGCACAGAGACCAAGCGATTTCTCTTATTTTAACAATTTCAAAATGAGAAGAATATAATACTTGTAAAATAGCTGGAAGAATTTTTTAGACATGTAAACTCTGAAACCGCATCTACCTGAGTGAATACTGAATTCTGAATTTTTAATATCGCCATTCAGTAGTTTGTTTTTAAAATGTTTTGTTTCAGAATCTCCATTTGTTCTTTTATTTCAGAAGTTATTAATGACTTATCTGAAATATTTTGAGAAGTGATTTAAATCACTTCATATGAATCTTCTATAAATTGATTAATTCTGTATTTACAAGTGTTCAATTTCGGGATAAATTATAAAAAAATTGTCGGCCTCTGACATTTTTTAAAACTAAAACCACTCAATAATTCCGCATACCTAATTAAACGATGGGCTGACATAACATGCATCGTTTTATTTACGTGGAAAATTCATTTAGATGCCATAATATGATTAATGAATGTAAATTTCCTACCATAAAGATATTAATACAGACTTCTGAAAGACCAATTTACTGCAGTAGCTTCGCGATATAGTTTGTGGATATGAAGATTTACTTTCATCTAGTGATCTCGAAATGAAAGCTATAGACCTTTCTTGATCATCAATAACATGAGAAATAACGGCGGCTCTAGTCCATGTTGGGCTTGCGTCCGTGACTAGCGTCAAAGGTAATTCACGTTGATAAGACATCAATACCCTTTCACTCGCAATTCCATCCTTAATTAAATTGAAAGCATCAGTAAATTCTGTAGTCCTCCTTAATTTAATATTTTTTAGTAGATGATTTAACAATATAACTTTATCTAATGGTTTAGGAATTTATAAAACTTACATATTGGGCCAAATCAAAAATGATTTATGCTCATCCACGTTTAAAGGTTGTGGGTCTAATTGCATTAATTTTGTCTCGGCACTTCTCTGATTCAGAAGAATTTGAATCTGGGTATGTTTAAGAATAATTCGCCCTTTTGTAAAGTGTTAAAGCCCCCTCATCACTGGTAAATAGCATTAAGAAAATTATTAAAATAATCAATAATATCTTTTAAATTTTTAGTCATTTTAAAATGTCTTTTGACTTCATAAGTTTTTCCAAATATTTAATAATATGTGCTATATTCTTAGCACTGGTCATCTAACGCGGCATGGAGATAAGGCTAGTCTAAAATACATGGTATTTTTACATACACAATACATAAGCTTGATGTAAATCTTTAATGATAGGGGTAGGGTAATATGTATCTTGTAACTGCGTGTAATTTTATATTATGCACTTCCCGAATCTCTGGTTGAATTTGGTAACAATACCAAAAGGCGTACTGCATTGATCCACTGTGAATGATCAAAACGTTTCAGATTTATCTTACGTTTGAGGTATGGATGTGATAATCACAACATCATGTATAAAAATAGTTTTCAGACTTTTCAAAAATTTCATATTCAGTTGCCTAAATTGTGGCTCGTTCAACATTTATTCACGTTTTGAATATCCCAAACAAATATTCTATTCAATCCCGTCTTACCAGATCTCGTACTTCCGACCTCTGTCCACCTACTCACCGAACTGCTGCGTTTGACTAATCCTTTATAAATCAGTTTCCTCATTTAAATATTTTTTTTTTTTAAGCACCTACTCCTTTTCCATCCTTGATTGATCATTAAAAGTAGAACGTCTTATGTTCCTCGAGAAACGATTTTGTTTAATTATGCTATTTTATTTTCTCATGTTTGTATTATATATATATATATATATATATATATATATATATATATATATATATATTATTGAGTATATATTGATATTATTGATATATATATATATATATATATATATATATATATCTGTATGTTCTTAGTGTTTTTGTTTTATTCTTCTTCCGATATTTTAATTTTAATGAGAATTGTAAATATTTAATTTAATATATAAAAAAATAAAATAAAGATAATAAAATAAGTGGATAATAAAAACAATATTTTCATTGCAAATATTTTTGTTTTTTTTTATGCATTCTCTTCCGATAAGTGATGTGTGATTACTTGTTACAATATAAATATTAGTACTTGTCTTTATATTATTAATTCTTTTTTTTTATCTGATTGCAACCCCCAACCAACTTCCAGTCGTCTTAATTGATTCAAGTTTGGCTGGTTCCATATTTGTAATTTTTTTTGTTTGAGTATTCATAAAATTTGCCACATTGAAAGGCAATAAGTATTAGGGCTACAAGTATAACTATAAGTTTTATTCAATTGTCAGATGATATAATTTTAGTTTTCCAATTCATTCACTTCTAAGAAGTGGTGTGTAATTACTTTTTAAAATATAGATATCACCACTTGTCTTCGGATTATCATAAGAAAATCGAAAATTGACAAAGCTTTCAGATTTAAAATAATCATTAGAATTCTAAATAATCTCCTCACGAAATGTAACAGTTGTAGCTTCTAGCTCTAGATTTTTATTTTTAATTGGCTATAGGCATAATAGAAACTTCTCTGTCGGAATCGATTTGGAAATGCGTCGTTTTATCATTTAATCAAACTTTTATTCGAAATGAGTTTTCTGGTATAAAATTTATAAAGAAGGTAGAGTTTAAAGGAATTATTGTATTTACTGCATTTATTGATAAAATTGTCACAGTCGTCATCTTCAGTCTGTCAACCGAAATAACTTATTGGTTTTCCATTATGAGCGGATACACGAATCTTTACAACGTGACAAGATTTTTCATATTTTCGGCACTTCAACAGCTCTTTTAACATGGATTCCCTATGGTCCTTGCCGCAATCTAAGCATGCGTTTTGAAGTTTTACAACGACTGACATTTTGTCGAAGTTATTTCTCTTAAAGGCTTCATTATTCGACTTATGACTTTCGAAAGTTGGACTTTGTTAATGTCAACATTTAAAGTATTGTAAATTTGACTTGATTTTTAAATGCCGTTTGGAGCATTGGCTATTTCAACGGCTTTAGAGATTATAATGACATCTTCTTCTTGAAATACTTGCTCCTTGATTTCTACATTACAATAGGCCCGAAGAACTTGAGGTTGTAGTAGAATTTAAGTTATCAGTGGTATGCATTCTTCGTCATGACAATGTATACTTAATTATTTAAATTAATTACATTAATTAAGACAATTATTTATATTTTGCAATATGATTAAAAATTTATGTATCTCTGTGTGGAAGTTAGATTTCGGGCCGAGACGTGAAACTAAAAAGGGTAATAAGCTCATCAAAATATTCTGAAAATTATAAATCCAGTAATGTAAAACTTGACAATATTTGAAAATATGTTGTCCCTAATGCATTTATTAATATTTTAGTTTCCATTTTATTTACATCCGATACCTCCCCATCATGTTTTTAAAAATTCGAAATGTCTTTTATGCCGCTCATTATATAAATTAAATTACTCTTATAAATATATAAATTAAATAAAGTTATTAAGCTCGTGATATGTTCATGATTTGGCCAGTATGGACAATAAGATGTTATTTAATAAAAAACTGGGTCGATAGTAACTCGAATACGCTATTGAAAAAAATTAAATCAATAAAAAGTAACGGAAGTCACTCTAAATTCAACCTTTCGCGTGTTAAATCCTCAATAATTTCTGAGGTGGCTGATTGGATCAAGGTCTGAAAACTATTTATAGAAGTTCAAACATTTGTTAGCAATAGGGTGTATCTATTTTTTTCGGTCTATTTGCTAAATGGACCAATATTGTTTAAAACGTTGTAACGACTATGTTTATTTTTAAAAACCGATGTTTTAGCTATTTTAGGATTTACTAGATGTACCTAATTGTGACCAGCACATACCATTAGGATTTAAAAAGAAAATACTGGCAAACCAGCTCTAAATATAAAAAAAAAATGTTTTCATTTTATCTGCTTTTATCTCACACCAGGGCATCATTAATGCGATAATCAAGTTCGAAATCGGTGGACATGACATGTAAACGATATTAGTTTGTTACTAATGCAGTAAAACTTCCTAATTTTAACTTTGTTTTTATCTCTCAATGTCCAATAGCAGCGTTACCTCGCTCCAGTGTGCGTCGGTTCGAATACGGCCTAGGAAGAGAGGACTTTTATTTCGTAGCGGACCCACGGATTGAAATTCGGCCTTCTCATTCTGGTTAGAAGATTTTTGGTTGTACCACTAGAATACCCCCCGGATGCCAGGAATTGTGGTGGGTAGGGGGTAATAAAAAAAAAATAATTAAAGTGGGATGAGACTACATTCACATTATATGTACAGAAAATATAAAATAAAAAGGAGAAAATAACTACTAATAAATAAAATAACTTAAAGATAAGTAAATTAAAAAAGAAAATACTGACATACCTATATATACTATTTACAATTAGTTGAGGGAACTCCAAGCCAGGCGTATCCGTCCAACTATAGAGGAAAAAGAAGGACTCCAGGAGATCCCTGCACTACTCTCTAAACCGCCTCACTGGAGATAAACCCAGTGGATATTAAACTATTCTCAACAACTGAGTAAGCGCAAAATTGTGAAATAATGTTATTTACAATCATATAGCCTGATGATATATTAGTGATAAAGAGAAAACCGATTGTTTCACCTGAAAATAATAATAACCAGGAGAACCCTGCCGAAGATGAACAGCTTTTAATTACTTTATTGGAGACATCTAAGCAATTAACACTCAATTCCATGCATTTAGTTTGCTTTTACAAATACACGTTGTTAGAGGCAACGTTCTGCCCACTTTTTATTATTTTTTTCAAATTTATATATATATATATATATATATATATATATATATATATATATTTTAATCTATTTATTGAATAATAATACAATCAGCCACTGCTGGAGGGCTATAAGTATTAGGGCTAAGAGTTCTCATTCAAACAATATATACAAATAATAGAGAAATAAATATAAATATAAAAAGTAAATAAATACTACTGATGAAGAAAGTAAATAAAAGAAAAAAAAGTAAACAATAACATAAAATAGAAACTTCCAAACACAATCATACCTATATATAATATATAAATTCGCCCAGGAATCTCCGAACCAGGTTTTTCCCCCACATGTGGAAGGCAAAGCAAAACTCCAGGAGATCCCAGTGCCACTTTTCCAGCCGCATCACTAGTATTAGAAGCCAGTGGAGACTGAAAGAGGGCACTAGAGCCACTGACGCTCGGGACATGAGTGGAGAAGCTGGCCACTGCCAGGACTCCAGAAGCATATTTACAAGAGATCTCTGGGCCACTGCCGTTTTAACCTTCGTGGAGGATTGTAGGGATGAAGGGAGCTGGATAGGGATTGAGCTAGAGGATTTGGATGATGGATAAGGTTCTGGTGAAAGTTTGAGAATCTGGATGGAATGATGTCGAGGACAAATTGGATGTTAAGGTCATGGTGTAGGGTCTTATTTGGGACATAATATGGGGCATTGACTATTGTTCTAAGTACTTTGGACTGGAAGGATTGGATGCGTTTTATATTCGAATGTTTAGCAGTTCCCCACAGTTGAAGTCCGTAAGGTCCAGATAGGTTTCAGTATGGTCTTGTAGATTGAAAGTTTATTTTTAATCGAAATATGAGATATCCTACTTAGTAATCTATACAGCTGGCCATATCGTCGGTTAAGTTCTTGTCTTTTAAGTCTGGTATGTGGGTTCCAAGTTAGTCTTTTGTCTAGAAGGAAGCCAAGGTAACGGACTGTGTCTGAGTAGAGAAGTGGAATTGAATTAAAAAGGATTGGCGGACAGGGTCTGCGTCGCAGTGTGAAAGTGATATGTTTGCATTTCGATTCATTGATTTTGATGCTCCAGTTGTTGCACCACTGCTCAATCAACGAGAGCAACGAGAGGTGAGATTGAAGGTTTATAGATACTATTTGAGGATCTGAGTGGGAGGATAGAATGGCAGTATCATCAGCAAATGTAGCTAGAAATGTATCGGGATTTAAAGGGATATCGAAAGTAAAGAGGATGTAGAGAACTGGGCCCAAGACACTGCCTTGTGGAACACCAGCCCCAACTGGATAGTAAGTGGAGAATTCGGTGTCACAATGGACTTGAAAGGAACGATTTGAGAGGTAGGATTTGAGGACTAGGTATAAGGATTGGGGTAAATGGATTTTGAGCTTGAAAAGCAGGCCATTGTGCCACACCCGGTCGAAAGCTTGCGCTACGTCCAGAAAGGCACCAATTTATATATCAGGCATGGTATCCAATCCTTACAATCCAAAATCCTTCGTGTATTCCTCAACACTACTTGCTTTGTCACAAATAAAATCATTCATAACGACCTTAATGTACCATGTGTTTCCAATTCAGCCGAATCCAGATACATATCCTTCGATAGCAAACTTCAAAATCATTCGAACCCTCTCTTTCAAACCTCTCATTTGCTTCTTCCTCGATCCCTAATAACCCTACGAGGCTTCTGAAAAGGCGTCTACTTATGTAAATATATTATTAGGGAGTCACCAATGGGTAATTTTTCAACAAGCATTTTCATGCGATGCATCATTCCTGTGTACACATTTACTAGATTTCTTATTTGATACAGTTGTAAATATCATGAATAAATAAATAAATAAAATATTTTAGAATGACCCATTTGGTATTTTTTCGATTTCAGGACGAAATGTGCCTGTCGGTACTTCAATGCTCTTAAGAAATGTTTTATCATGAAAATAGAAGTACCAAAAACACACAAAAAAGTAATTTACTAAAACACCTTACCGATTTCCACCTATTCATGTGAGCATTGGCCTCTCACCACAAAACACAAGAGCCAAATTCAAGCTATGAAGATGCTATACTTGAGAAGAATGGAGAGGGAGACAAGAAGGAACCGACCACGAAATAAGAAAATAAGGTCAAAATTGGAACTTAGTCCGAGAATAATGTCGAGTAACACAATCTAAGATGATTTAGCATCATGGACAAACTATAATGGATGAATTTTACAAAGGAATTTTAGTTTAATAAATTAAATAGCATATAATAAATTATAAAATATATATAGATATATTACAGGTGGTCCATATACCACACACCAGTAGTCAAATTGGAGAAATATTAAGGAAGTAACAAAGATCCTATGGGTTTATAATGCAAATAAGGGAAGAAGGTAATTTAGACTTCTTAAGGTTGAAATGGCACGAAAGGATATATTAGATATATGGCTTTGGAAGGAAAGAGTTTGGTCAAAGATTATTTCGAGATTTTTAGTGATAGGATAAAATGTTATTATGATTTAGGTACAGGGTTAGAATATTAGGAAAAGCTTAGAGGAGATAGTTGGAGCCATCATATATGCCTTCGTCTTCTCCAAAATTCAACTTCAACTATTTAGCTTCTACCCAGTCACAGATTCTATTCAGGCCTTTTTTAGAAATAGAAATAGAAAATAACTTTATTCTGGGACAAAGTCCCTTTAGAATAACAAAATAGAACATAATTAAAATACTACATCTGGCCAAAATAAAACAATAATAAAAAAGAGAAAGTAAAGAAAATATTAATCAAACAAGCTATATACAAAAAAAAAATCTATATACAAAACACTTAAAACTATGATAAAACACTTAAGACTATGTACAGTAGGAAAAATTATAATTATACTCTTTTGAAAAATAAAATAATAAAAAGTACATTGAGTTCTTCTTTAAAATGAGGTGTGTTTCTGCTAACAAAGTAAAGACAAACCTGACAATATAAAATATCAGTGTATTTAAATAATGATTAATATGTAGACTCATCATTGTCAAATGATAGGTACAGATTTAATTATATACGAATAAAAAATAATAAAAAACAATAAAAAAACAAAAAAAAAAAAAACAATAGATGTGGTCAGTGGCATTAAGAGCAGGAAGATATTGTAATATCCCTAGTGAAGATCACAGTATAGAATAGTACTATCGTATGATGACTAGAAATGTATAATATCGAAAGTTTAGCAAGTATCTGACTGTTTTTGTGATAGGAATTGGAATAGGAGGGATTTGAATGTGGATATGGAAGGGGAATGTCGAATTTTGATAGGTAGAGAATTCCAGAAATTGACAGCGCGAGCTATAAAGGAATTTTGAAATGAGGCAGATCTGTGAGAAGGAATGTAGAGGTCAGAAGGTCGAGATCTTGTTGAAAGGGAATGGACTGAGGACTTGAATTGGAGAAGGTTGTAGGCGTATGAAGGACGATGGCTGTTGATGATTTGATAGAGGAACGTACCAAGGAAATATTGTCTTCTAAAGGAGGGGAAGAGCCACCTTAACTCAGTGTAGTGGTGAGAGACATGGGGGTACCTCGGGGCACCAATAACAAATCTTACGCAGCTATTCATTAATCTTTTCAGTCTATCACGGAGCTCCACCGAGAGGCCATCTTACACCACACAGCTGTAGTCAAAGTGGGGAAAGATGAGAGAGGAAATTAGGAGTCTAGTCTAGGAGTTTTTACGTTATTTTTTGTCTGCTAATGGATGGAAAAAAACGGGTACATATAGAAACTGTCAGCATAAATATTGTATTTGGAGTGATGGATCAGGAGAGGAAGGTAATTAATATAAATAATCAGAGTGGAGGGTAGAGGAACAGAACTGCTGATGGGAAGTGTCTTGGATGGAGATTTACCTGGAACGACAGTAAAATGTGACTCTTCTGAGAAGAAGGATTTTTTAAAGTTTGGAAATGAGAGAAACAGAACGGAAACAATGCAGTGAGGAAACCTGAAATTTTATTTAAAGGTCGGACTAGTTGTCCAGTAAATAAATGATTATTGAAGGAAATGGAGGGTACACACGTTATATAAAAAATTAAAGCTGATAAAATTTGCAAAATGATCGATTATATACCTTTTTCGCCACCTCGCTTAGTTCCCGAGTTATCCGTCCTCTACCATCACTAAATTAGAAAGAAAATATTTTTACTTCACGTTTTTTACTGTATTTTATTAGCTAACTCGTGATTGCTCCGTTCTACGATTAAGTGATACAGAAGAAAGTTTCTAATAATTAAATTTTCTTCAAGAATATATATCATTTTACTAGTTTATCTTAAAAAGTTAGATCAATTCTAATTTTATATGGTTACTCCGAGATTTTCTAAATATTCACGTAGACGCTCGTATATGCACACCCACACATACATACATATATATGTAAAACCCGAAAAAAGTTTCCTTAGAAGGTCAAAACGCCTAGAGGCGCCTCTCCCCATCTAGTTCTCCACCTAGGAGAGGATAATTTTAATATATTTATCTCTTGAATAGTCCAAACATTGTCCCAAAGTCAAAAATAGTAACCACTCCATTTCCTTCTAAATCCCCTTTTCGAGCATTCGTTGACTGGACTATAGGGCAGTCAACCAAGAAGATGGAAATATCGAATTTTGTATGAAGAAATAAAGTACATTTTTTTTTTAATTTCAGTTTCTGGAATGTTGTCAGGACCATAGTTATTTGTGTGGAATTTTAGGATAGTGGCAAATAGTTTATCGATAAAAATAAGTTTTCCGGTTTGAAATTGTGATGTTCAATATTGGCAGTAGGAGAACTATTGCAAGCGAAAGTTTAAAAATGATCATGAAATCATTTGCAGTGAACTAGAGGGAACTATAGTTATTGCATTAAGGTAAGGATAATTCACAAAGTACGTTTCACTTGAATTTCGAATTGGGAACATTGAAAATGGCATCATGGGTGTATGTGGATTTAGTAAGCCGGTCAGCAGATAGGGTTCTATTGCAATGTTCTTTGAAAGGCACTTAATCTTTTGTCCAAAATAGTAAAAGAGCAGATAGATATCCCTAAAACTGGTTGCCAGGGCGTTATTTTTTTTTAATTTCCAACGAAAAAACAAGAATTGATCTAATTGAAACAACTCGTTGCAAATTACTTGCCTTATGGAATTTATAAGATTTTAAAATCCCTTCCCAAAAATTTTTTTTTTTATTATTTGTTTATGATATTTACAACTTTAATAAGAAAACATACATTCAGTAAATGTGATAACAGATAATAAAAACATGAAAACACTTGTCAAGAAACTACCCAGTGGTAGCACTCTAAAAAAAATGTTTTTACAATAGGAGATCTTGAGACCATCCTTTTTTCAGACGCCTTGGAGGGTTATTAGAGATCTAGGAGGAAGCAAAGCTAGAAACGAGAGGGTTTGGATGGTTCTGAAGTTATCATGGAAAGAAAGGTGTCTGGATTATGCCAAATCGGAAACATAAGGAACATTAAGGTGGTTATGGATGATTTTATTAGTGACAAAGTAAGGTTCATTGAGGATTTTACGAAGGATTTTGGATTGTAAGGATTGGTTACGTGAAAAATTCTATGGTTTTGTGGAGCCCCAAATCTCAACTCCGTAAGTCCAAATAGGTCTTATTGTAGTTATATATATGAATCTTTTGTAATTAACTGAAAACATAGATCGTTCGTTTAATAAGTGCTGGAGTAATCGGAAACGTCGATCAGTTTCTTGTCGTTTGAGTCTGGTATGAAGATTAAAAGTTAGACTTTGGTCAAAGTGTAGTCCAAGGTGCCGGATTTGTTCAAGAGGAATAAGCGGGGTATTACTAAAGGATACTGTAGGAAAGGAAGTCATAGGTTTACGACGAAGGGTAAAGGTAATTTGACGGGATTTATTTGAGTGTATTTCAACCACACATCCACCATTCTTGGAGGTTTGTGATATGCTATTGGAGAGTTTGGGATGCAATTGTTGGAACATTATTAACTGATAGGACACATGTGTCATGAGCATACGTGGCAATGACAGAGGTGGGATGGGTTGAATTGTCAGCTGCATAAATTGTATAGGACCTGCATAATAAAGGATAGGACCTAGAATACTACCTTGAGGAACACCAGCAGACTGGGAATATAGCGATGAATAAGCGTTATTGTGATTCACTTTAAAGTATATGTCAGTTAAGTAGGGACGAATAATGAGGAAGTATGTAAGGTCTAGGAATTTACGGAGTACGGAAAGCAGTCCCGGGTTCCAGACTCGATCAAATTCTGAAGAGTAGAATTGAATTTCATCAACAAACCAATAATTTGATCCCACTCAAGCAACTTGGTAGTAGAACTTGCTCCTAGATTCGTTTATTGCATGCCAAACGACTATGTTAAAAGCAATATGTCCCTAGTCTGGGTTGTTTATAGAAAAACATTTGACTCAGATTTTCATAATTGGCTGCTAAAAGTTCGGAATTTATATAAAATATGTTAGGGAATTTCTGAGAAAATGGATGACAAAAAATTTCCAGAAACTGAAGAACAAAACTATGAATGAAATATAAGAAATCATCTGAGTACATTACCATTTAAAGAAGTAAATATCAAGAAGACTGCCTTAGCCCACTTTGGTTTTGTCTTGCGAGTGCTCCGTTATCGATTTTTTTGAATCGTGAAGAGAACGGATATAAAATGAAATTTAATGAATTATCACGTATATCTTTTATATGGATGATATGAAGCTTTACACCTCTAATAAATCTCAGCCGCAGTTACTCACTTCAGTGACTCTATGCAGATGCCACTTAGGACGGAAAAATGCGCAGTTATACATGTTATAAAATGGAAACCAGATAATTCTGAATGGAGAACAGCATATTAAGTATATTTAGAAAGAAGAAATATAAAAGACTATGTCAGAATTTCGTAATTAATTAAATTAAAAATAATGATTAGGAAAATGGATCGAGAACAACTGAAAACATCTGAGGGAGTCAAGCATGTTCGGAGTTGTACGATCATTTCCAAACCTGCATAATTTGGTTGATCAAAGGCGAGAAATGCGCGGGTTCCAATAGTATTTGTGAGGTTTTCATATTGGATAGCTCTAGTGTTAATTAACAATCAATTAGATAAATTATGACTCAATGAAAACCAAAATTTGTAAATATACATATACCTTTTGTATATATACTTAATAAAAATACCGGCTATGATAAAATTCGGTTCGCTGCCTACATGCTATTTTACTTATTTAACCACGGCACATTTATAGAACTAAAAAAAATTTCATTCCGGACTAAAAAATACGTGGCACTCTTTTGGATAAATAAATAATTAAAGTGTACATAATTAGAAGAAAATGGACGGTAAAGAAAATCGTTTAATTTAACGAATTCGATGTGGGAGGAAATATATTGAAAATAAATGTTTTAAATGAATGTATTATATTCATATTCTGTCTACGATTTCTACTTCCCTTTCTATGAAAATACCTATTTTTACTCAAAGCAGAATGGTCAATGAAAGTTGCATAAATGTTGTTAAAGAATATATTTTATTTTTGGATCATAAAGATTATTAATGTTGTAATTAGTGTTGCCCAAAATCCGTCTTGCACTTCGTAAGACTGAGACCAAGACTGGACCATACAAAAAAAAAATGAGAATAAAAATAATAATTAAGACAAATAATCCTAGACAATTTTAGTTACTATGTGTAAAGAATTGATAAATCTAATATACTTTTGCATATATTTTTTTCCAATTTTCCATACGGGGTTTTGTAAGGTTTTCCCGTTCTGAAAAATGACAGAAATATCTTTGTAGTATGTAGTAGTGACATTTTTTAAAAGGTTATTAAAGTTACGACAAAACTATTTTTTTTTAAATCGTCTTAAACGTACCAATTATAGCAAAGATTCAGTATATTGAATTATTTTCATTTATTTTAATAATTGTTCACTTGCCCGTTTGCATTGCTTCAGCTTATCAAAGAAATCGCACTCTACTGATTTCTCTGATCAGTCAATAGGAAAATCAGTCTAATTAAATTGTGTGATTTTGAATGGATATCTTTATATGATATGAGAAGGAGTTGGTCGGGGGGTGCGGTCAAATTAATACTATTTAAAAAAAAAATCAGGGCGTTGCATAAGGCTCTGCAGGAAGCAGTTGATAGACTGGCAGTTGAAACAGGTCTAGTCAACATATTTATAATTATAATTGAATAAGAAAATATTTATAATTGAAAAAAAAATGAAATTTAAAATAGGTTGAAAAGTCGTGTGAGTGGACACACTACATATTTAAATTTCCTACCTATACTAGGTAAGGAAAGTATTGCGATTGGGTCAAATTTTCGATATGTTGTTTTCGACGGATATATATGTTTCAGAGCACCCTGAGTCCGAAAAAAAACATTTTTAGCCATTGGTCTGTCTGTGTGTCTGTCTGTGCCAAGATTTTCTCGGGACTAGTGGACTGTTTGTTGCTTATTTTTTTTGTAAATATTCTATGGTAAATTTAGAACCTGTTTCTTTTTAAGATAATGAAATTTCCTACAAAACTATATAAAAATCGTTCATTTCGGATAACTATTAACGAAGTTACAGCTATTCAATTTCCAACGGAAGATTCCGGGTACAAATCCTGGTGTCAGAAAAGGATGAATGAGAGAAGAAAGGTAACTAAGTGAAAGTACGATAATCTGTTGCCTTCATCTCAGAAGCTTCACTATTACCTCTACTTTTAACATAAATTATTGTTAGACAAAATTAGGCAATGACATACGTTTTTTCATCAGCAATATTAGAAGATATTGAAATTTTTACACTGATCTACCTCAAGTCGGTTTAAATTGCTTTAGTTAATCAAATAAATCGTACTCAAATCTTTTCTTTAATCAATTTTGAGGAAAATAAATGTAATTCAATTTTTTTTTGTTTCTTAATGGACATATGTAAAGATATAAAAGACTGAAATAGGTAGGAAAGTCGTGTGAGTGGACACATCAGATTTTTTATTTAAATATTCGGTGACATCGTATAGATTGTCTCTACTCTACAACTCTACCGTTCCAAGGTGGTAATTATTAGTTAATTGGTAGTTAGTAGTTAGTAGTTATTGGTAGCTAGTAATTAGTTAGTAATTGGTAATTACCATTCCAAGGTACCTCTTTCTTTCTTCACAATGACTTTAATGTATTGTCAAGTTAATTTCACTAATTTGGTTAGAATTTACTATATTTTTTGTCAAGAAAGCATCTAAATGTACCTATTTTGTAGTGTTTTTTAAAGATATAGAGTAACATGTTTCATAAATGGCAATAAGCTAATAGGTAACTGCAAGGCTCTTGAGTTCGACCAAGCCCAAGTCTTGCATTGCCCAACTCGTCTTGGTCTTGCATTTGTGCAACACTAGCTGTAGTATTGTGTTATGCGGTGTTACGAAAAATAATTCTTGCATGTATTAATATTTGCCAAAAATTTATGAATGAGTTTTATTAAAAAAATATCTTAATGTAGCAATAACAATAAACCGCGTAGAATTTAATGTATTTGGTAAACATCTGCCTAGTGTTTTTTATGCGCTTCTATAGAAAATATAGTCCACTTTTAAGAAAAATAGATTTATATTATTTACTTTACTTATATTTACTTTTTATATAATAAAATATCGTGGGTAAGAAAAGCGGATGGAGGTCCATAGGGTGTCCTAGCATCTCGGAAACGACACTTAAGGGAATAATAAAGTTTTGAATATAGTAAGAGACCGTTGAGTCGTCCTCCTCTCCACAAAACATTTCGAATAGAACCATATTTTCTCATATTTTATATGGAAATATTACTAGCAGCTACACTATGAGGAAGATATCAACGAAAAGAAATCATATCAAGTAAAAATAATTATATAAATTATCCTTTAATTATTAACTATAAAAAAACTACAACGTTCCTACAATATAACAGTAAGATATTTACTTGTTGTGCATGTTACTATGTATAATAATAAACATAATAATAAAAAATAAAATCACATTAACAGATTCGATTGGTACGTATAGATCAATAGTTCCATAGTGGAAAAAGATTTAATGTATCGATTGCTTATACATTCAACTATCTATCTGTACACAACAAGCGAATTTTTTTTTTCTTTCGGTTTTGATATTTAAAACTGTATTATAAAAAAAAAACACAACTAGTAAATGTGCACTGAGGAATATAATAACATGAAATCTCTTGTTGAGAAACTACCCACTGTTAGCACTCAAATAATAAATTTCAACAAGAAGGTCAAGGGGCCACCTTCTTTTCAGAGGCCTCGGAGGGTTATCAGGGATCGAGGAGGAAGCAAGGTTTGAAACGAGAGGGTTCGGATCGTTCTGCAGTTTGTTATGGAAGGATAGTTATCTGGATTGAGCCAAATCGGAAACATATGTAACATTAAGGTCTTTATGGATGATTTTATTTGTGACAAAGTAAGGAGCGTTGAGGATTTTACGAAGGATTTTGGATTGTAAGGATAGGATACGAGAGGAATTCGATGGTTTAGTGGAGCCCCTAATTTCAATTCCGTAAATCCAAATAGGTCTATTCCGTAAATTATCGTCATTTATATGAGTCGTTTGTAATTGATTGAAAGCTTAGAGCGGTTTTCTAGAAAGTGTTGGAGTAGTCGGAAACGCCGAACGGCTTCTTGTCGTTTCAGTCTTGTATGAGGATTCCATGTGAGTCGTTTGTCCAGGTGGCCATTAATGCTAAATAATTTTTTATAATTATATTTATTTATACATGTCAGTGTTTGTGACATTCTATAATGCAAGGCTGGTACAAGAAATACGACTAAGTAACGAAGCACAAATGACAAAAAATAACCCAATTAAAAAATATACACTGTATTTAGTAGAGTTGGCAGTACAAAGAGACGAAGATATGTTTTTGAGTGTTTTTAGATACCAGTCTCATAATGTGCAAATAATGCCACAACATGCCATTTCGAATACCGCAACAACAAATCATGATTTGTTCTTTAACTTTATTTTGTTATTATTAATCCTTATTATTTTTTCTAGTCTGCCAAATAAGTTTTGGATGCTGCAAATGTTTACATATTTTATATGTATATATTTTTTTAAATATTTTATTTATAATTTTATTGAAATTTACAACTGTATTACATTAAAAATACAACAGGTAAATGTGACATTGGTAACATGACATGTAAAATATGAAGAGAAACTACCCATTGGTAGAACTCAAATTAAAGTTCTATATTAGAAGATCCCGAGGCCATTTTCTTTTCAGACGCCTCGGAGGGTTATCAGGGATAGAGGAGGATGCGATGTTTGAAACAAGAGGGTTCGGATGGTTCTGCAGTTTGTTATGGAAGGATAGGTATCTGGATTGGGCCAAATCGGAAACATATGGAACATTAAGGTCTTTATGGATGATTTTGTTTGTGACAAAGTAAGGAGCGTTGAGGATTTTACGAAGGATTTTGGATTGTAAGGATTGGATACAAGAGGAATTCGATGGCTTAGTGGAGCCCCAGAGCTCAATTCCGTAGATCCAAATAGGTTTTATTGTAGTCATGTATATGAGTCGTTTGTAATTGAGTGAAAGCTTAGAGCGTTTGTCTAGTAAGTGTTGGAGTAGTCGGAAACGTCGAGCGGTTTCTTGTCGTTTCAGTCTTGTATGAGGATTCCATGTGAGTCGTTTGTCGAGGTGGAGTCCTAGGTAACGAATTTGTTCAACTGGGATAAGTGCGGAATTGTTAAAGAATACTGTAGGACAGGAGGTCATAGGTTTGCGACGCAGGGTAAAGGCAATTTGATGGGATTTATTGAAGTTTATTTTAATCATCCAGTTTTGACACCATTCTTCAAGATTTGTGATGTGTGATTGGAGAGTTTGGGGTGCAATTGATGAATCATTGTTAACTGAGGGTACACGTGTCATCGGCATAGGTGGTGATGACAGTGTTGGGATGGGCTGGAATGTCAGCTGTATAAACTGTGTAAAGGATAGGACCTAGGATACTACCTTGAGGAACACCAGCAAATTGAGATAAAAGAGATGAACAGGCATTTTTGTGATTTACTTTGAAGTATCTATCACTAAGGTAGGAACGGATAATGAGGAAGTATGTAGGTGGTAGGAATTTACGAAGTTTGTACATCAGTCCCGGATGCCAGACTCGATCAAACGCCTGTTCAACGTCGAGAAAGACTCCCGTGCAGTACATTCAGCGCTCCAATGCAGAGGAAACCACGTCTACCACACGATGACATTGCTGAATAGTGGAGTGAGATGTACGGAATCCAAATTGGTGATCTGGGATTATGTTATTAGAATCTAGGATGGGATACAGGCGTTTTAAGATGTGTTTTTCTAGGATTTTGCCCATAATGGGTAAAAGAGAGATAGAACGGTAAGAGGATGGGTATTCTGGCGGCTTTGTGGGTTTCGGTATCATTTTGACTATGGAAAGTTTCCAAGAGTCAGGAAAATATGTAGTTCGGAGTACCGCATTATATATATTATATGTATATTAAAAGTAGTTTTAAATATTTATATATTGTCCCCAGTATATGCAATGTGGGTTGGGATCTGGTAGCTTCCTGATCTGAAGAGGTGAAGAGTTCAACTACTTCCACTAAATATGTCCCAATTTACTTTTTTTTTTTTTTTTTTTTTTTTTTTTTATTGAATAATAATATAATCAGCCACTGTTGGAGGGCTATAAGTATTAAGGCTAAAAGTTCTCATTCATACAGTATATACAAGTAATACAGAAGTAACTATAAATATAAAAAGTAAATAAATAATACTTATAAAAAAATGTAAATCAATAGAAAAAAATAAAAAAAAAAATAAAATAAAAAAATAAATAAATAAACAAAATAAAATAAAAACTTCTAAACACATTCATACCTATATACAATATATACATTCGCCCAGGAATCTCCGAGCCAGGCTTTTCTCCCCACATGTGGAAAGCAAAGCAGGACTCCAGAGATCCCAGTGCCATTTTTCCAGCCGCATCACTAGTAAGTCCCAATTTACTAGAAAAAAAAATGCATTTAAGCCTGTCAGACTACTTCAATGTAAATAAAACCTAGCTGATATTAAAGACCGCTTACTCTTACATCAATGTAACTACTTTAATCGTAATCGTTAGAGCCATTTTCGAGAAAATCGTGTAAAATGATATAAAGTGCCACTTACGGTAAGTCGATTTTGGCGAATGAGTTGCTGTAGCCCAGGCATATACTTACTTTTAAGTACGGAATTTCAGTTTCGTAAGTCTTTTTGTTTTGGGCTATACAATTCACTCACATTGTCGCGGGACTTGATTATTTGGATTCAAAGGGATACCTTTAATAAGTATTTTCGCTGAAAATTCGGATTCAAAAGTTTTCGCAATCGCAATAATTTCTCTTATTAATTGAAAGTAAAAAGTTTTAATTAAAACTTTTTTAAGTACATAATTTTCAAACAAATTTAACTTTTAAATCAACAATACGAAGGTGGCCTCGAGATCTCCTTTTTAAAATACATTTTACTGTTGTGTGGGTCGTTTCACAACAAGCATTCTCATGTTATTATTTCCTATGATGACATCTACTGAATGTATTTTTATTTTTATTAAAGTAGTAAATATCGTTATTTTTTGAATTACATGTTTATTGATAAATACTACAATGTCTCAACTGAGGACACTTATAATAGAGTTCACTAAACTATATTCACACCATATTTACAGAATCAAAAAATAAATAAGGTAGTTACAAAATGATATACAGCGAAATAAGAACAAAATAAAATATCATAATGAGGAAAGAAAATAATAATAATAGTAATAATAAAATAAAAATAAAAAATAAAAAAATTTAAAAGATTTAAAATATATATATATATATATATATATATATATATATATATATATATATATATATATATATATATATATATATATATATATATATATATATATCTTTAGATGAGGGCATACCTCTTTACACTATTTACAATTGGCTATGGGAACTCCGAACCAGACTTGTAAAGTGGTGGAGGATAAAGCGAGGCTTTAGGAGATCCCTGCGCTTCTCTCCCTCAATCACTTCACTGGTATTAATAGCCAGCGGAGGGTCAGGGCGCTACAACCACAGACACTCATGACTTGAGTGGAGAATCTGGCCATTGCCAGTACTCTAATATATACATGTTCATAAATAAATTAATAAATAAAAATAAAAATAAAAATAAAATAATAACAATATAAGTTATGCTATCAACCAGATAGTGTTTTTGTTTCTTTTTTATTTCGCCAGCAATGATGAACACGGTGCTTGAACAGTGGGCCTGAGAGTCACTATATTAACTCATAAAAAACAAAACGAATCAAAAAAACCAATACCATCATTCATGTGAAGCTGAACAAAAAGTTTTTTGTTTGAAAAGGGGGTTCACTGAGTTCACCCCTCTCTCATTCACAGTATAATCTTATTTTTTGTAATATTGAAATTACTCCGGTAAAACATAGCAACAAAAAGTCTCCAGCTCTTCGCATAAGACATGTCTTTACCAAATTTATTGTTATCATTATACTTTTGTTTTATTGACACTTTGATACCGTCTATAACTATTGTTCCGTGATTAACTTTTTGAATCGATGTTACAGTCAGTACAATAGTTCATCAACGTTGGATTCAGTAAATGGGTTCTGTTAATTGTAGGAGGCTGAAGTGGAGTTGCATATTATCATCTGTGTAACGGTCGTGTAGCATGCGAGCTACGGGTGAGTTATCTAGTCCAACATGTTCCTCTTCAGTAATTGTTACAAACTGAAATAAATTCAAATTTATTTCGGGGCGGGCCAAGGCATGTCACTAGCAATGATTTTTTCTGTCATTTAAACCATCTTAGAATACTTTAAGATCGATAACAATCAATTCAATTCCTAAACACCTAAAATGTAAATAAACATTTTTATGGAGCATAATCAACAAATATTTAAAATATAACTTTGGTTGGTTGTTTTGATGTCATAGGCACAAAACATCTAAGTCATAAGCACCTTATCCATAACTATATTATTATTTGAAGATTTAGCTGGTAGGTTAAATGGAAAAAAAAGTAAAATAATAGATAAAAAATATACATATAAAAATAAATAGATAAAAGAGTAATAATAATAATAAATAAAATAAGGGGTAAAAATGTGATAGATCTCGCTGTCAAAAATCTTCAATGTCTGTCTTTAAAGCACCACCCGATAAATAAATAAATAAATAAAATATATATATATATATATATATATATATAAAAAATTGAATAAGAGAAAAAGATACATAGAAATTATTATTATAGCTCTTTCATTAAATCTTTCCTTTTCAAGAAGTGATATTATTTTTTCAATTCTATTGCTTTCGTTTCCTAAGGCTACTGATATATTTTGTGAAATTAAATTATTTAATATATTTATATTTAATATAACTTTGTATTAACCCATTAAAACATGTTGAATCATCATAACTTCAATATTATGGTTCACCAACTAATTTTAATAATTTATTAATTTCACCTAATATTATTATAAATTATTTATGAGAAAGTTCGTTTGTCATTCCTAAGGGAAATACAGCGAGATGAAACCCTGATATAATGATCATTTTATGGGTGATAAATATTCGAGAGGCAGTCTTTTTTTTTTTTTTAATTTTTATTTTTATTTATGCCAACGTTTCAACCCAAACATGTGGGTCATCTTCAGGGCTTGGTTTGAGCACTGAGGGTGTTCGAGTATTCAACACCCTACAGGGTAGTACTTGAACACCTTCAGTGCTCAAACCACACCCTGAAGATGACCCACATGTTTGGGTTGAAACGTTGGCATAAATAAAAAATTATTATTATTTTTTTTAAAAAGACTGCGTCCTGAATATTTATCACCCATGATATGTAGAACAGTCGACTAACTTCCTTCAATAATTATCGTTTTAATTATTTCAGAATATGAAAAATATATCCCGAGCTAGTTCCTAAGGAATTTAGTGAGGTTAATAGAATTATTAAAGAGGGTATTAAAGGGGTAGCTAGGTAGTAGGGTACTGATCTTCCAATGGTCTAGGTCCCAGGTTCGAATCCTTGCTCATGGCAGAAAAAATATTTATTCTGTTTCATCTGCCGTGGGTCGACTCTGGAGTCGGGAGGCTCTCCTGGGGCATACCCAGGCTCTATAAAGTTGATACCCTTTATTAAATAATTGGTTACGGGGGATAATCTGGCGGTTGATAGTGATCTTAGTCAAATAACCTCCTTGTACAACCGTTGACTAAGAAACAGTACTTTCCTAAACAGTACTGAACCCAAGACCCTTCATGGGTTTTACTAGTACCGGTTTTAATAGAATTAAATATATTAATTTTCGATTATGTTATGATTAAACAAATATAAAATAAAATAAAATTAGTTTGCATTATCCAAAACAAAGTTATAATACAATTTACTTATAAATTAGTTTTCCCTACTTTTTCAGAACTTAAATCTTTTAAATATATATATATATATATATATATATATATATATATATATATATATATATATATATTTAAATATATATATATATATATATATATATATATATATATATATATTTAAATCTTTTATATATATATTAAATATATATATATTGGCATCGACACTATGATTCGCAGGAGCGTAAAGGCCATTATTGGACTCCCTGCGAATACTTCCACAGCGATGTTATATGCCCCCAGGAGATACCGAGGATTGGGATTAATCCGCTGCCAATGGGAGGCTCCTCTTCAACATTGGTCCATTGCTCAGCGACTGTCCAATGTACCAGATGCCCTTTTTCAGTCTACCTTCGATTATTCGGCTGATATTGCTGAATGTGCCGAGAGATTGGGGGTTGATCAGGGTCATCGAAATGTGAAAGCTCTACGGCAGTCGCTACGAGAAAATGCATTTGAGGAATGGGCCAACTGCAGGTGGCAGGGTATTGGTGTTCGCCATTTTAAAGAGACCCCGAAAGCGAATAGATACATCTACGAAAAGCAAGTACATTCTGGGTCTGAATGGTCGAATGCCCTAAAACTAAACATTAATTATGCACCCCTGCGTGGAGTCCCAGGAGTCAGCGGACAGGTCAGAGAAGTTGGGTCCCTCTGCCGTAAATGCGGCAGAGAGTCTGAAACACCAGCACATGTGCTGGGAAAATGCCCCAACAACTCCCTCCTCATAACACGTCGTCACCACCGGGTCAAGTTCGAGTTGATGAGGCTCCTTAGGGGAAAAAAATTCACCTGCTTTGACGAGGTATATTGCATCGATCGGCTCTACGAGATACGCTGATATCGTCGCATTTCCCAAGACAGGAAGGACAGCGCTGATCTTGGATCCAACTGTCCGCTTTGAGAGCAATGACCTCGATCAGGCGGGTGAAGTGGAAAGGGAAAAGAAGAACACGTACGATAAATGTATCCCTTTCCTAAAAGAGAAATTCCGTGAGACCTTCGGAGAGAGAGAGTTCACCGTGAGAGGCCTCTGGTTTGGGTCTCGCGGAACTATCCCAAAAAGAACAAGGAGCTTCCTCGAGGAACTAGGTGTCGACATTAAGGACGTAGCGAGGTTGGCTGAAAATATAGTCCTCGACTCCCTGGGAATCATTCACCACCACGTGCATGGCTAGCCCGAGAGTTTTAATTTATGTATTTGTTTATTTATTTATTTAGTGAATAATTGAAAACAATAGCGATAAAGAGAGAGAAGTGAGAGAAAGGGAAACTTAATGTTAAATAAAAAAAAAAAAAAAAAGCATGAAAAATGAGAAAAAGGAAAAAGGAAAAAAAAAAAAAAATTATAAAAATAAATAAAATAATAAAAATGTATATATATATATTTCTATTTTACTAATATTAACTAATACTTCTGTATATTTATATATAAGTTCATATATTGTCTTAAGGATAGAAGAGTATGCTGTGTATATAGCAACCCAATATAATTGGGCAGCAATCCTTTATATTTTATATTTTATGAAAATAAAGTGTTTCTCTCTCCTCTCTCTCTCTCTCTCTCTCTCTATATATATATATATATATATAATATTTATTTATTATTTATTTATTGAGTATTGCAACAATCTGTTTCTTGGACATTGGTTATAGTGAGGTAGGATAACATTCACACTATATGTACAAATTATATAAAATAAATAGAAGCAAAATAATAATCAAAAGTATATACAATAAATAAAATAACCTAAAAATAAGAAAATTAAAACTAAGCAAAAAAAAAACACTAAATATATATTAAAAAAAAAATTAGTGACTGTCATATTTTATTTGATGTATACAAAGCGCTACGCACCGTAACGAAGAAACCACACTTCTTATTCTCAGGACTATTTCTCCTTTATTATAAGTTAAAAATTGGAAATAAGAATAATTATAATTATACAACAATATAAATCAGCAATATTGCGCTATGAACCCCCACACCTTTGTTCTTTCCGGTTATTTTATGTTGATAAAAAGTTGAGCAACGACTAGTACAATAAAATGAATAGGTGTATAATTTGTAGAATGGGGGTTGGTCCGCCGTCAGGCTGACAGGAGGAATTCCCCTAGTTATATAAATATAAATAATATGTATGGTAGCTCTCTTAATAAATGATAAACAAATATATATTTCTTTATTATCCGCAAAATATTTACTAAATTTATTATTAAAGAAATCTATATAATTTTGGTTTGATCCCTGAGGACATGTTTATTTTTATGATATGATTATGGTAATGAGTGGTAGAAATAATGGGATTATTAAAATAATTCTGGTGATTTAAAAATAAATAATACTTCAATATATAAATATACAGTCCAGTGAAAAAATATGAAACTCAAGGAAAAACCTGTTCAACTCATTTATTTAGAATCTGAGCTACAAAAACGGTTGTTTAATTTATTCTGTAAATAATTAGTTACAATTCTAATTAACAATTTAATCATATTGTTACAATGAGCAGCGGTTCGGACAAAATAACAAAACAAATCTGTGAAAAAAAGTATAAACTCAAAACTTTTCTGTATCTTCAATGAGTAAATTAATTTCGAAAATGAGAATTTTTGCCATGTTTTTTTTTTTTTTTTTTTTTTTTTATCGCCTCCAACAGTCTTTTGGGAACTTAATTAATTAAATTAATTAAAGTGCTCTCTGGTATGTTTTCCCAAGCTCGTGTGATTCTTTCTTTGAGCTCATCAATATATACATTTTTTTTCGTCGGCCCAAGACCCCCACTGAAGTCCTTTACTGCCCCATTATCTATATTTTGTATTTCTGGTTTCTAAAGGTTCCAGACTTCTCTAGACACGATTCCCCACAAATTTTCAATCCGATTAAGATCCGGACTAAGAACTGGTCAATCCTGAATATTGATCGCGAAATCCTAAAACCTAAGATGAATGATGTGTTCTTCTTCCAACATTATGGAAAACGGCAAAAGTAACTTCTTAAAGATTTTGATAACTAACAACAACATTAATTTTTTCTGGAAATGAATGCAATTAGAGACTTTCTATTTTCATTAAAAGCAGCCCATACGATTACTCCGCCACCCCTGTACAACATTCGTGACAATTTTTTTTTGTTGTCTTTTCCAAAGTCATGCCAGTAGTAATTAAAACCATCTTGAAGATCAATTTATTTTTTCTTTATCACTGAAAAATTTCTATCGTGAATACATCTTACAGTAAACTGCAGTCGTCGGTGCTAATTATGCCTTGCCTTTAAGGCTACACCGGGTTCTCCCGGGCAAGGGGGTGTGGGCAGGGATTTAAAAGACTCCTCACCGGGACACGAATACGTGACTATTTTATATCAATTGTCTCATATATCAGGTTGCCGGGAAACGGCGGTGTTGTACACAAACGTTACCCCGTTCGCCCACAATTATTTTTTCAAAATCTTTCAATATTTAAAGAATTTTGATTTAGAAATCCTCTTCCTCACCAAGCTAGCTTTTTCCCATTATTGTCTGGGTCGTAATTTAAAAAGTATTTGACTACTCCCTGGGAGTGGTTTAACTTACATCTGGGTCATTTCACCTCTTCGTAGCTCCATTATCCTTTGCTGCTCAACTGCAGTGATTTGAGCTCCAAGCGGCATTATTTAAAAAAAAAATAATATACTCAAATTATATTCAATGAATAAGAATATTTAAAGCGATACAGTATAAAAAACGAAACGACATATACTCTCTGTTTAACAGTAGGAAGAAAACTGAGGTGGTATTGGTCGATTAATGCACCTGCAGATTGAAAACAAACATTGAGTTATTAATTATTCACAGCCTAAACAAGATTTGTTTACAAAATCTGATGTACGTAAAATATCAAACAGATCAATGGGAATTGATAGCTTCTTGCCAATCTAATAACATAAACACAAGTCTAAAAAAAAATGTGCTATTAATTCACTTTACAATTTTATAAGTTGGGTTTATGTTTCTTTTACAGGACGGTTTTATCAAAATATGATATGCGACTACTAAACAGGTTTTAGGAGATATAGAAGCATCTAATCTTCATCATTACTCGAAAAACGATGGCAAGTAGATACGAATGGGAACATACTATTTTTGAAATTCGAGTCAGACTAAGATTTCATAGCTTTGGAATATCATGACTGAGTTGGGTATTCCCGAGAAGTTTGTGACATATTAACGTAGGTGGGTATCCTATAGTGAACCTAAATGTATATTAATGAAACGAACCCGTAATGTATATGGATGACGTAGTTGGAAGAAATCGAGAGGATATTGAGGGACTCGCTAAGACTCTGAAGAGATGCAGATGAACCAACAAGTAAATGATGATAATACAAAATAGAAAATAGAAACTTTATCTTACTGCTTTTAGTTTCTAAAGTAACGAAAGAAAAAAACAGACAAATAAATGAATATTAAATTAGTATTATATCGAAAGAAAGCAAAAACGGTCAATATATTAGCAGATTCCATAGAAATCCTCCACCCCCCTTCATTAGGGTTATTATATATCTTTAAAATAAAAAAAGAGTTAAATTAATAGAAATATATCATTTAATTAAATAATGTTACAACAAGTAAAACGGTATAATAAATAAGTAATATAAATTAAAGTTTTAATAAAAAGTAATAATGTATATTGGAATAGATTATAAAATAACATGTTTTAATTGTTTAAATTTATTTAAAGTGAATTGAGTGTTTTTGAGTCCATTAAGTTATTATTTATATGTTTTTTATGGTTATTTAAGTATAACTTATCTTTTAAATTAAGTGACCATTTTCAAAATTCTAACAATTTTTTTTAAAAAATGTACAAGTACATAAACATATGAAAACATATGTAAGCAAAAACTATATTAATAAAATCCAAACATTACATATATTGTAAACGGTTAAAATAAATAAACCACAAACAAGAAAATGTTGTGAGAAGTTAATAAGGCAGGAGTTATTTGAAAGATGATTGGCAGAGGCATGGCTTATATATATTTTTTTTTTTTTTTAATCTATTTATTGAATAATAATACATGCAGCCACTGCTGGAGGGCTATAAGCATTAGGGCTAAAAGTTCTCATTTATACAATATATACAAATAATAAAGAAATAAATATAAATATAAGAAGTAAATAAATAATACTGATGAAGAAGATAAATAAAAAGAAAAGAAAAAATAATAATAATAAACAAATAAAATAAAATAAAAACTTCTAAACACAATCATAACTATATACAATATATACATTCGCCCAAGAATCTCCGAACCAGGCTTTTTCCCCCACACGTGGAAGGCAAAGCAAGACTCCGGAAGATCCCAGCGCCACTTTTCCAGCCGCATCACTAGTATTAGAAGCCAGTGGAGACTGGAAGAGGGCACTAGAGCCACAGACGCTCAGGACATGAGTGGAGAAGCTGGCCATTGCCAGGACTTCAAAAGCATATTTACAAAAGATCTCGAGGCCACTGCCGTTTCAACCTTTGAGGGGAATGGTATGGATGCTCGGAGCTGGATAGGGATTGGGCTAGAGGATTGGGATGATGTATGAGGTTCTGGTGAAAGTTGGAGAATCTAGATGGGATGATGTCATGGACATATGGGATGTTAAGGTCATGGTGTAGGGTCTTGTTCGTGACATAATATGGAGCATTGACTATTGTTCGAAGGACTTTAGACTGGAAGGATTGGATGCGTTTGATATTCGATGATTTATGGCTTATATTAGATGGGAGATAATTTAATATGACAAACATGAATAAGAAAGGAACATTCGATTGTTTTAGTTCTCCGGGAAGGGGTATATATAATATAAAACACGGGATCTTGTTTTTTAAAAATGGTTAAAGGATTTAAATTGCAGGAAACTCTAGATATAGGAAGGATAATGGATATTTCAGACCGTGTGCTAAATGACAGTGTGATGATCATTTACGACTGAAGTAGGAACGGTATCTGAGGAGAGTATTTGAACATACAACAATGGGTTGAATGTTAAAAGAGGTCGAACGTCAATTCATTCATCATAGACAAGACATTAAACCTCTCTAGGTCTTACTCAAAAATGAGAATCGAATTGATTTGATTTGAATTTACAGATGCTGTTACTGAGGTAGATAATGGGATCTCCAGACACTAATTCCTCAGTTGTACAATAATCTCTGTAAATTTTTAAATAACAGAGGTAGTTTAATCTTCCAATTGTAGCGTATAAAAAGTGCAAACAGAGCTTCAGGGATACGGTAATTCTGAAATATATCCCGAAATTTCAAATTAAAATTATAATAACTTATAACAGCCCATGCTTTTTTACTGCAGAAATATCATGGATCTGACGTTCTAAAAAATGGAACCGATAAATTCGAAAGAAATGTCCTCCATGATAAAAAGAAAGAACAGGGATCAGAACCTTAACGCATGGAACAGAGACACCAATAAAAGATTGTTTTAAGAAATTAGTCAGTAAATATCTCATGATATAACGAGAATGAGGTTAGGGTAGAAGGGAAATACATCTCCAAGTAATCTACTAGGATGTTTCTACGTAACAATGAATGCCACAGTAGTAAGCGAGAGACTATGTCGAGGCTGAAAAACTAGATGGAATTAACAAAGATACGGATAAAAGGATGTTGAGAAAGCTGGTTCAGGTATTCAAATATCTACCGTCTCTAAATCAGCCAAAACATAAATAAAAATCGATTGTTTTAGTTCTGCACGAAGGGTGGTCTGATATGAAACACGGGATCTTGTTTTTTTTTGTGTTTTAATGGGTAAAGGATTTATGTATAATATTAACATTTTTCATTTCATATGTTACCTTATTTATTTCATTAGTGAGTATATTTTGATAGATTTTACAGTATATCAATTTTCTATGTATATCTATTATTCCCTTATATAGCTTCATATTCCTTTCTCTGTTTTACATTTTATTCTAAGATTACCATTTTTCATTTCTTATGTTACCTTATTTTGATTATGTTTATTTCACCATACTTTGTAGCAGTTATTATTATTTATTCCTTAGTTCTCAGTTATTTTTATTATTATACCTACTTGATTTTACTTTAATCTTCACTCTATCTACTTAATTTTATTTTAAGCTTTTTCTACCTACATTTTTAATCTTTCATCTTTTTAATTTTAATTCTTTATTATTCAACGTTTATAGTTTCTCATGCCTATTTTTATCTGGTTCTTTTCTTAGCCCTGAGGAAGGCCTGAACTTCGGGTAGAAACGGCGGCAAATATAAAAATAAATATAATTATTTATTTTTACTATCTTTATTTTGACTGATCACCCCAGCCATCCTTCTCTTCAATTATTCACTACTGTTAACCACTAACCCACAGTTAAATAATTTAAATTGCAGGAAACTGTAGATGTAAAAAGGATGCTGTAAGTGATTAGTATATGTATATTTATGTAATTTTAATTCAGTAAACCATAACAGACTGAAACGACAAGAAACCGCTCGACGTTTCCGATTACTTTAGCACTTACTAGACAAACGCGCTAAACTTCCAATTAATTGCAAAATACACATATACATGACTATAATAAGGCCTGTTTGGACTTACGGAGTTGAGCTATGGGGCTCCACTAAACCATCGAATTCCTCTCGTATCCAATCCAAAATCCTTCGTAAAATACTCAATGCTCTTTACTTTGTTACAAAGAAAACCGTTTATAATGATATTAATGTTTCTTATGTTTCAGATCTGGCTCAATCCAGATACCTATCCTTCCATAATAAACTTCAGAATCATCCTAACCCTCTCGTTTCTAACCTTGCTTCCTCTTCAATTCCTGATAACCCTCCGAGGCGTCTGAAAAGAAGGTGGCCTCGTGATTTCCTAATGTAGGCAGGTCATTAGAGTGCTACGTTTGGGTAGTTACTGAGCAAGTGTTTTCACGTCATTATATCCATATGTTCAAATTCACTAGATGTATTTCTTTAATACAGTTGTAAATATCATTAAGAAATAATACTAAAAAATTCAGTAAACTTAGATACAGTAAAATAAAACACATTAAAATATATAATTATTTTTTGTAAAGTAAAATACTGTTATTCTCATTTAAATTTAATGAAAATATCATTTGTTAAGAGTTATTGGATTTAGGGTCTAATATGGCTACTAATTGGCTAAGTGATAAAAATATAACAGCTTACCTTAAAAATAGTTTAGTTTGTTCTTTGGCTTAGTTAGTTGTTTGTTCTCTTAAAAGGAACTAATAAAATTAATTTCTTAACACTAAAAGTCGATGAACTGGCCAATCTCTTTTGTCACCACAGTACACCATAGCATTTAGTTCTATTTAGAATGTCTTAAATTTCCCTTCAGGCTCCAATACAATTCTTTGTAACTGACTTCACAAATTTAAGTAATTTTTATTTATTTATTGTGTATTACAACTATCTGTCACATAGACACTAGTTATAGTGAGGTAGGATAACATTCACACTATATGTACAAAAAGTAAAAAATTAAATTGAAGCAAAATAACAATAAATAATAATCAACAAATTTAAGCTATTAAAAGAAAATACATGATGGTCTATTTTGAGTTAGTTTGTAAAATCCTTGAATGTCATGTAATAATCTGGAAAGTTAAGGGTCTGTTTTGGACTTCTTTAGAGAAAATTAATTCCATAGTTCAATGAACAAATGTACTAGAACTGAAAGGGAAAAAATAAGAAGGAGGGGCAAAACATTTGTAAATGGTGATAAAAAAGGGATGGGAGATAAAAAGAAGTTGCCTGAGCCCACACCCTTTCGAGTGCATGAGCCATCATTGTGGTTTTGTAGCCTTTGATCTGACCCTTGTGCCGAATTCCTCCAGCTTTAACGTCAAATGTAAGTGCTCCTCCTTTGTACCAAATCTCATGCTTCAGGTTCCTAAATCGACCTTTAAATTCTAATCTGGGAAGTCCTTTTTTCCATTGCGGTCCCTAGAGGAGTCCTCAACAGGGATTCCAGGTATTGCCCCCATGTCATTTCGATTCTCCGTTTAATGCTCCGGAGTTTCATTCCTTTCAGCATCATTCCTAAAATTTAAGTTGAAAACTCTATTTTATTTTTTTGTATTTTATATTATCGTTTCTTCGCCAATCTTCGATTTATAATTCAAATAATAGTAATTTATACAGTATATAAGTATACATTGAATAGAAACAGCAGTTGATATTCCTATGAGATGATACTGTTTCTGGCATTGTTATTTTAGTTATATTTTGTCTGTATCATCAAAGGTATATGGAGTAATAATTCTGATGTAATGAAGCAATACCGAAAATGTATTTCAGTTCCAGCAAATTTAATAAAATTATAAATATAAGTGATTAGAAAATATCTCTTTTGACGAACGCTTAAGAATTCTTAAGTATTTTATCAAATCGGTTACTGAAAAAATTATTATTTCTATTTTTTACGTAATACTAAACGGTTATGACATTCAACAAAATTCATGCTTACAATGAATTACATTCTGAATCAACTGACCAAAATAAAAATCAGTAATTCTAACAGTTGGTTTTATGTTAATAATTCTAATTTGAGATGAAAGTTCCTTTTTAAATTTATTTCTTCAGTCAACGGTAAAAGCATTCAGGTATGTGAAAAATATTTTTCTGTGAACAGCCCCTCTCTCTCACACTCTCTCTCTACATATAAAATTAAATGACCTAATACCTGAAAGGAATAATTATTACACAATATATTATAATGATATTGATAATAATTGTAGTATTGAAAAATCCAAAATGACTTCTATTCTCGAGTCAACTAGTTGATTGTGAACCTATCATCATACATCACTCACAATAATATACCCATTAGAGTATTATAATTTCTACAAAAAATTAGATACTTAATTATTCATAATTCTAGAAGTATTTTATTATAGATTTTTTTTTCATCGGTAGTTACTTTTGATTATTATTAAACTGATCTTAAGGAATCATACACTTTTTTTTTTGTAATATTCCTAAAAATGACCTAATGGAATATATAGAACGTTTTACACTTTATAACAAAATAATCTGTACTGGTTAAACTGATGTATATTGACTTAAAGAAATATGTTAACGGAGTAATAATGAGAGCGAAACTGATATGATTGCACCTAACTTTGTTCATATGTTGTATGTTCATATGAGCATATAATTGTTTCTGCATAATTACTGCCTCAGGTGAATACAGCAAAAATAAAAATTTTAACTTTAACATAACTACTAACCTATGCAGACGGAAATTAATAGGGATCCGGGACTCTATAAAACAAACAGGAGGAAATTAGAACTAAAGATATATAATAAAAACTTTTGAGAAGTTTTTCTTTATTATTCCTTATAAAGGAGTAAGATAAAAAAAACGCATTGATATAGTTTGAAAGAGCCACAATTCAGCTTCTGAGCGGTTGTGAAAACGTTGAATGAGGAGAAAATTCTGATGGCATGCCTTAATAAAGGGTATAGATATAAATCCTCTAATAAAATAAAGTTCTAAAATTGATGTTGTTTTTTTTTATTTCAAATCGAATTCGTACTTAAGAGTTTTAAAAGACACCGCTGATAGATGTATTTTTTTTTCATTTGATTGATTCTAGATATAAATAAATTTATTACAATGAGCAATATGTTTTTCTTATTTTCACAATAAAACAGTATTAAATAAAGCTCAAAAATATTATAACCTATACAGCCATGTAGAGAAAAAACAGGAATCAATAATATAAAAAAACTTTAAAATTAAAATATACATAGATAGATTGAAAGTAATCTTTATTCTGGGACAAGGTCCCTTATGAGTAACAGTTATGAACAAAAGAATTAAAACCACATCTGGCCATAAATTACATTAATCAATATAAAAGAAAATAAACAGTATCTCAGTAAAAGTATATTAAAAGAAGTAATAATAACACCATTTAAAAAAAAAAAACATTATTCAAATGGAAAAACAAAACAAAATAATGTAAGCACGGGCTGATTTTTAAAATTAAAACTCAATCAATTTTAATAACCATTCACCTCAGTCAAAATCAGTTCCGCAATATTTCTTTCATTGTATAACGTCATTTTGGGATGTAAGAAGGAATTGGTAGAGATCATATTTAAATAAGGAGAAGGAAGAGGCATGGTGGATATCAGATGACAAGGAATTCCAGAAGGCAGTGGATCGGGCAATAAAGGAATATTCAAATGTCTTAGTTCTATGGGAAGGGATATAAAGGTCGGAAACACGGGATCTTGTTTTCTGGGAGTGGACAACGGGTTTGAACTGCAGGATACTGTAGATGTAGGAAGGGTGTCGGGTGTTGATTGTTTGGAATAGGAAAGATCCAAGGAAATATTGTCTGCGTAAAGAAGGGAAGAGCCACTTTAACTCAACGTAAAGGTGGGACACATGAGACCGCCTCGATGTACCGAAGACAAATCTTAAGCAGATATTCATGAGTCGCTTTAATCTATCCTCGAGTACCGTCGGGATGCCTCCGTACACCACACAGCCGTAGTAAAAGTGGGGGAAAATAAGAGAGGATATAAGGAGCTTGCGGATGGATTGTGGGAGTAGGTGGCGGGAGCGATGAAATAGCTTAAGGGTACCTATTGACTTACGGGAGATGAGGGCGAAATGGGGTTTCCGGGAGAGGTTTTCGTCTATGGTGATTCCTAAGTTTTTAACAGAGGAGCTAAATGTGACAGGATGGTCGTTGAAGACTAAAAGAGGAAGGAAGGAGATGGATTTAAGAATAGGACTGGAACCAATAATAATGGCCTGAGTTTAGCTTTAAATTATTCAGACTTGCTATATATATATATATATACATATATATATATATATATATATATATATATATATATATATATATATATATATATATATATATATATATATATATATATATTAAGTTGTTTCGGCTCGTATTGGCTCGTAGTTGCAAAAAACAGGTATATGGGACTATTTTTTTCGATCTGGTATCACCACAATGTTTCAATTAAATCAGCAACCCCACGTGGTTACAAAACTTAGGCTTAAGCCCTTAAATTTTTATATCGTGCATTATTTTGTATCTTATTTATTTTAGCCCTGACCTGCGTAGGTTCAAGAAAATAGTTTACATACTTTGGAAGTATTTTTTAACGCCACTATTATCATCATACCATCTCTTCTCTAATAATATACATGGTCAACCATTAAACATCCAATTTATGTAAAGATTTTACAAATTCCCATACTACAACTAATTATCACTTACGACTCTGTTCCTCATTTTCTTGGAACTATTTGTTAAAACCACTTATATATATGTGATTTGTTGTGAAAAACCATGTAGATTACTATAATATTCAGTATTGTGTAAGTATTAAGATAATAATTAGTATAATTAAACATGAAAGGCAGACGAACAATAATCCATATCGTATATATATGGAGATTAACAAAGAAAATTTGTATTTATTTTTTAAATATTTGTAAGATATTTGTTATGTTATTTTGTTTTATAATACTTTTTTTTTCTATCTATCTATCAATGTACTATAGCACTGTTTATTATTGATTATCAATGAACACATATGAATAACATCGAAACACATCCGAGATCTAATCGCATTTACAGAAATAGTAACTCATTTCCCCACCGCAAGATTTACACAAAATTGGATTGAACTCATAATTATACAATTTAGTAGGAATTAATTCCCTACATTAACCATTTATCGATCATCATATAAAAAGGTTCCAAGTAAAATTACATTCTAGTTCGTTAGGCTGTCTCAACGAAGAAAACCCATTAGCGCACAGGTTTTGCCGTGTAAAGTTTATTTTGATGGTGTGAAAACAATTGCCCCAGTAATGGAATCCAGAATTCGTTTGCGATGTTGTATCAAAGCGGGTAACGTAGGCAAGCATATGACACTCACCATCTCTGTCTTTCATCTCTCATCTCAAATCTAAAAAAAATTACTATTGTTTTGCATGTTCTATTCAAAATTATTCAGGTATTTTAAATTGCAATCAAGGCAAGGGGAACTGTGGTCAGTGTTCAACTTAAAAAATTCAGAGAAAAACATTTAAGTTTTTCATGTTTTTTATTTCCTTATATTTAAATTATTTCATTTTTTATTGTACGTAGTTGTTTTATTTTTATTTAGATATTATTTTACTTTTGTTAATTTCATGTTTTCTGTATATATGGTGTGAACGTGTTCATATCTTACTATAATTATTGTCCACGCGATAGGTTATTATATTTCTAAATAATAAAGTTTAAAAAAAAAAGTTTTTCAGCACATCTTTAATTTCTATTAATTGATTTTTCTTTAACTACATAATTTTTTTGACAGCATTTTTTTTTGTCACTTTATTCTCTATTGATTCTAATAAATTTAAAACGTTTAAGTTTATCTTCCGACGAGCATGGTATACAGTTCATCAATATTATAACCACCAATTTATAATAACCTACAATATTATTTAAAAAAAACAATACCTGGCCGAATTTTTTAAACTGTACAACTTACATTCTCAATATTCTGCAAAACCAAGCTGTTCAATAAATTTAAACAACTTTGTTTTCTTATATTCTATCTGTAAGGTATAGAAATAATTCATTACCATATACAAGTACTGTCCAAGTTCTCCTTCTTGGTCAGTTTAAACATTTTTCAAATTATAATAATTGTAATAGAATTATACGGACCCAACATGATCAAGGGAATTGAATTTCGATCCCATTTATTTGTATTTAAAATTACCTCCAATGTAGTTTTTACTACCAAACATAGAAAAGATGTTAAGAGCGGAAACTAGTTGAAATGTTCACTAGACTCTAAGTTCTCAACACACAGTTTTATGAAGCATTCTGCGTTACTTGAACATAAAACAAAATATATGCAAGTAAGCCGAAAATTCCACCCCAACAACATAACCGGCACAGAAGGGACCGTCGTTTCGGATGGTAGACAGATTCAATTACCTCGGCTCCACAATGACATCAATGAAAAACCGACGGACAGAAATAAACCAGCGTATAACAAACGAAAAACAAAGCTTTCTTCTCTCTTTGAAGTGTCTTGAAATTACGAAAAATCTCTACAAATATGAGGGGATCTAGAAGGTTCTTAAAAGGGAAGTATGCGAAGGAGTGACCATTTTGATTTAATATTAGGAGCTGATGGATCATCATTTGCGATAAGCTGCAGCACACCATAAACGCTTGTTAGTCGTCAGCTAGCCAAGAAGATGTAAAGCGTCTATGGGGAGTATTGCGCCTTTAGTGCAGATATTTAATTTCTTAACACATCGGCGAAAGTTAGAAGTTTTTATATGTACTAGAGTATTAAGGTTACTGAGAAGATTGGAAGTCAGAATATCAATTATGCAGTTGACGGAAGAAAAGGAACACACTCCATTCCAGTCTAAGGTTTCATGATGAGTTAATATATTTTTGGTGGGTGCAGGTGTCTAGATAGCGAAAAGTAAGGGTACTAGGCTTTATTAAGGCAGTTTAGATATTATATAATATTTGGATCGGACTGTAAGATGATAAAAATAAAAGGATAATAACAATTGAGAGGAAGAGAGAATATTCTGTTGAGAGTCCATTTGGAAGAGATCTATCCAAGTATCCCACCTGCAGGTTGGTGAGTTGCAGAAAAAAGGAAAATAAATAGGTGAAGCTAGTTTTCCCGATAGGGTTTATCATTGGAATTACGAAGGAAATTGGAATTGAGATCACCAGAGATGGTTATTTTGGAGTATAGAAGGAAGATGTTGAATCGATTTGATTCATTATGATGGACAGGAAGGGATTGAGAGTTCACGTGACAAGTGATTAGGATACTTGACATGGAAATGATTCCACGGAAAACAGTCTGAGATTGGCATAGAGACATTAGAACAGATTTAATACTCTAAAAGGCATTTAAAATCATTAGTAATAAGGGACATAACAGTATATATAGAAAAGAAATAAAAAACAAGTGCATAAAAATAAAACAATTTAGAAAGTAAAGGTTATTGGACAAATACATGTGAATTAGTTAGTAACAATTTTAATAAGGGACACTTTAAAAAAGGCGAAAGATTGGTGAAATCAGAACAGTAGGAGGAGCGTAGGAATTGCTTGATAGATTTTTCTCTTTCGGTATCGCACTATGCCGAATGCGAACAACACGTATTTGATTTTCCACTCTCTTCTGCCGTGTAAGCATGTAGTGGTGCCTATTGGGGTCATATTCTTGCTGAGATAAATCCGGTGACGGTCATTTTCAAGTCATCCGATTTTAAGCTTCAAAATGTCTCTTAACTTTTGTTCTCGCGATAAGGTCGTACCTCACTGATTGCCTGACGACGTGTACGATTACAGGCAGTGCACAGTGAGCTGTTTTAGCAATATAGTGGTACTAAATTCAAAACAGGCATGTATATGCGAAATAATGAAATGTTTATCAAATAACTGATTATTATGATAACAAAACATCAATTGATCATAATTTTACTCATTACATTTTTCTGATGACTTTTATTTTAAATTAATTTTAGTTAGTTCTTCTAATTTAGATAAAGAAGTACAAAATATAGCTAATTTTTTATTAACACTTAAGGTTACTTTACACATCACGACATATATCTGAAAAATTAAAATTTATCTTTTTATTTATCTTTTTTTATTAGGAAGCCTACATTTATAATTGTAAACATACATGAAACTGCAAAAATAGTAAAAACATTAACATAACATCCCTAGCAAACCATAGTATTAAATCACTACACACTTTTGACTTCAAAAACCCAGAAATGCTATCAATATAACCTAAAACAAATAATAGGAAACTGCTGGAAGCTATACATATAACAAAAAACAATAATAGAACAGTAAACTATAAAACAGATTCAAAACATTTAGGTACACACTATTCGGACATAATATCCAATATAAAAAATTCAAAAAAACAACAATAGCCAAAAAAAACACAACAAACAACCATAATAAGAAATAAGAGGACAGGTACAAAGTACAGAAATAAAACTAAAGATAGCCAGATGTTGAATAGTGTATCAATGAATATGTAAAGATGTGTAATACCAAAAAATAGTTTTAAAAAATGTGACAAATATTTGATTTTTGACAAATGGTGCCATATCAAAAAAAGAAAGGTAAATAATTGTAAAATTGATAAAGTAGAATGATATTGTTAAATAAAAGTTAATATAAAATGTGCATAATTTCAGTAAAGATAAAGATTGCTCTGATGATGAGAAAATTGTCCCGAAACGTAAGAGACAACAAATGAAAATAAAAAAAAAAATGAAGAAAATTGGAAGTATAATTGCCTTAAATACGAAAAAATTAAAATTTATAAGTATAAATTATTAGCAAGTAATTTAATTTCAAATAAATTTTACGTAAATATCATATTTATTTTTTTCTCTATCAGATTGTAAATTAGCTGTGCGCAAGTAATTCATATTTTAAAGTTGTTTGCTTACAAATAAATTTTACAGTTTTTATTCAGTTGCGTTGATAAGTCAACATTGCTATTTCTTAGCTTCTGGATCTAATTTCCATCCGATTTAAGATGACCATACGATTAAACATTCTTCGGAGTTCTGCCAAATTTAAAAACATATAAATCAATAATCTAAATCTATATATTTGCCCTGCTAACCAATTTTCTTATTTGTCCATAATTTAATGTAATTATAACTAGTTTGTAACCAATTTTGAGAAATAAATTTTCAAATTTCGATGAGTTTAGTGTTAAAAGTATTCTGAAGCTCTTTGATATAGTTAGTTTAAAACTTACACGAACTCAGTTTATAATCTTTTGTGTTCATCAGTATTATATATTTATCGTTTAAATGATAAAGAAGGGTTTTTTTTATCATCACAATTTTTGGAAATGAAATATTTAAAATTTAATAATTTCACATGCCGGAAAAACCAGAGTCTAGAAGTATTAAATATTTAAGCTACAATCTTTGCTGAATCTATAACTAGTTAAATATCGACGTTCGGAGAGGTTCCTCGCATGTTCTGAAATTTTGAAGTAATATATATAATATTTTTCACGCTAACTTATTATAGTAAAATATCTATTTTTTTATCTGAAAAATAGTGAAACTTCCATTCCATTGATATTAATATTGTAAATTACAGGCCTTTGGAAATAGTATTAATATTTGGAAAAATTAAATGAGGTAACAGAATAAGCACAATATTTGCTAACAGAAGTTTAACATTCGTTGCGTTAACCTACGACTGTAGAAATGGCTCTATACTTTCAACGTTTTTAATCATGTTTGCTCGTATTGTTTGTTTTTGTTTCGACTGATTATCCTTTTCCTAACTGCATCGATGTACAAACAGATGTTTTTAGTCATCTTCCTCAAAAATATTCAGTATCGATGTTTCGTCTTATGTCCTGCTAGATTATCAGAATTAGCCCACTGTGCGACGGTCGCTGTTTATCTTTCCTGGTTCTGATGAAAGCACCGTGTCCAAGTCCTCTACATTAAGCCTCGTACCTAAACCTGACACTAGAGGGCATATCGCCTGCTCTTACTGGTATCCCAAGGATCCCTAATTTACCCACTCGAATTTTAGGGCCTTAATCTTCCAACATAATACCTTCAAAATGTTTAGCTAGGAATTGAAGATGTTTTCTATTTTCAATTGTCTCTGATTCACTTCGAAACTGAGGTCCCCATATTTATGGAGGGCTGTCTTCATATTTTTTCATTTAAATGGTTATCAAGGAGATTAATTTCTGGCAGTATTTCTGGTGCGGATGGTTCAGAACTTTTTGTTTTTCATTTGCTGATACTTTTGCTTTTGCTTGATCGTAGTACAGGTAAACCCGTGGTCTTTTAAAATATTTCTGTGGTTCTATTTCTGTATCTATCAGATTAAAACTCTTGCCAAAATAAATAAGTTTGCGTTTGGAAGAGATTTTTAAAAAATTTATTTATTTAGAAATATAACAATCTGTCACGTGGACAATAATTATAGTGATATATGAACACATTCACTCCATATATACAAAGAAATATAATTAACAGAAGTAAAATAATAATCAAATACTATGTACAATAAAAAATAAAATAACCTACAGATAAGTAAATTAAAAACACAGTCATACCTATATACAATATATACAATCAGGCAGGGAACCCCAAGCCAAGCTTCTCCCACAACTATAGAAGGAAAACAGGACTTCAAGAGATCCCTGAGCTACTCTCTCAACCGCGTCACTGTGATAAAGCCAGTGGAGTTTGAGTGAGAGCGCTTTAGCCACATACACTCATGTCTTGATAGAAGAATCTGGCCGTTGCCAGAACTCCACGATATATACTACAAAAGATATCTGGGCCACTGCCGCTTCAACCTACGAGGAGGATTTTAGGTATAAGTGGAACTAGATAGGGATTGTGCTAAGGGGATTTGGATGATTTATAAGGTTCTGATGGAATTTGGAAAAATTTTTTGGGATAAGGTTGAGGACAAATGGGATATTAAGGTCATGATGTAGGGTTTTGTTGGTTACATAGAACGGATCATCGACAATTGTTCGGAGGACTTTGGACTGAAAGCATTAGATGTTTTAGATGTTAGAAAATTTTGCTACCCCCCAAAGTTCAATTCCGTAGTTCCAAATAGGTTTCAGGATTGTCTTGTAGATCAGTAATTTGTTGATATTTGGGATAGATAGATATAGATCAATTGAAAGTTGATATTTTCGAGTCAGTAGTCTGTATAATTGGCCGTATCGTCGGTTAAGTTCTTGTCTTTTAAGTCTAGTATGTGGGTTCCACGTTTGTCTTCGGTCTATGATAAAGCCAAGATACCGGACTGTGTCTGAAAAAGGAAGCTGGATGGAATTAAAGTGGACTGATGGACAGGATCTGCACCGGAGCGTAAAGGTAATGTGTTTGCATTTAGATTAGTTTACTTTGAAGCAGGTAATGCAGAATTAAATGTATTTATCATAACGGACAATAGCGACATTAAAGACCGTACATTGCACTATGTGAAGAAACTAATTAGAAATTACTTTTAGTTGAAGTAAACACCGGAAATAGTTTGTGTTGTTATGCAAATAACATACAACTGCTGACGCCATCAGGATTATTAGTCAACAACAATCCCACAGATAGTAGAATTGTATTATTCAGACTGTATTTTCATTAACTCGAGCAGATTGAAACTATGAAATACTTAAAAAGTATAAAACTAAAAGAAAATATAGAAAAGAAAATAAATAAACATAAGCCTGCGTGACATTTTCTCTGAGATTGAGCACTTGCATCAGGCAAGCTTGATCCTGAAAACTGAAAACTTCTGAGACGTAGTAAGAAAAACAGACATCTCGATATAATGATACAACCTCTACATACTTACTCTAGACAACAGTAAAAATAAACTTTTCTGAAGTAACTTCAGATAAGTTCTAATAATCACACTAAATTTGGAACATAAAGTGGATCATTGGATCATAGATAGGTCAATATATTTATTACACACTAATTATACATGACGAGTAAAAAAAAAAAAAACGAAATCTATAAAATTAAAAATTGCTGTTAATATTTAACTATTAAAACAAATATTTTAATAAATTATAACTTGTCTATTGAGATATTCAAATATGTTCCCGAAATCGGCCGCTTTAATAAAAAAATAAATAAAAAGAACAATAGGTTAAAAAAACTTTTTTTTTTTCAATTATACTGGAAACAACGTATTAAACTGAAGATTATGATGGACTTTACATTAAAGTAAATTACAGCGATAAATCGATTTTTTTTTTTTTAAATTGCTTTACAATTCTGTATGTTTTGTAATTTTTACAGCTATTATACCTAATGAGTTTATTTTAAATCTAAAAATCAATTGCAAACACAAACACACCCCTGAATTTTTTACAAGTTAACGGTTATGCCAATTTTATAAACTAATCTTCATTTTGTTTTTCTAGATTTCATACTTTTTGTGAAAATTATAATAAAAAAAATATACTAATATTTATAAAGTGATCTTAGAAGCAATAGATGTTTGTCTAATGAAGATAGACGTGGAGGGAGGGTTGCCTCGTGCTGTGGGTTAGAGGATTCTCCCGGTTTGGACTTCGAATATAAATCCACTTAACTGGCACAGAACTGGGATAACTTCAAATCAAAGTTAAGGTGCCTTGTTAACGGAAGTATAGGCTACAGGTATCTAGATCACCTGGGGCCTAGTTCAATAAACGGCTTGATGGAGTTATGCAGGCCGTCGCATGGAACCCAGTTTCGTTACTGCCAGTTTAGCAGCCATTTGTCCCACCAATCTAAAACTACACACACACACACACACACACACACACACACACACACACACACACACACACACACACACACATATATATATATATATGTATATATATATAGACAATCAATCTTTTTATCTTTCTTTATCCAGCGAAGTTGCACATAGTTACAGCATTTAACTATGTTAATGATTATGAATTTAAAATAATCTCAAGCGTAAAGAAATAAAAAAAAAATCGAATTAATGTAAAGCCCATCATAATCTTTGGTTTAATACGTTGTTTTAAATTTATTTTTTCGCCCATTTGTTCTTTTTAAAGCGGCCGATTTCGCGAACATGTTTGAATGTTAGACAAGTTATAATTTATTAAAATCTTTGTTTTAATAGTTAAATATTTTCAGTAGTTTTCAATTTTATAGAATTCATTTTTTTTTTTTTACTGCTCATGTAATATTAGTGTTTAATAAATTTATTGACCTATCTATGATTCAATGATCCAAGTATAGTGTGATTATTTGAACTTATCTGAAGTTACTTCAGAAAAGTTGATTTTTACTGTTGTCTAGAGTAAGTATGTGGAAGTTGTATCATTATATAAACTTCAACCTTTCCCGTCAGAGATGCATCAGCATATTACCCTCCTAACAAGTCTATATATAACATCCAGCTCAGATCTCAAGTCCTTAAGACATCCTTTATTCCAGGGTGTTGACTTAAACGCCATGCACGAACAATGGGGTTATAGAACCAGAAATCCTCATGGAAAACGTTTTTATCAGCACTTCTATGACCACTTCTTCCGAGGTCAGAATTTTCCAATACCTATCCAGTTAAAGCCGGTGTTTCCCTAGTCAGCCTCTTTGGTCCCGCGACTTAAGTCCTTGTTACTGTTGACATTCCTGCATATTTCGGTACCTTTCTTGAAACATTTGCTCATGATACCGCATTCCTACTATCTAACTCATATCCCGAAACAGCATCTACAGCGGCACCTCTGCCTGGATCATAATGCAAAAACTTTATCTTTACACTCCAACGCATTTCCGATCCATCAGTAAATTTTAATTCCGTTCTCATTCACAATCTGGTATCTTGGGGTAGGGTAACTACCCCCACTTCTTGGAGTAAGTGAAAGGAAGTGATGTCCTAGACAATCCAACATGGGGGGGAGAGCGCCCGTCAGTGAAGGAGGAAGAGACGGATGGGTAAGAATCGGTACCACAAAGACCAATGGACATGGAGGAGCCACAGGAGCAGTTGAGAGGAGGCCAGTGATGGTTAACAGTCATCAGACCACAAGGATGACAGACAAGGTGCAACCTTAGCAGAATGTGTGCAATAGCGTACCGGATTGCACTATATTATGCGCTGTTTTATCGTTACCAAATGCACTCACATATACTTAACTATATATAATTATAAAAATAGAAGCAAAAAAAGTGTTTCTATTGGTGACAGGGATTTGGGCAATAACTCACGATTGCTTATAACCCGTATGCCAAAAATGAAGGAATGGTAAAGAAAAACAGAAAGGCTGAGCAACAAATTTTCGTACGATCGGATGAGACACCTCCCGCTATCCCTGGCAATCTGCCCGCACTCTTAATCAATCTGGTTCATTTATTATTACTGTTGTCTATAAGATTATCTGAAATTATCTAGTTATTATCATAGCGTGGATGATCTAATAACAAAGTTACCATTCATAGCACGAACAATGTACGCATGATAGTAGCATTCACTGAAACGAAGCTAATGATTAAATGTTGATTACTGAACATCTGGATCCTAGGTTGTTGTTTATTGATCTTACAGGAATTATGATTTAGGTAAGCATTTATCTTTGGGTGTTGTATTATTGGTACGATCAACAATAGAATCCCATTTAAGGATGAAAAATATCAGGATGTGCTTTCAAAAATTTCTTTATTAAGTTTGCCGGCATTTGATTCCAAACACGTCGATCAGCATCAGGGCTAAAAAGTAAAAATAAATATCAGAAAAATGATACATATAAAATATAAAAGAAGAAAAATGTGGAACTTTCAATTGTTTAATATACTATTAATTCACCATTTTCTTCTCCTATCTTATATATATATATATATATTATATATATATATATATATATATATATATATATATATATATACATATATATATTATCATTTTTCTAATATTATATTGTATATCTTAATTTTTAGCTCTGATAGTGACCCACAAGTTTGAGTAAAAACGTCGTAAAACTTAACAACAACATTTTTTTTTTTTACTGCAAATTCTGACCATTTTTCATCCTTATGGTTTCAATAGTCAACAATATACCCATATCTAAAGTATTTTAATATTCAGATCTACCACGAATATCTTATTTGTATGCTTCACCTTTTTCTGATCCAATATTTTATATTTAGCATTTTTTCTGATGCGATTTTGTATTTTTTTTTTTAATTTAGTCCTGATGATGACCCACAAGTTGGTTCGAAACGTCTGAAAATATCAAAAAATAAATTGTTTACTGCACATCCCGACCATTTTTTATCGTTATTTAGGTTAAATTACAGAAAAGAGTTAAAAATACAGCAGAATAGAAAACATAAAATTTATTCTTGGATCGATTCCCTTAAGAATAATAAAAGTTATTGAATTGAGGCTTGATGTCACAGGATTGAAATTGAATTTCAATAATAAAGCCGGTTTGTTTATGTGTATATTTTATTTTTTCTTTTAAAAAAAATCGGACCATCATCAAGCTATATTGAATTATCAAAAACAATAAAAATTTACAAAACAATTAATTTTTGTTTTAAATAATGATCTAATAATAATAATAAAAACTAGCAATTAAACACCAATTTCAATAATTTTTTAGTTTTCTACAATGTTTGAAATGCTCGATCTTTATATTGTAATATCACACTCATCTTTAGACATCACAGTATATTAAAAACCAAAATTAACTTGTGATAATTATTTATGGGTTGTTTTTTTCGGGAAATCTGGGCCGCCTTCCTCAGAACTCTAATAAAACGAATAAAGAATGAGATTTGAGATTTATTCGTGACTATTGGAATCAAACCATACAAAAATATTTAAGATCCAAAACCCCTCTACCAAAAATCCTATATGTTAGCATAATCATTATAGTTGCATATCAAACATTGAACCAAGGTTGAAACATCATATTAATCTAATATTATTTTTGAAGAATAAATTTTTTTTTTAAATTTCTTAATGATATTTACAACGGTATTAAAGAAATACGTTTAGTAAATTTGAACATACGGATATAATGACGTAAAAACATTTGTTGAGAAACTAACCAATGATAGAACTCTAATAATATGTCTACATCAGGAGATCACGGGGCCATCTTATTTTCAGAGGCCTCGGAGTGTTATCAGGAATTGAAGAGGAAAAAAGGTTAGAAACGAGAGGGTTGGGAAGATTCTAAAGTTTATTATGGAAGGATATCTGGAAGGAAGTTTCTGGATTTTTTTAAAAATCTTTTCATTGAAAAATAATACATTTTGCCCATTCATACTATATATACAACACAATAAAAATAAATAAATAAATAAAAGATAAAAATATATATCTATATAACAAAGGTAAATACAATAAAACTAAAGAAATGTAACTTAAAATGAAATTAAAAAAAAAAAAAATAAGTCATAAGTAAGACAAATAAATATAGTATCTGGATTGGACCAAATCGGAAACATATGGAACATTAAAGTCTTTATGGATTATTTTATTTGTGACTAAATAAGGAGCATTGAGGATTGTACGAAGGATTTAGGATTTTAAGGATTGGGTACGAGAGGAATTAGGTGGTTTAATAGAGCCCCATAGCTCATCTCCGTAAGTCCAAATAGGCCTCATTATAGTCATATATATGAGTCTTTTGTAATTAATTGGAAGTTTAGAGCGTTTGTCTGGTAAGTGCTGAAATGATCGGATACGTCGAGTGGTTTCTTGTCGTTTCAGTCTGGTATGATATAATAAAATGTAAGTAACATATTGTTTTAACAATTTTTTGTAAAATAATTTATATTACTTGAAAAGCTGTTTTATGTGTTGTATATTTTAGTAATTTATGACTGATCTCAACATTGAACCAACATCCTTGAAAATATATTGATATATTTTTTAGATTGCTGAGGAGAGGGGCACAGATTTCCCGAAACGTACCATAAATTAAAGTTCAAATCCTCAGTCCATTCCCTGTCCACAAGATCTCGACCTTCTAACGTTTACATGCCTTCTCACAGATCTGCTTCATTCCAAAATTCCTTTATTGTTCGCTCTGTCAATTTCGGGAATTCCCTCCCTATCAAAATTCGACATTCCCCGTCCATATCCACATTCAAAACCCTTCTATTCAAATTCCTATTCCAAAAACAGTCAGATAGTTGCTAACCATTCGAGCTGATTTTAATAGAGAATTTGATACATTTTTATTTTTTAATTCTTTATTATTTTCTCAAAAGTGTATACTGGTCTATCAGTACAAATAGCTTTAAGTGTCTTGTCATAGTATTAATTGTTTTGTATACAGTTTCGTTTGTTTTATATATAGAATGTTTACCTTATATTTTCTTTACATTATTTCTTTTTTTCGATCGATTTTATTTTGGCCAGATGTAATCTTTTTATTTTGTTATTCTCAAGGGAATGTGTTCCAGAATAAAATTATTTTTCTATTCTATTCTATTCTATTCTATTCTAAATAATTATCTGAAGTTAATTTTGATTTTTTATTATACTAACCTGTGAGGCATAAACTTAAGTGTGCATAGACATTATAAATTATTAAATAAAAACTGGTATTCGCCCAACTTATGGTAATGCCCCTGTCCTGTTTGTCCAATGAAGACTAAAAATAAAAATAAAACTATTGTCCAGGTGGGCTACCCCTACCCCCACTTCTTGTTCTCATTGGCCGCCATTAATTTTAAGAGGGCAGAATAGTCAGTTTTGAACATTGAGGCGTTGTACGCCATTTTTCAAAAAGCCATTCTTTTCACTTTAGATATCGCATGCAAAAGTTTTACCGTATTACTTTTTTGTGGGTGTGAACAATTTGCAAAATGATCCTTAAAGTGTGATGCATGGCCTGACCCAGGGAGGTGTTCTTTAATTCGGCTTTTCAGTTTCCTTCCCGTCCGCCCGATATAAACGGCAGAACACGAACGTTCTATCAAGTGAACTCCACTCTTACTTGAAGGTTCAACTCGGCCCTTAGTCTTGATGCTTTTTAACCTTGCAAAAGGTCTAAGGGCCACAATGTTTCCGTCTCTTTTAAAAATATTATTAATTTTATAAGTATTAGCACCTATGTATGTAATTGTTCTAAAATAAAAGTATGCAGTTATATATAGCTACACCGCCGCCAGTCCGATGTTCTCGGTCGTAACTGATGAAGGTATAGTAAGGAAAACAGAAGAGGAAGGGCTGTAAGGTTTAGAAATTTCTCTAATGTTAATAATGTTTTGGGTAAAAATGTTTAAGGAATTTATCATAATGGGCTAGAAGGGATTGACAGTTAACGTGACATGTAGTTAGTACACTAGACATAATATGATTTAGGAGAGTACAATCGGTATTTGACGGGAAGAAGCTGGAAAGGTATAATATAGTGTAAGATATAATGATAATAGAACAGTAAATAATGAAATTCGGAGTTCAAATAAATAAATAAATTTTTGGTACCTAATTCTCCCCCTTCGTTTTCTCGGCATTAATTGTAGTAAAAACATTAATTCCTTATAGCATATAATAATACCCTTATTAGTTTGATTAAAACATTTGGATTAACGATAGGAGGACACTTAAAGAGAATTGTTGAAATCAACACCCTGAAAGATAGTGTTAGATAGCAAACTTTGGAGCGATATTGTGCAGTCCATAACATGTAAAAGTGCATGTTAGTGCAACACCTGCTGAGTTTATACATCTATAAGAATTTATCAAAAAGGAGCATTCCATTATTGGTTTATTATTTTAAATAATGAACCATTGTGATTAGTGTTGCCCAAATGCGGGACCAAAAAGGGTCTTGGTCTTGCAAACTCAGTCTTGATCATGGTCTTGGTCTTACGCAATATTACTATAGAGATATTACTGTAATTTTTCAGATAGGAGAAACCTAACTAAGCCCGAATCAAAAATTAGAAGAGTTAAATGCAAAAGTATATTGCTTATATCAATTATTACCATATAGTAACTAAAATTGTCAAGTATTAGTAACTATTTTTGCCTTAATTTTTGTTTAAAAAATCGATTTTTTTTTTTACCAGTCCTGGTCTTGTTCTTGCAACAGTTAGACGGCCTTGGTCTTGCAATGTGTAAGACTGAGACCGATTTTGGGCAAAACTAATTGTGATTGAACGAAAAATTCGAAAACTTAACCCCCTCTCAAAATTTGAGGTTTTACTTTTCACAATACGTAGAATTTGAAAAACGAATAATAATTTTGTTGTCCGTCCGCCATCCGCGCATTTTCTCCCAAACTGCTGGGCCGATTTTTTTTTTTTTATTAATTTGGATTTAAAATTAATTAATCCCCGCTCATCGACATTTCTATCCGCTTTTTCCTTTCAAGGTGGCGACCGAAAACTTGCGTTGCTATAGACTAAACGAATGTAGCGTTTTCAATGAAACTTCGCTCAAGTCTTATATTAGATGCCCTTTGAATTTATCTGTATAACATACTTTAACGAAAAGCAGCAGGAAAAAAAGTTACGAGGGATGGTAAAATTAGAATCCGAATAACTCAAAAATTATACACTTTTTTGTTGATATTGTAATATGGTTATTTAAAAGTTTACAGAATTTCCAACAAAAAAAAAAAAAAAAAATCTCTTTAAAATCGGACAATTGGGAGCAAAGATATGATCTCTAGATGTTTTTTATGTTATACTATAAAGGTTATTTCCTTTGTTTTGGTTTTTGATTTTTGAATGTGTTACTGTGTTAATGTGTTAAAAAAAAAGTTCGGTCCGATAATTGGAATCACCTTTTATTTCTTTTTCTTTGTCACTAGGAAGGTATTTATATACAGGTATTTATTATATTAAGGTATTTATATGAAGGTATACTGTCATGTATTTATATACCATTTACTGTTATTTTTTTGTTGTTGTTTTTTATCAAATACAGAGATTCGGCTTTAGAAAGTTGGCTCCACTGGCTTTAGCACCAGTGACGCGGTTGAGAGATCAGCGCAGGGATCTCTTGGAGTCCTGCTTTTCCTTCTATAGTTGGGGGAGAAGCCTGGCTTGGGGTTTCATGCCTAAGTGTATTAATATATTGTATATAGATATGACTGTGTTTTTATGTTTTTTAATTTACTTATCTTTAGGTTATTTTATTTTTTTTATTGTATATAGTTATTGATTATTATTTTACATGTGTTAATTTAATATTTTCTGCATATATGTTGTGAATGTGTTCATGTATCACTATAAACTATTGTCGACGTGACAGATTCTTATAATTCTAAATAAATTTTTATTTTTATTTATTTATTTAGATATATAATATTCTGTCTCGTGGACAATAATTATAGTGATAAATGAACAGATTCACACCATATATATATAGAATAAAAAAAAAAAAAGAAAGTTGGTAGATACAGTTTACGAATAAATAAATAGCTAGATCATTCCAAACTATTCCACTGATGTTTTTAAAAATCTGCTTCCAATCTTTTTCATTGTCGTGGGTCTTATTTTTAAGTGGGAAAGTAAAATTTACAGCATGGGAATGGATATAGAGTAATAATTACCATTATTGGTATATGTGGATATCAGCCAACTGAGGATCATACTGGTTTATTAAGTAAAATAAGCGGTTCCTCGGCAAATACTTTATTGTAGATAAATTGAAGATTTTTCCAAGTGAAAAAAACTTGATCAATAAATTTTCAACAAACAAGATATCTGAGCTCAGGAGGATATAAATGTGTTATGGAGCTGAGGATATTTATATCGGGTTTGGAAAAGTTTTTCGTCCATTACAGTTTCCTTATAGGACAAATCCATTTGGGTGGGAGGACGGCACGATAGTCCTGGCCCCGATAAGGGAGGTAGGCAGCAATAAAATATAGCACTGTTATGGAGAAAGAGAGCTAAGTTTTGTTTTGGGGTTTGCTAAGGGGATAGGCTGATTTATTTGGAGGTCCTAGGGTCGGTCCAGGTTGGGGAACAAATTAAAGGTACCCAATGCTCACTTTCTCACAACGGTTCCGTACTATTTCTCAACAGTGTTTTACGCCGTTTTCATCAGCACCTTCTTATTACCTCACGATAATTCATATAGACCAAGCTTAGGGCCTGAACAAATGTTTAAGAGACTACGATTCCCGTTATTAAAAATGAAACGTATTTTCTAAACCTAGAAAGCAGTTTTTATATAATGGAGACACGATGAAATAATATAAAATAAAATGCATAACAAAATAAAAACGATTTTACTAATTGTATTAATACTAAAAGCTTAATACAACAACTTTTTTTTTATTATTGAAATTCACAACTGTATTAAATGATAAATACAACAAGTAAATATGAAATAAATAACATGACAGCATGAAGAGAAACTCCCCATTGGTAGCACTCCAATTCACTAGCGGATCCAGGATTTTATTTTGTGGGGGGGGGGGGCTTCAGCCCGAAATATTTTTTTTTATATAAATATAAAGATAATTTTTTTTTTATATTTGGGTTTTATACAACTTAAGGAGTCATATCCCCAACACCCAAAAGCCACTGCTCCCTGTCCATCCAATCTCCTTCACGAAGCCCTCTGGCTGCCATGCTTTCCTCCACGTCCTCTGTCCATTTCTTCTTTGGCCTTCCACGCTTCCTTCTTTCAGGTGGCATATTGTTATAAATTTTCTTTGGCCAGCGGTTATCATCCATCCGTATTAAGTGGCCATACCACTTTAGCCGTTTGGTCCCGATCAGGTGAAGGATGTTCTTTTGACATCCGACCTTGTCTCTAATAGCTGCGTGTGGGATCCGCTCGATTCTGGATATGACACAGCTTCTTCTCCAGAAATCCATTTCCATGGAAAGCAACTTATTTTCCAACTTTTTTGTCAGTGTCCAGACTTCTGATCCGTAAGTGGCTACGCTTTCTACAAAGGAATGGTATATCTTGCGATAATTAATTTGAAAAAAAAGAAAGAAATTAACTACCTATATGAAATGGTGTTTAAGTGGTTCTTGAAGCCCTATTAAATGTAATTAAACTAACAAGAATACTTTAACAGATAGTTTTTAATATTTTTTTTCTGTAAAACATGATTATATTTTACCATTTGGGGGGGAGGGGCTTCAGCCCAAAAGCCCTCCCCCCATAGATCCGCCTGTGCTCCAATTATATTTCTCTATATTAGAAGGTCCCGAGGTCATCTTCTTTTCAGCAGCCTCAAAGGGTTATCAGTTGTAGAAGAGGGAGCAAGGTTGGAAACAAGAGGGTTCAGATGTCTCAGAAGTTTATTATGATAGGATAGGTATCTGGATTGAGTTAAATCAGAAACATGTGATACATTGATGTCG